>CM062811.1:890325396-891050396 GCA_031772625.1 Pinus tabuliformis
CAAGCGGCACAACATTTCCTGGCGCCATTTGATCTGTTCATCGCCTTACATTTCGTCATCTCATTAATCATTCCATCTACACTTTTAGCACTTGGAAAATTTGGTTAGTTTTTTGTTTGGGTGGTGACTCCACTTCTTTCATTTATTATTTCTCAAACAAGAAACCCTCCCTTATATCCAGTTGTTTTCCTTTTAGATCCTAGAGCTAGACTCATGTTCAAGTGGCAACTCCACTTTTTTCATTTCTTACAAGAATTTCTACTAGAAGCTCGCTTTTTGTGGATTTCTTGATTTTCTTGAGTAGGGGTCTCTCTCTAGCATCCATTTGGTTCCTTTTTATCCCTTCAAGCAAGTCATCATGGATGATTTGTTTACCCTGTGTCATTTTACTGATTTTCTCCATGATATACCGGAGGCGGCCATTAATAAATTATCTCTGTTCTCTGGTGGTGATTCAGTTGCTGTTATAAAGCATCTACGCATAGTTTCTCATACAATAATCAAACATTATAGTTCCCCCCAATATAATCAGAAAGATGTTACAATGCACCTATTTTCCTTTTCTTTAGAGGGTGATGCTTTGAATTGGTTTAATAATTGTCCTGAAGATTCATTCGCTTCTTTACAAGACATTGTCAATGCTTTTACAGATAGATATGGTGATCAAGGTAGCTCGCCTTGTGCCCCTAACATGATGCAACAAAATGAGAGTGATCTTGTAAAGGATCCAACTTTCAGTGAAAGATTTCAAGACAATTCTCCATATCAGAACGTGCCATCCACATGTACCATTGCAAGTTAAAACCATGACAGTGGGAAAACAGGGACAAGTTGTCAAATTAGTGTCGACAATGAAAGGGAAAATGATAAGCAAATTATAGAAGAACTAATGCAGCTGGTAAAAAATATGGAGCTTAATCAAGAAAAATTTGTAACTGATTACGTCAAGGATATGAGAACTTTGTACACCCACCTGGAAAAACATGATAAGGAGATGGAAATCATGAAAATTAAACACTCTGATCACGTAACCGACATGTAGAGTCAACATGCTAAGGAAATGGAGACCATGAAAGCTAATCATGACAGGGAAATTAATTCTATGCAAAGCAAGTTATTAGTCCTAGAGGAAAAGATGATGATCATGGAATTCAATCATTCAAATCAAGTGACTGCCATGGAAGCAAGTTATCAAGAAGAAATAAGTTCGATTCAGAACAAATTGTCAACTATGGATGAAGAAATGACCATCATGAGATTCGATTATAATAATCAGTTAGCAAACCATAAGAAAGAGATAAACTATATGCAAAACTGTTTCATGATCATGAAAGCAAAGAATGATAAAATTATAAAGGACATGGAAGTTGGTCAAATATCTCTTCAGAATAGATTATTGGCCATAGAAGAAAAGTAGGTACCATGTGTCATAAATACAAATGGAATACATGTCAGGCCAGGGTAACTCCACATTGAACGAGAGAAAACACTGATTGATTTTATTCATTAGCTAACACATTATTTATACATATACAAAACGGATCAGTTCATCTTCTAGATGACTGTCCAGCTTCACCTCATCCGTTTCGGATTAGGTGTCAACATTCCCCCCTTAATCTGAAGGGATGTTGGTGAGTCCAAGCATCATTCTGAATCTTTCAAGCTTTTCTCTTCCAAGCGCTTTGGTGAAGATGTCTGCAATTTGGTCGTTTGTGGAACAATGACGGAGATGGATTGTTTTGGCCTCAACATGATGTCGGATCAGATGATATTTAGTATTGATGTGCTTAGTACGATCATGGAACTTTGGGTTCTTGGCCAACTTTATTGCAGATGTGTTATCAATCATGAGTGGAGTTGATTGTATTTGTTTTACCTGCAAATCTTCAAGAATTTTCCTGAGCCACACAATTTCTTTCGTTGCTTCAGCTGCTGCCACATATTCTGCTTCTGTTGTGGAATCTGCTGGTACTGATTGTTTGCGTGATCTCCAGGAGACAGCTCCTGATCCAAGACTCATAGCATATCCTGAAGTAGATACCCCAGTTTCTTTGTCTCCATCGAAGTCTGAATCAGAGTATCCAATCAAGTTGAAGTCCTCCACCTGTGTATACTTGATTCCAAGGTCTTGAGTTCCCTTCAAGTACCTTAGAACTCTTTTTGCAGCAGACCAATGTCCTTCACAAGGCTTTTGCATAAACCTGGAGAGGATTCCAACAACAAATGAAATGTCTGGTCTGGTAGTAGTGAGGTAGATGAGACTTCCTACAAGCTGTCTATACTTTGTTGCATCCTCAAATTCTTTTCCTTCAATAGATGTGAGCTTCAAGTTTTGTTCCATTGGAGTAGAAAGGGGATTGCACTCTGTCATGCCAAATCTGTTTAACAAATCTCCAATGTATTTCTTTTGAGAAAGAAATATGGACTTTGGATGTTGGGTTACTTCAATGCCAAGATAGTAATGAACATAGCCCAAATCAGTCATTTCAAAAAATTTTCCTAATTCTTTCTTTATGGATGCAATATAGCTTTCATTGTTCCCTGTCATTAAAAGATCATCTACATATACCACAAGATATACAACTGTTTTGCCAACTTTCTTGACAAATAAAGTTGCATCATCAAGATCAAAATGTTTGAAGTTGAGTTTCAGAAGATGCTCAGTTAGTTTTTCATACCAGGCTCGTGGTGCTTGTTTGAGGCCATACAAGGACTTCACAAGTTTGCATACTTTGTGTTCATGTCCTTTCACAGCAAATCCTTCAGGCTGGGACATAAAAACATTCTCTTTTAGATCTCCATTCAAGAATGCAGTTTTTACATCCATTTGATGGACTTTCCAACCGTTCTGAGCAGCTAGTGCAAAGAGTGTTCGGATGGTGGCCCATTTTGCTGTGGGAGCAAAAGTTTCCTCATAATCGACCCCTTCCTTTTGTGCAAAACCTTTTGCCACAAGCCTAGCTTTGTGCTTGTCAAGTGAGCCATCAGCTTTGTACTTGTTCTTGTAGACCCACTTGCAGCCAATTGGTTTGGTTCCAAATGGAGGATCAACCAGCTTCCAAGTGCCATTCTTTATGAGGGCATCATACTCCTTCTGCATCGCTTCTTTCCATTCATCATGAGAAGCAGCTTCTTTGAAGGAAGTTGGTTCAAAATCTGTAGACAAGTTCAATTCACAATCATAAGTAACATCCATATCAACAGGTGAATTAGAGTTATCTACATCACCTCCATCTTGTCGGTTTGAATTTCTGGTTCCTGTTTTTCCAATTTCATCAGGATGAACACTTTCAAGTGTCTTTGTCAGCCACTTTGGGGGACCTTTCTGAGATGGTCCAGGCTGTTCTGTTGATTGAGTTGGGACTGAATCAAGATTAAGTCTCCCAATTCTATCAATTACATCACTTAAAGCATCATCCGTTGTTGGAGTGTCATGCAGGGGAGATTGTTCTTCAGAAGGAGATTCCACATGTTGATCTAGTATAGGAATCCCCCCTTCAAGATTGGAATCTGATTATCAAACTCTTGGAATGATTTCGGTTTTGTGAATCTATCCAAGCGATCAAGTTGCCGCTCAAAAACACTGTCTGATTTGGATGCTTCAAGAAAAATGACATCTCTAGATAAAACAAACTTTTTATTTACTTCATCATAAAAGCGGTATGCTTTAGATGTGTTTGAATACCCCAGGAAGATACACTTACGACTTCTAGCACCAAGTTTGTTTCTATGTACCTTTGGTATTAAAGCATAACAGGTGGAACCAAAAATCCTGAGATGTTTTACCGAAGGAACATGTCCATACCACAATTCATAAGGAGTCTTGTTTCTTATAGCACTAGATGGACATCTATTCTTTATATATGCAGCACATAGAACAGCATCAGCCCAAAACATTGTCTTTACATTTTTGAAGAAAAGCATGGATCGTACCATATTCAAAATTGTTCTGTTCATTCTTTCAGCTACACCATTCTGTTGCGGATTATAAGGCACAGTTGTTTGATGTTTAATCCCATGTTGGCGAAGATAGTGTTCAAATTCATTTGATGTATATTCTTTTCCATTATCAGTGCGAATAGACCCAATATGAGATTGTGCATCATTTTCAATCCATTTATGAAAATTCTTGAATATTTGAAAAGCATCAGATTTGTTCTTCAAAAAATAAACCCAACACATTCTGGTGTAATCATCAATAAATGTCATTATATATTTATTTCCATTTGCAGAAGGAACAGGCATTGGACCACATAAATCTGAATGAATAAGTATAAGCTTCCTATGTGCTCTTGAATGTGAATCATGAAAAGACTGTTTGCTATGCTTTCCTAGAATGCAAGCATCACATTGTTTATGTTTTCTAGGAATTGTAGGCAAACCAGCAACACCATTTTTCTTCAACAAGCGGAGACTATCATAGTTTAAATGTCCAAATCTAGCATGCCATAATAAACTTGATGGAAGTGCACCTTCTTCATGATGAGAAATATATGAGAAATGCTGTGCATGAGCAGAGGTTCCTTGCAATTTAAGGAGTCTTTCTTCTTCTATACCCCTCATGACAAGTGAGTGGTCAGATGCCTTTCTTACCTCAAGCTTGCCATCAAACATGTGAATGGAGTGACCTTGCTGGCGGATGTGGACCAGGGATAGCAAGTTTCTCTTCAGCTGTGGGAGATATAGAACATGATCCGGAAGAAAGTCTGGAAGACCAGGCAGTTTAAGCCTGATTGTGCCAAGCCCTGATGGCTTGATTTTTGACTGATCTGCAAAGTATACTGCTCCATCAACATTGTCAGTGAAATCTTCAAAGAAATCTCTCCTATAAGTCATATGACAGGTTGCTCATGAATCAAGCAACCAGTCATTTTTCGAAGAAGCAAGTGAAGCATTAAACAAATCTTCATTTACTCCAATGTTACATTGTGCCTCAATATAGTGAGCAGATTTAGGTGCTTTACCTTTGTCTGTGTCATCAGTTTTACCTTTCTGCTGATTTCTTCTCTGCTCAACCTTGTCCCATGGTAGCTTGCATGTATAAGCATCATGTGATCCATTTCGTTTGCAGCGAATGCAATGCAGATCTGCCTTTTCTGCTTGAGGATGTCTGCCCCCCCTGCCTCTGAAGTATCTTCCTCTTCCTCTTCGTCCACCTCTTCTTCTTGTAGAATCTTGAGCAGGATGCTTTTCTTTATGAGGAAGGCAAACAGTCTCTTCAGAAGATTCAGGGACTGTTTTCTTTCCAAAGGCTTTCTCTCTTTCAGCAAACTTTTTCACAAGAGTGTCAAAGGTTATATCTTTAAGATTTCCATTTGCTTGTAAAGACTCAAGATAGTTAGAGTAGGTAGGATAGAGTGCTTTGAGAAAGGCAATAAGAGAGATATCCAGCTCAACCTTAGTGGATTTAATATCATGCACTATAGACTTTATTTCAGATGCAAGAGTAAGAGGATCATTATTTTTCAGTTCAAGAGTGAAGAGTTTAATCATGAGCTGAACAACTTCAAGTGCAGAATGTGTATCATAGAGTTCTTTCAGTTTTGTAAAGCTTCAAAGGCAGTGGAATAGGATGAAATATGACGACTTACTTCCTCACTTACGGATGCTGCGATCAATGCAAAGGCTTTGCTGTTCTTGTTTTCCCAAATGGCGAGTTCTTTGTCTGATGTGGGCTGCACAGGGTCTCTGTCTTCTTCTCCGACACACACACCTTTCCACAGCTCATTGTAGATGAGGGTGTGTTTTACCATCCGAGACCATTCAGAATAGTTCTCCTTGCCAGTGAGAACTATTCCGACCATAAAAATGATTGAATGCATTCTGTAAAAATATCTCTGCTAAAAAAAAACTTCTGTTGATAAAAGACTTCTGCTGAAAAAAAAAAATCTTATGCCACAGCAACACTTCTGCTGGAAAAAAAATCTTATGTCATAGCCTTACGCATTTTGTAAAAAAAAATATATCTCTGCCAAAAAAAAAATCCTTATCCCATAGCCTTATTTTCTTCTAACATACATCATTTCTTATATCACCGCCACAATATTATGTTTTGAAAAAAGGAAGGCGCTCAAGGGATCTCATATATCATTGCTACAATATTAAGTTTTGAAAAAAGATGGCGCTCAAGATATCTCTTCACTGCTACAATATATATATCAATGCAATATTACACAATAACTTGTCAGACAATAACTTGTTCCGCTGCTGGATGACGGCTAGCACAAAACGTGTTATTCAAACAAGCCTCAAAACACCGTCAGGCACCATTTCAAGTCTTCAATACATCAATACGCAGTCACCATTAATACGCAGTCCACAACATTAAAATGCATATACCATGACAGCGTTTCAGCAATCTAATTGATGCAGCGTTCCAGCGTTCTAATTGATGCAGCGTTCCAGCGTTCTGTCATTCAGATACCATGCCATACGTGCCAAATCTCATGCCCAAAGTTTGGGTTCTGTTAGTCCAGGTTACACACAGATCATTAAATAAAGCACAAAACATTTGAAAAAATATCACTGTAAGAGGACGCAGTCTCCAGCTAACTGGAATGATCTTTATAACACAACGCCCCTTCCGGAAGTGTTTGAGGACCAAACACTGCTCCCGTATGCATTGCCTGCGTTGTGGGATGCGAACTCCGGCAACCAAAAACGCAGTCTTAAAATAAGAATGCACGCATGCTTTGATACCAGGCCACCATTACAAAGAAAAAAACGCTGTCTTTATTAAAATAAGAACGCAGCCACCATACAAGAAACGCAGTCGCAGTCTTCAATAAAATACAGTCATGGTTACGACAGCCTTAATACAACTCAGTCATAAGAAAAAAAAACGCAGTCACCATAGACTACTTGAATGGAATGAGATAGGTTTTTACCAACAGCAGAAGCGCATCAATAACCTTGTTTGAATGGAATGAGATAGGTTTTTACCAACAGCAGAAAACGCATCAACGCATAGTTCCACGGACAGAGGGCGTAGTCTCCATGTCAGGACAGAGGGCGCAGTCCTCAGCAGTGTCAGGAATCCCTCAGGATGATGCAGCGCTCAGCAGGAGTTACACTATTTTGGGACCTATGCTCTGATACCATGTCAGGCCAGGGTAACTCCACATTGAACGAGAGAAAACACTGATTGATTTTATTCATTAGCTAACACATTATTTATACATATACAAAACGGATCAGTTCATCTTCTAGATGACTGTCCAGCTTCACCTCATCCGTTTCGGATTAGGTGTCAACAATAAATATCATTGAAAACAGATTAAAAATAATGGAAGTTAATCATTCTGATCAGATGCCCATTATTTAGAAGCAAATAAAGGCTATGCAAGCTAATCATGTCACTCTGCAAGAAAGATTCGTGAAAACTGAACTCAATCAAGCGAAGTTAATAGTAAGACATGCCAGAGAAATGGGTTCATTACATAAGAGGCTGGAAGAGAGGAAATCACAGGTCCCGTCTTGTTGTGAATATCCCAAGAAAGAGGCTAACTCCATTAACGAAGATTTAACTAAGAATGACATGATCAAAGAAGAAATTAAAAAAGGTCAAGTTATTACTCATGACACCTGTGTGACTGATCCATCATTCTTGACAGAGCAGATGCAAAATGAAGAAAGACATGTCACGCATATCTTACATACTTCATCTGAGAGTTTTGAAGCAGAATGTTCCACATCATCAGTGATACAACCTGCCACAAAGAAAAAGCGCAAGAGAAAGAGAATGAGAAAGCGATTTGATGCATCAGATGGTCGCGAACAACTTGATTTTCGGATAGGAAAAAGTCCTACCATATGCAGAATTGGACAAGGCACATCCAAGAAACAACCGACAGATTTCCCTGAAAGTAGGCAAATGCTTAGTATGCACTATATTGAATGCATCTGATGCCATGGGGCATCTTTGTATTGTATTTCTAACCTTATGCTCTGTTATTTCAGTATTTCATTTTGTAGTTAGATTTGTGTTTTTCATATTGTTAGACTAGTTAATAAATGAAGAGCTTATATCTTTCCCGTGCTTAACATTATATGATGATTTTTGGATGGACGCTACTTATGTTATGTTATGTGTTGCGTGGATGCAGATTCTGGATTCTCACATTCCTCCAGTGCAGTAACGTGTCCCCAAGTAGAGGCAGATGTTGACCACTACGTGTCAACAACCCATAGCAGTACACCCCCTTTTTTCGCAAGAGGGATAGTGCCTGATTGATGTATTCGTGTCGTCTAGCTACCATCATCAGCTTGATCATCATCTTATAATGTAAACCCATTCTGCATGTGTATGATGTAAATAATCTCAGCAGATCCGTGTCGTGTATGTAATTACTTAGGTAAACCTACTTTTCTGGTGACGATCTACATTCTGGGAGGTTTTTTGTCTCACCGATTCATTCTCAGATGGTCGACAGAGTTTTCCTTTAGCGTTACCCCAAAGCCGGAATGGATTTTGTCACCGGGATCTTATGGGAGTCCTAGTGTTCTAGATAGAGTCTATGTAAAAGTGATTTGGGAATAATCCTAACTATTTGGTTAGGTTATTTTATTACAAATTGCTTGATCTGCTAGATTATATGTGTCATAGAACTGGGTAGTCTGTGAGGGTCTTTTGCAAATGGGTTTTCCCCCTTAAGATGTAAAAAATGTGAAAATCATGATGCAAATTGTCTTGAGGGTTGGAAAAATAATTTATCCCCTCATAGGTTAATTAATTAAATTTTTTGGCCAAAATTAATTAAAATCCTAAGCTAGAAATTTGATTAATTCTAGGTCCTAGGTAAATTGAAATTCTCCGAAGGAAAAATTCGTCGGCCCTTAAAAATTAAAGTTTAAGAGGTCTAGAGACTAAAGTAAATTAATTATTTTGCTAAATTTTAAGCCTTTGGTCCCTGGGGTTAAGTCAAAGTCAAAGTCAAAATTTTGAGGAAATTAATTCAAAAATTTAATTTTTGAATTAATTAAAATGCATTTAATTGAAAATTTTGAATTTCCTCAAGAATTTGAAATTTCGACGGATGAGATTAGAAGGAATTTTGATCCTCATCAATGGTCAAGATTGCTTTGACGAGGATCACTCGAACTAGTCATTGGAGGATTTATCTTTAAATAGGAGGTCATTTGTTAGTCAGGTCTTCTGATTTCTGGATCATGTACTAAGCGAAAAGCTCTCTTGTAATCTTTTTATGAGCAATAAAGAAAGACTTTGGGCTTAATTTCTGTTGGTGTTACTCTTCATGGAAATACTGTAAGATGTGTCATTTTCATGTATAGATTTCTTTTTAGCCATTGATGATAGCTTTCTGAAGAGTGATTTGAGTAAAGGTATCTTGCTCAGTTGCCGGGTTTGAATGATAATTTAAGTTTTGAATATAATAGCAGGTATCTCTATTTATCTGAATTTTATTATCGTTTTCTCGCTTTGTGTTGATGATCGAATTGAGTTTTGCAGGAAAGTTTTGATTTTTTAGATTATCGAGTGTTCGGGTAAGTTCTCAATTGAACCAACCAACTCCTGATCTGTGTTTTCTGAAGAGCCCAACTTAATTTGATCTCGGGTTTATCATAAGATATTTTTTATGGGTGATGCATGAAGGGTTTTGAGCTCAGTACCTCCTCTAAAGTTAAAAAAATTTATTTTTTTTAGTGCTAAATCGATAGATTTGGTGGTTGAGAACCTCAGATTATCAGATCTAGGAGCGGAGTTGGACTCACACTCCTTAGATTTGATAGATCTGCCATTCATGTTCATAGATCTGTGATTATTTTCAATTTTCTGACTTGGGTTTTAGTTTTTTTTGGGTCATTGTATATATCGTTTGGGTGTTTCTTTTTTGTCCTTCCGCTGTAGATTTGAAGCAAAAAACTGTGCAGAGTCCAGATCTAGGCCCTGGAGGGTAAGATTTGGATCTCTGAGGTTCATCAACATCATTTTTGTAGGAATTTTATTAAGACATTTTGCAGTCCAGGGTTTTAAATTTAAATTCAGATCTGGAATTTTTTTAAGGGTTTCACTGTTAAATCTGAAGCAAGTGGATTCGTATTTTAATTAAGATTTCTGGAGAGTTTTTAAAGGGTTTCTGGGCCATCATTTTGCTGATTGGTTCTTTGATTTACTGCCTGTTTTTTTAGGGTTCACTGTGCATTTTGATTTTTTTTAGAAACCCTTCTACTGCAACTTTTCCTTGCTGCGTTTTTCCTCCTGCATTCATGAAATCTGCAACCCTCCATCCTACAACCCCTCCGCTGCTAGAGCATCCCATTGTCGTTTTTCCTTTCCTCCATATGCCCATCGTAGCAAACCCTCAAATGCGGCTTCCTTCATTGTCTACGCACTCCCTTTATTTTCACCCTCAAAATTCTTCACGTGTTTTTCATTGCAGTGCCCTACACATCTTATTTGCTCAACCGTCCCTTTCATACTTTATCTTCTGCCCTCATTGCAGTCCCTTCTCTCTCTCGTTGGTCATCATTTGTTCGCAGCGTCTCCCTCACGCAGTTTCCTGCAAGCTTGCTCCTGCTCATCGAACTCTCCATTCGCTGCTCTAAAACCCTTCGTCCCTGCATAAATCCACGAACTTGCAACTCAGCTGTCCTCGTTCCACTGTCATCGCTCCTTCCTGTCCTCAATTCGTTGCTCTTCCATTACCGCATACCTGCAAGCAAATGCCATCGTGATCCTCTATCACCAAACCTGCATGACCTAACAAACAAACATATGATTTCTCCTTTGATTTTTTTTCCTTTTATTCGTGTAATGTGTTAGGGTTAAAAAAATAATTTTTTGTATTTATTTGATATTCGATTTTGATTTGATTCTTTTGTTTATTTTTATTTTTTAATTTTACGATTTTCATATTTTTTTTAGTTTTGACTTTTTTTTTTTTTTTTTTTTTTTTTTTTTTTTAATTTTATTAAAAAAAATCATAAAAGTTTCTAAAAATCTTAAATATAAAAAATGTAAAAAAAAATCTTAAATTTTTGGTGACTTGAGAATTACAAATAAAATAAATTAAAGGAATTGCGCTTTCACATGAAGTATTTTTAATGTGCCCTATGGCCCATTAAAAATCTATTTAATTGACCCTTTGATTTGTTCTCCTTATTTTTCACATTAAACTAAGTTCCTAAGGAATAATTTAATTGTTTATCTGAAGTTCCTTAGTGTTATTTGGTCATTAAATGCATTTTTATATATTTCTCTATTTGTCAAGTACGATTAATGTTTCAAAAGTTATATTGGCGATAGAAGAAAATTAATTAATTCTAGATCTGGGCAGTAAATGAAAATCATTTAAATCTGGAATATCTTGCGTGATACAGTTTTGGGCATTTATATTGATTATTAATGATTGTCATTATTCGTCACGTATTGGAGAATTGTTCTGGATAACTTGTTTTATTTAGTCGATGGTAAATTCAAATATTAAAGGCATTGGTCTGTAATCATTTCTATCTTGTGGTCGTGTCTTGATTACATTAGCGTTTAATCTGTTCATATAAGTTAATTGACCGAGGTTCATTTAAATTCATCAAGTTGTCCATCATTAAAATCTCCTAGAGCCTGTGTTCTATAGGCTTGCTCATCCATTTACCTTAGGGACTACCCAGAGTCTAAACGGAGTGAGTAAGGATCAAGAGTGACAACCCTTACTTTGAGCGTTGCCGCAGTGTCTAAACACTTTGTGCGATAATAGAGCTAACTGTGAAAATTGAAATAAATTGCTCTAAGCATAGAAAATACCTAAAATTAACAATTATGCTACATCCATCGTCACTATGTTGCGCTTCATTACACTATGTTGCACTTCATTATACTGCATCCATCATGCTGTCACCTACACTCAATTTATACTGCAATGGAACAACCTTAGCTGCTTGATATGGCTTACAGCCTAGCAAAGTAGCTGGCTGTAGCAATAGCTTCTTCCAACAGGTCTCACGAACCCTTATTTCATGCCCAGACATAATCCTGATACAACGCTGTCTCCTTCACTAATTCAAGCTGCATTTAGGGCTCCGTTGGTATGCTTAGAGTTTCCTTTAACTGTGATTAGAGACCTCTCTGTTGACTACAATAGAAGGGCCTCTTTCTAGCTGATAATTTGAACCATACTTGCTGAGGAAAGGCCTTTTCTGGACAGTGTACAGACACAGTGATAGGAGACCTTCATTGGCAGCAGATAAGGGCTACATCCGTCAGCGTATGGGAGTCTAACTGCTGCGTAGATTGGGGCCTTCATGAGCTGAGAACAGATCCTTTAGACAGTGTGAAAGGGGCACCCATAACTGCAAATTAGAACACCCTTGAGGACTGCAGCTAAGGTAAGGTTAGATCATACATATACTGTGTATAGGAGTCCTTTCTTGACAGCATTTAGGGCCTGTCTTCCGTAGCTGATTAGACCTTCTTTCTACAGTCATTTAATAGCATCTATAGGCCTACATCAGTCCCTCTATTTTCTGCGGCTAGGGAAAATAGGAGCCTCATCAATCTGCGGATTAGGGCTCCCAGATTAGGCTGCGTATGAGTGCTTCTTGACTGCGTTTAGACTGCATATTGGATCCATTCCTTTGACAGCATATAAATCTCTTCCTTGACAGCGTTAGAATTTCTCCTTGCTGCACTTATAGAAGCCTCCCCCATGACTGCGTTGAGGACTTTCTTTCATGAATGCTAGGGCAACATTAGGCTTCTTCATTAGGGCAGCGTTAGAGGTTCTCCATTAGGGCAACATAGAGCCTAGGGCACTCCGTTTAGATCTTTCCTTCATCAAAACCCAAAATAGAAATGAAGAGAGATCACAAGAGTGTGTGTGAAAATGACTTGAAGGCCACCTCTATTTATAGTAAAATGTTGAGGATGGGTGGGGGCAATTTGGTTGTTGGCAAATGTAACGACCCATCTATAAATATAAAGAACGCAAGAATAATAGCGGACATACGATACATACATATGATAGCTACATATGCATGTGTCACATACACCGCACTAGTATTATATACTAAATTAACTATAAATGATAAATACTATGACACTTTTTTGAATAAAGGTTCTACTCATTCATCAATATTGCTTAATGTATGGGTAAATCTTAAAAGAGGACTATATAAATTATATATTCCAGATTATTGATAAAAAATTATATTAATAAATTATATTAATAAATTTTTAAAATATATATAAGAAATTAATTAAAAGGGGCTCTAAGTATAAAGTTATAATGTTATATTAAAAATATATATAACAAAACATTGTGATATATTAAATCATAATGTTTATAATGTTTAAATGTGATATATATTAAAACATAATGTGATATATACGATATAAAGAATATTTTAATAAAAATAGAATATGATTTCAAAACATAAATCATATACATCCTTGACCTTTAAAAGAGATAAGGGGGCTGATACGTGACAGGGAGCGTGTCACCAGCAAACAGAGCGGTGGGCTGCAGATGGAAGAGCGGCCACCACCAAACAACAGAATAAAACCACGGGGGGCAAAAACAGAGAGAAGGAAAGGGAAGGAGGAGGAACATCATGTACGGAATTCATTCACAGGAAGAGCTTGAGTCGTTTTGAGGTTCTGGGCACGGGGGAACAGTCGGCTTTTGTTAAGAAGCTTACTGGATTGAGCAACCAGGTTCTGCTTAGTTTGGCTGGGTGGATTCGGTCTTTTGGTAACTGTAGCAGCGCAGCCGGAGGCATCTTCAACCGCAGGGGCACAACATATTCAACTGCAGCGGCACAGGTAGGTACCTCAGCAGTTCTGTTAATTGATTTTGTAAGATCTCAGGAAATTGTTTACAGGTTCATGATATAAATCCCTCACTGTTTTTGCATTTGTTTACGGTCTTTACAGCCGACCTTGACGAATTGTCACATAACACAAATAAATTCATATCTCCATGAATACATGTCGGAATCGGATGATCTTTAGATCAATCCTACACCTCTCGGCGAGAGGAATCCAAGAAAAATATCAGAGTCTATAAATAAGAAGACCCACATGGAGTTTGGCCCTAGTTGCCAATTTCAACACTCCCTCTCAACTGGGGAGAAGTCCGTCTGCTAGACTGTACTATTTCTGCCATCAGTGCCCTGCACTGCTCTGTTGAACTATGAAGAAGAAGAAGTGATCGAGAATGTATCACACCATTCTCTACTGACCCAAAGTCAATCCCAAATAGAGTGTCTCATTGTAATGCCCATAAACTGATAAAACAGGAAACATAAAAACTTAATCTGCACTTACCTGAACTGCTAGCTGATCCCGTGCAGTTGACGATACTGTTGATGTTGCGCTCCAATTACCCAGGGAGACCAATTCCGCCCAACCTGATTGAGCAGAGGCTGGCTGCTCAATCCAGCAAGCTTCTCACAGAAGCCCACTGTCCCTCGTGCCCAGAACCTCAGACGGATTAAAGCTCTTCCAATAGCAAATCTCTGTCACTGCTAAATTCTGCTCCACCTCCTCTGGTTTCACTGCTCCACTTTTTCCCCCCCCGTTCTCGATTCATAAGTTCGGTTTTAACCACGGGCCTGGCGGTGGCCACTCTCCAGCATGCAACCACCGCCTTCCCCTGTCCCGACACGCCTTCTACGCTTTGTGTCTCTCTCCCTGCTGTCATAGCGCTCTGAAGTTTATCCTGTTGGAATTAAACGTCCCCCGTACATGAGGGTCCTTATTGTTATATACTTTAGTTTTATAAAGTTCACTTATACTTTACAACATTTAATTTATAATTATATTTTATAAAGTTAATTTATATATTGTAAGGTTTAATATATATATATTTTATAAAGTTTATAATTATATTTTATAAAGTTTTTAAAAAAATTATATTTATAAAACTTTAAATAAATTTATTATTTAAAATTCATCACATTTGTTTTTATTATAAAGTTTGAAACTTTATATAGTGGATTAGTTTAGATGGCCGTTACACTCATACCACTCTTACTGATCCAAAATCAGTGCCAAATAGAGAGATTGTGTCATACCACTCTTACTGACCCGAAGTCAGTTCCAATTGATCCCAGATCAATATCATCCTAGCATAGGGAGTACGGTAGTAACACGATGCATCCATTGGTACTACTATGGTCCCCTTCCTCGTTTCCCTACTCATTGGTCAGATGAGAGGTACTTCCCATGAGTCCCAGACTGCATGGATAGGATGTCTCAACAGGAGAAGGATGAACCACTCATCCTGCCTACATGTCGCCATGGGGTATCCCAGGGGAAGGCTGAACCACTTACCCTGTACACAACAAATCACTACGGGAAGGCTTAACCACTCATCCTATGATTGTGTCTTAGTAGGACAAGGATGAACCACTCATCCTGCCTACATAGCAAACCACTAGGGGAAGGCTGAACCACTCATCCTATGGTTGCTCATTGCTCCAAGAAGTACCCCAAGCCCCCCGGAGCTCCCAGAGCTCAATATCCATATCATACAAGACACTCAGGAGAGGGTCTCTCTACGACTCCTAGTCATTCTCGAAAAGTCAAGAATTTGACCTTTCCCTGGGGCTTTGTCAGAATGTCGGTGACCTGCACATCAGTGCCAATGTGATGGAGCCTTATTGCTCCTCGTTGTACCATATCCTAGATAAAGTGGTACCTGATGTCTATATGCGTGGAGCGTTCATGAAATACAGGATTCTTCAACAATTGAATCCCACTCTGGTTGTCACAGAAGATCACGATGGTATTCAACACGTGTCCAAACAGCTCACAGAAGAGCTTCCACAACCAGACAACTTCATAAGAGGCCATACTCACAGCTATGTATCCAGCCTCATCGATGCTCAAAACAACCAACTTCTTGTTGATTTGGGGTAGCATCGGATGTGCTCTAGCCACAAAAATTGGTGGAGAGACTAAAGTACATGAGGTCTCCAATACCCAGTAATGGTTTGGGCAAATTCTAAACAATTTGGGAGATATTAAACTAATTAATATTTTTAATGGAGTCCCTAAGTCTAAACTTAGGGAAAATAAAATATTAATGTGAATTAATATAAAACTGTGTTAGAAGGGTCCAAAAGTCATGGATCAAGCCAGAGTTAATCTTAGCTGTTGATTAGGGACTTAATCTCGGCCGTTGATTTGTCAACGAGAAAAGTATAAGAGGAGGCTTGAGGGTCACTTGGAGGATACACTGAGGGAGACCAGTCAGTTCAATTTCTGGAGCGGGGTTAGCTGAGAAATTCGAACTAGTGGTCTGGTGAGCAGTCAGGAGGTAGCAAGTATGGAACAGAGAGAAGGGATCAACCATTAGAGACCAGCGCTGAGGCAGGAGAGGCAGACGCAGGGCATTTTAGGCAGACGCAGAGGCAGTAGGAGACTGCGCAATCACTAGAGGGCCTGCGTGGGTGACGCAGAGAGGCCCAGGGTTGACGCAGAGTGTCTGGGAGCCACACAGAGGTCAGCCAAGCTGACACTAGGACTAGGAGAAGTGTTGGAGAATTTTTCTCTCTGTGGGTAAGCCAGTTTGGCACCCTGTTGTATTGAAGAATTGCTGAATAATAAAATCCTCCCTTGCTGCACCGGTTTTCCCACATTGGGTTTTTCCAGGGACTATTGTCCAAAATATCTGTGTCAATGTGTTGATTCTTGTACATGTGTTTGTTTTTGTATTACGGTGTGATATCTGCAGCAAAATTTATTTTAATGTTTATTGAAGGAATTTCATAAATAACTTATTGAAGAATAAGTAGGAGAAGTAAATCCGATGTTGCAGTGATAGAATTTTCACACTTCTTCTTCCTGCTCATCCAGGATATCGAAGCAAAACCCAAAGAGAACCAACACCCATAAGTGCTCTTGCGATTCTCCACACTGCCTGCCTAATCAACATCAGAATGATCATGTAGCTTCACATTTCCGGCAGTGTAACTCAATCCATGGGAGATTGTGCCCTGAAGATATCTCAAATGATTCTTGGCACCAATCCAGGGAGGATCAACCATATATGAGCTCAACATGCTAACTGCAAAACATATATTCGGACAGGAGTTCACCAAGAACATCAATTCTAGTATGAGTTTATGAAACTCAGAGGCATTTCTGAAATCAGGTTCGACGTCACTACCACAACTTTTTAAACTTAGGCTTCATCGAGGTAGTCACGGGCTTGCAGTTCACCATTCCAAACCCGAAATCCAATTCCCTTTTACTTTTGCAAATGAGAGGGTCTGCACCTGTCAGAAAGAGATCGTCCTCATAAGGTATCAGTATGAGAGGTCTATCATCCACAACCTTAAAGCAATGGTTTGGATCAATGTCACTCCTAGTGAATCTTAGCCTCATTAGATAGCTATCAATCCTCTCTTACCAAGCCCGGGGTGCTTGCTTCAAGCCATAGAGAGCTTTCTTCAACTTGCATACATGAGACTCCCAAACATGAATCTCAAACCCCTCGGGTTGATCTACATTTGTGGTCTTGTTATAACATGAGGGGAATGGTCCCCTTGTAATATTTCCTTCGGTACATCTCGAACATGTACCTTCATGCTCTTCTTTGAGTGCAGGCATCCCTGACAGCATCTGTCTTACAACAGGTTGGGCCCCATAATGAAGATGGGTAGACCTCCGGTGCTATAGAAGAGATGTGTCAACCGACATGGTCCCCAATGGACTTCCTGTAACTTGATACAAATTGCCAACCTTGAACCCAAGAGTAAACGCATCTTGAAAAATTCCTTTTTCAAACACGTACCTTTTCATCGATGAATGCCACCTTGAAACTTTTGACTTTCATTGCTGAAATGGACACCAGGTTCTTCTTGAGATCAGGTACGTAAAGAACTTCTAGTAAATGAATTATGCTACCCTCATTCAATTGAAGGGTAGCATTCCCTACATCCTTTTCGAGATAGGTGGCATCGTCTCCAAGAATAATCTCCAAGATTGTTTCCTTCTCTATCATATTAAAGAGCACTTCCTTGAATCCAGTGAAGTGCCTTGAGGCAACACTATCAATTTTCCCAATGAGTCCGGTGGAGAGGGCCGACATAAGATAATACTCATAAACAACATTTGATTCTTCATACTTGGAGTTCCTTGCTTTCCTTGAAGAGTCGACCATTTCCTTGATGACTTGCATTCCTTTTATTCCTTTGCCATTGTACCTGTCATTCCTTTGATCATTGACGATGCCCTTGGAATGATTGTTATCATCATCAAGTGATGTGTCCCTTCTATTTGGACACATCCTCGCATATTGGCCAAGCCTATTGCAAGCAAGGCATCTGCCTTTCCTTCCATTCTTAGATCCGGACTTCCCATTGAAGTGACCTGTAGGTAGGCCACCAGATACTTCTGTTGCGCCACTTTGATAATCTTCTTTTCTTCGACTTCACCCTTGGTGAATTTGAAGTGGGATGAGGAACCCATTGATCCTTTTGACTTTGTCCAACTGTCTTTGGTGATTGCTCTTTCACTTTTGCTTGGGCTTTGTCTTCGCCTCAGCTCCAGTACCATGATAATTTTAGATATGTTCTATGCTTAGCGCAATTTACTTCAATTTTTCATATTATCCCAATGACAATATTCAGATTAGCAATCGTATCAGCATGATAGTAATGTGCAGATAGGACATAAACATAAATCGCAGAAAACATGCCAAGACAAGAGGACACGATGTGGCGCCAACTAGGACAAACCCCAATGTGGGGAAACCCTTGATCAATTCTTCTTATATTCTTCAATAGTTTAGCAGAGAGATATAGTACATATACATCAGAAGTCAGCACTTTGACTTGTCAAAAGTAGAGATCACCATGAAGATGACATAATGAGGTTGCAGATCTGAGGACATGGACTGCAGTTCTGAACTTGGGTGAAGGAAAACATTCTTCCAAGGTGATTCCACCACCATGCTGCATCTGTCACCATGCTACATCCAACCATCACTATGCTGCACTTCATTATACTGCATCTATCATCACTTTGCTGCACCCATCATCACTATGCTGCACTTCATTACACTATGCAGCACTTCATTATATTGCATCCATCATCACTATGTTGCACTTCATTATACTGCATCCATCATCACTATGCTACACTTCATTATACTGAATCCATCATGCTGTCACCTACACTCAATGCATACAACAATGGAACAACCTTAGCTGCTTGCTATGGCTTGCAGCCTAGCAAAGTAGCTGGCTGTAGCAATAGCTTCTTCCAATAGGTCTCATGAACCCTTAATTCATGCCCAGACATAATCATGATACAACGCTGTCTCCTTCACTAATTCAAGTTGCATTTAGGGCTTCGTTGGTATGTTTAGAGTTTCCTTTAACTGTGATTAGAGACCTCTCTGTTGACTGCAATATTAGGACCTCTTTCTAGCTAAGAATTCAAACCATCCTTGCTGAGGAAAGGCCTTCTCTGGACAAAGTACAAACACAGTGATAGGAGATATTCATTGGCAACGGATAAGGGCTACATCTGTCAGCGTATGGGAGTCTAACTGCTGCATAGATTGGGGCCTTCATGAGCTAAGAACAGATCCTTTAGACAACGTGAAAGGGGCACCCTTAACTGCAGATTAGAACACCCTTGAGGATTGCGGCTAAGGTAAGGTTAAATCATACATATATTGCATATAGGAGCCCTTTCTTGACAACATTTAGGGCCTGTCTTCCATAGCTGATTAGTTCTTCTTTCTACAGTCATTTAATAGCATCTATAGGGCTACATCAGTCCCTCTATTCTCTGCGGCTAGGGCAAATAGGAGCCTCATCAATTTGCGGATTAGGGCTCCCAGATTAGGTTGCATATGAGTGCCTCTTGACTGTGTTTAGATTGCGGATTGGATCCCTTCCTTTGGAAACATATAAATCTCTTCCTTGATAGCGTTAGAACTTCTCCTTGCCGCACTTATAGAAGCCTCCTCCATGACTGCGTTGAGGTCTTTCTTTCATGAATGCTAGGGCAGCGTTAGGCTTCTTCATTAGGGCAGCGTTAGAGCTTCTCCATTAGGGCAGCGTAGAGCCTAGGGCACTCCCTCTAGATCTCTCCTTCATCAAAACCCAAAACAGAAATGAAGAGAGATCACAAGAGTGTGTGTGAAAATGACTTGAAGGCCACCTCTATTTATAGTAAAACGTTGAGGACAGGTGGGGGCAATTTGGCTGCTGGATGACCTTGACGAATTGTCACATAATGCAAATAAATTCATATCTCCATGAATACATGTCAGAATCAGATGATCTTTAGATCAATCCTACACCTCTCGACAAGAGGAATCCAAGAAAAAATCAACTGCCATAAATAAGAAGACCCACATGGAGTTTGGCCCTAGTTGCCAATTTTAGCACGAGTGCTTCTCCTTGGGCACAAAAGGAAATTCATGGGAGTGAGAAGGGCCAGCAAACAATGGAGTTTGGGCAAGAGATTTTGTAGAGTTTCATCTACCGGGAGGACAACTTTTTCCTTACTGATTTGCAGGGCTCAGAGTGTTGCATTTTGGATGGCCAAATTTGTCTAATTCAGGCCCTGCGTAGGGGTCACTGGTTATTTACTGTGTAGGAATAAAGAGCAGGAGTTTGTGGGGAATTTGGCTAAGGATATATAAGGAGGTTTGAGGCAGCTATTTGCAGTGGGCTTGGAGGAGAAGTTTCCAGCAGTTGTTTTGGGCATTTACAACAGTGTCTGCTCTACAACATATTTAGCCAAACCGATTAGAGCCACACTCATTCCTTGGGGTCACTGGGTGAAGTTGGAATCAACCCAAAGGACTTCTGGGTTTTTGTGGGTTTATTGAGAGGAGGCCTCAACTAATTTTATAGAATTTCTTAGGCAGTATTCGAGCCAGAATCCTACATTCTTATAGCAGGGCGTATTGCTGGTTAGTTGGGAATTTCACATCACATTGTGGGTTCGATTTTGGCTTGGTGTTAGGCCAAAACGTTTCAGGGTTTTTTTGGGTTTGAGGAGTGGAGCCCGTGGTTGCAATTTTAGAGCATTTTAGGTATTATTTTGAGCAGAACTTCCAGTTCCTATTGGCAGTCTGTAACAGATTTTCTGGGTAGTGCGCATTATCAGTTGGAGCCAATTCAGTAGTTCGATCAACAAGTTTTCACCCGGGGTTTGCCTAGCTTGAATAGCAGGCCTAGGTTTTATCATTCCTTGCCATTTATGTACTCAGATTCCTGTATTAATAAAATGGCTCAGTGGTTTAGCGTAATTTCTTGTGTATTTTGATGTGTATGCTTGGAACTCATTTATTGTTGTTATTTCCTTATACATGTCTCTGTTATTTCTTGTAAATTTCAAATTTGGAACATTACACATCACCTATATGAAACATTAAATGAAAGGGATTGTGTGTAACAACCTTCTAACTGAATGATTAGCCAAGACCATGAGATCAAAGAGTGATAACATACCACACTTAATCTTCTTTCTTAGTTAAAAATGGCTTCACATTGAATGAATAACTATATGTTGATTTTGGGTGGCAATGGATGCGCTCTAGCTCTAAAATTTTGTGGAGGGGCTAGAATACATGAGATCTTTAAGACCCTTAAATTTTGGAGAAATTCCACCCGGATGAGGAGTTATTAAAATAATTAATATTTTTAATGGGTTCCTAAGTCTAAACTTAGGAAAATAAAAATATTAATGGGTATTAATAAAGATAAGGGTGAGAAGCTTCTAAGAGACGAGGATCAAGTCTGTTTTGATCTTAGTCATTGATTAGAGACTTAATCTTGACCGTTGATTAATCAATAGAAAAAGTATAAGAGAAGACTGGAGGATCATTTGGAGACACATCGACAGATACTCAATATCCCAAGGAAAATCGATTCTCAAAGAGAAGGAAATCGATTTCAAAGGGAGAGTTGCAGGGTGGAGGAAGAGGAGGGCATCAACAGGAGTCAGTGACTAAGAAGGAGGTGACACAGGGCTATCAAGAGACAACGCAGAGTGAAGACGCAGTCCTCATGCAGGCTGACGTAGAGGGATGCAGATTGACGCAGAGTGACACAGAAGAGGTAGAAGGGTCTCCAGGGTGTCAGAAAGTTTCCAGGAGAGGGATGACATTTGCCTCAGGTGTTTTCTCTCAGTAGTGTCTCAGTTTCTCTGTAAAATCATTCATTGTAAAGCAATTGTTGCTGAAGATTAATAAAACCCTCATTTGCTGCACTGGTTTTCCCACATTGGGATTTTTTGGGGACAATTGTCCAAAAACAACTGTGTTGATGTGATTGGTTCTTGTGCTTGTATATCACTGTTATTTTCTCTATGTATTCATGTGATAACTGCAGTAGAATTTATTTTAATATTTATTGAAGGGATTTCGTAAATAACTTATTGTGAGAAATAAGTAGGTGAAATAAATCAGTTGCTGCAGTAGAATTTTGTATTTGGAATTTTCACATGGTATCAAAGCAAAGATCGGGCAACAGGAGAGAAGAATCTGCTATGAGTCAGGAGCATGATGTTGAGGCATCAACTCAGAGGGACTCACGCAAATCTCCAGAGAAAGAAGAAAGCACGAAGAACATGGATCATGATTATTCTATGTTAGCTTCCAGACTGGAAGAAGAAGTCGCTTGCCTAGCAAGTTCTGCCTCCTTTGAGGTTTGGTATATAGATAGTGGAGCTTCCTGGCATATGACAGGAATACGAGAATGTTTTTCGAATTATCAGGAAGAAAGGATGAATTTTCAGATCACCATGGGAAATAAGGCAAAATGTACCCCCGTAGGAAGAGGTACTGTAGTCTTTCAAACAGATGCAGGAGATCGGCTTCGAGCACCCAATGTGCTGCATGTACCAGGATTAGGGATGAACTTACTCTCCGTATCTCAACTTCAAAACAAGGGCTATGACGTTTTCTTCATTAAGGAGAAAGTATATGTCAAACACCCGAGTTGGAAAAAGAAGGCCCAGATTGGAATCAGAAGTAATAGGTTGTATCAATTACAACTAGAATCTCTAATGGAATTGATAGGCAGCAGCGGGGATAAAGATTTGAATGAACTATGGCACAGGAGGATGAGACACTTAGACCGTGGGGCTCTGAGAATTCTCGGGAAAACAGTATCAACAGTTCCAGAATTAAGTGCTGAAGGAGATGATGTATGCAGAGGGTGCGCTCTAGGCATGTATGCCAAAGCAGATTTTTCCAGAAGTAACAATAGGACTGAGTGTTCTAGGATTGATACACTCAGATATCTGTTGACCTATGTCCACAAAATCTCTGAGTGGTGCCAAATACTTCATTGATGACCATTCTAGGAAGACTTGGATCTACTTTCTGAAAACCAAGGATGAGATTTTTGGTCGATTCAAAGAGTTCAAGGCTCTAGTAGAGAATCTGGTAGGAAAGAAGATAAAGGTGTTTCGCTCAGACAATGTGGAGAGTACCTTGACAAGGACTTCACCAATTTTTGCGCTAGGGAAGGCATCAAAAGAGAGTGGACAACTCCCTATAATCTGGAGCATAATGGAGTAGCAAAAAGGAAACATAGGACTATTGTGGAAGAAGTTAGGGCGATGCTATATGATTAGGATATGCCCAAATTCCTGTGGGCAGAAGCATGCAGCACGAGAGTTTGTCCAGAACAGGACTCCACATAGGGCATTGGGCAAGATCACTTCGGAAAGTGTCTTCATTGGGAAGACACCCGAAATTAGTCATTTCAGGATATTTGGGAGTTTGGCGTATTATCGTATACCCGAAGAAAAGAGAAAGAAATCAGATCAAACTGTTGATAAAGGATATCTTGTGGGATATAGCGAGAATGCTAAGGCATATAGAGTCTATCTTCCAGGGAGTAGGAAGGTAGTAGTTCAGCGGGATGTAAAGTTCATGGAGAACAAAGCTTTTAGGAAATCCCGAGAAATTCCTTCTGAGGAGCAGTCAAAAGATGATTCGTTGGTCCAACCACTTAGACTAGCAGAAACTAGTACCATTGATTCTCTTAAAGGCAAAGCTTCAGAACAGGAGGAATCTCAGGAAGAGGAAGAGCTGATAGATGTACCCACTACCAGTGGAAGAACGAGTCGGGAACTTCGACAGATTCTACGGGATGCAGAGGACTTCATTGGTGCACCTAGGAATGATAAAAGGGAGCGAAGACAGCCAGACAGATACCAGGCCTTAGTAGCTCAGGTTGGGGAACCCTCTAGTTTTCAGGAGGTTGTTCAACATCAAGTATGGGTAGATGCTATGGTGGAGGAATACAATTCTATAATGGTCAATGATGTCTGGGAAGTGGTACCTAGGCCTCAGGACAGGTCAGTGGTAGGTTCGAGATGGATCTACAAAGTCAAATATGCTGCAGATGATAGTGTGGAGAAATACAAAGCCAGGTTTGTGGCTAAGGGGTATGCTCAGAAGGAATATATAGACTATGAAGAAACCTTCGCCCCAGTAGCCAAGTATACTTCTATTAGAACCGTGATATCCCTTGCAGCACAGATGGGGTGGGAGATTCACCAGATGGATGTCAAGACGACGTTCTTGAACGGGGTGATAGAAGAAGAAGTACAGATTGAACAGGCAGAGGGTTTTGAGACACATGAGAAGGAATCTCATATATGCAGGTTGAAGAAAGCCTTGTATGGGCTTAAACATGCACCTAAAGCATGGTACAGTCAAATTGATGGCTACTTGCAGAAGATGGGATTCGTCAAGAGTGACGCAGATCCTAATCTCTACTATCTTGTCGTAGAGAATGAGCCTCCAATCCTAGTGTTATATGTGGATGATCTTTTCTCGACAGGATCATCCAGGCTCATCAAAGACTGCAAGAAGAACCTAACCACAAAATTCGACATGAAGGATTTGGGATAGATGCATTATTTCCTGGGGTTGGAAGTTTGGCAGCAGAAGGGTGAGATCTTCCTTGGATAAGGTAGATATGCTACAGAGACCTTGAAAAGATTCAGGACGTAGGACTGTAGACCTATGGCTACTCCAATGATCACCAATTGGAAGAAGATTGATGCATCATAAGATAAAGACGTTGATCCCACCTTGTACAGGTAGCTTATAAGGTCCTTGATGTATCTGGTCAATACCAGGCCAGAAATTTGTTACGCTATCAACACCCTCAGTTAGTTTATGGTGGAACCCATGAGGGCGCACTGGGCAGCAACCAAACATGTTCTCTGGTATATACAAGGAACAGTCGAACATGGACTATTGTACACCCAAGGCAATGACATCAGGTTGAGTGGGTTCACTGATGCAGATTGGGCTGGAAGTTCAGTAGATCGGAAAAGTACAACTGGGTATTGTTTCAACATTGGATCAGGAATGACCTCTTGGTGTAGTAGAAAATAGAAATCCGTGGCTTTGAGCTCAACTGAAGCAGAATATATGGCAGCTAGCACAAATTTTTGCGAAGCTATATGGATTAGGATATTGCTTGTGAATCTATTCAGGAGAAGGATGGAAGTGACCAGGATTTTGTGTGATAATCAAAGTTGCATCAAGCTCTTTGAGAATCCAGTATTTCATGATCGGTCGAAACACATTGATATTAGGTGTCACTTTGTCAGAGACTATGTCTAATGAGGGGCTGTACAGTTGAGGTACACTCCAACATGAGAGCAGGTGGCAAACATCTTCACCAAGGTTTTAGGAAGAACAAAGTTTGTTTATTTCAGGGAGAAGATGGGGATGGTGAAGAATCCATTTGAGTAGCAGAAACGAATAGTATCGGGAGTTGCAGTGCAACAGTTAGCAGTGGCAGTGCTATGAGCAACATATTCAAAGGGAGCTGCAGTACAGATGTAGCAATGACAGTTGTAGTGTCATAGGCAGCAGTACAGGTTGTAGCAGTGCAGGAGATGAAGGGCAGAGGACCGATGCCATGGATTAGTGTGGTGCTTCTATGGGGAAGCACTGCTAGAGCACATTCCTCGCTAAGAGGGAGTGTTGATTTTGGGTAGCATCGGATGTGCTTTAGCTCCAAAATTTTGTGGAGGGGCTAGAATACATGAGATCTTCAAGACCCAGAATCGTTTGGAGAAATTCCACCCAGATGAGGAGTTATTAAAATAATTAATATTTTTAATGGGTTCCTAAGTCTAGACTTAGGAAAATAAAAATATTAATGGGTATTAATAAAGATAAGGGTGAGAAGCTTCTAAGAGACGAGAATCAAGTCTATTTTGATCTTAGTCGTTGATTAGAGACTTAATCACGGTCGTTGATTCATCAACAAAAAAAGTATAAGAGAAGACTTGAGGATCATTTGGAGACACACTGGCAGATACTCAGTATCCGAAGGAAAATCGATTCTTAAAGAGAAGGAGATCGATTTCAGTCGGAGAGTTGCAGGGTGGAGGAAGAGGAAGGCATAAACAACAGTCAATGACTGAGAAGGAGGTGACACAGGGCTATCAAGAGACAATGCAGAGGGAAGGCGCAATCCAGGAGATGTAGTCCTCACGCAGGCTGACGCAGAGGGATGCAGCCTGACGCAGAAGTGACGTAGAAGAGGGAGAAGGGTCTCCAAGGTGTCAGAAAGTTTCCAGGAGAGGGATGACATTTGCCTTAGGTATTTTGTCTCAGTAGTGTCTCAGTTTCTCTGTAAAATCATTCTTTGTAAAGCAATTGTTGTCGAAGATTAATAAAACTCTCATCTGTTGCACCAATTTTCCTACATTGGGTTTTTCCGAGGACAATTGTCCAAAAACAACTGTGTTGATGTGATTGGTTCTTGTGCTTGTATATCACTGTTATTTTCTCTATGTATTCATGTGATAACTGCAGTAGAATTTATTTTAATATTTACTGGAGGGATTTCGTAAATAACTTGTGAGAAATAATTAGGTGAAATAAATCCAGTGGCTACAGTAGAATTTCGTATTTGGAATTTTCACAATATAACCGGAAAATTCCTGCAGCAGAATTCTTCAATTATCCAAGGCTACATCAAGAGTTGGGGGGATGTGGGGGATTTTACCTCAGCCTAAATTTCCTATTGGAGCAATGATGCCCTCGTACAAAGATTATTTTAGCAGCAAACTACAATGGTAATCCTTGCTAAAGAAAGTCCAAACCCTAGTCATCCATGCGAGAGAAAGGAGAAATAGAGAACCTTGCATTGAGCTTGACCCTTAACTTCTTCTCTCAAGAGATCTTCAAATAAGTTTGGAGGGGAAATCCCATTCGTCTATCCAAGCCATTGCAAATGAAAGCTCTCTTTCTTTTATAGAGCTTATCCTCAAACATTTTACAATATTATTGAGTAATTTCTAGATCCATGAACCTTCTAGAAAAAATAACATTAAAATGCATAAAGGAATATAGAAGTCTCCTTCAAGCTAGGTGCTCCTCATTAAGGGTGAAATGGCGCACAAAATAGAGATTGAATACTTCTTCGCTGCCACATGTGTTCTTCTTCTCATGGAGAACAGCTCCTATAATCATGGTGTTTGACTTTATCCATAGGTTTTATGTGCCATGTGTCCCATTCCTAGCTTGGGTTTTCTCAAAGAATGTTCCTCTAGTAGCTCCCGCTTTCCAAAACAGAAATAGAACTCAAGAAAAAGGTGGAACACTCCATTAGAAATGGTCAAATGCGGCTAGATTTTTGAGGAAACAAATTTGAAATCATCAAAACTCCCTCAATATTGATCAGAATCTCTACTATAACCTCAATTCAGAAATGCCACAGCCACACTGCATCTACTGTCATTGGTCTAGTCACTAGTGGCAATCTGAGCAATCTGGTCAGACCCCAAATACAAGGACAGGCTAAGTGCTCAAACATTGTTAAGGACCTCTAGAATGATGAGCATGCTAGAATGTCCGTACACATTCATCATTAACAAAGGCTTAAGCTAGTTTGACTAATTGTTAAATTTATTTCAATCTGAAGATGTAAATTGCCATACAAGGAAATATCATTTTTCATGTCAAAACGTTCACTAGAAGAATTGCACTAATATATTATTCACTTGCTAGTCAACACCAACATTGGGCAGTAATATTATGTGAGCTTGTCTCTTAGCAGTCAGAAAGTACTGCCAAATTTGCAAAATTTATACTTTTCTATAAATTTGGTTGGTTCTATATTAGCATGGTATATTACCACTATGCAAGTGTTGATCATAAGATGGCAAGCTGGAAGTTTGAATTTTTATGATAATACTTCTCAATCTTTCCTTTTCCTAGTTGATTTGTTTTATGTCAAACATTCATTTATTTCCTATATGCCACATGTCTTTGTTTTTTATTGCATTTGTTCAGTATGTGACATGCCACGTGTTTTCCATACTTTAGGGTCCATGCAAAGTTTCTTTCAATATACTTTTTGACCATGCTCTTTTCTAAATCTAGTGCACGTTTAGCATTAGTATATGTTACAATTGTTGATCTATAATTAGGACCATGTTACCAGTGCTGACCTATATTTGGACTATATACAGAATTGGGTTCGATTGTTGTCTAAGTATTAAATGCAAATATTTAATTTGACAGATAAGAATGTGGTATCTATATTAAAACCTCTTCCGTATTAAGGTGTTTCTTCGCTGTTTCCAGAATGCAATTCCTTTCATGTAATAAGTATATATATTGAACATCTCAACTAAGTAGTGACCCATAGCATCACTTATGAAGTTCTTTTCAAATGCAGGCAAAGCGGGATCTTTATGATCCAGAAAATGCCCTCATTGGTGCTTTTGCTGGTATTAATTTTTGGCATGCACCTAAACATGTTGTTAGTTATTACTTTACTGTTCTTTATTCTCACATTCGTTGCAATTATTTTCCCCTTCTGA
The DNA here is from genome assembly GCA_031772625.1 of Pinus tabuliformis. NCBI lineage: Eukaryota > Viridiplantae > Streptophyta > Pinopsida > Pinales > Pinaceae > Pinus > Pinus tabuliformis. The sequence goes on from CM062811.1 coordinate 890,354,198, forward strand.
TTATAGTTTCTAATTATATCTATTTTTTGCATTTATGTTGATTGTTCCCACTGCCAAGCTATAAGTAATTTGTTCAATTATTGGAATGATGGGTGTAATTTTAATCTCATGACTGTAATTTTATTTAATAACCTTTGTACTTAACTGAGCTTTGCTAAGTTCTGGTGAAGGGAATAAGAGCAAAAAAATTTCATTTGATGAAATCTTAAAAGAGTGCCTACTGCCTATGAGATGGAAGAATAGAGAAGATTCTATAGAGTCCCATGTAGATGGAAACATATTAAAGTTATTGATGCATCCAGAAGTCTTGTAGGTGTGTGCTTTGATGTATGCCATTACGCTTTGGTTGAGTCTAAGCATATAGCCAAAAATATCTATATGCAAGCTCATGCTTCTTTGTGATGTTCCAAACTTCAATAAACAGTGATATACAAAAGCCAATTCGATGTTTTCATAGAAAAATTAAACTATCAACAAATATTCAATACACAACAGAAATAGGAACCAGCTGAGCCATTTTATTTATTAATGGAGCAATGTACAATAGTATGGAAAGAGCACCTGGGCTTGCCTCAAGGGCAAGCTAGACAGAACCCAGGTGTCGACAGTAATCCCAAATGCTAGAAAGCAACTGCTCCTCTAAAGCTCTGCGCTGTCTCCTAGTTACGGCAACTGCTGGCTGGAAAGGAGTTGCAAGAAACCTCACCTCTGGTGCTCAGAAAATGATGAAACTTCAGCCACAAACTCCTTGGCCAAAACCCAGAAAAACCCAGAAAGGGTTTGGCCTGGAACCAACCACCCAAATTCGACCTCCTCTATGGCCTACGCCCTCCAAGCAGCTTCAGCAAAACGGCCTGCAAGAAATGGCCACAAAGTCTTCCTCCCAGCTCCAGAAAGGAAGCAAACTTCACCCCAAATGGCTCCTCCAACCTCCACGGCAAAGCTCAGCCTCAAGGGTTGATACTCTACCCACCAAATGAGCTCCCCAAATACTGCCTCTGCACTGGCCCAGGAAGTGCGAAAGTCACACTGCCAAGCCTGCAGCTCAATCAACTCCCAAACTCCCGCAAGGGCTGACAATTCTCCTCAGCCTCTCCTCCGGAAAATCTCACAACAAAACTCCACTGCTAAGTTCCACAAACAACTCAGCCTCCTCTCTCACTGCGTCCTCCAGAAATACGCACCACTTGGAAGGAAATGCTACTGTTGGAAATCACAATGTGAATCTCCTCCTGAAGAAATGAAGGAAACCTTCCTAGGGTGGCACTCGAAGTCCCCTAAAGAAAGGATGAGCTCTTCGCTTGAAGAACTCGTGCTAAACGGCTAGTGACTCAGCTACGCAGCTCAAGCAACCAAGAGAAATCGATATACACTCATGAATGAATGAGAAGAAGAGAATTGCCCTCCTTATATAGTTTTCGTGGGTGAATTTTCCCTCCATCATTGGCCCCACTTAACCAACACCATGCAAAATTTATCTCCCCTCTATGCATATCGAACTAGGGAGTGCATAATTCCCTAGTGAGGGTGGCCCCCATGTGTAACTTAACTTTAAAACAAAACATCTTTTCCTAGTCTAATCTCCTAATAGCATCGAATGGGGTCCACTAACTCCAAAATTGGCCCCGTAATACAAAATTAAACCTTGTTCCAAAATTATTTAGGAAGGGACATTACGGTCCTCCCCTCCAAAATGTTGCTTGTCCCCAAGCAACTTCAATGCCAAAATGTGCTCTCCCTCCAAGTGGCATCCTCATCCAGTAGATTCTTCCATCGCACCAAATATTCTTTGACTATCCTGCTTCGGAGCTTCCTCTCTCTGGTTTCCAAGATGGCTTCTAGCTCTAAGATCAAATGCCCCTCATCATCAAGTGGAGGCAACTCCATGACTGCTGTAACCTGCTGCCCCAACACCCTCTTGAGGCATGACACATGAAAGATGTTATGAATCCTGCTCCCTGGTGGTAGCTCCAACTCGTAAGCCACCTCTCCAACTCTCCTGCTCACTCTATACGGCCCAAAGAATCTCGGCTGCAACTTTTCGGCCCCCTTCTTCTTGAGTGTGGATTGTCGGTACGGCTGCAATTGAAGGTAGACCAAGTCACCCTCCTCAAAATGTCTCTCTACTCGATGCTGATCAACATACATCTTCTGCTGGTTTTGGGCTGCCTGTAAGTTATCCTTGAGAGCCTTGAGGATATCTTGGCTCTCCAGGATCCAATCCTTGGCCTTTGGGGCCCTGCAATTGGTGGGCTCCAGTATTGTAGCAATAATGCTACAACTCCTGGGGCTCCCTATCTCTAATTTGATCAACTCGGTAGTTCGTACAAACTTGGAAGCGACGGTGCTGTATGCACAAGTACTAGCTCTTGTCGCAGCTGTCACTTGGTCAGCTGGCACAAGTCCGCTAGGGCTCAAGCCAACTTCTATATGCTCTCAGAAGAAGCTTTCTAAATGATGGACGAAGGCTATCTCAAGGGAAATTGATCTACTTTGCAACAATGAACTGAAAGCCAACCAAAACATGGAAACCCTAGTAAACCCTAATCTGACTAGTTTAACCTCTATGATGCAATGGTGAAAGTGCAAATGTCTAAAAAGGATGCCATTACTTCTAGTGATGTGAAATGCATGAACTCAAACTACTTCCATTGAAAAGAACATTGTTTTTGTATTTTTGCTTAAGTGGATGGAGTGATTATGAATTTGTCTCTTATTAGGGTTTGGCTGTGCAGAGGTGGTGCGAAGGGAGAGAAAGCTTGGGAAAGGTCAGGATGGCTAGGAGAGGTCCCAGAGGGTCCCTAGCATTAGTCCACAGAGGTCTACAACATTTGGATGCTCGGCAACCAAGTTTGCAGGCTTCTACAGGATGTCTGCAGGGGATCCTACAGGAAACTAAGGAATTCTACAGGAAGTCTGCTAACTTCTACAGGATGTGCTGTAAGTGGAAGTGTTGGGTGATGGTGAAGGGATGGAATGGTTTGGGTGGATAGGTGAGGTGGAGATGGAACTGGTGATGGCTCAGGGGCAGAGGAATAAGATGGAGAGAGAGTGTATGGAGTTGATTGGGGGATAGAAGGATAGCAGCAACGAAAGGTCAAAAAGATGAAGCTACGTGGCAATGGATGAGTTGGAGGGTAAACGAGCTGAACAGAGGCCGAGTAGGTGGCTTGAGGAGAGGTCAAGAAGAAGAAGAAGGAAGTGGAATGATATGGAGCAGTGTAAATGAAACAAATGACTTATGTCTTGCACCAAAAACGAGAATTCATTAACCTATGATACCTGTGCCATTAAACCTATGAACAACAATGTAAAACCGAGAAAAGAAGCCGTGCATGGAATGAAAAATGTAGAAGTATGGTTCAATATCAAAAGTGCATGGATGGATCTTCAACGAAAATGACTATGTTGCAGCTTGCATGGAAGTAAAAGACTGCGTTTCTTTTTGGTGGTTGATATGGACTGCACCCCAATCCCTAAACAGAGATGGCAGTGATCTCTAACAACCTTTTCTTGGAGCTCCTGTGTATTACAAACCTCCTATCGAATCTAAGCAGCTGAAAGCAAAGTAACCATAAGCTAATCCTACTCAATCACACGAAAACTAAATCAGCAGACTGTAAATTCGAATTGCATGTCAAAGTAAAGAAACAAAGTGCTGGAACAAAAGGCAAATAACACTACAAAACAGAGGAGGTCTATTGCTCTCAGGTTGGGCCCTAACCTGAGAGCTATAGCTCCCTTAAAAACTCAGAATTAGATCCAAATCTGCTTGCCTTTATTCATAATCAAAAGTCTAAGGTCATGCTAAAACTGGCTTACAAAATAACAAAAACCGAGCTGTAACTCGTGCTCAGAGATTACAATAGTAATTCCAAAAGTCAAAAAGCTTCTAACAAAGGCTACGGCCTCCATATTTATACAAAATGAGGATCAAGCTGGCTGCCTTCATTCGTGGAGCTTGGCTGTCTAACTGAAAGTCAAACTGCTGTAAAACTGCTGATCCTGTAGAACGTGTTGGCTGCCTTTGAGCTCGGTGGGGAGAGCTGTTAGAGCTCGGAGTTAAGGTGAAAAGTACGAGGGAAGTCATTTAAAGCTGTAGACAACCTCCCTATAAACATGCAATGCCACCTTTGCTGTCTCCTTGTCTCCTTTTGCGTGGTCTTTTGCTCTCTTTAATGCCAAGAACCTGAAATCATCATGTATTAGTCACATAGATATAATGCCTGCCCTTCTTCCTACAAACAACACGAATATACTAAGAAATGAATGCATAAGTGGTAAAAGATGAATGGTTGAACAAGGTAAGTAGGCCAATATGAGCCCAAATTGTACCAAAAATTGGGGCTCATCATCACCCCCCAGCTAAACTATTTGCTCATCCTTGAGCAACTTTGCTTTGGCTCCTCGTCTTTGGCCGAGAACTAGAGCCCGGAGCATGCTCTTCCTTTCCTGTTTTTGGTGGCCCTGCCTTTTCTGCCCCTGGTGGTGACGAAGGTGGCGCTTCTTCCCCCTTTTCCATTTCCTTGAGCCGGGCTTCGGAAGGCGATTGGCCTATTTTTCGTGTCCAGGAAGTTATTTTTGGGCTTCCCCTCTCGGGGGTGGCTGATGTTTTAGAGGGGGTTCTCGCACTGGGTGAAGTAGGGACATCCCCTAAAATGGTTTGGCTGCTGGGTGGAGGCTGCGGCTTGCCCGTGTTTATCCTCTTACTTCTCCTGGCTTCAGATGGTAGAGGGGTCTCCCTCTCTCTCTTCTCCTTTGGCTTTGGAGGTGTACTGAGGGCGGCCAGCGCAGCTGCTGCCTCCTTTTCGAGAATACCAGCCTTCTCTTTCTTGCGTTTTGCTTTCTCAGAGCTCCTTGTAGAGGGCCCCTTCTTTTCAGATTTCGGGCTTCCTGTAGAAGACCCTGCTTTGCCCACTTCCGGGCCTTCTGTAGAAGATCCTTTCTTTACCAATTTTGGGCTTCCTGTAGAAGACCCGGTTTTAGCCACTCTCGGGCTTCCTGTAGAAGCCCCTGCTTTGGTAATTTTCGGGCTTCCTGTAGAAGACCCTTTCTCTGTCTTCAGGCTTCCTGTAGAAGCCTGTTTCTCAATGATTTTCGGGCTTCCTGTAGAAGCCCCTTTTTCCAATTTCGGGCTTCCTGTAGAAGCCCCTTTTTCCAATTTCGGGCTTCCTGTAGAAGCCCTTGTCTCTGTTTTCGGGCTTCCTGTAGAAGCCTGTTTCTGCTTTCCTGTAGACACGGGTGTCACCACCTTTTCTTGCTTAGCCGCATGGGTTTTGCTTTTTGCTTTGGTTGCAGGTGCTGATGAGGTACTTGGGCTGACGTGGACTACCTCAGCTTTGTCCATTCTGCTCTTCAACCTCTTTTCTCTTGCTGACAAGATGGGTGTGCCACCTTTTCCTTTGTCATCCTTTTCTTCATGCTTCTTCTTTTGTTCCTTCTTCTGCACTGTGGTCGGGGTCTTCTGGCCTTTTTCTCTCTTTCCCTCGGCCACTGCTTCTTGTTCCTCACTGCTGGAAGAACCCGTTTCTTCAATCAACATTTTAATGTCTCCATCTCTTGTCAAATTCCGGAAGGATTCCCATGAGAGGGGAACCTTATATGAATGCAGCGCATCCTCCACAAGAAGCTTGATCAACCCATGGTGGGCTATCTGATCTGGTATGCCCTCTTTTAGCTTTGTGGCACACTCAATTAGAGACTGCAACAGGAAATAAGGGATGCTCAGTTTTTGTTCTACAGGAAGATCAATCCGGTGCCTCAATTCAGTGAGCAACCGAAAGTGATATGCATACACGATGCTAAAACGGCCTTCACAAGTTATATATTTCATGATTTGCAAACTGACTTCATTCCATGGTGGCAACAGACTCGTTCTTCGCACCCCATTTTTGTCCTCCGAGAATTCCTCCTCAGGTGGAAAGAATTCTTTCTTGGCCTGCTGGCTCAACTTCCGTTCTTCCTTATCCCACGGCAGACCCATTGGAAGTTCAGTGATTCGACTGATATATTGCGGGGTGAGCTTGAGGCTTAGGCCCCTGAAATTCACTGTGGCCAGTGTCTTGGATTTCGGCCTCAGAGCCTGCAAGAATTCTTCGGCCACTTCATCATCGTAACCCTGCAGCTTATCACAAAAAGACATCCATTGTGCTCGTGTGAAGAGCTCTACCACTTCCTGGTTTTCCCTTAATTTGGCTGAATCAGTGGGTTCTCGTCTAATAAACCCACCCGGCATGATAACACAGTTTTGTTAACCAGAGGTGGTGATTGTGGAAGAGGTTTTGGTTTACTGAGACAGAGCGTAGGATATCATGCACATAACCCACAAACTTATCCCTGAGGAACTTTGACACAATTTAATTACTCGACATCCTGTAGAATGACAGTATAGGCACAGCAGACAACAATTTCACCGTTTTTCTATGACCGGACTGTGGACGACAATCTTGCCACCTTTAATAACCAGTTGCATGAAGAGTTCAGGGTTACCTCTTTAATTGGCCACCTTTTTACGTGAGGCACCCGCTTTCCTGTAGAAAACTGCGTTCCTGTAGGATGACAGCGTTCCTGTAGAATGCAGCGCGCGGATTTCGGGAGAGATTGCAGTCGGTCTGCGCCTTGGGCGTGCTTCTCAATCGCTCTGATAGCCAAAGGCTCGGCGTATCACACTGCAGAAGGAGCAGGATAGCCGCTCGAGTTCAAACCGGTGGGTGATAAATGCATGAATGCGATCGAGCCGATTAGATTTCAAATTCGGCGGAATCCGTGGCGCGGGGGGTGAGCTGTCCCCGCCGGACCGTTGGGTGACGTCACCCCATCATTCAACTGTGCGTTCACTTGCTGCCGCATCAATTCCCGCGGATCTGCCGCCGCCTCTCCTGTTGAACTCGTTTCCTCGACGGGATCGTTCTCACGTGCATGCTGCCCATTCTCTTTGTCATGGCCGCCACCCACACATCCAACTAGACCATTAACTGGCCGACGTGGCCGGCCAAATGGCCACACAGTCGCTCAACCAATTCACCTTTACACTTAGCAATCAATCAAAGTAACATTCATGCAGTCTGATGGAAGGAAGGGTCGAGACACTTACCTGCGTGGCTGTACACGTTGTTTCGGCTCTTTGGACGCTGATGAGTCGATTTACCTGTTGCTGGCGAACTTATACAGGCCCGGAGGTCTATGTTCACGAGCTGCCGTCGATGGATGGGATGCTTCAGTTGCATGCGCCCACGTTTCCCTTCAGATGGCCTGCGCGGTGAATGGTATCCACTCTAGCAGGTTTAACTGTTACAGGACTCCCGCGGGATGTCTTGGAACAGTTCTTCCTCCTTGGGTGCATGCTGCACGACTATGGATGGCCTCACGATCATGCTCTCGGAGCCTCGGGCTGACTGTGATGAATATGGTGGGAGATCTCTAGCGCTTTTTCCATTTACAGGTTGCTTTTTTTCCTCGAGACTCATCGATCTGCTTTGCTGGTGCAGGTACTTGGTTGCATGTCGACAAGGACGGTGGAGCAAGATAACAGCAATGTGCATGGTTGACAACCGTGGCATGCATGCGTCCAAACCGATCCTTAGCCGTCAGATCGCCTCATGAAATGAATTCTGGCCCGTTCTGAGCTTCTACAGGAAGCTTCCTGTAGAAATACAGCGTTTCCTGTAGAAAGGATGCGTTCCTGTAGAGAGTCTGCACCTTCCTGTAGAAGATCTGCATCTTCCTGTAGAAACTCTGCATTTTCCTGTAGAAAATCTGCGTCTTCCTGTAGAAGACTCAAGCTGGAATAAAATTGCACATACCTTGGAGAAAATGAGGATTCTTGGAGGAGGTGCTGGTAAGGTGTCCTTGCTGCATGATGAGGACCCTTGGCTTTGAGTTGAGAGGCTTCCTCTCCTCCATAGAACACCTGCATGCAATTTTACATAATGAATCTGCTGACTTTGTTTTTCTTTTGTTTTTTTCTTTTTTTCTCTTTTTTTTTTGAAAGATAACAGGGGCGCCTCATTGAGGTTTTCACCCTTGCCATCTGCCTTGAGCGCCTCAAAGAGGTTTTCACTCAAGGATCTTTTTCCAATCTCTCTTTTTTTTTTTTTTTTTTTTGAAAAGACAATAGGGGCGCCTCAATGAGGTTTTCACCCCTATTACCTGCCTTGGGCGCCTCAGAAAGGTTTTCACCCAAGGATCTTTATTATTATTATTATTATTTTTTTTTTTTTAGATTCTTCAGGGTATGCCCAAAGCAGAGGCAGAACCCTTCTCTATGACCAACACTGCCTTCTCCATAGTTTTGATGAACTCTTGTCTTGAGGGAGGCTTCCTGTAGATCTTCAATCGATGCCCATTGACAAGCATGGGGATGGCTTCCTCATCAATGGTCCTAATAAGCACAGATCCATTGTCATGACATTTTTCCACTGAATATGGCCCTAGCCATCTGGTTCTCAGCTTCCCTTTGAAATCTTTGTATCTGGAGTCATACAACAAAGCCCAATCTCCCGGCTGAAATTGCTTGTCATGGAGATGTTGGTCATGCCACACCTTTCTCTGAAGTTGAACCACTTCTGAGTGAAGGAGGGCCTGCATTCGGTGCTCATCCAGGCCATTCAGCTGCAATAGCCTTTCTTGTTGTGCATGGCTGAGATCTAGGTCCAGCTGAGCTGCCATCCTCAAAGTGTTGTATTCAAACTCAATGGACAGCAAAGTTTTCTTCCCATAGACCAGCTCATAAGGTGTGAAGCCGGTGGTGGTCTTCCAAGTGGTGTTGTAAGCCCATGTGGCTTCAACCAGGCGATCTGCCCAGTCCTTTCTGCTGCTGCTCACCACCTTAGTCAAGATCCCTTCTAATGCTCTATTGGTGACTTCCACCTGCCCATTTGCTTGAGGGTGATAGGGGGTGGAAGTCCTATGCTTGATCTTGTGATGAGCTAGTAGATCTTCAACCAGGTTGGATGTGAACTGGCTCCCTTGATCGGTGACCAGCTCTCTTGGATAGCCAAACTTATAGAAGATGTTTTCTCTTAGGAACTCGGCCACCTTTTCTTCTGTTGCTGCTTTGATTGCTTTAGTCTCTGCCCACTTTGTCAAATAGTCAGTACACACAATGATGTAAGACCTTTGCCTCGAAGAAGGGTTGATTGGGCCCACAAAGTCCATGCCCCACTTCTCAAATGGCTCAAGAGTCACTTGAGGTTGGAGAGGCATCTCATCCCTTTGGGTCGGTTTCCCCATTCTTTGGCATTGGTCACACTGGCTGACATATCTTCTGACATCTTGATGAAGTGTGGGCCAATAGTAGCCTGCCTGCAGGATTTTGAAGGCAGTTCTCTTTGCTGCAAAATGTCCTCCACAAGGCCCATCATGACAAGTGAGGAGGATATCAAAGACTTCCTCCTCCCTTACACAACGCCTTAAGATCTGATCGGGGCCAAGCTTGAACAGATTGCCCCCGATCCAAGTAAATGAGGCACTTTTTCTGATGATTCTGCTCTTCTCTCTGGAAGATAGGTGCGGAGGGAACTGTGCTGAAACAAGGTAGTTTGCTATATCAGCAAACCATGGAGAGAGTACTGAAATAGCAAACAGATGTTCATCGGGCATCTGGTCATCCACTGTTCCATCCTCATCTGCAGACAAATCCAATCTAGATAAAAAGTCAGCAACAACATTTTCTCTACCTGGTTTGTCAACAATGGTCAAATCAAACTGCTGCAATAAAAGTAACCATCTAATAATACGAGCATTCACATCTGGTTTATTCATTAAATATCTAATTGCAGCATGGTCTGTATGTACAAAGGTCTGGTAACCAGTAATATAATGTCGGAACTTGTTCAGTGCATGGACCACAGCCAAGAATTCTTTCTCGGTTACAGTGTAATTCAGCTCAGCTTTGGACAAGTTTTTGCTAACAAAGTAAATGGCATATGGGAGTTTTTGCTCAACCTGTCCTAAAGCTGCACCTATGGCTTTGTTCGAGGCATCAGTGTGGATGTGGAAAGGTAGGGCCCAGTTTGGACCTCTCAGGATTGGGGCTGACACCAACTTGTCCTTTAATTCATTTAAAGCCCTCTGACAATCGTCAGTCCATTTAAACGCCACATCTTTTGCCAACAGGCCAAACAATGGCGAGGCTAGCTTGCTGAAATCTTTAATGAATCTCCGGTAATATCCTGCTAATCCCAAGAAACTCCGGACATCCCTTACCTTTTTAGGAGGTGGAACCTTCTTGATGAGAGCAATTTTGTTAGGATCCACTTGTAACCCTTGGCAAGAAATGGTATGGCCTAGCACGGTCCCTTCAGTCATTAGGAATTCACATTTTTCAGGACTAAGGGACAAGTTCATCTCGATGCATTTGGTTAGGACTTTTCCCAGATTGGACAATGCTTCCTGGAAGTTGGCCCCATAAGGAGTAAAGTCATCCATATAGATTTCCACTGCATCATGGACCAGCTCCGAGAAGATGCTCAAGACAGCTCTCTGGAAGGTAGCAGGAGCATTGCATAGCCCAAAGGGAAGAACTCGGTAGGCAAAGGTACCCCAAGGACAAGTGAAGGTGGTCTTATCTTGGTCTTCCGGGCTGATTTGGATTTGGTTGTACCCGCTAAACCCATCCAGGAAAGAGAAGAACTTCTTTCCTGCCAGTCCATCCAACACTTGATCTATGAAAGGTAGAGGGAAATGGTCTTTCTTGGTAGCTTTGTTCAGTTCTCGGTAGTCCACACAGATTCTCCATTTCCCATTTTTCTTGGGAACCAACACCAGAGGGGACACCCATTCGCTATCTGAGATGGGGTAGATGAATCCTGCATCCAACAGTTTTTGCAATTCTTCCTTGACAATGTCCTTAAGAGCTGGATTCATTCTCCTCTGGGGTTGCCTAACCGGTTTACAATCCTCTTTGATGTATATATGATGGGTACAGACCGAAGGATGGACTCCTTTCATTTCCTTATAGCTCCAAGCAAAAGCATCTAGGTGGTTGGCCAACAGACTACACAGCTCCTTTTCCTGGGAAGGAGATAGGGAGGAGCTGATCTTCAATGCTTTCTCAGGGCCGAACTCCACATTCTTGATTCTGGAAGTAACAGGGTTGGTTGTACAAAGATCCACTAAGGTGCTAGCTTGGGCATCCTCCACCAATTTCTCTAAGGGTAGTGCACTGGAAGGTGGATTCTGGATCAAGGTCTCGATCAAGTCATCCTCGGTTGGGGGGTCTCTTCTAGTGGTATCTAAGGTGCACAGAGGTGCTGAGTACACCTCGTCTTCCTCTCCTTCTTCCAACCAGAGTGGTAAGTCATGCTCTAAGGAGGGTTGGGCAGGAGGGTATAGGACTAGCTGCTTGGACATGGGACCATTTTTGATGGTCATGTTTCCTGCACGACAACTTATGTAAGCATCTGCAGTAGCTAACCAAGGCCTTCCCAAAATGAGAGGATATCCAGTAAGCTTTGCCTTTGGTTGCAGAACCAGGAAGTCTGCAGGGTATTCCCAAGAGTCAATAGAGACCAAGACATCCTCCACAATCCCTTCGGGAGTCACGGTGGAGCGATCTGCTAATTGCAGTACTGTCGAGGTCTTCCTCAAGGAACCCTGAAGATTGAGTTTGAGCATGGTATCCCTGGTCATCACATTAATGGCAGCCCCCAGATCAATCAAGGTGTGAGGTATGATGGTGCCATTGATGTGGACATCTACTACAGGACTTCCAGGATCTAGGTACTTTGGGCAGATGACTTGTCCTAGCATCAGGTCAGACAGTTGTCCTATGACATTAATGGTTGAAGCATCTTTCTTCCGCCTGCCTGGGTGTTTGAAGCACTTTTCCTTAACCAGTTTGTTGTATATTGGCACATCCTTGATGGCTTGGAGAAGTGGTATTTTCACACACAACTGCTTGAGCTCACCCAGAAGCTCATCCTCCTCTGGGTTGGGTTGTGTGGTGGCTGTTAGTCTCTCAGGAAAGGGTGGAATAGCCTTTGGTTCACTTTCCTGTTTATCTTCCTCATCCTCTGGGGGAGGAGGTTGGCGATCTGGTAGAGTCTTTCCAGATCGAAGATTGATCTCCTGGATCTCCACAGCATAGGTAGGGCATGAGGTTTCCCCAGTGTATACCTGCTGGGCCTGTCTATTGTTGGGGTTCGGGTTCGGTTGAGCAGGCATTTGAGGTTGCCTTGGAGGAGCAGGAGGTAATGGCTGAGGTTGAACTGGTGGTGGAGGCAAGATGGCAGGAGGAGTGTTGTATTGGGGCCTCCACCCCGACTGAGGTGCATTCCATTGAGGCTGTGGCTGGGCATGTGAATGATATGAATGAGAAGTAGGTTGAGTGGGGTACTGAGGTGGATAAGACCATGGAGGAGGCATGGACCATGAAGGATGAGCAGGGGGACCCCAGGAAGGCATAGGAGTCGATTGGTTGGGGCTGTAATAAGCTTGAGGTGCCCCTTGCATCCCCTGCTGATAAGGTCTAGATCCTTGTGGCCTCCTTTGGTTGAGGTAATAGAGAGGTTCAGTGGGAGCTTCTGTCCCTTGGTACATGGTTTTAAACCCAGGTAAGGTTGGACACTGATTTGTGGGATGGTCCTCCTCACAAACGAAACATACTTCAACCGAATGCAATGGGCATTCGTTCTTAGGGTGTCTCCTTGTGCATCTAGGGCAGAAGACAGCGAAGGCTCTCTCAGCTTCTTCTTTCTTCCGCTGGATTCTGAATGTGTCCAGCTGCATGGCAATGGTCTGTCTCACCTCACTCTTGAGATCTTCTAATTGATTTGCAAGCTCATGTTTGGAGAAAGGGACACTAGTTGAGGGGAGGTTTCCTCTACCTCGTTTCCGAGCTGCCCTGGAGTGGTTTCTAAACACAGTTTTGATGTCCTCATAAGGCAGTTGGTAAATGTCCCCCCCAGCTAACATGTGAAGGGTATCTAAGAGGTCTTCAGGGACTCCTCGGAGCAGGACCAACTTGAGGGATTCAGGGTCAAGTGTGCACCTGGCCCGCTTATAGCTTAGTTGGAATCTCTCCTCATAATCCTCTAAGGACTCATCATTTCCCATGGTCATCCTAAAGATTTCTCCCTTGGTTTCCTTAGACCTACAATAATCCCTGTACTTGGTATTGAAAGCTTGCTGCATCTGAGCCCAAGTGGTGATACTATTCCCAGGTAAGCCCATGAACCAGCGTAATGCTGCATCCTTAAGAGTTGAAGGGAAGAGTTTCAGCTTTTGCTCATCTTCAGTATAGTCATAGGTTCTACAAAGGACAGCAAACTCAAACAGGAAGGTATCAGGATCTTCAGTAGTCAATCCATGGAAGTGAGGTAAGGCGGAGGGGCTAATGTTCTTCATTTTCATTTCTCCATTGGTCTCTCGGATGGGGAAGGCACCTTCTATTCTCTCATCTTCTCTTCTATTGTCAGCCATAGCTTCAGATGGAGTGGTCTCTAACTCTTCTTCTACTATAGGATCTTTGTATATCTCTGGATGTTCACCTATAGGTTCTTCTGGGTCACTGTCACCAAAGAAGAGAGAAGGGTGACTCAGTGATGTGGTGGGGGTGTTGGGTAGGAATTTGCCTGATTTATCTCGGTTCCTACGAGGCATGAAAGGGAAAAGACTTTCTTTTTGATTGTTTTTGCTTTTTCTTTTGTACCTGCAAAACTGAAACAGATTGATCTACAGCTAACTATAAAGATGCAGAATTAAACTGAAAGCAGGAAAGAACTAATCTACTCTGCTCAAATGAAATTGCAGAAATGAAACACTAGTCTACGCTTGCAGAAATGAAATGCTAATCTATGAAAGCAGGAAATGCTAATCTATGAAAGCAAGAAATGTCTATGCTACTTTTGCAGAATGGAAATGAAATAAACTACTTAGCAGAAGATTGTAGTGGAAAATAGAAGAAAAGCAACAATCACCAATACTCTGACGCTTCCCCGGCAACGGCGCCAAAAAGATGGTGGGCTCCAGTATTGTAGCAATAATGCTACAACTCCTGGGGCTCCCTATCTCTAATTTGATCAACCCGGTAGTTCGTACAAACTTGGAAGCGACGGTGCTGTATGCACAAGTACTAGCTCTTGTCGCAGCTGTCACTTGGTCAGCTGGCACAAGTCCGCTAGGGCTCAAGCCAACTTCTATATGCTCTCAGAAGAAGCTTTCTAAATGATGGACGAAGGCTATCTCAAGGGAAATTGATCTACTTTGCAACAATGAACTGAAAGCCAACCAAAACATGGAAACCCTAGTAAACCCTAATCTGACTAGTTTAACCTCTATGATGCAATGGTGAAAGTGCAAATGTCTAAAAAGGATGCCATTACTTCTAGTGATGTGAAATGCATGAACTCAAACTACTTCCATTGAAAAGAACATTGTTTTTGTATTTTTGCTTAAGTGGATGGAGTGATTATGAATTTGTCTCTTATTAGGGTTTGGCTGTGCAGAGGTGGTGCGAAGGGAGAGAAAGCTTGGGAAAGGTCAGGATGGCTAGGAGAGGTCCCAGAGGGTCCCTAGCATTAGTCCACAGAGGTCTACAACATTCGGATGCTCGGCAACCAAGTTTGCAGGCTTCTACAGGATGTCTGCAGGGGATCCTACAGGAAACTAAGGAATTCTACAGGAAGTTTGCTAACTTCTACAGGATGTGCTGTAAGTGGAAGTGTTGGGTGATGGTGAAGGGATGGAATGGTTTGGGTGGATAGGTGAGGTGGAGATGGAACTGGTGATGGCTCAGGGGCAGAGGAATAAGATGGAGAGAGAGTGTATGGAGTTGATTGGGGGATAGAAGGATGGCAGCAACGAAAGGTCAAAAAGATGAAGCTACGTGGCAATGGATGAGTTGGAGGGTAAACGAGCTGGACAGAGGCCGAGTAGGTGGCTTGAGGAGAGGTCAAGAAGAAGAAGAAGGAAGTGGAATGATATGGAGCAGTGTAAATGAAACAAATGACTTATGTCTTGCACCAAAAACGAGAATTCATTAACCTATGATACCTGTGCCATTAAACCTATGAACAGCAATGTAAAACCGAGAAAAGAAGCCGTGCATGGAATGAAAAATGTAGAAGTATGGTTCAATATCAAAAGTGCATGGATGGATCTTCAACGAAAATGACTATGTTGCAGCTTGCATGGAAGTAAAAACTGCGTTTCTTTTTGGTGGTTGATATGGACTGCACCCCAATCCCTAAACAGAGATGGCAGTGATCTCTAACAACCTTTTCTTGGAGCTCCTGTGTATTACAAACCTCCTATCGAATCTAAGCAGCTGAAAGCAAAGTAACCATAAGCTAATCCTACTCAATCACACGAAAACTAAATCAGCAGACTGTAAATTCGAATTGCATGTCAAAGTAAAGAAACAAAGTGCTGGAACGAAAGGCAAATAACACTACAAAACAGAGGAGGTCTATTGCTCTCAGGTTGGGCCCTAACCTGAGAGCTATAGCTCCCTTAAAAACTCAGAATTAGATCCAAATCTGCTTGCCTTTATTCATAATCAAAAGTCTAAGGTCATGCCAAAACTGGCTTACAAAATAACAAAAACCGAGCTGTAACTCGTGCTCAGAGATTACAATAGTAATTCCAAAAGTCAAAAAGCTTCTAACAAAGGCTACGGCCTCCATATTTATACAAAATGAGGATCAAGCTGGCTGCCTTCATTCGTGGAGCTTGGCTGTCTAACTGAAAGTCAAACTGCTGTAAAACTGCTGATCCTGTAGAACGTGTTGGCTGCCTTTGAGCTCGGTGGGGAGAGCTGTTAGAGCTCGGAGTTAAGGTGAAAAGTACGAGGGAAGTCATTTAAAGCTGTAGACAACCTCCCTATAAACATGCAATGCCACCTTTGCTGTCTCCTTGTCTCCTTTTGCGTGGTCTTTTGCTCTCTTTAATGCCAAGAACCTGAAATCATCATGTATTAGTCACATAGATATAATGCCTGCCCTTCTTCCTACAAACAACACGAATATACTAAGAAATGAATGCGTAAGTGGTAAAAGATGAATGGTTGAACAAGGTAAGTAGGCCAATATGAGCCCAAATTGTACCAAAAATTGGGGCTCATCAGCAATCTCCAAAAACAATATTTGCAAAAGATAAAGCATCATAACCATATAAAGCACGAAAATGAGTCATACCAATGGACATATGATGGGTGGTGTTTTAACAATACTCTCCCAAGTGCAACCATCGAATCTGAGCCTTGTGCTGCCTTGTCACATAATTCCTGAGATAGCCCTCTAACTACTTGTTCACCCTCTGTGTCTGATTATCGGTCTGTGGATGATAGCTGGTGCTCGGGGTGAGCTCAGTGCTGACTAGTCTGAAGAGCTCCTACTAGAATCCTCCCATGAATCAGCTATCCCTGTCACTGACTATGGTCTTAGGGAGTCCGTGCAGATGAAAGACCTCCTTGAAGAACAACTCCGCCACTTATGAAGCTGAAGATCGCGTCAGTATGGCAAAGAAGTGTGCAAACTTGGTCAACCGGTCGACCACTACAAAAATACAATCCTTCCCTTGTACTGAGGGAAGCCCAGTAATGAAGTCCATAGAGATGCTCTTCCATTTCCCTTTAGTGGCGGGAAGAGGCTAGAACAATCCGGTTGGATGGGTCAACTCTCCCTTATTCCGGCTATACATGCCTCAGTACATCTCCCTTGAGGTCCTTCCAAGTGAAGCGCTCTCCCACTGCCATATATGTCTTCCTAAATCCCTGGTGCCCGGACAAAGGAGAATCATGAGCTGCTCGAAGGACGCGCTCCCTCAACTGTGATCCTGAAACCAAAAATATGTGCCCCTTATAATAAATGACCTCATCCATCACCCTGTAGCGCTCATTTGCATAGCTACCCTCCAAGATGTCGCACGCTCGACAATCCTTAGAGTAATCTACCAGTAACTGGGCCTTCTAGTCATCACAGATGCTCATGAGTGAAAGCCCGAAAAGTATCTTGGATAGTGCATCCGCCACTACATTGTGCTTTCCCCGCACATACTCAATATCAAAATCATAGGCTTGCACTTTGCTAACCCATCTCTGTTGTCTGTCATTGAGGCCCTGCTGCCCCATGAAATAGTGAAGATTGTTGTGGTCCATCTTCACTCGAAATCGATTCCCCACCAAATACTGTCTAAATTTGGCCAATGCATGCATTATGGCCAACATCTCCTTGTCGTAAATGGAATACAACATCTCATGAGGTAGAAGCTTCCTACTCTCAAAAGCAATGGGGTGCCCATCTTGGGACAAGACTGCCCCAATCCCTACACCTGATGCATCGCACTCCAATGTGAAAGGCTGAGAAAAATCTGGGAGTGCTAAAACCAGACAACAACTCATCACCTCCTTGAGGTGATCAAACGTTGTCTGAGCTCCCTCGGTCCACGCAAAGGCCCCTTTCTTAGTCAGATCAGTAAGGGGTGCTGCCAACTGCGAGAAGCCCTTCACAAACTTCCAATAATAAGTACAGATGCCCAAAAACCCTCTCAATGCTGTCACATCTCGAGGCTCTGGCCAATCTCGAATGGCCCAAATCTTCTCCTCATGCACCTTGACCCCATCTGCACCGATGATGTGTCCCAAATAAAGCATCTTTGTCAATCCAAACTCGCACTTAGACATCTTTGCGTAGAACTATTGCTCCTCCAATATACGCAAGACTGTCTCCAAGTGCTACTTGTGCTCCTCCCATGTCTTGTTGTAGATCAAGATGTCATCAAAGAATACCAGTACGAACCTCCTCAGTTGGCCTCGAAACACATGGTTCATACATGACTGAAAAGTAGTCGGTGCATTGGTCAACCCAAGAGGCATGACCAGGAACTCGAAATGCACATAATGACACCTAAAGGCTGTCTTCAGAATGTCCTTCTCTCTCACCCGAATCTGATGATACGCTGACGCAGATCTATCTTAGAGAAGTACGTGGTCCCTCTAAGCTCGTCCATCAATTCGTCTGTTGAAGTTTCTAAGTTTACTTAGTTTAGAAACCCTTCATGCACTTATTCTAATTTATTCCTACCTACTTGTTATTTTTCTTTAACAAGTTATTTACAAAGTAAATACTGAAAATAAACACCAGTGCATGCTCAACATATTACAGATCAACAACTAAAAGAAACAAGAACAAACACACCACATGACACCATTATTTTTGGACCAATGTCCTCGAAAAAACCCAATGTGGGAAAATTGGTGCAGTTATCTGAGGGTTTTCTTATTAAGCAATATTAGAGTACAATTTGGGTGTCGAAACTGGCCTACCCAACAGAGAATTTCCTTGGTAGTAATACCTCTCATTTTCTGACAAATCTATTAGCTGAAACCCCGGATAATCCTTCCGGCAGCTACTCAGCACCAATCTGCCCCAGAAACCCTAGCTTCTGCCCAATCTGGACTGCGTCAGCCTCTCCTAGCTTAGCGTTGGCCCTGTGTCAGCCTCTCCTAGCTTAACATTGGCCCACATCATCCCCAGGAGGCCCTGTGTCAGTTCTCTAACCCTCTGCATCAGTGATGCTGGCCTCTCTGGTGCTCTGCGCAACACTTAGCTGCCTCTGCGTGAGCACTGGCTGCTCCTGCGTCACTCTCTCTGGCTGCTCTACTGCTCTCCCGACACTATCTCCGCCTCTCTGTCTCTCTGTACTCAATGTCCCTCAGCTGTTCTCTGATCACTGATTCTATCTCTCTTAGCAAACCCCGCTCTAGAGAATAGAATGACTGATCACTCTGGTGTCTTCTCCAAGTGACCCTCAAGCCTCCTCTTATACTTTTCCTCTTAATGTCTCAACGACCGAGATTAAGTCCCTAATCAACGACTAAGATTAGATCTGGCTTGATCCATGTCTTTTGTACCATTCTAACACAGATTCATATTAATACACATTAATATTTTATTTTCCCTAAGTTTAGACTAAGGGACTCCATTAAAAATATTAATTATTTTAATATCTCCTGATCTGTTTAGAATCTGCCAAACACTTTCTGGGTATTGGAGATCTCATGTGCCCCGACCTCTTCACCAAATTTCGTGGCTAGAGCACATCCGATGCTACACCATATCAACACTCCCTCTTAGCGAGGACTGTGCTCTAGCAATACTCCTCATTGAGTATTATTCTGATCGTCCGGCATCGGTACCTGTGCTGATGCTAGGCCTTCCTGCCCAACATCCTTGCCTTGCTGCCTTCTGTACTGCTGCCCATGGTTCTGCCACTGCCACTGCCATTGTTGCATCTGTACGACAACTCCCTCTGCATCCGTGTTGCTGCTGGTCCTTTCTCCTAGCACTGCATCCACATTGTACCTCCTCTCATCAAGCTGCATTGTGCTGCCCACTGCTGCACTGCAACTCAGTTACTTGAGAAGTAAGTAACTGATCTCCCAACTGACCTCCTTGTTGGGGTAGAGACACCCACTAATGCTGAAGTTCCCTCTGCCGCTGACAAGTGCTCCCACTCTCTGACCTCTGCGCTACTGCGACAACTCTCCTACATCTCGCACAATTGCACACCTCTCTGTGCCGTCCTGCACTGGTGCAACACTCTTGTGCCTCTCGCACTGCTGCAGCCTGTTAGCTCTGCGCTGTCTCAGGACTCCTACACTGTAGCTCTCTCTACCGCTCCATCCGCATCTGTCTCTACCCACCCAGCCAGTCCTGCTACTCCTTGTCGGGGCTCCCGTAGCAAGGTCTAATCCAAGAGGCTGGGTACCTCGAGGACCCTGCCCCTCATCGCCTGTAATCCATCTAACTACAATGCGATGTCTCCCCACTTCCGCTCAAGTGGTGCGTGTGCACTCATGGCATAGTCATCGTCTGTCAAAACTGTTGGAAATAATACTGAGAGGGGGGGTGAATCAGTATTATCAAATCAATTATTTTTCATTTCACAATCAGATTTGTATACGCTACTTCAGCTGTGGGAAACTGCGTATATACGCTACTGTGTCTAAAGAAACTAGCGTATAGCAGAAAACTTAAGATTCATTAAATGTTGATCTTCAATCAGTGCATCAGGACTTCATTAATCATAAGAACAGTAAACAGGAGCAGTAAAACGGAACAGATCATCACACACATGGACACAAGATATAAGGTGGAAACCCAATGTGGGTGAAAACTCCCTGCTGTAATTCGTCTCTATCTTCTTTTAATAAGAAACTTCTTTTTACAATATCTTTGCATTGGTGCAGTCTTGTACTAGTACACAGGCTTCTACCTGCAAAGGCTACAACCTTCTCTCGTTCTCCAGCTTCTCTTGGAAGGGAACTACAACCCCCTTAGCTCATGTACTAGTTGATGTACTAGTACGTAGGTGCTGACCTATAGAAGGCTACAAACTCTCTTTCTTCCAGGGACCACGTTTCATAAATTTTCAGACTGGATCCATCAATAACATTATCCAAACATAAAATATATCTGCAGCAACCAATCTCCTTTTCTTCAATCAAAACTGAATCAAACAATTACTTCTCTGAATGCTGTAACCAGAATACATTAACAGTAACCAGAAACCAATCCTGAACCCAGAACACTGCAACAATAAACAAAAGCAGCTAAAACATATTTCATGAGACGTACGCTACTTCAATATGTAGAAATCTGCGTGCATACGTTGCTGTATTAAGGCCAACCAGCGTATATGTTGTTTTGACTTACTGAACCAGTGTGTATACGCGCCTCTGATGTGCTGAACCTGCGTATAGATCTATAAAAGATAATTTACCCTTTTCACTTTTTCAGAAATTAGTTATACCCAGATTCTCAGATTTATAGATCAAATCATGTGCGAAATATAACAGATCAAAATCACACAAAGATACTACTATTCAAGCCTTAAGATCTTGACCCATCAATAGAACTTATCCATCTTTTAGCGCTCAGGTTCCTCCTTGGTTCAATCCAGCAATGCACCATAACCCAATTCTAGTTCTTGCTCTTCATAAGATATTCAAATGCTTGAGTGAATGCCCTTGCCAAATGATCTCCTTCCCTTTTATAGTCTTAGGCCTTACTTAATACCACGGTCCAAAACCATAAAGAATCAATACCATGGACCCAATACCTAGGTTCAACACTTCGGACGAGATACCATGGTCCAAAACCATAGGTCCAAATACCAAGGACTCAATACCACGGACCAAAAATAAGTTTTCTCACATGTATGCGCTTTTCCTTGCATGAAAGTGCGTGCATACATATACGCTCTTTTTGAACGTCTATCCCATGTGTATACGCAACTTGGTTAAGAAGAACCTGCGTATATATCTTTTTCCTTCATTCTGAGAGCCTGAATTGTGATCTGTCATCTGAGTGAGTTACCATCAAGGACAACACCTGTGTCATAATGCCAACAATCTCCCCCTTTGGACTTGATGGCAACCCCAAGTTCCTCAAAGTCATTCTCCCCCTTTGTCATCAAGGGCAAAGGGTTATGCTCCCCCTGAGTACATGCTGAAATCTCTGCTTTGCTGTGCTGTCCATGCTCCCCCTGACAATAGGCAAGGTCTGCAAAAATATGTTTTACAAGAAGAAACATGACCTTCCTATCACCAAAGACTCATACATACAACCATTTCCCAACCAAGTGGGGATATACCAATATTGACTCATCCTCCCAACCAAGTGGGGATACACCAAAAATTTACACATGATAAAACAAGAACATTACATCATCCATCCCAGGCATAGTGGGGAAACCAAGATAGGCCATTACATGACCTTGATAATAAAGGAAATACATGACATAGAGACTAAATATTTAAGACAAGACTATGATAGTCATCAACAACTATCATTAGCAACATTTGTCAATCATCATTCAGACCAGCAACCATGTTCTCCCTCTGCACCTGTTCCACCTGAAACCAAAACAATTGTGAAATTGAACCAAGATCTTCTAAGATAATGCCAACAATGCATTATTAGAAGAATATATGCTCCCCCTGAACCTGTGCCAGATGGTCTCTGTCAGACCCATATCAGACTCTTTTCATCCTGAGCCTGGCCCACTGTTGTCTTCAAACCAACATATACGCGACTGTATCCACATAAACCGGCGTATGTACGTGGATCCTCCTTATGAAACTCGCGTACAACCACTTTTCTCTTAGATAGACAAGTTTCAATAGCAGGATGATGCATCAACTACTCCCAGCTTCTGTCTAAGGTATTCAAATGTCTCCCTGGGCAGTGGTTTGGTGAGTATATCAGCAACCTGTTCCTTGGAGGGAACATACTCCAATTTGACCTTTTGTTCAAGCACTTGTTCTCGGAGAAAATGATATTTGATAGGTATGTGCTTGGTCTTTGAATGCATGACTGGATTTTTTGAAATACTGATTGCACTTGTATTATCACATAAAATGGAGATAGGTGGAGTACAAGTGATTTGAAAATCTTGCAAAATTTGCATTATCCAAAGAAGTTGTGTGTACCAAGATGCAGCAACCACATAGTCCGCTTCTACTGTAGATAAAGCAATTGAACTTTGTTTCTTGCTGAACCAAGATACTAATCTGGAACCCATAAAGAATGCACCACCACTAGTGCTTTTTCTGTCATCCACGCTTCCTGCCCAATCTGCATTTGTATATGCATGAAGTGTGAGATCTATATCTCTAGGATACCATAAGCCATAGTTTTGTGTTCCTTGAAGATATCTGAAAATTCTTTTAACCGCCTGAAGGTGTGCTTCTTTTGGATTG
Source organism: Pinus tabuliformis (assembly GCA_031772625.1). NCBI lineage: Eukaryota > Viridiplantae > Streptophyta > Pinopsida > Pinales > Pinaceae > Pinus > Pinus tabuliformis. Next base: position 890,376,903 of record CM062811.1, read on the forward strand.
GCCTGGATTCTTCCAACTATTCTCAATGCATGCATGATGTCTGGGCGGGTACCTGTCAGATAGAGCAAACTACCAATCATGGATCTATAGGTTGGTTGATGTACTGCTGCTGAATCGTCATTTGCGCTGAGGCTGCATCCTGTTACCATAGGGGTACATACTGGTTTCGAATCTTCCATGCCATATTTTTTTAAGATCTCCTTGAGGTACTTGGTTTGTGATAAAAAGATACTGTCTTTATTTTGGTGGACTTGTAAACCAAGAAAATATGTCAGCTCACCAAGCAAGGACATTTCAAATTCTTTCTGCATCATCAAAGCAAAGTTTTGACTCATGGCTTCTTCATTGCTACCAAAGATGATATCATCAACATATACGACAAGTATTAGCAATTTATCATTATCAATTTTTATATATAGATTGCTATCTGTGGATCCTTTTGAAAAACCTTGTTGATGGAGGTATTTTTCTAGACGATAATACCAAGCCCTTGGAGCCTGTTTAAGACCATAGAGTGCCTTCTTAAGTCTGCATACAAGTTTTGGATCATTTCCAAGGACGATACCATCTGGTTGCTCAATATACACTTCTTCTTCTAAATCTCCATTTAAAAAGGCAGATTTCACATCCATTTGAAATACTTTGAACTTGTGAAAACTAGAAAGAGCAAGGAACATTCTTATGGCTTCAAGTCTAGCAACCGGTGCAAAAGTTTCTTCAAAGTCTATACCTTCTTGTTGAGCATACCCTTTACAAACAAGTCTGGCCTTGTTTCTAATAACATCTCCATTTTCATTTAACTTGTTTTTGAATATCCATTTTGTCCCTATGACATTCTTATCATTTGGTCTAGGAACCAACTCCCAAGTGTTATTCTTTTCAATCTGCTCAAGTTCTTCATTCATGGCCTTGACCCAACATTCATCTTTGCATGCTTCACTTACATTTCGTGGTTCAGTGGAGGAGAGCAATGCTAGATAGCTTGAAGCTTCTGAAATAGTTCTTCTTGTTTGTACACCTGCCTCTTTCTGCCCCAAAATTTGAGTTTCTGGATGATTCTTCTGAACGTACCTGGATGGAGTCTTTTCTTCTACCCTTATCTGTTCTTCTGGTGCCTCATAGGTTTCTTCTTCATCACAAGTTTGATTTGATGTTGAAGGATAGTCCTCACCATCTTCGAAATCTTCGGATTTTACTTGCCTAGGAATATTTCCTTCTTCATCAACCACTACATTAATACTTTCAACAATTTTTCCAAGTCTTTTATTGTAACGCTTACATCCTTTGCTGTGGGGAGAGTAACCAAGGAGAATGCCTTCATCTGCTCTAGGTTCAAACTTGCCAAGGTTTTCATCAGTCCTTTTGATGTAACATTTGTTTCGAAAATTTTTGAAGTATTTTACCGTAGGAGTCTTACCATACCAAAGTTCATGAGGAGTCTGAGTGCTGTTTACCTAGACGTTTGTCTTGTTGAGAATAGTAACGACAGCAAATGCAGCTTCACCCCAAAAGGTTGCAGGAGTTCCAAATTCATCAAGCATAGCACGAGCCATTTGTTGAACTGTTCTGTTCATCCTTTCTACTACTCCATTTTGCTGAGGAGTCCTTGCCGTAGAGAATTCCCTTCTTATTCCATGTTCTTCACAAAAATCGAAGAATTCATCCGAGGTAAATTCCCCTCCTCGATCAGACCTGAGGCATTTGATTCTGCAATCTGATTTGTTTGCAACCAAGGCTTTGAATGCTTTGAACTTTTCGAAAGCTTCGTCTTTATGCTTCAGGAGTCCTATCCAACACATCCTAGAAAAGTCATCAATGAACAATATGAAGTATTCTTCTTCTCGAGGTGACCTTTTCCTGGATGGACCACATACATCTGTGTGGACAAGTTCAAGTGGCTTACTTGCTGATCCTTCCTTCTCAGGGAAATTAGTTCTGGTTTGCTTACCAAACTGACATGATTTGCGTATAGTATTGTCTGGAATTCTGATGTCAGGGAGATCACGAACTGCTTGATATTTGCATGCTTTCCTTATCTGAGAGAAGCTTAGATGCCCCAATCTTCTGTGCCATAGCTAGTGTTATCATTCTTGCTTAGATAGCATTGTTATTGTCCTCCCTTCAGTATGTAAAAATTATTTGGAGTTCTTATGCCTTTGATCACTGTTTCTCCTGTATCAAGCTCACGAACAATACATCCATTTGATCGAAATATTACCTCATTTCCTTGATCACACATTTCACTGACACTCAATAGAGTATGTTTTAAGCCATCAACATACATAACATTTCTAGCTTTGACTTTTTCTTTCAAAATAACAGGACCTTTACCTTTTATGAATGCAGGGGTGTCATTTCCAAATGAGACCTTTCTTTCCTTTTCAAAGGCACTATATGACTGAAGTTTTTCTTTATCACCTGTCATATGTTTCGAGCAACCACTGTCGATGTACCACTGATTTTCCTGTCCTTCCGCATATAAGGCTATACCACATCTTTCTGGTTGCGATTCTTTCTTCCTCCATGTTTTGGGACTCAATGAAGCTTGCTCCTTTTGAGTTGTTTGTCTAAACCTACTCCTGCATTCAAAATCTTCATGACCGAAGTTGTTACAAATAGAACATTCTATTTCATCTTCAAGAGCAGAAAAGTTATTGTAGGTTCTTTTCATGATTCCAGTCACACTCCTTTGATTTCATGCTTCTCTGGTCATGATGGTCTTGTAGGCAACACATTGAGCTGCTTTGTGTCCAAAGTTATGACAAGAGAAACATTGGCCATTGAAGAAATTCCTGCGATTATCAAACCTTCCGTCCAGGTGATTGTAATTTCCATAGCCATTCATTCTTGAGGCAAATTGAGAATGATTTACCTGCGGTTGGTTGTAGCTTCTGTTCATCCTTGAAGTAGATTGTCCTCGATGTACTTGGTGATCTCTGTTCATCCTTGAGGTAGATTGACCCTAATTTACCTGGTGATTTGCTTTATGCCTTTGCTGTCGATTGTCAACCTATTTTCTTCTCCTTGCTGCATCGAGATAACTTTTGGAGGTGGATGGCTTCTGTGCTTGAGATGCTTCTTTAGTATATCCAAGACCTGTCTTGATTAGTGGAGAACGCTGCACTTTGATAATCTCATCTAAAGTTTCAGATCCTTTAGCAAATCTAAGATTAAGAGCCTTTGTTTTCTCAATATCTTTTCTAAGTCCCACAATTTCACATTCTAACTTTTCATTGTGTTTTTCCCTTTCAGCAAGTTGGAATGTCAGAGTATCTATGATCATACTCTTTTCTTCTAAACAGATTTTAAGTTTAGAAATTTCTTCATAAAGATCATTTTCATCTATAGCATCCAAGAAATCATCATCTTCAAAAGCCATCAAAAGTCTATAATCATTACATTGTTCATTTTCATCACTAATTGAAAATCCATCACTGTCTTCATGTGTATAATAGCTCTTCTTACTTACATTCAGTTTCTTGTTCCATCTAACTGGTTCCTTACCTTTATCAAGCTTATCTTTATGAGGACACTTGGCTACATAGTGACCGACTCTTCCACAAGCAAAGCATTTGAAAGGTAGCTTACCTCTGAATCTTCCAGAACCCCGTTGAAGGTTCTTGACAAAGTTTGATTCTTCCTCTCCTTCTGACATATGTCCTAACTCATTGTAATCTTCTTTTCCTGAAGCTTTGAATGCAGCTTCTCTCCTGTCTAATGGTCCCCCTTTCGTCATTTCAAAAGCAGTTAGGATTCCATGCAGCTGTGATATGGTAATGCTTTGTAGATTCTCCTTTCCTTCTATGGCAGAAACTTTTGATTCAAACTTAGAAGACAAAGATCTTAGAACCTTTTCAACCAAGGTAACTTCTTTTATTTCTTCACCCAAGTTTTTCATACGATTAACAATCTCATCTATACGTAAGAAATAATTAGCCACACTTTCATCATTGTGCATTCTAAGATTTTCATATTGAATTCTGAGAGTTTGTAGTTTTGCACGTTTTACCTGATCGTCTCCTTCATAGCTCAGAACAATCTTGTCCCATATTTCTTTTGCGGTTTTGAGCTGCATAACCTTGACGAATTCTGATTGAGATAAACTCGCTAATAGAGTATTGACAGCCTTTGCATTTGTTTCATACTGCTTCTTACCAACCATATCTGTAGGAGTTGCTGATGGAAATGTGTATCCTGTTTCCACGATATCCCAAACTTCTGTACCAAGAGATTGAAGGTACGTATCTATTCGTACCTTCCAATAGACGAAGTTGCTTCCATCAAAGATTGGTGGCCTGATAGATGCCTCCTTTTCGTAGTTGCTCATGATGATAGATCTTCCTTCAAACGATCAAGCTTCTTCTGAAGGACCTGCTCTGATACCAATTGTTGGAAATAATATTGAGAGGGGGGTGAATCAATATTATCAAATCAATTATTTTTCATTTCACAATCAGATTTGTATACGCTACTTCGGCTATGGGAAACTGTGTATATACGCCACTGTGTCTAAAAAAACCAGCGTATATCAGAAAACTTAAGATTCATTAAATGTTGATCTTCAATCAGTGCATCAGGACTTCATTAATCATAGGAACAGTAAACAGGAGCAGTAAAACATAACAGATCATCACACACATGGACACAAGATATAAGGTGGAAACCCAATGTGGGTGAAAACCGCCTGCTGCAATTCGTCTCTATCTTCTTTTAATAAGAAACTTCTTTTGCAATATCTTTGTACTGGTGCAGTGTTATACTAGTGCGCAGGCTTCTACCTGCAGAAGGCTACAACCTTCTCTCGTTCTCCAGCTTCTCCTGGAAGGGAGCTACAAGCCCCTTAGCTCATGTACTAGCTAATGTACTAGTAAGTAGGTGCTAACCTACAGAAGGCTACAACCTTCTCTTTCTTCCAGGGACCACGTTTCATAAATTTTCAGACTGGATCCGTCAATAACATTAATCAAACATCAAATATATCTGCATCAACCAATCTCCTTTTCTTCAATCAAAACTGAATCAAACAATTACTTCTTTGAATGTTGTAACCATAATACATTAACAGTAATCAGAAACCAATCCTGAACCCAGAACACTGCAGCAATAAATAGAAGCAGCTAAAACATATTTCATGAGACGTACGCTACTTCAATATGTAGAAACCTGCGTGTATACGCTACTGTATTAAGGCCAACCAGCATATACACTGTTTTGACTTACTGAACCAGCGTGTATACGCGCCTCTGATGTGTCGAACCTGCGAATAGATATATAAAAGATAATTTACCCTTTTCACTTCTTCAGACATTAGTTATACCCAGATTCTCAGATTTATAGATCAAATCATGCGCGAAATATAACAAATCAAAATCACACAAAGATACTACTATTCAAGCCTTAAGATCTTTACCCATCAATAGAACTTATCCATCTTTTAACACTCAGGTTCCTCCTTGGTTCAGATCCAGCAATGCATCATAACCCAATTCTAGTTCTTGCTCTTCATAAGATATTCAATGCTCGAGTGAATGCCCTTGCCAAATGATTTCCTTCCCTTTTTATAGTCTTAGGCCTTATTCAATACCACAGGCCAAAACCATAAATAATCAATACCATGGACCCAATACCTGGGTTCAACACTTCGGACGAGATACCATGGTCCAAAACCATAGGTCCAAATATCAAGGACTCAATACCAAGGACCAAAAATAAGTTTTCCCACATGTACGCGCTTTTCCTTGCATGAAAGTGCGTGCATACGTATACGCGCCTTTTGAACGTCTATCCCACGTGTATACGCAACTTGGTTAAGAGGAACCTGCATATATATCTTTTTCCTTCATTCTGAGAGCCTGAATTGCGATTTGTCATCTAAGTGAGTTGCCATCAAGGACAACACCTGTGTCATAATGCCAACAAAAACTTCCTTCTCTGCCTGTGCTGGCGTTGCCTTAGTCTCGGAAGACTCTCCCTTACTCTTCTTCCTTGGGCACTGGGTCGCATAATGACCCATCTCCCCATAGTGGAAGCACTTGATCTTAGAGAGATCTTTCTTCTTCCACTTCTCCTGCTTTCCCTCAGATGCTATGGCCACATCCTCCTCATGCTTAACCTTGATCCCTTTGCTGTTGCTACTTGTCTTCGGCTATCATCTAATCTCTTCCCGGCGAAGCGCTGTCCACATTTCGTCTGTAATATTCCTAACCTAGAATATTCCTAAAACCCCAGCAAAAACTCCAACCAAATATGTGCAAATGATATAATAACCCAGAAGTGATAAAATAACAGTGGAACAGCATATAATAATGTAAACCGGAAATATAAGCAGATAGGCAAGAAATGCAGCAAGAAATGCTAAGCCATTTTATTATACTGAGCAATAAAATGAGTACAAGAGGTGATTAGACAGATGGCATCTCGACTTGCACAAGGCAAGTGAAGAAATACTTTCAGAATGACAAGAATGGCCTCTCTGCATGGATGCTGCTGCTGCTGCTAGAAAGCAATGATGATTTGAGGCTGCTCCCCTCCTCGGACAAAGCTGAAACTCTGGATTCGAGCTCTACTCAAGAAACCTAGAAAAACCCAGAAAACTTTCCTGGAATGGCCGACCCCCGAAAAACACCCTCTTGGGGTTCTGCGCAGTTCCTCAATGCCCTGCGCTGCCACTGAAGAAAACCCCTCTAAACTCTGCCTGAAACACTGCTTGAAACCCTGCCAAAAATCCTCCAATGAGACGAGCTTGACCCCTGCTCAATCTCCTAGCATAACTCCACCTGCAAAACCCCAATCCAACACTACAACCAAAAAGAACTGCGTCCCTCTCGAAGTGCTACGCAGTCCTCCAGAATGCTGATGAAACTATTGCTGAAATGCTGATAAAACTACTGCTGAAATACCGATGGAAATACCTTGCCCGAGCAGGCACTCGAAGTCCCCCGGGGCTAAGGGTGAGATCTCCAAATGGAGACACTCAATGCACTAAACAGTGCTGCAAACTAGCTAAACAACCAACGTGCTCAGAAGTCGAAATGACTAGCTCAAAATGCACATAATTGAATGATCCAAAATGAGGGGGCTCCTCTCTATTTTATAGACTCTTCCTCTCACAATCCCTAGGTTCACTTCCTCCTGCGTGATTCCCCTCTTGCCACGTGTTCTTCCCTCCTGCACAGTCCCTCCATGTGTTTGGGTGGGCCCCATTTCTGCGTCCCCCTTTGGCCCCCTTGGCTCCTCCTTAAGTCACAACGTTGTGCTACTAGGAAGTGACTTTTTATTCTTAAAGTGAGTTATGTCCCCCGTCCTCACTTTTTTTATTTATAAATAACTATAGAAGGAAAAAATTGGGCAAACTCAAATATTTCAATTAGCCATGGCTAATTAGGAATATTACAGTCTCCCTCGGCAAAATGTTACTTGTCCTCAAGCAACTGAAGTGATGGATGCTGCAAGATCTTCTCACTCTCCCAAGTGGGATCCTCATCCGACAAATTCTTCCACCTCACCAAGAATTCCTGGACCGTCCTGCTCCGCAGCTGCCTCTCCCTGGTATCAATGATAGCCTCCGGCTGCAATACCAAATGCCCCTCGTCATCCATGGGTGGTAGCTCATCTGTCATTGTCACCTGCTGCCCCAATGCCTTCTTTAGGCATGATACATGAAAAATGTTATGAATCTTGCTGCCTTGGGGCAGCTCCAACTCACATGCAACCTGTCCAATCCTGCATATCACCCTATATGGCCCATAAAAGCGGGGCTTGAGCTTCTCAGCCCCCTTCTGCTTCAGTGACGACTATCTGTATCACTGTAATCGTAGGTAGACCATGTCCCCTACCTCAAACTGCCTCTTCACCCGACCCCTGTCGGCATACAACTTTTGCTGGTTCTGTGCTGTAGCCATGTTATCCTTGAGAGCTCGGAGGATATCCCAACTCTCTTGGATCCAAATCTTGGCTCTAGGAGCCCTGCAATCACCAAACATCACGTCAAAAAAAGATAAAGGATGATACCCATATAAGGCATAAAATGGTGACATACCAATGGACATGTGATGTGAAGTATTGTAGCAGTACTCCCCTAGATGAAACCACCTCAACCATGCTCACTGCTGCCCACTGACATAGTTACGCAAGTAGCCCTCTAGCCATTTGTTAACTATCTCTGTCTGTCCATCTGTCTGTGGGTGATAACTGGTACTTGGTGTCAACTCCGTCCCCACCAACCGGAAAAGCTCCTACCAAAACCCGCCCATAAAACGGCTATCCCTATCACTGACGATGGTCTTAAGAAGACCATGTAGCCTAAAGATTCCCTGAAGATCATCGCGGCCACTTGTGTTGCTGTGTAGTGTGCGGATATGGCAAAGAAATGCGCCTAATTTGTCAGTCGGTCAACAAAGACAAAGATACAATCCTTGCCCTGTACCGTGGGCAATCCTATGATGAAGTCCATCGAAATGCTCTTCCATTTCCCCTCCGGAATGGGTAGCGGCTGCAATAAACCCACGGGATGGCTCATCTCTCCCTTGTTCCGCTAGCAAACATCGCACTCCCTGATATGCTGGAGTACGTCCTCCTTGAGGCCCTTCCAGGAGAACCTCTCTCTAATGGCCTTGTAGGTTTTGGTAAACCCTTGATGGCCTGCCAATGGTGAATCATGTGATGCCTGGAGTATCTTCTTCTTGAGTTGAGACCCGTCAGTCAAGAAGATCCGATCCCTGTAATAGATGATCTCATCGATCACCCTGAGCCTGTCATCTGCCACCTGTCCGTCCATAATCTCACATGCAAACCTGTCTTTGGAGTACTCTACTAAGAATCGAGCCCTCCAGTCTGTTTCCAAGCTCATAAGAGACAACGTGGCTAGTCTACGTGAAAGGGCGTCTGCTACCACATTGTTCTTACCTTCTACTCATAGAACTGTTGCTCCTCCAAGATGCGTAATACTGTCTCAATATGCTGGAGATGCTCCTCCCACGCCCTGCTGTAAATGAGTATATCATCAAAGAACACCAACACAAACTTCCTCAGGTGACTACGGAAGATGTGATTCATGCAAGACTGGAATGTAGCTGGGGCGTTGGTTAGCCCGAAGGGCATCACCAAAAACTCAAAGTGCCCATAATGACATCTGAAGGCGGTCTTGGGAATGTCCTGCTCCCTCACGCGAATCTGATGGTACCCTGATCTCAAATCAATCTTTGAGAAGAACCGTGCTCCTCTCAACTCATCCATCAACTCATCGATCCTGGGTATGGGGTACCTGTTCTTCAGTGTCCTCTTGTTTAGGGCCCTGTAGTCAATGCACATCCTCAATGTACCATCCTTCTTCTTCACCAACACCACAGAAGAAGCAAAAGGACTCGTGCTCGGTCGGATGTGCCCAAGAGCCAGCAACTCCTGAATGGCCCACTCTATCTCGTCCCGATAGGCCTTGGGATGCCTATAGGGGGTGGTGATCACTGCCTGGATGCCCTGCTCAAGCTCGATAGTGTGCTCAAACCCCCGATCTGGTGGCTGTCTTGGTGGAATTTCTCCAAACACTATGGCATACCGATCAAGGATGGACTGGATCTCTGGATGTACCGTCTGCCCTGTAGTCCCGACCTCTGATGCACGCAGCTTCACTGCCCACTCTATGTCTCCCTTCCAGAAGACTGCCTCCATTTGATGAGCCGACACAGTCTGAGGCGGATATGTGTGCTGTCCCTGTATCTTTTCATGTCTCCCTGTCTTCTCATCATCCCACTCCATCTCTAGGGTCTTCCAATCCGTCGTGACCTTCCCTAGAGTAATAAGCCACTGAACACCCAGTATCATGTTGGTGTCCGTAATATCGACCACGAAAGAATGGTCAGTCAATGTGTAGGTGCCCATCGTCACTAAAAGCTCTAGGACATAACGAGCACACGTCATGGTCTGATCTCTTGGGACCAATACTGAAAACCCATCAAAGCTCTCCGCTCAACCATCTGTGCATTGATGAAGTTGTGGGTTGCCCCACTGTCAACCAAAACTGATACGCGCTGGCCACATACTGTCCCTCGTACGCGTAGCGTCAGATACTTGGGAACTCCTCGCAATGCTGTAAGGGCCCCTTCGGTGGGTGAAAAAGATGCACCACCTGCTGGTGGTGGTGGAGGTGGCAAAGGTCCCTGTATGGCATGGCTATCTCCTGCCTCCACATCCTCCTCGTCATCCTCTTCTCCACTGCTCTCGGAGAAGACCTCAATGAAATGTGTCTTGCTAGCAGCACATCTATGCCCTGGTGCCCATGGCTCCTGACATGTGAAGCACAATCGCTTCTTCTTCAACTCCCACTTGACATCATCGTCAATCTGCACTCGTCTTGGATTCCCCTTTGGAGGTGGAATCCTCACATCCTTCCCCTTAGATTGGAAAGTCTGTCTCTGGGGGTAAGGTCTCCGGGTCCTGGGTAAGACATCCTGTAGGTCCCGGGTCCTACTGATAGCGTCTTGAAGGGTGGTCGGTCTAGCGGATCTGACTAGACCCTGAAGTGGCTCTGCTAACCCCTCAACATACATATAGATCCTCCGTGCCGTGGATAGGTCTGGCACCATCACGGAGACCCTCAAGAAATCTGCAATGTAGGTCTCTGGGCTCCCTGTCTGTTTGAGCCTCTTCAGCTCAACGAAATGCTGCTCTGGATCCCTCCAATCAAATCGCTTCATCAATCTCCTGGTAAACTCGGCATACATCATCACTGTGGAGTGCCCCAGTGTAACCATCCCATGAAACCACCAATCCTGGGCCTCACCATCCAAATGCAATGTTGCCACCTTGATGGCCTCTGCCTTCGACATCTGGTTAAGCTGGAAATAAATGTCCAGCTTCTCCACCCAAGACTTTGCCAAACTGTTTGATGAGCCATCAAATGTAGGCAAGTGGAATCTACTCGCTGCACGGTGGGTGTCGCCATCATGGTAATTCCGGTACCCTCTGTGATGGTTGCGGGGTCTGCTATCCCGCTGGAGCTGAACAAAATCTCTAAATGAGAGGGCTTCCCTGAACTCCTGCCCATAGGCCTGGTACTCTACAAAATAATCACCCATATGTCTGGGCTCTGCCTCCTACTGGGCTATGGCCCCCGTGTCTGCTCCTAAGAAAGTGGGCATGGTAGAGCATGTAGGGGCATGTGAGGCCACCTACTGCGCAGTATCACGCTGCTCTGGCAAGTGATGGGATGCGCCTGATCCCTCACCAATCTGAAAAACTCGTGGGCTCTCATGCTGTCTGGCCTCTACTGCCGTGAATCTCTGCCCCATCACCTCAATCTGCCTCAACAGATCCTACACTGATTTGAGGAGCGTATCCGCAAATCTCTTCCCGTCCTCGTCGGCCATCTGTTCTGCGTCCACTACTGGCTCTCTCTGTTTTGCGTCTACCACAGGCTCCACATGTTCTGCGTCCACCACATGAACACAGTCTCCCTCCCCGTAGGTATTCTCCAACCTACGTCCAGTGTCTCTGTACCTCCTACCTCTGTAACAGTTGTAGGGTTTTTCCCCTGCTGTCATAGATTGCTAGCTCCACAGGCTGAGCCGATCTATGCTCTGATACCATTGTAATATTCCTAACCCAGAATATTCCTCAAACCCCAGCAAAAACTCCAACCAAATATGTGCAAATGGTATAATAACCCAGAAGTGATAAAATAACAGTGGAACAACATATAATAATGTAAACCAGAAATATAAGCAGATACGCAAGAAATGCTAAGCCATTTTATTATACTGAGCAATAAAATGAGTACAAGAGGTGATTAGACAGATGGCACCTCGACTTGCACAAGGCAAGTGAAGAAATACTCTCAGAATGACAAGAATGGCCTCTCTGCATGGATGCTGCTGCTGCTAGAAAACAATGATGATTTGGGGCTGCTCCCCTCCTCGGACAAAGCTGAAACTATGGATTCGGGCTCTACTCAAGAAACCCAGAAACACCCAGAAAGCTTTCCTGGAATGGCCGACCCCCGAAAAACACCCTCTTGGGGTTCTGCGCAATTCCTCAATGCCCTGCGCTGCCACTGAAGAAAACCCCTCTAAACTCTACCTGAAACACTGCCTGAAACCCTGCCAAAAATCCTCCAATGAGACAAGAGCTGGACCCCTGCTCAATCTCCCAGCATAACTCCACCTGCAAAACCCCAATCCAGCACTACAACCAAAAAGAACTGTGTCCCTCTCCAAGTGTTGTGCAGTCCTCCAGAATGCTGATGAAACTGCTGTTGAAATGCTGATAAAACTACTGTTGAAATATCGATGGAAATACCTTGCCCGAGCAGGCACTCGAAGTCCCCCGGGGCTAAGGGTGAGATCTTCGAACGGAGACACTCAATGCACTAAACAGTGCTGTAAACTAGCTAAACAACCAGCGTGCTCTGAAGTCAAAACGACTAGCTCAAAAGGCACATAACTGAATGATCCAAAATGAGGGGGCTCCTCTCTATTTTATAGACTCTGCCTCTCACAATCCCTAGGCTCACTTCCTCCTGCGTGATTCCCCTCTTGCCATGTGTTCTTCCCTCTTGCGCAGTCCCTCCATGTGTCTACGTGGGCCCCATTTCTGCGTCCCCCTTGGCTTCTCCTTAAGTCACAACGTTGTGCTACTAGGAAGTGACTTTTTATTCTTAAAGTGAGTTATGTCCCTTGTCCTCACTTTTTTATTTATAAATAATTATAGAAGGCAAAAATTGGGCAAACTCGAATATTTCAATTAGCCATGGCTAATTAGGAATATTACATCGTCCCAAGGTAGGAGAGTCCCTCTGCCGAAGATACTCTGGACAAACACTTCCCAATCTTCTGAGACAATATTCACGGCTGTCCTCACCATAAGCTCCTGATCCGATGTCACCCCTATAGTAGTGAATTGGTGTCGAATCTCATTCAGTCCTCCAAGGAAGGTGTCAATCGATTGACCCTTCTTCATTTGATACGACCTCATCTGGTTTTCAAGCAACATTCTTCTCTGCACAGAAGTATGTTGGTACAGGTTCTTGAGAGCCTCCCACATCTCAACTACCGTTTCCTTCTCGGCTATATGTGGTACCACATGATCTTTGACCTCGTCAAGGATAATGCACTTGGCCCTCGCCATCGCCTCTTCATACTTGTCGTTATCATTGGAGTCGACTGGGATAGCTATAACCTTCAAGGCGAAGTTCTTGACACGATTCCTGTCAAGCACCGATAAGATTTTGGCCTTCCAGATTGCAAAGTTCGATGCTCCATCCAGTCTATCCTGGTCTCTTACCCCGTGTAGTGCCATGACGCTCATCTACTTCCCTCTTGGATGTTCTCTGTTCGACTCCTCTGTGTCTCTACTTCCCGTCTGGAAGTTCTCTTCTAGACTCCCTCTGAGTCCTGATTTCCCTCTTGGAAATCCTTCTGCCGCTTGTCGAGATGCCCCCTACTCTGATCGTCTTGTACAATTGCACTGCTGATCCAAGTTCGTCGACTAGAAACCCTCGGTAACAACTCCTCTGGCCCTGCTCTATGAGGTACTGTTCTGACTACAGAACTTCACCAGCTCCAGTCTGCAATATTTCTGCAGCCTTCTTGATCCAGCAACTGCCTCTCTGTGAACTGCGTCAGCCCCTCTCTGCCTCACGCTGGCTTTGCATCACCCCAGATGGATCTGCATCAGCCCTGGGATGCCCTGCGTCAGCCCTCTGGCCCTCTGCGTCTGCAATCATGCTCTGATACCATGTTGAAGTTTCTATGTTTACTTAGTTTAGAAACCCTTGATGCACTTATTCTGATTTATTCCTACCTACTTGTTATTTTTCTTTAACAAGTTATTTACAAAGTAAACACTGAAAATAAACACTAGTGCATGCTCAACATATTACAGATCAACAACTAAAAGAAATAAGAACAAACACACCACATGACACCATTATTTTTGGACCAATATCCCCGGAAAAAGCCAATATGGGAAAACCGGTGCAGCTATCTGAGGGTTTTCTTATTAAGCAATATCAGAGTACAATTTGGGTGCCGAAACTGACCTACCCAACAGAGAATTTCCTTGGCAGTAATAGCCCTCGTTTTCTGACAAATCTACTGGCTGAAACCCTGGATAATCCTTCTGGCAGCTACTCAACAGCAATTTGCCCCAGAAATCCCAACGTCTGCCTAATCTAGACTGTGTCAGCCTCTCCTAGCTCAGCGTTGGCCCTGCGTCAGCTTATCTTGGCTTGCGTCAGCCCCACAAGGCCCTGCGTCAGCTCTCTGACCCTCTGCATCAGCTACGTTGGCCTCTCTAGTGCTCTGCGCAACACTTAGCTGCCTCTGCGTGGCCCTGCGTGAGCACTGGCTGCTCCTGCGTCACTCTCTTTGGCTGCTCTACTGCTCTCCTGGCACTATCTCTGCCTCTTTGTCTCTTTGTATTCAATGCCCCTCAGTTGCTCTCCGATCACTGATTCTATCTCTCTTAGCAAACCCTGCTCTAGAGAATAGAATGACTGATCACTCTAGTGTCTTCTCCAAGTGACCCTCAAGCCTCCTCTTATACTTTTCCTATTGACATCTCAACGGCCGAGATTAAGTCCCTAATCAATGGCTAAGATTAGATCTGGCTTGATCCATGTCTTTTGGACCATTCTAACATAGATTCATATTAATACACATTAATATTTTATTGGACTCCATTAAAAATATTAATTATTTTAATATCTCATGATCTGTTTAGAATCTGCCCAGACCCTTTCTGGGTATTGGAGATCTCATGTGCCCCAACCTCTCCACCAAATTTCGTGACTAGAGCACATCCGATGCTACCCCAAATCAACACTCCCTCTTAGCGAGGACTGTGCTCGAGCAATACTCCTCACTGAGTATTACTTTGATCATCCGACATCGGTACCTGTGCTGATGGTAGGCCTTCCTGCTCAACATCCTCTGCACTGCTGCCTTCTGTACTACTGCCCATGGTTCTGCCATTGCCACTGCTGTATCTGTACGACAGCTCCCTCTGCATCCGTGCTGCTGCTAGTCCTTTCTCCCAGCACTGCATTCGCACTGCACCTCCTCCCATCAAGTTGCATCGTGCTGCACATTGCTGCACTGCAACTCAGTTACTTGAGAAGCAAGTAATTGATCTCCCAACTGACCTCCCTATTGGGCTAGAGACACCCACTAATACTAAAGCTCCCTCTGCCGCTGACAAGTGCTCCCTCTCTCTGACCTCTACGCTGTTGCAACAACTCTCCTGCATCTCGCACAATTGCACACCTCTTTGTGCCGTCCTGCACTGGTGCAACACTCCTATGCCTCTTGCACTGTTGCAAACTGCTAGCTCTACGCTGTCGCGAGACTCCTGCACTATAGCTCTCTCTGCCGCTCCATCCGCATCCATCTCTACCCACCCAGCCAGTCCCGCTACTCCTCGTCGGGGCTCCCGTAGCAAGGTCTAATCCAAGAGGTTGGGTACCTCGAGGACCTTGCCCCTCATCCCCTGTAGTCCATTTGACTACAGCTCAATGTCTCCCTAGTTCCGCTCAAGTGGTGCATGTGCACTCATGGCACAATCATCGTCTGTCAAAACTTCCTTCTCTGCCCGTGCTGGCGCTGCCTTATTCTCGAAAGACTCTCCCTTACTCTTCTTCCTTAGGCACTGGGTCGCATAATGACCCATCTCCCCATAGTGGAAGCACTTGATCTTGGAGAGATCTTTCTTCTTCCGCTTCCCCTACTTTCCCTCAGATGCTAGGGCCACATCCTCCTCCTCCTGCTTGACCTTGATCCCTTTGCTGCTACTACATGTCTTCGACAGCCGACTGATATCTTCCTGGCAAAGAGCTACTCACATCTTGTCCCAAGGTAGGAGAGTCCCTCTACCGATGATACTTTGGACAAACACTTCCCAATCTTCTAAGACAGCATTCAGGGCTGTCCTCACCATAAGCTCCTGATCCGGTGTCGCTCCTATAGTAGTCAACTGGTCTCGGATCTCATTCAATCCTCCGAGTAAGGTGTCAATCAATTGACCCTTCTTCATCTAATACGACCTCATTTGGTTCTCGAGCAACATTCTTCTCTGCACAGAAGTATGCTGGTATAGGTTCTTGAGAGCCTCCCACATTTCAACTATCGTTTCCTTCTCGGCTATATGTGGTGCCACATGATCCTTGACCTCGTCAAGGATAACACACTTGGCCCTCACCATTGCCTCTTCGTACTTGTCGTTATCATTGAGGTCAACTAGGATAGCTATAACCTTCAAGGTGAAGTTCTTGACACGATTCTTTTCAAGCACTGATAAGATTCTGGCCTTCTAGACTGCGAAGTTCGATGCTCCGTCTAGTCTATCTTGGTCTCTTACCCCGTGTAGTGCCATGACGCTCCTCTACTTCTCTCTTGGAAGTTCTCTGTTCGACTCCTCTGAGTCTTTACTTCCCGTCTAGAAGTTCTCTTCTGGACTCCCTCTAAGTCATGATTTCCCTTCTGGAAATCCTTTTGCGCTTGTCGAAATGCCCTCTACTCTGATCGTTTTGTGCAACTGCACTGCTGATCCAGGTTTCTCGGCTAGAAACCCTCGGTAACAACTCCTTTGGCCCTGCTTTGTCAGGTACTGTTTTGACTACAATACCTCACCAACTACGCTCTGCAATATTTCTGCAGCCTTCTAGACTCCAGCAACTGCCTCTCTGTGAACTACATCAGCCCCTCTTTGCCTCACGGTGGCTCTGTGTTACCCCAGATGGGTTTGCGTCAGCCCTGGGATGCCCTGCGTTAGCCCTCTAGCCCTTTGCGTCAGCAACGATAGCCTCTCCGAGGCTCTGTGCAGATCCCGACTTCTTTTGTGTGGCTCTGGCTGGCTATGCGTCACACTTCTTGGCTTTTGTGTTGCTAGAAACAGAGTCTATCACCGCGGGACAACTGTTTTCTGCTACTATTGCTTCGCTTGGCTAATGTCTTTTAGTCGTCCTGTGATTTGCAATCACGCTCTGATACCATGTTGAAGTTTCTAGGTTTACTTAGTTTAGAAACCCTTCATGCACTTATTCTGATCTATTCCTACCTACTTGTTATTTTTTTTAACAAGTTCTTTACAAAGTAAATACTGAAAATAAACACCAGTGCATGCTCAACATATTACAGATCAACAACTAAAAGAAACAAGAACAAACACACCACATGACACCATTAGATTTGGACCAATGTCCCCGGAAAAACCTAATGTGGGAAAACCAGTGCAGCTATCTGAGGGTTTTCTTATTAAGCAATATTAGAGTGCAATCTGGGTGCCAAAACTGGCCTACCCAACAAAGAATTTCCTTGGCAGTAATACCTCTCAGTTTCTGACAAATCTACTAGCTGAAACCTCGGATAATCCTTCCGGCAGCTACTCAACACCAATTTGCCCCAAAAACCCCAGTGTTTGCTCAATCTGGACTACGTCAGCCTCTCCTAGCTCAGCATTGGCCCCGCATTAGCCTATCTTGGCCTGTGTTAGCCTCAGGAGGCCTTGTGTCAACTCTTTGACCCTCTATGTCAGCTACGCTGGCCTCTCTGGTGCTCTGTGCAACACTTAGCTGCCTCTGCATGAGCACTGGCTACTCCTGCGTCACTCTCTTTGGCTGCTCTACTGCTCTCCCGACACTATCTTTGCCTCTCTGTACTCAATGCCCCTTAGCTGCTCTCCGATCACTGATTCTATTTCTCTTAGCAAACCCCACTTTAGAGAATAGAATGACTAATCACTCTGGTGTCTTCTCCAAGTGACCCTCAAGCCTCCTCTTATACTTTTCCTGTTGAGATCTCAACGGCCAAGATTGAGTCCCTAATCAGTGACTAAGATTTGATCTGGCTTGATCCATGTCTTTTGGACCATTCTAACACAGATTCATATTAATACACATTAATATTTTATTTTCCCTAAGTTTAGACTTAGGGACTCTATTAAAAATATTAATTATTTTAATATCACCTGATCTGTTTAGAATTTGCCCAAACCCTTTCTAGGTATTGGAGATCTCATGTGCCCCAACCTCTCCACCAAATTTCGTGGCTAGAGCACATTCGATGCTACCCAAAATCAACATCGTCAATGCGCGGAATAGGATATATGTTCTTCAACGTCTTCTTGTTGAGGGCCCTGTAGTCAATACACATGCGAAGAGTCTCGTCCTTCTTCTTCACCAGGACAACCGAGGAAGCAAATGGACTAGAACTTGGTTTGATGTGACCCAATGCCAACAACTCCTGGATGGCTCTCTTGAACTCATCCTTATAGGCTTTGGGATGCCTATAGGGTGTGGTGATGACTGCCTGCACACCGGGCTCCAACTCTATAGTGTGCTCAAATCCTCTGTCAGGTGGTTGCCTCGGTGGTATGTCTCCAAAAACTACCGAATATTTATCCAGTACTGCCTGTATGTCCGGATGTGGTGGTGTGGCCTTCCGTCCAACCCTTGAAATCCTCAGCTCCACTGCCCATGCTATGTCTCCATGCCTCAAATTGGCCTCCATCCAATGAGCCGAAATTTTCTGAGGGGGGTACAAATGCATGCCCCTAAGAACCACGGGCTTACCATCTGGCCCAGTAAATTCCATCACTAATTGTTTCCAATCGATGGTAACCCAACCAAGGGAATACAACCATTGGACTCCTAGCACCACATTGGTGTCTGATACATCCACCACAAAAAAATGGTTTGTCATCGAATAGTTCCCCATAGTCACTGGTAGAGCAGGAACATATCGAGTACACTGCATAGTCTTGTCCCCTGGTATTAGGACTGAATCCCTCAAACTCTATAGTGGTGATGCCCCTCCTCTGGACCATCTAAGCATCAATAAAATTGTGGGTGGCCCCACTATCTACCAAGACTGAGACACGTTGCCCCTGCACTGTACCTCTGATCCTCAAAGTCAAGAATTTGGGAATCCCGCACAAGGAAGCTAGGACTCCCCTTGTTGGTGCGAAGGATGCTCCTCCCTGAGGTGGTGGTGGTGGTGGTCCTTTCCCTGCTGTCTCCTCGCTGTCTCCCCACCAAACTCCAACTCCTCCTCATCCTCCTGATCATTGTCTGAGAAGACTTCGATGTAATGGGCCTTGCCTGCTGTGCACCGATGACCAGGTGCCCAAGGCTCACGACATGTAAAGCATAGCTTCTTCCTCCTGAGGTCCCTCCTTGTCTCGTCATCCAACTGACCATGCCCTTGGGTTTCTCTCTGCGCTGTGGGTGCTCGAGTGTCACTTCCCTTCTGAGGGTAGGGAGTGCGTGTAGGAAATGGAGCTCGAGCCTTGGGAATGGCCCCCTGCAAATCCCGAGTGCAAGATACTGCCTCCAGAAGAGTCGATGGTTTGCGAGACTTCACTAGTCCTCGCAATGGCTCTATCAATCCCTCCACAAATGTGTATACTCTCCTCGTATCTGACAAATCAGGCACCATGACTGAGACCCTCAAAAACTCCGAGATATAATGCTCTGGATGCCCTGTCTGTCGGAGCTGGGTCAACTCCCTGAAGTGAGCCTCTGGATCCTTCCGATCAAAGCGCTCCACTACTCTCCGTGTGAACTCCTCATAGGAGGTCACGCTGGCATGTCCTAGAGTGGACAAACCATGAAACCACCAATCGTGTGCTTCCCCTTCCAGGTGCAATGTGGCCATCTTGATGGCTTCTACTTCTGTCATTCCATTCCGCTGGAAGTTTGTGTCCAACTTCTCCACCCAAGTACGCTCTATGCACTTGGAAGTGCCATCATATGTAGGGAAATGAATTTTTCCAATAGAACGATGTAGCTCATAGTTTTGAAGGTCAGAGCCTCTCTGAAGTCTGCCCCCATGGATTGCCATTCCCAGAAATGCTCCCCCATCAACGATGAATCCTCACCTCCACCAGTCTCTTCCTGCGCCAAAGGTATAAAAGAGGGTAAAGTAGCTCAAGGATGGCCGCTATGCAACTGAAGAAGGATGATCGAACTATTGAGAGGCCCCAGAAGTCTCTTCAACTACGAACTCCCGATGAGTGCTTCACTCCCGGTTCTGCATTTTGATCTCGTCCAACATCTCCTTCTGCCCTTTTTCCAAATCACTTAAGGATTTCAAGAGGCTATTGAAAGCCATCTCCTCCCTGCTCTTGGGCTCATCCATACTTTCTGCTACCACAGTCTTTCGACAATCCTCCATGTCTGGAGTAATTGCCAACTCCCTTTCCCTACTCTAGTGCCTCTGCCTTCTGTATGTGATATTTTGTCGGTCTTCTTCACTCTCACCACGATTGCGCCAGAATCTAAGCTCTGATATCACTGTAATGTTCCAAAATTAAACAAACAGTGATATACAAAACCAATTTGATTTTTGCATAGAAAAATTAAACTATCAACAAATATTCAATACACAACAGAAATAGGAACCAGCTGAACCATTTTATTTATTAATGGAGCAATGTACAATACAGTGTTACTTGGGAGCGGGAGCGAAAGTGGAGAGCGGGAGCGAAAACAGGAGCGGAAGCGACATTTTCAAAAGCTCTCGGTTTGGGAGCGAATCCCAGAGCGATTTTTAAAAATATATATATTTTTTATATTTTGATACATATATGTCAACAAAAACATGTAGAATGATGAATTCCATATAAAAAACATAAACAAACATAGATTGATCATTGAACCATATCACATCAATCATCTAAAAGTTATAATCTTCATCAACCACGTCCACAAGTTAGTAACATACATATTACAACATATTGACTCTCGTGAATCATGATTCATCAATCTTAAAGTTTCAACTTCAAGCTTTCAAAATTGAAAATTCAATATATAACATTTATCATCATTGATCACCAAAGTTGTACTTGTAAGCTAAGTTTAACCATTACAAGAAATAACATCTAACTGTTAACATGAAATGAAATGTTATAAAATGAATTATGAAATGAAATGAAACAACTTTCACGAAGCATCATATTCATAATTCAGAATCATTACCAATGAGTTATAATTGCCAACTTCAAACTTCAAACTTTCATTGTCACAATCATATATTGTTTACAAAAAATATCATTATGATATGAAAGAGTCAAGAGTCAAGAGTCAAGACTCAACAATTATGAAAACTAATAGAAACTAGAAAAGACAAGTAAACTGTAAATCTATTATCTACTACTGCATGTGGCCCTTGCCACGAGAGTCTAATGTATGAGCAGGTCATGGTGGTCTTCTAGGAGTCTCCCGCACAGACCGACGACCAGAACTAGAAGGCACATGCCCTCCACGTGAGGGTGTAGATGGAGGTGGCGACAACAAAGGAACAAGACTCAGAACTCGAGCACTGCTACTGGATGGTGGAGGTGGCATGGCTGCTGCTTCATCTTCCTCCCTTATAAGTTCCTCTTCCAGTTCTTCAAGATGTATAGTGCCATCTTCCAAATTGTCATCCTCTGGGTGGTTGTCCCAGATTTATATGTTGGATCCTCATAAGCCCAATCACAGTAATGACTCAACAACCTCAAGTTGTAGTGCACATAAACCAAGCTTTCTGCCCGATTTTTATTGAGTTTGTTTCTTTTCACATTATGTATGACGCTGTAGGTGCTCCAACACCTCTTTGTAGAAGAAGTATTTACAACCTGTGATAGAACTTTTTTTGCCAATTTTGGCAAAATTCCATGGCCGCCATACGTTTTCCACCATGTGAGAGCATCAAATCTGTCTCTGTCTTCCATTGCGTGGAAGGTACCAAACAAAGCATTGTTACTGAAGTATCTGCCTATTTCAAGGCGCACTTTAGCACATTCCTCCCTGTCAGGAATCAACTTTTCTAATGCTTCCAAATATCCTTTAGATACCTCTTCATCTATATAGGGTTTGGTCCTAACCCCACCCCGTGGTGCAGGTTGGCCCAACCAAGATGTAGGGTAGTATTTTGGTGTAAGGATATACGCCAAGCAATGTAGTGGAAGATTAAGTTTATTCCACTGTACACACACACAATCGTGAATCAGTTTGTATAAGTCAGGATCATTGTTATGAACAATATCTTTTATTTGCCCCAACATGGTATCCATCTGCTCATACACCTCGCCAATCACTGGTTTATTTGTATTTGCAAACCGAATCATGTGATAAATGGGCTTGGTGAAAGCCAATACTTGCCTCACACGTGCCCAAAACATACCATCAAGAGCGGCCTCCTCCACCAGTTCAAAACCTCGCATGTCAACTGCATTTGTAGCCCTTTCCTTTAATACCTGCCAGTGTGGACTTGATACCATGTTAGCCAATGACTCTCTTACCTTCAAAAGGCGCCTGAAGGTGAGGTAATAGGTACCAAATCTAGTCCTCGGAATCTTCAACAACTCCAATCTTGAGTGACTGCAGAAAAGGCCATGGGTATTGCTATGATTTGTAATAAATTTTATAATTTGTTTGCCTTTCTTGTACAAATCACTAATCCATTTGTATTGTTCATTTTTGTTCTTAACAACATCATGCATCAAAAGGTTCAATGTGTGAACCAAACACCCAGACCAAAATATGTTGGGGTATTTATCCTCAATAATTGCTCCCGCTGACTTACAATTAGGAGCATTATCAGTGATGACTTGGATGACATTGTATGGCCCAATATGGTCAATTGTTTCAAGTAATGCTTCTGCAATGTTGATGCCGGTCTTGAACTTCTCTGAGTAATCATATGCATTTAGAAAGATGGCACCACTAACAGACACAGCAAGAACACTTATCAATGGCTTGCCTTTTACATTTGTCCATCCATCAGATACAATGGACACCCCATGGTCAGTCCAAGAACTTGTCATTCTATTCAAAGAATGTGATATTTTTGCTTTTTCATGATCAAGTCCAACGGTTCTTGCCTTGTCATAGCCAGGGCTCTTGTATCCTTTAGGGGCATCATTTATGGCAGAAACCATTTCGTGCCAATAAGGTGAGCGAAGAACATTGAATGGTATCCCACATGCATAGAGAAACCTGTAAACTTTTGAATCCACATCATTCCTACACCCTTCATCAAGGAAATCTGATATGGTTCTACACCTTAAAGATGGTGACCCTGTGCCTCCATATCCACTGCCTTGGGAGGATGTTGAAGGAGTTCTTTGTGCTTGTGATTATGAGCTTGGTTCAAAGAAACCCCTTGATTTTTTAGATTTGTATTGGGCTTCCTCCTCTTCCCTTATGTATTTGGCTCTATTTGCTGCTGACACACCTGCACAAGTTTTGATTCCTATTTGTTTATCTCCATCCCATAGCATTTTCTCACAGAGGTGTTTTCTGGCACGGGTGTATGAACCTGTGTAATTATTGTTGCAATGGGGGCAATGAAATTTAGTGGTTCCACCCCCTTTCCCTGCTTCAGGCCTGTTAACATATTTCCACAATGGGGTTTGGTCTTGTTTAGTTTTTTCAGCTGCTGAATCATGTTCACCCTCCTCCAGCTCCTCCTCACTGAGGTTTTCATCGAATCCACTTTGTCCCCCTTCTTCATTTTGAACCCTCATTTTCCTACTCTCCAACACCATAATAACCAGAAAAGGAACCAAGAAGAAGAAAGTGCCAAGAAATATAACCATGATGTTTGAAATTTGTAGTTTTGAATCTGCAAAATTTAATAAAATGGAATGGGAATCGGAGTGGCCCAATGGGAAACCGAAATAGAGAAAAATTTATTTATTTATTTAGAAATTAGGAGTAAATTAATAAACATTAAAAAAAAATTGCTAACCTACCTCAAATGCATCCAAGACTCCTTGCTCCTTGGGCACCTTGCTCTCAGTCTCATTCCTTGCTCTCAGTCTCACTCAAGTCACAATGATTCATAAAAGCCCTCCCTCCCTCATTATATAAAAAAAATTCGATTTTAAGCCGCGTGATTTTTTTTTCCTTCCGTCGCATTCGCTCCCGGCCTCCGCGTGCGTCACTCCGGGAGTGAAATTTAAAGCCTGAGAGTGATCGGGAGTGATCGCTCCCAGGCTTTAAATTTCGCTCTTGGAGCGACGGGAGCGATGCTCCCGAAGTCACTCCCAGATTTGGCAGGGAGCGCAATTTTTTTTATCGGGAGCGCGCTTCCGACTTGCTCCCAAGCCGCTCTCGCTTGGAGCATAGATTGGGAGCGGGATCAAGGGGGGTGGGCTCCCTTGCAACACTGGTACAATAGTATGGAAAGAGCATCTGGGCTTGCCTCAAGGGCAAGCTAGACAGAACCTAGGTGTCGACAGTGATCCCAAATGCTAGAAAGCAGCTACTCCTCTAAAGCTCTGCACTGTCTCCTAGTTACGACAACTGCTGGCTGGAAAGGAGTTGTAAGAAACCTCGCCTCTAGTGCTCGGAAAATTATTAAACTTTAGCCACAAACTCCTTTGCCAAAACCCAAAAAAACCTAGAAAGGGTTTGGCCAGGAACCAACCACCCAAATTCGACCTCCTCTATGGCCTACGCCCTCCAAGCGGCTTCAGCAAAACATCCTGCAAGAAATGGCCACAAAGTCTTCCTCCTAGCCTCAGAAAGGAAGCAAACTTCACCCCAAATGGCTCCTCCAACCTCCACGACAAAGCTCAACCTCAAGGGTTGATACTCTACCCACCAAATGAGGTCCCCAAATGCTGCCTCTACACTGGCCCAGGAAGTGCGAAAGTCACATTGCCAAGCCTGAAGCTCAATCAACTCCCAAACTCCCCCAAGGGCTGACAATCCTCCTCAGCCTCTCCTTCGGAAAATATCACAGCAAAACTCCACTGCTCAGCTCCACAAACAACTCGGCCTCCAGAAATACGCACCACCTGGAAGGAAATGCTACTGCTGGAAATCACAATGTGAATCTCCTCCTGAAGAAATGAAGGAAACCTTCCTAGGGTGGCACTCGAAGTCCCCCGAAGAAAGGATGAGCTCTTCGCCTGAAGAACTCGTGCTAAACAGCCAGTGACTCGGCTAAGCAGCTCGAGCAACCAAGAGAAATCGATATACACTCATGAATGAATGAGAAGAGGAGAGTTGCCCTCCTTATATAGTTTTCGTGGGGGAATTTTCCCTCCATTTCGTCCTCCATCATGGGCCCCACTTAACCAACACCATGCAAAAGTTATCTCCCCTCTATGCATATCGAACTAGGGAGTGCGTAATTCCCTAGTGAGGGTGGCCCCCATGTGTAACTTAACTTTAAAACAAAACATCTTCTCCTAGTCTAATCTCCTAATAGCATCGAGTGGGGTTCACTAACTCCAAAATTGGCCCCATAATACAAAATTAAACCTTGTTCCAAAATTATTTAGGAAGGAATATTACATTCTCATCAATGCCAACATTTAAAATATGCAGATGGTAAAAGGTTCGCTCATAGAGGTAAGAAATGCACCCTTTCATTCTATGGTTGGAGGATCCATTAAGAAAAAAATTGTTGAAAAGTGTAACTAGGTTCGGTCTTCATAATGACATGTAATTGTGATTTTATGTAAAGAGATATAAAGAAGAAAAATAAATATTGTAATGCTTACATCATGGGTTTCATGAGCAAGAGATTTTATTTTGAAGTCAAGGCTCCCATTGAGAGCCTTTAGGAATTTTTTCATCTAGTCATAAAAGAATAAAAGAGTCATTGTCATGTAATGAAGTCATGTTACACATTGTATAGAGTCACACTTGTCTATGAAAAGTATTCCTCCAAAACCTTGTCACTTATCCTCTTCAAGTCAGCCTACAACGAATGAAGAACTTGCTAGATGATGTCGGCCTTCCTCCTAATGATCATGTCGGCCTGAGGGACATGAGATAGTGTGTATAAATAGCCACACTTGGCCTTAATTAGAAGTAAGCAATTTGGTTAAGAGAAGTGCGAAGAAGAGCCTACAAGAGAAGTGCGAAGAAGGGATAGTGAAGGAAAGATTCTTCTAGGGTTCTTGTCTTGGGTCATATACTCTCCCACATATGAATGAAGAAGGACCAAAGGCATCAAGAGAAGATCGAAGTAGAGCTTGTTGTTGTGACCTTGTTTGGGCATAGATCTCGCAATAGGGAAGCCTAGGAGAAACACTATTCTAGGGTTTCTGATCTAGGAGACCGAGTTTCTCTGGGTAAGCCGAGAAGAGCAGTAGAGAACGAGATTCTCTAGAATGAGCCGAGAAGAGCAATAGAGACCGAGATTCTCTAGAGGGAGCCAAGAAGAGTAGTGTGGCAAGATAGAGACCGAGATTCTCTAGAGGAAGTCGAAAGGAGCAGTTCAAGAGTAGAAGGAAGCGGAGAAGGGGAAGAGGCAGAGCATCAAGGGTTAGTGACAAGGGTCTTGGAGGATTATAGAGTCAAGGGTCTTTGTCATGGTCTTGGTATTTGTCAATTGAAGATCTATAAGAAGAATTTCTGATTGGGTTTTTCTCTCAAAGAGAGAGGTTTGGTCCTGCTAACAAGCCTACATACTATGTCTCTTGTCTTCTATTGTTTATTTGGTAATTGTCTTGATGAAAAGAACACATTGATAATATAACGAAGAAGATCATAATACAAGAAGTAAAAGCATATCACAAGCAATTATCAAGAAGAGAAATCTTCGTAATCATTATTGCCCTAGATTTCTCAACAGAAATATGGTCATTTGATTTTGTTTTATGTTAGCCTTAATAGAAGGTGGTAGCCAGAGTAATATCCAATGTGAGAGTGGATCCTATACAAAAATATGGTAAATTTGCAGTCTACTAGTAATATTGTCCTAGGTATGAACTCCATGGAAGATTTATGGAAGTGGTATTAGAGCAATATATTTTAGTTTTTGGTAGCATCGGATGCGCTTTAGCCATGAAAATTGGTGGAGAGGCTAAGGCACATGAGTTCTAAAGAACCCAGAAATTGTTTGGTGAAATTCCACCCGGATTGTTTTTTATTAAAATTATTAATATTTTTAATGAGGTTCCTAAGTCTAAACTTAGGAAATTAAAGTATTAATGGGTATTAATCAAAATATGGGTGAGAATGATCTAGAAGGCAGATCAAGTCAATTCTTAATCTTAGCTGGTGATTAGAGACTTAATCTCGACTGTTGAAGTCTCAACGAAAAAAGTATAAGAAGAATGTTTGGGGTTCATTTAGAAACACACATGGAGAGAACAAATTGATCTGGAGTTCGATTTCTGGGTCTAGGAAGCTGAGAATTCGAACTGAGTGATCATTTTGTAGCAGAGGGGCAGGGATAGTTTGGGAGTACTAGACAGAGTGGCGGAGAGACACTAGTGGAGGCATCACAGCATCTAGAAGGACTGACGTTGGGCCAATCTGGGCCCACGCAAACCTGACGCAGAGCCAAAAGATCCATCGCAGAAGCAGAAGCTGCCCTCACGCAGAAAGTTGGAATTGTCGGGGATCTGCTGGAACAGCCGGGAAGGTTGACGCAGAAGGCAGAAGAGACATCGTAGAAGTTGACACAGAGTCTATAATGCTGACACAAGGCCTACGCAGGGCTAGTGCAAAGATAGTCGAGGTTAGCCAGTTCTGCTGCCGGATCAATTAGAATCTATTGGGTGAAGTGTGGTAAAACTCATTCAGTTTTCTGCCATTACATTTTCTTTGTCACTGGATTGTCGGGAGGGCATCCAGCATTGTATTCAAAACTACTGCTTAATAATATAAAACACTCAGAGCTGCTGCGTCGGTTTTCCCGCATTGGGTTTTTTCGGGGACTCATTTGTCCAAAAATAACTATGCCCTATGTATTTTGTTCATTGCTCAGTTTCTTGTTTCATGTAATCAAATTAAATTGGTGTATGCTGCGGAAGTAATTTACTTCAGTATTATTCGGAAAATAACTTGATAATGTATATTAAAATCAAGTAGGTGAAGTAATTCAATTTTGCTGTAGTAGGCGTTCCTTGAGGATAAGAATTTTCACATGGTATCAGAGGATCGATTTTGAAACAGGAAGAGCAGATCCAACACTGAGAAGAGAGGCCAATAGCTGCATTTGATAGCAATTCAAATCCCCTTGAAGGGATTGCGCAGTCCTTGCTGGGAAGCAGAGATTCTGAGGAAATCTCTCTCTGAGAGAGTCGACAGAGGTATGATTTATAGTTCGTGAGTTTGCAGAGGCAGAGGGAGTGACATAGAGCCTCAGCGCAGTGCTTGAAGGACGCAGTTTCTGCCGGGGCAGAAATCTGTCGGAAAAGAGCGAAGACACATAGAAGGGGGATTTTCTCCTCTGAGAACTTTTCTCGCCAAATGTTTGAATTTCTCACTTGCCAAGCAACAGCGTTGAGCAGTGACTAGAGGAGTCAATTCAACAGTTTGGGTGAGATGGCATCACATTGGCTTAGAGATCAGGACAGGTTGGAAGGAGCTTCCAACTATGTCATATGGAAGACTAGAATCTTAGTTGTTCTGGAGGAGTACGATCTCGAAGCTTACGTCAAGGGTGCTGTGGTTGTTTCTGTTGAGAATGATCAGAAGAAGAAGTACAAGGCCGAGCAGGGGAAGGCGAAGAGGTTCATACTCGATGGAGTTCGAGACCATGTGGTCTCACACTTGCAGGGCAAAGATACAGTGCGAGAAATGTGGGAAGCTTTGTCTTTATTGTATGAAGGTTTCTTCGAACTGCAGTTTGCTAGTAACAATGGGATCTACTACTCAGTCGACTGCGATGGTAAGGACAGAAGAACCAATATTACTAGTAGACTCCATTCAGGGTCATCCTTACCATCGCGGTCGACTGAGGAGTAGACCCCACTGTAGCAAGCTGGTCAACATGATTTCTAAAGAACCCAGAAATCATTTGGTGAAATTCCACCTGGATTGTATTTTATTAAAATAATTAATATTTTTAATGGGGTTCCTAAGTCGAAACTTAGGAAAATTAAAGTATTAATGGGTATTAATCAAAATATGGATGAGAATGATCTAGAAGGCAGATCAAGTCAAGTTTTAATCTTAGTCGTTGATTAGAGACTTAATCTCGATCGTTGAAGTCTCAACGAGAAAAGTATAAGAAGAAGGCTTGGGGTTCATTTAGAAACACACATGGAGAGAACAAATTGATCTAGAGAGATTTCTGGGGCTAGGAAGCTGAGAATTCGAACTGAGTGATCATTCAACAACAGAGGGGTAGGGATAGTTCGGGAGTACTGGACAGAGAGGCGGAGAGACACTAGTGGAGGCAACACAACAGCTAGAAGGATCGACGTTGGGCCAATCTGGGCCTGCGTAGGCCTGATGCAAAGTCGGAAGAGCCAGCGCAGAAAGCTGAAACTGCCGGAACACCCGGGAAGGTTGACATAGAAGGCAGAAGAGACAACGCAGATGCTGGTGCAGAGGCTTTAAGGCTGACGTAGGGCCTACGCAAGGCCAGTGCAGAGATAGCCAGGGTTAGCCAGTTCTGCTGCCGGATCAGTCGGAATCTGCCAGGTGAAGTGAGGTAAACCTCACTCAGTGTTCCGCCATTACATTTTCTCTGTCACTGGATTGTCAGGAGGGCATCCAACATTGTATTCAGAACTACTGCTTAATAATATAAAACCCTCAGAGTTGTTACACCAGTTTTCCCGCATTGCGTTTTTTCGGGGACTATTTTGTCCAAAAATAACTGTGTCTTATGTATCTTGTTCTTTGCTCATTTTCTTGTTTCATGTAATCAAATTAAATTGGTATAGGCTGCAGAAGTAATTTACTTCAATATTATTCAGAAAATAACTTGATAATGCATATTAAAATCAAGTAAGTGAAGTAAATTCAGTTTTGCTGTAGTAGGGGTTCCTCGGGGATAGGAATTTTCAGAATATAAACATTTCTACAATGCATGCTTTGTCAACCCAGTTAGTGTCTAGTATGTAAGATTATAGATACACATTAATGATTGAACACCCAAGCTAGTTTAATGGTTAAGGGGTTCTTTTTTCAGATGTATTGCAATGCAAGTCCGTATTGTGTGTAAAAGTTTGTCAAGAACTTGATAGAGCAAAGTATTGACCTTTGAAGGTTTATTGGTTTTTAGAAAAGCTAAATCAAAATAAATAGCATTTCGTTCTTCCATTAATTTTAACTCTTGATTTTAATGACCTTTTCAATAGAATGGTTAAGGTTCTATACATAGCAACCTTGTTAGAACAAGACGTTATTATATGTTTAGGATCAATGAAATAAGTTTGTTTTATTAGTGAAGTTTTCTATGTGTTAGCAGCTCATGCTTTGGGATACCTTATAGCTTAAAATGTATTTTGTGAAAAATCCACGATTGCAATTCACTGGAAATTTATTGCCTATTGATCGCAGTTTATTTGTTATTACGACAAATATCGATAAAATCACAATTGCAATCTTCACCAAAATAAAACATGCTGCTGAAAATAATAGAAACTGAGAGATAAATACACACATAATAAAATTCTGACAGCCATTTGGACTAAATCGTCCCCGGAAAAACCCCGAAGGGAAAACTGGTGCTGCAGAGGAGGGTTTATTTTATTATTATGCAACAAATTTCAGAAGTACAATAATCTGAATGCCCAACTAGCAATCCTCCGGCAAATATTTGGCAAAATAATCTGGAGATCAAGAATCTCCTTTGCAAATCAATACAGCCCCTTCTGGCCTGCTCGCAACCCTTTTTGGCAAGTCGCTTTGTTAGCCGGAATGCGCGCTGCTAGCTTTTTGCAATTTATACAGCCCTGGATCTGTCTCCAACTGGGCCGTCTAGCCTCCCTTTGCCTTTGGAAGAAATTCACCCTGCCTTTCAAACACTGAACTGACCTCCGACAATTGATCAAACCCTTTTCTGGCAACTTGCACTGTTGGACTGGCTAATTTGGCCTCTTCTGCAGACTATTCAGCCTCCCTTTTCTTGCTGCTATGACACTGGAAAAGCACAGGAAGAATCTCCAGAATTCTCTTCCTAAATTTCCTATTGCTCCCCCTCTTTTTGATGCTCTTCCTCTGGCTCGAACTCTTCCCTCGTTGAATCGCTGCGCACTGTGAAATTCACACTGCTTTGCTCTCACAACTGTATCTCTCTCCATCCCTTCGAGCTGCTCTTATAATTTCTTGTTGAGACATCAATGACCAAGATTCGATGTCCATCAATGGCTAAGATCAATTACACTTCATCAATAGAAGCCTTTAGAAAATCTCACACATCTTAATTAATTAACTTTAATTAACCACCTCCCTAAGTTAGACTTGGTAAATAATTTAATTATTGGCTAATTAATTTGATTAAGATGTTTCGGAGTAATATCTCGCGAAACCGTTTCTGGGTTATGGAGATCCTATGTTCCTTAGCCTCTTAGCACCATATGAAAGTAGAAAACCTATCTGATGCTACCACCATAATAAAAAACTAACATATTTGAGGTGAGAATCAATAATTTTCTCCTCCCTAATGTTATGACCAATAACTAGTCAATGGGCACTTTTCTAGTATTCCATCGCTGTCCATAAAGGTTGAAAGATGAATTTGGATTTTTCTATGGATTGCATTAGCACCTTTATCAATGCATCAAACTCCGAGTCATACTGGGGCAATCATTGTTTGCTATAGAGGGTGTAAGCAATCTTTAGCGACATTTGCTTTGGGATACCTTATAGCCTACAATGTATCTGAGGTGAGAATCAATAGTTTTCTCCTCCCCGGTATCATGACCAAAACTAGTCAATGGGCACTTCTTTTAATATTATATCCTTGTGCGTAAATTTGCAATTTTCTATGGATTGCATTGGCCTCTTTATTGATGCATCAAATTCTGAGAAGTACTGGGGCAAACATTGTTTGCTATGAAGGGTCTAAGCAATCTTATGGCCGATTGCTTGACGGTATTGAATGGCTTGTGTGTTTGGAATCTGGGTATAACCTTTTCAAGTGTTCAAATTCTTTCGGAGTCCTTTTGGGTTTGATATATTCAGAACTGATTCATTTCTAATAGAGGAAAGCAAGCCACAGTCATCCCATCAATGATTCTTGTAACATTTGATGTTAACTTTTGTTGTATATGTATTATTTTACAACATGAGACTTCAACATAAGTATAGACCTGATTTTTCACAACTTGATAATATTTATCCAATTAATGAGACATGATGTTGGACATATCATTTAAAAATGTGTCATACTTTTCATGCAGGTGCTGTTACTGGTGCAATAACTACTCCTCTTGATGTAATCAAGACCAGATTGATGGTTCAGGTATCCATTTAACAAGTGATTTAAGCTGTAGTCAATTCATAGACAAGAGGCATTTACTTTTTGTAAACAGTAAGATAGGAGAAGCATGATAACAGTGGTCATCTGACTTTTAATTTTGGCATAGGGAACATCCAAACAATACAAGGGTGTGTTTGATTGTGTTCAGAAGATTGTGCGAGAGGAAGGATCCTCTGCGTTGACAAAGGTTAGTTTTATTTTCAGAACTGATGCATTAGCTGTGGTGAGCCTTTTCTTTCCTTTCTACCCTCATCATCATTGAGAATTCAATCATCATTGAGCCCATACATTCTCTGGATCGAGTTCTAGTTTAAGACACAGCAGCTTATTGCCCAACCTAATTCATCTTGCACAAGACTAATAGTCTGCTCCTACTGTGATAGGGTATTGGTCCACGAGTACTGTGGATTGGTATAGGAGGTTCAATTTTCTTTGGTGTACTAGAAAGGACGAAGAAAATTCTACTGGACAGAAGGCTTACGAATAAATCATCAGAGATTTCAAAAAGTCAATGATTATTGTATTCAATCAGGCAAAATGCATCTTCTTTTGACATTAATGATATTCTTTTGGCCTTTAATCCTCGAGGGATAAAACATCTCACACTAAGAAGCCCGTGACAGTAAAATACAGTATTTGGTTAAAGAAATACAATATTTTGCTGCTTTGGGGTTTTGTTGAAGTTCAAAATAGCAGGGGATTGTAATTCTTGCCATGTTTTAAATGAATTTGATTAAAGCAGTGTATCAGAAATGTCCTGAGAACTCTGCTCAGGTAAGGCACTGGTATTACCTAAGCAGAAGTTACAAATTAGTAAGTACCCATGCATGGTCTCATGGACCAAATCTGTTAAACATATTTATTATGAAAGAAGAATAAATATTATTGGAATTTCTTTTTGACATAAAAGCTTCCTATGATTATTAATATAACATAATGATATGTACAAAGCATTTATAGAAACAAAATGGTGGGCGAGACATGCAATGTTCATAACCACTAGCAACCGAAGAACAACTCAAAAAGCAGGTTGGTTTATGCCAAAACACTCATTACATTTAATCACAACCATATAGAAGTAGAAAATCAATATAGGTCCAAAGAAACAAAAACCACAAAGTATAGCACGCAAGCTTCAACGCTAAACTATCCCTGCAGCTGGTGGGGGCTCATCATGCTCATTTGGTGCTAGACCCCAACCAATAGCATGATTTTTATTGCCAACCACACACTGCTCCAAGCCAACATTGGCTGGTTTGGGCGGCATCAGATCCTCAAAAATGGCTATCGCTAAAGTAGGGATTTTGTCATTGTGCACTGCAGGAGGAGGCTAGTTGTGGTTGTGATCCAACTTCATACAATCCTTCAATCGACCATATGGTGCAACCTGCTATTCCCACGGCGCGAATGTGTTCACTAGGCATGAGATAGGCCAGGTGTTTCCTTGCTCATGCTTCAGGGAGGCCCACCCTAGAAATCAAGACACTGCTTTAAATTAGTGTGTTGTCATACCCCGACAAGGTTCATGAAGGCTCTTTGTCATTAAATATTTACTTCATTGTTTTTCTTCCTGCAAAAGGTAAAGCATTTCAACATGCACAAGCATCCAAGCATAGTGAAATTCAATAGCTCGAGAAAGACGGTCTCCTTGCAATGCTGCTTTCCATGTAATGTAGGTAGGTTGGTATTGACATCTCAAAGATTCTACCCAAGCCCATGCAGACTTGTCTAGGTGACCAAACCAGAGTATCTGCTTTTAGTGTTTCATCTCGTCCACACTGGGGGCATCGTGGGTTTTGAACTTCCAGTGATGTTAGACTTTTGTCTACAAACAAACCTCCCATAACTAATGACTAGACGAAAAAAGATTCATTCGATTCTAAAGCTAGCTTGCAGAGGTTTTGCAGCTGGAAGGCCAAGTTTTCTACTTGGACCTAACCCACTAGAGTTTTTCAACGAATCCTCAGGATAGGCTTAAATAGAGCCACTTGTAGCCCTGGGCAGTTGTGTTTGACGAATGTTGTAGGGCGATTTTGTATGGAAACATGGTGGTTGCTAGGTTCGGTATGGAATTATAGAATTATGCCCGCAAAACGCATATTAGATCTATAGTTCTCTTTATATCATGGTCAAAAGAAAACCATGTTGTATGATCTGACAATATTTTACTTTGTAAAAAATTCAAAACTTGAATGAGGCTTTATTCTTGGTTACAGGCTCAAAAGCTTCACTCCGAGATGTCTAACTTAAAATAGACTACATGAATGGCATATTAGCAAAGGTTGCTTGCAAATTGAAATGAGATCACTAATTCGAATTATTTGGAACAAAATGCGGCATGTATAGACTCCATGTGCCCACGAGGGCATCTTTGTATTTTGCAATGTCATTCTCCAAAATCTAGCAAAGGTTGCTGACAAATTGAAATGAGATCACTAATTCGAATTATTTGGAATAAAATGCGGCATGTATAGACTCCATGTGCCCACGAGGGCATCTTTGTATTTTGCAATGTCATTCTCCAAAATCTAGAGCCCAATATTTCTTAAGATTATGTGAACTCCGCTGATATCATTGAAAAGTAGTCAAGTTAGAGTTTTATAATGTTGCTTTTAATATTAGTATTTTAACAAATATTCGGGGGGTAAGATTTTTAAATTTTAAAATAAAATGATAAAAATTATTTAAAAAATAGGATTTTGAAAAAAAAACCGGGAAAATATAAAAATTAGGATTTTGAAAATAAAACATATAAAATCTATAAGTTTTGATAATTAAAATTAGAATTTTTATACTAAAACATGTTTCTAATTAAAATTAGAATTGTTATATTAAAACATGTTTGTAATAAATATCAGTATAGATTTATGTTAAATTTATTGAGATGTAAACATTTTTTAGAGTGCAAAACTTGAAGAATGATTTGTATCTCAAGAGATTTAATGCTTGATAAATGTGGGACCAACATGGATCTATGATGGTTTTATATATGTGTGTAATTGTGTTAAAATTGGCAACTAGGGCTAAACTCCATGTGGGTCATTTTATTTGGGACAGTTGATATTTTTCTTGGATTCCTCTCTCCAAGAGGTGTAGGATTGATCTAATGATCATCGGATTCCGACATGTATATATAGAGATATCAATTTATTTATATTCTTGACAATTTGTCAAGGTCAGCCAGCAAGCAAATTAGTTATTTTTCACCCCCAACTTAACCTTAATGTTGCTATAAAAGGAGGAGACCGCATGGCTTCGTTTCACCATCTCATCCATTCATCCTTCTCTCTCCTCTCTTGTTGGGTACACATTTCTGGAATAGTTTCTCTCACACGTGTGGAAGGACGAAGTCTATTTTTTGTTAGGGCAGCGTTGACTGGGTTTGACCGAAGCTGCAGGAGGGTTTTTGATTGCGTTTTGGACATTTTTATCTCTCCTTGAGTGCGGATTGGGTTAGGTTGCCTCTCTTAGGCAGGGCGCAATTGTGGACAGCGTTCTGGAACCCTCCTTGACCCTGTGTTGACCAGCGTTGACTGTGCTAAGGTTGGCCGCAGGGCTGACTACAATTGACCAAAGTTGATAGTTATTTTTGCATTGTTTTGGGCTGCTTTCCCTTGTTGTTGGAGGCCGAGTTGTTTGGGTTGATGACCGAGCTGATTGGAGGTCAAATTTGACATGTTTGACCATCTTTGACTTTGTTGGTTAGGGTTTGTTGTTGCTGTCATAAAATATCAAAATTGTATATTTGTACTATCTCTCTCTGCTGAATTATTGAAGAATATAAGAAGAATTGATCAAGGGTGCCCCCCCATTGGGGTTTGTCCCTGGCTGGTGCCACATCTTGTGTCCTCTTGTCTTGGCTTGCCTTCTACTGTTTATGTTTATGTTCTATGTGCATTTTACTATCATGTTGATGTGATTATTAATCTGGAAATTGATATTGGGCTAGTAAGAAATTTGAAGTAAATTACTCTTGAGCATAGAACATACCAAAATTTAACATGGTATCAGAGTTGAGGGAAAGACAAAGACCAAGCAAGAGTGAAAGAGCAATCACTGAAGACAATTGGAAAGGATAAAAAGGCTGAATGGGTTCCTCATCCCACTTCCTGATTGAAGACAAACTCCGTGAAAATTCTGACTATCACGGATTGAAGATGTCTCTTGAGCTGACATTGGAAGAACAAGAAGTGTTGGACTATGTGAAGGGTAAAATCCTCGAGCCTCAATCAAATGCACCAGCTACTACAAAGAACAAGTACACTAAGGGTGAAGTCAAAGCGAAGAAGATTATTAGAGATTCCATTGACAAGCGTCTGGTGGCCTACATCTCTGATTTGAACACCTCCAAGGAGACCTACGACAGATTGGTAAGCATGTTTAACATTAGTGATGCAAATCAAGTTTTGTTCCTTAAAAATAAGTTGAAGGATATTAAGAAGGGCAAGGAAAAGTATATTCAATCCTACTTCTTAAGGATCACTGAAATCAAGAATAATCTTCTATCAATTGGAGAAGTCATTCCTGACAGGGAACTTACTATCACTACCCTTGGAGGGCTCCCATCCGAGTGGTATATATTTAGAACCACTTTTCTCAATAATGATCGAATTCCGGGGTTTGAAGAATTGATGTCGAGATGCATTCAAGAAGAGACAAGAATGGTGGAGCAAGAAATGCCTTCAAATAGAGGCAACCCCACTACTTTCTTTGCTCATGCCAAAAGGAAAATAATTCTGGGTCTAAAGGACATTCCAAAGGTAAGCCCAGATCTAAGGGTGGAAGGAAGGGAAGATGCTTTGTTTGCAATAAAATTGGCCACTATGCAAGGGAGTGTCCAAATAGAAAGGACACATCACATGATGATGATCACAGTGACTCCAGGGCCAACTTTAACAACAACAATCAAAGGAATGGCAGGTTCAATGGCAAAGAAAAAATGAATGTGCGAAATCATGGAAATGGTCAATCCTCCAAGAAAGCAAGGAACTCCAGGTATGAAGAATCAAATGTTGTTAATAATAAGAAAAATGAGTATTATCTTATATCGGCCCTCTCTACTACCTCTCCTTCGAACACTTTAGGGAATTGGCTTATTGATAGTGGTGCCTTAAGGCACTTCACCAGATACAAGGAAGCTCTCTCTAATTTGATAAAAAAGGAGACAAACTTGGAGATTATTCTTGGAGAAAATGCCACCTATCCTGTAAAGGGTGTAGAGAATGTTACCCTTCAATTGAATCAGGTAACACGATTCATTTACAAGAAGTTCTATATGTACTTGATCTCAAGAAAAACTTGGTGTCCATTTCGGCAATGGAAGACAAAGGCTACAAGGTGGCATTCATTGATGGAAAGGTACATGTTTGGAAAAATAATTTTAAAGATGCTTTTACTCTTGGGTTCCGAGTTGACACTTTGTATCAAGTTGGAGGAAGTCCATTGGGGGCCATGTCTTGCGACACATCTCTACAATCTGAACTATGGCACCGTAGGTTTGCCCACCTTCATTATAAGGCCCTACTCGATGTGAGACAGATGGTGACAAGGATGCCCAAGTTCAAAGTAGAGCATGAAGGTATATGTCCAGGATGTGCCGAAGGAAAACTTAAAAGGGGACCATTCCCCTCAAGTAATAGCAAGACCACAGATATATTGCAGTTGGTCCACTCTGACATATCTAGTATGGTGCCTGTAAACTCTTTGGGGGGGTATCTATATTATCTCACTTTTACAGATGATTATTCTCACAAGACTTGGATCTACTTCTTGAAAAAGAAGGATGAAGTGTTCACCTGGTTCCGTCACTTCAAAGCCATGATTGAAAATCAATCCGAGAAGAGAATCAAGATATTGAGGACTGATAATGGGACCGAGTATGAATCCAATGAATTCCATGACTATTGCAGAGAAGCTGGCATTAAGAGGGAGACCACTATACCATACACTCTTGAGCAGAATGGTGTGGCTAAAAGGAAGAACCGTACTATTATGGAAGTTGTTCCTGCCATGCTTCATGATCAAAGGCTTCCAAAGTTTTTATGGGCCAACGCTGTAAATATCGTCGTGTATGTTCAAAACTGATGCCCTCATCAAGCATTGCACTCCAAGACTCACAAAGAAATGTTCACTGGTAAGAAACCCAATGTCTCTCCTATTAGAATTTTTGGAAGTCTCGTATTCTTTCATGTGCCGAAAGAGAAAAGAAGCAAATTGGATGCATCTGGAAAGAAAGGAATCTTTGTGGGCTATAGCGAAATTCTAAGGGCTATAGAATTTATGTGGCTAGTCAAAGGGAAGTTGAGATAAGTCATGTTGTCACCTTTGATGAAGATATGGCTCTTAGCAAGGTTGACAATCTTCCTATACCAAGGAAGGATAAAGAAGCCGACACTGGAAAGCTGGATGAAAAAGAAGATGAAACGATGTCGGATGTTGATGAACCTATGGATCCTATTGATGCTCCTCCTCAAGAGCCCTTCTCCTCTAAAAAGAGGCCCTCATGGCTTAAGGAGACTCTCAAAGATGCCGAGAGACATATTGCACCAAGGGGGACTTTTTGTGAAAGCAAGAAGCCGACCAAGTATCAGGGATACTTGACCATTATGAGCATTATCATTCAAAATGAGCCTACATCATTCGAAGAAGTCGTGAAGCATCAAGTGTGGAAAGATGCTATGAATGAAGAATATGAGTCCATTATGAAGAATGATGTCTGAGATGTGGTACCTAGACCCCAGGACAAATCGGTTGTCACATCTAAATGGCTTTACAAAATCAAGCATGGAGCTGATGGGAGTGCAGAAAAGTACAAGGCTCGCTTTGTTGCTCGAGGTTTCTCTCAAAAGGAAGGTGTAGATTACAATGAGATATTTGCACCTACTGCCCGGTACACCACCATCCGCTCAATCATAGCCCTTACTGCTTCGCAAGGATGGAACCTACATCAGATGGATGTCAAGATCACTTTCTTGCATGGCTCGATTAAAGAGGAAGTCTATGTGGAACAACTCGAAGGGTTTGAGATTCATGATCGGGAATCATGTATGCAGGTTGAAGAAAGCTCTCTATGGGATGAAGCAAGCATCTCGAGCTTGGTATGAGAGGATCGATAGCTATTTGATGAAGATGGGATTCACTAGGAGTGAAGTCGATCTAAACCTTTATTTTAAGGTTGAAGATTATAGACCTCTCATACTAGTGCTATATGTGGATGACCTCTTTCTGACCGGTGCAGAGCCTCTTATTCACAAATGTAAGAGGGGGTTGGCTTCCGAATTTGAGATGAAGGACTTAGGACTGATGCAATACTTCCTAGGGTTGGAGGTCTAGCAAAAGCTAGGAGAAATTTTCCTATCTCAAGGAAAATATGTGGTGAAGATATTGGAAAGATTTGGGATGGTGGATTGCAAGCATGTGACTACCATGATAGAGCTTAACTTTAAGAAGTTATGCGGTAGTGTTGTCGGACCTGAATTGGGAAATGCTTCTGAGTATCGTCAACTCATAAGAGCACTGATGTTCTTGGTGAACTCCCGTCCGAATATATGTTTTGCAGTCAACACATTGAGCCAATATATGGTTGAGCCTCATCACTCACATTGGATTGGTGCCAAGAATCTTCTGAGATATCTTCGAGGCGCAACCACTCATGGACTTAGATACACTGCCATAGATGTGAGGTTGCATGGTTATTCCGATGCTGATTGGGCAGGTAGTGTGGTGGATTGCAAAAGCACTTCTGGGTGTTGTTTTTCTTTGGGTCGTGCTTCGATATCCTGGATGAGAAGGAAGCAGAAGTCGGTTGCTTTGAGCACTGCTGAGGGCCGAATACATAGCTGCCAGTATGGCCTCCTGTGAAGCTTTTTGGTTGAGGAAGCTCTTCAGTGAGCTGTTTGGACATGTGTTGGATACCACCGTGATCCTCTGCAACAACCGGAGTGGGATTTAATTATCACAGAATCCCATATTTCATGATCGCTCCAAGCACATCGATATCAGGTACCACTTTATTCGAGATATGGTACAACGAGGAGCAATAAGGCTCCATCACATTGGGACTGATGAGCAGGTCACCGACATTCTAATGAAGCCCCTGGGAAAGGTCAAATTCTTGACTTTCCAAGAATGACTAGGAGTCGTGGAGAGGCCCTCTTATGAGGGTCCTGTATGATATGGACATTGAGCTCTGGGAACTCTGGGGGCTTGGGGAACTTCTTGGAGTGATGAGCAATCATAGGGTGAGTGGTTCAGCCTTACCCTTGTGGTTTGTTGTGTACAGGGTGAGTGGTTCAGCCTTCTCCTGTGATACCCCATGGCGACATGTAGGCATGATGAATGGTTCATCCTTCGCCTGCTGAGACATCCTACCCATGCAGTCTAGGACTCATGGGAAGTACCTCTCATCTGGCCAATGAGTAGGGAAATGAGGATAGGGACCATAGTACTATCGATGGACGCAGTGTGTACTACCATACTCCATATGATAGGATGATATTGATCTAGGATCATTTGGAACTGACTTTGGGTTAGTAAGAGTGGTATGGCACACTCTCTTTATTGGAACTGACTTCGGGTCAGTAAGAGTGGTATGAGACACTCTATTTTATCTGGGATTAACTTCGAGTTAGTATTGAAAGGTATGATACATTCTCGATCACTTCTTCTTTATAATTCAACAGAGCAGTGTAGAGCAGTGTAGAGCAGTGCATTGATGGCAGAGATAGTACCGCTAGACAGATGGATTAGCAAATGGAGTTCTCCCTAGTTGAGAGAGAGTGTTAAAATTGGCAACTAGGGCCAAAATCCATGTGGGTCACTTTATTTGGGACAACTGATATTTTTCTTAGATTCCTCTCTTCGACATGTGTAGGATTAATCTAAAGATCATCCGATTCCGACATGTATCTATGGAGATATGAATTTATTTATATTCTTGACACATTGTCAAGGTCGGCCATCAAGCAAATTAGCTATTTTCACCCCCAACATAATCTCAACATTGCTATAAAAGGAGGAGACCTCATGGCTTCATTTCACCATCTCATCCATTCATCCTTCTCTCTCCTCTCTTGTTTGGGTACGCATCTCTGGAGCTATTTCTCTCACACGTGGGAAGGACGAAGTCTGTTTTCTGTTAGGGCACCGTCTGTTAGCGCTTGAGATTTCACCCTAGGCTGAGGAAGGTAAACCTTCAAGGCAACATCAAACCATTTCACCTCGTAGCTAGCCCTACGGGTATGAGAAGGCTCTCTCCGGTCAAACTCGGTAGATCTTTCAATAGGATGAGCTGACCCAATTAGGAACACTGATATTAGGCTAGTAAACTGATAAGGAGGGTTGATTTAAAGTTTTTGGGGTTTTTGGTGGCAATTGGAGGGAGTGCAATTCAGGGTGTGGGGATTGAGCTCAGTTTTTGTAGGTGGGTCTTTGGGCAAGGAAGGAGTTTGTGCTGATGCCTTAAGCTGAGATGGATGATCAAGGAAGAAAGAGAGGGAGCTAAAGAGGGAAAACAATGACTTTGAATCCTCTTTAGACAGTGGAAAACATAAATATAAACAAAATTGAAAGCTGAGCATGACATGCATGAATTCAAACTTTATCACTTCTTTTGTTTAATTGGCAGCAATAGAATAAGAGATGGAACACATAAACACACTTACAATTACAATGACAAGTAGGAAACACACCATCAACACAATAATCCACAAGAATCCACAATGATGTCTGCAAAACCCTGGCCTTCATTTTCCTCAAATTGCAGAGATACAAGTAAAATATACAATAGAGCTTCTCCCTCAAGAGTCCAACCATCAAAATGAGGATGAGAAGGCATCATATAGCTGATCTAACTCCTTTCCCCACCTCTAGGGGTCGAGCTCAACTTCCTAGGAGCAGTTTGAACTAATTCTAAACTAATAACTAGATAATAGGCAGTCAAAACAACTTGCCTCTAAAACTTAGGAAACTAATCCATGCATTAAATTTTCACTATTTACATCAAAGAAAGTTCTAGAAGTGTCAAAGGAGAGTAAATGCATCCATGTGCCATGAAAATTACACCAAAGTTTCTTATTTACATGCCCAAAAGTCATCCAAGAGTAAAAACAGTGTTTTGCTGGCCGAAATGGTCAAATCTGGCAATTTTCCCTGAGTGGTCGCGCCCCTGATCCTGAGTGGTCGCGCACGTTGTAATTTAACACTGCAGGAGAGCCTCTGAGTGGTCGCGCACATTGAGAGGCCTGTTTGGGGGCCTTCCCGGTGTCGGAATCGGGCGCAGGATAGCTCGTTGGAAAGGTATTTGAGTCTACTTTCCAACCCAAGTGGAATTTTTCAATTTGGAGTTGATTTGACCTGTCAAAAATCAAATCTTCCAAGACTGGTCAAAAAGTGCCCAATGAGGCTGCCTCAAGGAAGAGTGTTGTTGCAGTCAACTTTTGAATACCTTCCTCAACCCCAAATTGAGCTCATGATAGCTCATTGGAAAGCTATTTGTGTCTTGTTATCATTTTACCCATCAAGAAAGTCATTTGGGCAACCAAGCTAGGAGAAAACTTGATTTTCCAAGGTCACTTCAGAGGTGCCTTTGATTCTCTCTGAGGCAACGGTATTCTTGACATTTCTCTCAAACCATGACACCTGTGTAAAAAGTGAAGGAGGTTTCTCTTCCTTGGCATGTTTTGGACAAAAACCTCTATCAGTTTTGCAAAATTCATCTTTGATTGCTCAGAACCATCATTTTAGTGAAACTTGCCCCGATGTGTGAAACAAGGAATTTTGTCGAAATGGAGCGAAATGAAGGGGATAAGGGGCTTCTAAATTCTTGAGAAAATTTTTGGGAGTAGGGAGGGATGTTAGGAAGCAGGGGAAAGTGGAATCTCAGAGATTGAGTGAGAGGAAGGGGTTCAAAAGAGTGAAACACAGGCCCAACCTAGAAAATTGCCAAGTTGTAGCTAGAAACTAGGGTTTGTGCAAAAATGAGGAATTTGGGGGATCTGAGTGTTGGGAAGTGTTTGATAAGGTACATTAAGGATAGGGGAAGGTGTATGAACATCAGGAAACAAGTTTTGCCGATGATTTGTCCGCCCAAGAGAAACTGCCTTCAAAACCCTAAGAGAGGGAAATGACCTTGCCTGGGCGCAACTGAAGCATGAACAAGGTATCAAATGACCCATTAGACACTGACATGATAATGAAAACCCTATGAATGATGATAGACTCAGCTGGATAGTGACATAGACTGACATTTGGGCAAACCCTAGACCTAATGGCTAGTGACCAAATTTTGCTTAAAGACTCACTGAAATGACAAAATTTGACCTTGACACTTCAAAATCACTATGTAAGAGCACATTTGATCACTGGAGGAAGGCTGTAAAGACTGACACTAACATTGGCTCCAATGGGGATGGTAGCTCCTTGGAGGTGCCAAGAACCTTAGACCTCTGGGAGAGCAGACCAGTGCTTTATTCATTGGGCAATGGAGTCATAAACTCAAGCTGAAATGCATGACTGGAAACTGACACAAACTAACTTAACAACAAGACTAAAAATTGACTCATAAAGGACTCATGACTCAACTAGAAACTGACTCGATACTTAAACACAACCGACAAACTGAAAATGATGCTCAAAGTGGAGCTTATTCATCACAACCTATTCTAACAGTTTCATTCATCACCTGATCAAGTGAAATGAAACAACCAATGCAACCAAGTAAGTATTCCGTCTGCTGTTTGAATCCTCCACAAGTGTTCGCCTATGAACAACAAGAGAGAACTACTGAAAGACAACTCTGATGGCAACTTAGAAATAGATCCGTTGAATGATATGAACTCTCTATCCGCCTCCAAAAACACTGCATAAGGATCTTGAAATTCAAGCACATTGGAACTTAGCTCATACAATGGAGTACTTCTCTTTTCCTCATACCATGCATGCAAACTTTGATCTGAGTCTTGTGATGAGACCTCTGCTGAAAATGACAAAGAAACCGGCTGCCGGATCAAATTCATATCAGCACATGTTTCAAGCTCACATGTGGTCAATGGAGAAAGACTTTGACTACAAACCTCATCCAAAACATCAGCTATTGGATCATGAAAAACTTGAAAAGACTGCTGCAATGTATCCATTGAAAATGTATGACATCCTTCTAGCTGTTCATCTTTTTCTTGAGAGATTTTATGAGAATTCTGCCTTATAAACTGAAATGATTCAAAACAAAAAGGTAGGGAACCTTCTTGTATCATTTGATCAAATATGTCAGCTTCCATGCTTTCATCTGCAACTTGAAAACCAATGGCATTTGGGGGCTGCAAATCTGAATATGAGAAGTCTTGAACAAAATTTTCATTGCTCTCAAGATGGTCCAAATCAAGACTTGTTGACAGCTGATTTCTAATTTCATGGAAGTTGTCTCTAATGAACTGACATGAATCAAAACAAAAAGGCAAAGATCCGCCACTTACTTCAAACTGTGCTGCACTTTCCTCGTCAATGTCATAGCTGATATGTGATGGCTGAACATTGTATTCAAGCTGCTGAAAATGAACCTCTTCCTCCCACAAACTAGCTGTTGGTTTATCTACAAGATTAGCTTCTGTTTGGAGAACATAATCATCGTCATATTGATCAAACCGAGGCAAATCATCGGTATAAAACATATCATCAAGCATGCAGGTCATATCAACAGTTCTTTCTTCTCCAAGGTGATCTACAAAGCAATCATTATCAGATCTACGACAACTAGGATAAGAAACAAAATGTTTTGGAGCAGCAACTTGTTCTTCTTCAATCAGCGAGCCATGATCCTGAACA
Source organism: Pinus tabuliformis (assembly GCA_031772625.1). Classification (NCBI taxonomy): domain Eukaryota; kingdom Viridiplantae; phylum Streptophyta; class Pinopsida; order Pinales; family Pinaceae; genus Pinus; species Pinus tabuliformis. Next base: position 890,421,881 of record CM062811.1, read on the forward strand.
TCATAAGCATTTCTTGCATTGATCTTGTACATCATCTTTTCCACTGCACTTACCAAAATATCAAGCTTTACCTCTAGAGATGTTGATTTTTCCGGATCTATGTTTTTCATCTCTTCTTCCTTCAACCTTGCCCTTCGGATCAGCAGATGAGCTTCTACATTCACTGCACTGTTTTGCATCTCGTGAAGTGTTGCAATATTCTTTTCTCTCAACTGAAACTCCATCTGCGGATCAAAGGCACTCGGATAGTGCAAGAGAGCAGATCTAGGAGTAGGCCTTATATCAATTGGGATTGAATAATAAACTTGATTAAATCTGGCTGAAAACTGTTGTACTGTCTCCCCTGGCAATCTTTTCAGATGGTTATACTCTTCTACAATCAAGAAAAGGTTTTGCCCGATCATCCACCTGTCGAGAAAAACTTTGACGAACTGCTGGAAATCTGAGATGCTCGCATCAGGCAAGGCTTTGAACCAACTCTTCACTTTGGCTTGCAAAGAAAGAGCAAAAAGCCTTATACTAACATCTTCTTCATCAACTTCAAAAAGATCTAGAAAATTCTCAAAATTCTGGACATGTTGCTCAGCGTTGACATTCTTACATTCACCATCAAACATCGGCAAGTATAGATCATAGTTTTTGGGGAAAGCATGAAGAACAGGAGGTAAAACAAGAGGTTTATACCGATCTGGAATTTTACAAGGTGTAGGGATATGTACAGCAGGTATAGAATCAGACTTGGTCGCTTGAGGTTCATCACAAAATTCGGAAAAAGGATCTTGATCAAGCTCAAAGGCATGAAAATCTTTGGTATTCACAATCTTCAAAGGGAAAGAATCAACTGCATGCCGAGGATCTCTTCTCAAATACAATATACTTTGCAAAGCCTTCTTGACATTCTTGGGAAAAGAGAAGAAATAATTTATGACAAAGAACAAAATGTCTTGGATGAAATTCCAACTTGAATACCTGATTTTGCCATATTCTCCTTTCATGTTTTTGCTGGTCGGGATCATCCTCCAGTGGAGTCTTTGGATCTGATCTCAAAACTGATTTAGAGTCGCCAGGTGAATGATTTCAGCCTTTCAAGTGTCTGATCGTTGTCCACCATCAACCATCAGATCTGAACTTGATACATGTACTGGGGTAAAATGCAAATGAAGTGCTGCGTTCACAAGCTCACGGAGATTGACTGAAGCAGCGTTTATCTACTAACGCTGATGTAAAACAAGAGCGGTTTCGAAGGCTACCTGGCGTAACTTCAGGCTCCGTCTAAGACTTATGAAACAAACACATCAACCCATAAACAAGTTTGTTCTCCCCAGTATGGTCGCCACTATGTTAGCGCTTGAGATTTCACCCTAGGCTGAGGAAGGTAAACCTTCAAGGCAACATCAAACCATTTCACCTCGTAGCTAGCCCTACGGGGTATGAGAAGGCTCTCTCCGGTCAAACTCGGTAGATCTTTCAATAGGATGAGCTGACCCAATTAGGAACACTGATATTAGGCTAGTAAACTGATAAGGAGGGTTGATTTAAAGTTTTTGGGGTTTTTGGTGGCAATTGGAGGGAGTGCAATTCAGGGTGTGGGGATTGAGCTCAGTTTTTGCAGGTGGGTCTTTGGGGCAAGGAAGGAGTTTGTGCTGATGCCTTAAGCTGAGATGGATGATCAAGGAAGAAAGAGAGGGAGCTAAAGAGGGCAAGCAATGACTTTGAATCCTCTTTAGACAGTGGAAAACATAAATATTAAACAAAATTGAAAGTTGAGCATGACATGCATGAATTCAAACTTTATCACTTCTTTTGTTTAATTGGCAGCAATAGAATAAGAGATGGAACACATAAACACACTTACAATGACAAGTAGGAAACACACCATCAACACAATAATCCACAAGAATCCACAATGATGTCTGCAAAACCCTGGCCTTCATTTTCCTCAAATTGCAGAGATACAAGTAAAATATACAATAGAGCTTCTCCCTCAAGAGTCCAACCATCAAAATGAGGATGAGAAGGCATCATATAACTGATCTAACTCCTTTCCCCACCTCTAGGGGTCGAGCTCAGCTTCCTAGGAGCAGTTTGAACTAATTCTAAACTAAGAACTAGATAATAGGCAGTCAAAACAACTTGCCTCTAAAACTTAGGAAACTAATCCATGCATTAAATTTTCACTATTTACATCAAAGAAAGTTCTAGAAGTGTCAAAGGAGAGTAAATGCATCCATGTGCCATGAAAATTACACCAAAGTTTCTTATTTACATGCCCAAAAGTCATCCAAGAGTAAAAACAGTGTTTTGCTGGCCGAAATGGTCAAATCTGGCAATTTTCCCTGAGTGGTCGCGCCCCTGATCCTGAGTGGTCGTGCACGTTGTAATTTAACACTGCAGGAGAGCCTCTGAGTGGTCGCGCACCTCCTGAGTGGTCGCGCACATTGAGAGGCCTGTTTGGGGGCCTTCCCGGTGTCGGAATCGGGCGAAGGATAGCTCGTTGGAAAGGTATTTGAGTCTACTTTCCAACCCAAGTGGAATTTTTCAATTTGGAGTTGATTTGACCTGTCAAAAATCAAATCTCCCAAGACTGGTCAAAAAGTGCCCAATGAGGCTGCCTCAAGGAAGAGTGTTGTTGCAGTCAACTTTTGAATACCTTCCTCAACGCCAAATTGAGCTCAGGATAGCTCATTGGAAAGCTATTTGTGTCTAGTTATCATTTTACCCATCAAGAAAGTCATTTGGTCAACCAAGCTAGGAGAAAACTTGATTTTCCCAAGGTCACTTCAGAGGTGCCTTTGATTCTCCTGAGGCAACAGTATTCTTGACATTTCTCTCAAACCATGACACCTGTGCAAAAAGTGAAGGAGGTTTCTCTTCCTTGGCATGTTTTGGACAAAAACCTCTATCAGTTTTGCAAAATTCATATTTGATTGCTCAGAACCATCATTTTAGTGAAACTTGCCCCGATGTGTGAAACAAGGAATTTTGTCGAAATGGAGCAAAATGAAGGGGATAAGGGGCTTCTAAATTCTTGAGAAAATTTTTGGGAGTAGAGAGGGATGTTAGGAAGCAGGGGAAAGTGGAATCTCAGAGATTGAGTGAGAGGAAGGGGTTCAAAAGAGTGAAACACAGGCCCAACCTAGAAAATTGCCAGGTTGTAGCTAGAAACTAGGGTTTGTGCAAAAATGAGGAATTTGGGGGATCTGAGTGTTGGGAAGTGTTTGATAAGGTACATTAAGGATAGGGGAAGGTGTATGAACATCAGGAAACAAGTTTTGCCGATGATTTGTCCGCCCAAGAGAAACTGCCTTCAAAACCCTAAGAGAGGGAAATGACCTTGCCTGGGCGCAACTGAAGCATGAACAAGGTATCAAATGACCCATTAGACACTGACATGATAATGAAAACCCTATGAATGATGATAGACTCAGCTGGATAGTGACATAGACTGACATTTGGGCAAACCCTAGACCTAATGGCTAGTGACCAAATTTTGCTTGAAGACTCACTGAAATGACAAAATTTGACCTTGACACTTCAAAATCACTATGTAAGAGCACATTTGATCACTGGAGGAAAGCTGTAAAGACTGACACTAACACTGTCGACTGGGTTTGACGGAAGTTGCAGGAGGGTTTTTTACTGCGTTTTGACAATGTTATCTCTCCTTGAGTGCAGATTGGGTTACGCTGCATCTCCTAAGAAGGCCATAGTTTTGGATAGCCTTTTAGTCCCCTCCTTGACCCTACGTTGACTGTGCTAGGGCTGATTGCAGTTGATCGAAGTTTGATAGTGATTTTCAGACTGTTTTGGGCTGCTTCTCCTTGATGTTGGATGCCGAGTTGTTTGGGTTGATGACCGAGCTGATTAGAGGTCAAATCTAACCTATTTGACCAACTTTGACTTTGCTAGTTAGGGTTTTTTGTTGTTATCATAAAATATCATAATTGTATATTTGTACTATCTCTCTCTCTCTACTGAATTATTGAAGAATATAAGAAGAATTGATCAAGAGTTTCCCTACATTGGCACTTTTCCCTCACTGGTGCCAAATCTTGTGTTCTCTTATCTTGGCTTATCTTCTACTATTTATGTTTATGTTCTATCGACGTTTTACTATCACGCTGATGTGATTGTTAATATGGAAATTGATATTAGGCTAATAAGAAATTTGAAGTAAATTGCTCTTAAGCATAGAACATACCAAAGTTTAACAAATTATGTGTGGGATCAAATTTATTGAGATGTAAACTCTTTTTAGAGTGAAAAACTTGAAGAATGGTCTGCATCTCAAGGGATTTAATCCTTGATAAACATGGGGTCAACATGGATCTATGATGTTTTATATGTGTGTGTGTGTGTGTGTGTGTGTGTGTGATGACTAACGTCATCATCATATATATACGTGTCAACTCCATGCTAATCATGAAAGAAGTTACACATCTCCTTTATCTTCTGCAACACACAAATAAAATGTTTTAATTATACATTTTTATTTATTTTTCTTTATATGATATATATACATAGTCTCTCTATAGATAAATATATATTTATGTTGAATTATTTTTTGTTATTAATATTTGTTTTTAATGTTACATGTCAATTCCATATTAACCATTGAAAGAATTACGATGAATAAAAAACACTTATATTGAGCAACATAATAGCAAAATGTTTTAACTATCTGAAACAAAACTACCTATCAATGCAATAAGAAAACTTCCTCTCTCCAAGCAAAATTTTAAGGATGGAAATTTGTCTTAAAACTTAGAAATCTTGGTCAATTGTACTAGTCCTTAATATGCAAGTTGTAAAATGTTAAGTGATACTTTCTTAAAAATTTCAAATTTATAATGATTTTGTTTTAGCATCTATAAAATTTTGGCATTTTTTTAGAAATATGGAAATTGACAAATCTTTGTTTTGGGAAAACCATGGAAAATTAGCTCGCCACCAAATATTAGCCTCTAAAATTTTACTTGCCCATCTTTTTATATATGAATTTTTTTAATTAATTTTTTTCTTTTTCTTTTTAAATCGCACATATCAACTCCACATTAAAAATTGAATCAATTACACATCTCCCTCATAATAATAATAATACTTTATATTTGTATGTAAAATTGATATAAAATTATGTTAATATGGGCAATGGAATATTTGATTTATGGTTGACACTAATTTATTTTTTTTCTATCAATATAATCTTTTTAAAGAACACATGTCAATTTGAACATAAAATGAATTGCATAATTGTAATATCAATGTCATTTTTAGATGTCATATGTCAAATTCATATTGACTAATGATCCAGGGTTCTTTTGCTTATAGATGTATGAAAAGAATAACATGTAGAAATTGCAGCTTAACAAAAAAATCTAATGTGCACACATAAAAGAAGAAGAAACACATAAAGGCATGACAAGAAGACAACCAGACTTTATAACGGAGTTCATCCAATTCGGACTACGTCTTCGGGCCCTGCTCGATCAATGGGGAGGCCTTCATATATTAAATAGCATGAAAAGAAGCGAATTACAATCAATAGTTACATAAAAAGAGGCTTATACCTCCATTATGAAAATGGCTATGAAATGGAGACCTCAGATGGAGAAATGGACAACACCAATGCAACCGTGGTGTTGAGAGGGGCTGAAAACATATAAAACTTGTCCAAATTAGACAAAATGCACTATTAGCCACCTGAAAACTCTCTTGCCTCGAACTGCGTGTTGAAAATCCTCCTCCCGTACACTGCTACGTGCCTTCGGCTTTATAACACAATGCTGCTTAAAAATCGGAGTTGTTTTGTTTATAATATAGGCTGTTCAGATGGAAGATTCGGCGGGCGCAACAAACCTTAAAAATAGGCCTTTCTGGTTCCAAGCGATAATACACAAAACATTTGAAAAACCCGACCAAAAAGCCTTTTACCCGGATATCAAATTATATGAAATCAACGCTATAGACCCATCAGGTTCACACTGATTGCAAATCGCAAATCGCTAGTTCAAAGGCCCGGTGTATCGGGGGATGGCCGATCGCCGCTATCGGCGTATTGCATCGGCCCTGTCACATCGGCATCGGCCCAGGGGTCTTGCCTTGGCATCGACCAACGCCGATCGTCAACATCGATAGTCGCTGTCGTACATAGCAGGCCCCTGACTTCGATTGATCAGAGATCGTTGATCGGGGGTTCTGTGGCACCTCCTTAAGCCTGCCTTTTGGACTTCTCTGATTGCGATTTTGCCTTTCAAAGGCGAGAAAAATGCCTCATTTTCAAAGGAATTAAGGCAAACTCTTTCTGCCACAACTTCATCATCCGGACTCGGATTGGAGTGTTGTTCGCACCGTTGGAATCAGGGCGATGAGTACTTTGATCTGATGTCAAGATACTTGCTTTTCTAGCACTTTGAATTTTGAGGTTTTCCATGCCATTGTATCTGAAGATCCACCTGGAGCAATTCTCCCCATTGAGGAGCTTTTGGACCGCCAAAAGCTTTCACTAGCCATTTGGCCTTGCTGGGGTGCATTTCCTTGAAACCAACTCGAAGGTATTCCACATCTCCTTGCCATGAAGTCCTGGTCCTTCTGTCAAGGATGATGTCTTCAGGTAACTCATCGAGATATTCTTGTGCAAAATCATCAACTGTAGGAACTATGCCCACCTCGTCGATGTCCATAATCAATGGTGGTTCATATAGGTTTAAGTTCTCTACATTCACAACTGAGTACATTTGCATATATATCGGCAAATCAAGACCAAAGGCATTGTTCCCAATCTTCTCCAAAATGGTGAATGGACCATACTGGATTGGTCGCAATTTCTTCCCTTCTCCCTTCATCCTGTCCTTGCTGATGTGGAACCACACTTTGTCGCCCACTTGGAATTGGGGGTCGATTCGGTGTTTGTCATGTCGAGCCTTGTAATAGGCTTGACTTTTCTCCAACTGCTCTTACACTGCTTGGTGAATCAATTGGATTCGCTGAATGAACCGCTGAGCTTTGTCCCTATCATTACGCCCACTGGAACCATCTTCCCTTCCAAAGACCATATCAAAAGGGTCCTTTGGTGGGTAACCAAAGTATGTCTCAAAAGGTGAAACATTGTGTATGTGAATTCACTGCTCGGTTGTAGGAATGTTGTACATATGGGAGATGCTCATCCCACAACTTGGGATGTTTCCCACAATAACCTCGTAACAAATGTACCACGATACAGTTGACAAGCTCTGTCTATCTGTCAGTCTGCGAATGAAATATCGTGCTTTTTTTCAATTTGGTGTCCATCATCTTCCACAAGCTGGTCCAAAACTCTCCGAAAAAGCGAGAGTCCCGATCTGACACAATTGATGTGGGTAGCTCAAATGGACCCAAACATGCTAAAAGAAAAGAGAAGCAGTCTGCTCTGCAGTGATCTGCTTTTTACAAGGCATCAGAATACACATTTTGCTAAAATGGTCAACGACGACTTACAAATAGTCGCGACTCTTGCTAGACAAAGGCAAACCTCCTACAAAGTCCATTGACACACTTTCCCATGGACGACTTGGAATAGGGAGTGGTGTGTAGAGGCGAGTTTTCTATTAGAGGGCTTTGAAACAAAACACATCACACAACCCTTTACATAGCGAGTCACAATGTTTTTCATATGAGGCTGTCATGTGGAAAGAGTCGATAGTGCGGACACAACCGACCTCCCTAGAAGCAAAAGCTTTCTAGTGACAAACAAGACAAATAAACACTACATTTCTCTAAACATGCATTGAAAATACAAGTAATCAGGTGATTTTAACATACCTTTAGTCCAACGCTTTGTAGTAGTCCAGCCTCGCCGATCCGGATGAGCTCTTCCTTCTCTTCGAAACCTGCATTCACTAACAAGCCAAAAGATTAAATAGCACCCGATAAACTCAAAACAATACATATCCATCATACAGACCAAGGAGTATATGAAACAAATAATGAATAACAATCTGTTGAGAAAAATGAGTTCATTTGTATTAAGAGGAAACAAAAGAAACCATTACAACCTGAGCCTTGGTGTTGTGCAGGTCCCTCCTAGGGTCCAACAAGAATTTTCCTTTACTTTGATCAGCTCACCCACTCTCCAATAAGGCTAGGAAAGGATGGGAATCTCTCCTCTCAAGCTTTACAAGGGAGTCCTAATTCCAGCAGCATCTACCCTTAGGAATGTTCAGCTTTCAACCTCCCCTCCCTTTGGCCCAATGCCTGTGTTTATAGTGCTCTAGAGGAAGTTATTTAGGTCCACCATCAATGGGATAAGCCCCTCTTTGGATGGGATAGCTCCCCTCTTGATGGGATAAGTTCCTATTTGATAGGGATACATGAACCATCTGGAGGCGCTCCATACACGTCAAACAAGCTTCTAGAATGCTCTAGAAATGACCACAAGTAACTTTTTTGGAGTGAAACTTGCGCCTTTTGACCTTTACAGGAGTACGCACCCTCCCCTTTACATACAGAGCGTACAAGTACGCAGGTATTGTGAACTTGGGGTGCGTACACGCAGGTAAGGCTAAGAAAAACTGCGTACCCAGAGATATATAGATTTTTAATGACTTTCTCTCTTTCTTGGAGTTTGACATGGAGAGCAGAGGTATGAGGCTTGCCAAGGAGGATAGTATGACAGTTGATGGAGCCATACTAACTGCAAATAGTCATGGTGACAAATTTTAGTGTAACAGATTGCCCCCTAAAGTGTGAAGCCTGTAGTAGATAAGGGTTTCATAACATCTAGGAAGGGTGAAGTAATTTATCATTTCAAGGATTATCTTGTGGAGAGCCCAGTCGGAACCTGCAAGTATTCAACACAAAATACATATATAAGATCATATCATCGCTGAGGTAGGCATTCCCATACTCAGATTGAAAACTTTAACTAATTAACTATCTACTGCTCTGATACAGGAATGATTTTGCAGTACATCATAATCATAGAATTTTTGTAGACACAGTATGGACGCAGCCATCTGTTTATAGTTGGTCTACTATATAATGAATACAAAACTCCTCGCAGCCTAGATGGTGGAAACTAGATCCAGGGTTTTCATTTCTACTTCCTGAACAGGTACGATTCTATCCATGCGAATAAATGGGTTGATGTCGAACATGGTAGAAACCACTTGATTACCAGTCAATGATGTAAACTGTTAACAAGTGTGAGAGAGACCACCAGTGATGTCAATGGTTCTCAAAGTACCCAGTACAATCCATGAGATGTGAATGAATGAGTTGATGTCGAACATTTCACGGAATCCTTCGATCGAAAGTCAATGATGTAAACCGTCGTCAAAGGCGAGAAACCTGCCATTGATGCATGCAGACTTCAAGGTACTGACGATTCCTAGGTCATCTTTCTAGATAATGTGCTGATGTCGATAGAAAGCGACCCGTTGCAGGCAAGCCCACAACACGAAATCATAGATCAAGTTGAAGAAATGTAGCTGTAAGGACTGATTCAGGGATGGTCAAGATGAATGACGGGTATTTTGCGGATGAATGGTTTATATGCAGAGACCTCTTGAACACATAACGACACAAGAGATGGCTTGGTGACATTTGACCCAAAGTTAATACCCGACTGAAGTCTTTCAATGTGGTTTGATCAACTGTGAGGCAAAGGATTTCCCAACCCAGGTGAATGCAAAGTGTCGTGTTCAAGAGTGGTAATAAGGCTTCTTCTGAGACAAAGGATAACAAATAGGCTCATTTTTCTCTCTTTTCCCCCACCATTTCTGGCAAGTACCTCTTTATTTTTTACAAGCTTGAGGAGGATAACATATGCTTGATTATAAGCTCATCCTTCGGATGAGTCCAACTTAGTTTTGATTCGAACCCTAAGAAGGAGTGGTCCGTTCCTGTTTGTAATCGAACAGGTCCTTTACTGTGAAATTTTAACGAGTCCAGTATAGGAGAAACTCGGCGTTTTTCATTTTTAGAGAGTCTGAAAAAACTTAAGAAGACTCCAGATTGAACTTTTTCGTAAAGTTGTGTCTCCCAAGCCCGAAAAAGTATAAAATAATACTTGAGAGAACCGCTTGATCTTGCGACCAAGGAGTACTTTCATGATTAGTGCCTCTGACCTGAAAAGTAAAAAGCGATCAAGGACACGTCATTTTATTTCCAGTATCGAGTTTGAAACGACAAAAACCTGGCAATCTTTTCCTGTTTTTTACGGTCAGAAAAGAGATATAAGGGGACCGTCTTTTAATTCCGTTTTAACGAGTGCAAAAGAAACGCTCGGCAATCTTTTCATGTTTTAGGAGTCAGAAAAGGGCTTAAAAGATGACTCTGATGTTTTGGTTCGTGAAAAATGATAATTTTCCTTGAAAGTCCTTTTGTCCTGCACAAAAACGACACATTACTCATACCTGTTTAAGATAAGCAAAAATGCATTGAAAAATATCCTTCCATGGTGAAAAATAAACAAACTTAGCATTCATTTATCCAAAAAACCTATAAAAAGACCTTTTACCATGTCATTTTTACCATTTTACTGTTGAGGGAGAGAAAAGGGCTTTTGGCAAGAAACTTCCCGTGGACTTTGCGGAGAATCCGACCGTCGGAATCGAGCGCCGTCTCTTTCAGGTATTTCACAACATCCTCCTCTTTGTTTTTGTCCGTTTAGAATTTCATTTTAGGCCCTAGTTTGATTTTTTGGGGGCTTTAGGGTTTCAAGATCCACTTTTCGGGGTACGCAGGTCCCCCATGGGTGACCTGCGTACCCCGACATTTTCTCCATTGGGAAAATGGCAGGTGTACGCAACCTACCTTCAGAACAGTTGCGTACCCACGCTCTGTTTCTGAACGCGGGGTGCGTACTCCGCGCAAAGCATTTTTAAACCCCCAAATCTCAAATTTGAACCATTAATTTTTGATTTAGTGAATTCTAATGGATGTTTTCTGGTGTGTAGATTGCCCACCATGCTTGATTGGCGCGAAAGAGAACACGAAGATGTCGATTTGGCCGCAATAGATCATCAACCTTCCATTGATGCTTTGAAGGCATGCGGTCTCTACAAATACTGGGCCATACCTGGCATGAGGGCCCAGGTGCGATTCTTAGAGTGGCTGGTTGAAAGGTGGAACGTTCAGGATCAATGTTTTTACATCGGAGGGCACCAGCTCGAGATAGAGCCCTCAGACATATACTTTCTCACTGGTTTGCCTAATAGGGGCGAGCAACTGACTCTGTCCGGGACTAGGCCGGGTGGCCAATCCCTTGCTAGTCTCCGGCTAGAGTGGTGCAATAATCAGCACCAGGAGAAGGGGATAGAAATCAAATACATATCCCTGCCTGAACTTATGGTAATTGCCTTTACAGTTACTAGACTCTGCGGCGCAGCCGCTTTGCATATTTCCACCGGGTCCCAAATGCGGATGGTGATTGATTGCTACCGAGGCACCATTTTCAACTGGTGCGATGCTGTGTTGGCTAATATGAAGGGCCAACTGACTAGGGCAAAGAACGGACAATTAAAGACCTTTGGGTATGGGCCTTTAATTGTGAGCTTCCCTAAAGAGAGTTTCGATGCTGATCCTGCAGCATCTCACTGTTGCAGTTGGGCCTCCTCGGGAGCCAAAGTTGATGCGATGGGTTGCGGTGATGGCCCGACATCCTGATGAGGGAGCGGGAGTTGTCCGATTTCCTGCGGGTTACTTTCACTGGTTGGAGGACTAGGTCTTTGCGATCCAGGATTTTCCTTATGCCGGAGTGGATTTTTGCGGTGATCCGGACATGGTTCTTCCACAGGGAGAACAATGGGACGATAGAGGTACTTCATTTTTCACAAGTTTTTAAATTATTTACTTTTTTTTTTTTTTTTTTTTTTTTATATCGTCTCAAAACTGACAGTGACAATTTTCAAAATGCAGATGTAGGTCCACAGCGTCCGGCCAATCTCCGGCCTTTCGAGAGAAGAGTACCAGTTGCGCCAGCACCGGCCCCACAGGATGCGGCCGCAGAGACCTTATCCGAGTTGGAACAGGACCTAGAGCGTCTTACGGCGGACATACCAGAGACGACTATAGACGATATTCCTATCCGACTTCAGCGCTATGTGGTCGCAGTCCCAGGACCTTTTAGGAGGTTCTTGTGTAGGGTAGCGCGGGCAGTGGTGTCGTATAGAGAGCACCACCAGTGATTGGCTAATCACTCTTTGTAGACACATGTGACATTTTGGTTTTTTGTACTTATCATTTTTGCCGATCATAAGGTGTTTTTCAACCTATGATCGAAGACGATGTATATTTTGACACACTCCTATCTATATATATCATTATTACCGGCTTATCTTGTTAAACATGTATGATGAAATGTTTTTAAATTTACATGTATGATTATCGCAAATGTCTGTCTAACATTCGAGAAGCAATTGCATCTGCTAATGTATTTAATGACCTTGGAATATGCTGATATTCAATGTAATCAAATTCACGTTCCAAGAGGCGCACTCTAAAAAATAACCTTAATAACACTGGATTTCTAATGGCATAAACTCTATTAAGCTGTAATACAACGAGTTCAAAATCTAACCTCACTATCAAACTCCGAATCCCGAATGAAATAGATTCAGATAATAACTCAATCACTGCACTGTATTCTGCAATGTTGTTTGTTGTTTGACCGAGGCTCACCCCATGCATAGAAACTAACTCGTCAGAGGGCGAATAGATAACCCAAGCTGCGAAAGAGATATTCCGTGTACTATGACAAGCACCATCAGCAAATCCAATGTACGTTTGGAGAGGCGTCGACATCTGCAATATCAAGAGTAAAACCAAGATAAGCCAGAATAACGACGAAAAACACACTCTCTAAGCTAAGCACACTGTCTATACTAACAAACACACCAACTAGAAAGAAAAACTAACCTAACTAAATCCCCATACCCATCATTTAAGCATAATACATCTTTAGGTAAAGTCCATTTCTGGGCTTACCCAAAGAGTCCCCATCAAAATCTACCAGCTCATAGGCCCCTTTTGCTAGCTTTCGCTTGACAATGTAGGGCCCATGCCACATAGGAACGAATTTTCCAGCACCTAATTTATCGTTAGCTTGATCATATAATAGCACTAGGTCTCCTTCCGAAAAATTACGAGGGGTCACATTACGATCATACTGAGCTTTCATCCATTTTGCGTGAGTCTCGATTGCCAAAGCAGCGTCACGTCGAGTCTCATCTAATTTAGCTAAGTATAATAGACGCTTCTCCTCTTCGGAAGTAGCTGGAAGTAATTCGACAGCCATTTGAAGTGACGGGATTTCGCATTCAATGGGCAGCACTGCTTCCAAACCATAAACTAGTTGGAAAGGAGTGAACCCTGTTGATGTTTTCACTGAGGTTCGGTACGCCCAAAGCGCGGAAAATAACATGTTGTGCCAATTCGACCGATGAATACCAATGATTCGTCGGATCATGATAACTAAAACTTTGTTGATAGACTCAACCAGGCCATTGGCTTGTGGATAATAAGGAGTTGAGCTATCGTGACGCAAACCAAGCTGGCCTGTAAGTTCTGTCATCATAATGTTTCGAAAATGGCGCCCATGGTCAGTGATTATCGCTTGTGGGACACCAAACCTAGCAATAATGTGATTGAATACGAAAATCGCAGCTGTCTTGCCGTCTGCCTCGAATGTAGGCATCGCCTCGGCCCACTTAGTAAAATAGTCAACCACAAGGATGATATACGCATGCCCCCCAGCCGAGTGAAGGTTACATGTAATAAAATCGATACCCCATTTGACAAAAGGACCAACGGCAATTATAGGGTGGAGAGGAGCAGGTGGTGCGCGCATCTTGCGATCAAACACTTGACAGTTGTGGCATTTTCGGACCGCAATGATACAATCTTTAAACATGGACGGCCAGAAGTAGCCAGCACGCAACACCTTCTGGGCTGTGGCATACCCAGACATATGACCGCCACACGCTCCAGAATGACAGTCATTCATAACCCTTTCTGCCTCTTCGTGAGTTAAGCAACGACGAAAAACCAAGTCCGCCCCACGACGATAAAGAGTATCTCCAATAATTTTGTACTGTTGGGACTGGAATCGAATTTTTCGACGTTTCGACTTTGAAAGTTCGGGCCGAAAGGATTGGGTTTGGAGATAGACAATTATATCCCCATACCACGGATCTAAAGTGCTGATGAGAAACAAAGATTCGTCTGCAATTGGTTCCTCTGCCACAGTTTCCGTGTCAGCACGCGGGAAATCACACATCAATTCCGCAAAAACTAAAGATTTCTTAGACTTAGACTTTTCAAATTCCAAGTCGAACTCTTGCAGGATAACGATCCATTTAGAGTACTTGCCCCTAGCAATTGTTTAGTCAAAATGTAAATCATAGGGTTGCAATCCGAAATGACTGTAGTTTTACGGAGAAGAATGTAGTGACGAAATCGCTGGACAACTTGAACAGCTGCCAAGGCCAATTTCTCCACATGTGAATATTTGAGCTCAGTGGGATTTAATGTCCGACTAAGGTAATAGATCACATGTTCCGTTCCGAATTCGTCTTCTTGTACTAAGACCATTCCAATGGTGGAATGAGCGACGGCGAGGTACAAAAAGTAATCCTGGTTGTAGTTGGGAGGATGCAGCAACGGTGCATGGGTCAATGCGTGCTTTAGCGCATCAAAAGATTTCTGAGCTATCTCATCCCAAGAGAATTGAGCATTTTGTTTCAACAACCGGGTAAAACCCTTGGTAATCTCGGCGTAGTTAGGAATGAATCGGCGTAAAAAGTTTGCTTTCCCCTGCAAACTTTGGAGTTGGCACAGACTCGAATGAGGAGGCAATTTGATGATAGCTTCTACCTTCGAGGGATCGACGCGAATGCCGGCTTTTGAAACTACAAACCCCAACAATCGTCCCACTTTTATGCAGAAGACACATTTGTGTGGGTTCAACCGTATACGATAATGCCTACACCTCATAAAAATTGCTCGTAAATGGACAAGGTGATCAGCTCGATGTAAGGAGTGAGCGGGCAAATCATCGAGATACGGTTGCACAATGTGCTTGATGTCATGAAATGCATAAGACATCGCCCTTTGAAAAGTGGCTCCGGCATTCTTAAGCCCAAAAGGTAATTTGCAATAAGAAAATGTCCCCCATGGACAAATGAAAGCCGTTTTTTTTTTATTGGCAGGTAGAATATTGATTTGGTGGTAACTGGAAAAACCGTCCATAAAGGAAAATATTTCACTGCCGGCACAATCATCAATTATTTGATCGATATAGGGCGTTGGATAGTTGTCCTTGGGACAAGCACGATTGATATCCCTATAGTCGATACATATTCTTATTGTTCCTTGTTTTTTGTTAACCGGAACAATATTCGATACCCAATCTGTTAACGGGATCGGATAAATGAAACCGGCTTTCAACAGCTTCTCAACTTCTGCTTTAATCGCAGCCGCTTTTCGTGGGTGAATCTGACGCAAACGTTGCCGGACGGGTTTAGCGTCCGGGTAAGTCTTGATTTCATGGACAACAATGGCGGGATCAATTCCTGGCATTTCCTCGTAAGACCAGGCAAACACGTCGCGGAATTCTTGAAATAGGGCCTTGTATTTTTGAATTTCATCATCTGAACACGAGGCACCTATATGAATGTGTTCAACAATTCCGGGCTTCACTGAAATGTCAATGGGAATAGTGCGAGAAATGTTTCCCAAATTCAGCTCTGAATCAAGATGTTTCATTGGACTCTGAGCGTCTTTGACATATTCAGCTGTAAATATTGATGAGAAATCGTTTTCAAAACGATCATCCTCAGGTAAAAACGAAGATCTATGATGGAGATCTTCCCATGGTAAATCGTCTACGCACAGGACTTCACAAAGTTGTTCGTCAGATGACACAACTTCGGGAAACGTTATTAATTCCGAGGTTGACGCGAAAAGGGATTCCTCACAGACCACATTCATTTGGTTGATTTTGGTTGAACTTGGGTCGGTAAAAGACTGCACGGCTTCATAGGATATTTCATATGGACTCAAAGGCATTGCATCACCAAATGAGTCTATCTCAGATTCAGAAGGAACGATCCAAGGATCATCGTAAATAATAGTGTCTGAAGTAATCATATGAATAGATGCAAACGAAGACACGACGTTGATTGGAGGAAAAGGAAAAGTTCCCAGTAAACCGGCATCTTTAACTAATCCTACACCAACATCCTTGTAAGGGATAGTCATTTTACCGACATGCTGGATACTCTCTGAAGAGGCTGGGTCGGACGAAAAATAAGCCAGCTGGTCTATGGTTACGATCTTGCCATTTTGTGGAAACTTTATTACTCTGAAGACCGATGAAACGACCGCTGTCATAGCGTAAGACCAACTTCGACCCAAAAGAAGGTTGTAGTCTAGAGGGGCATCAACCACCTTCACATCTAGACTAACGGTTTTTCCTTCAACCCCTATAGGCAAATCCTATAGAATGCCAAACAGATGGAACCCACGACCATCAAAGGCCTTAAGAATTGTCGGGGATTGATTTAGTGAAGGAGAACCAAGCGATCTCCAACACTGTATCGACATAATACACGTGGAAGCTCCCTCATCAATTACAGTCCGATGAATAGGCCTGTTTTTGACTATCACTGGGATCTGGAAAGCCATCTGATGAGGTAAACGCGGTGTACTATTTTCTAGATCAAAGATTATTAGGTTCGGGTCCTGAACATCAACAGCTCCTATAGCCGACAAAAGTAATTTTCGCTGTGCTGGGCACGATTGCAGCACATCTAAAGCCGACATTGCTGAGGGTGAAACAGCTAAATCCTCAACAATGTTGTAATTCTGGGCCGCTCTCGCATGTGGATTGAAAGCAGACCTTCGAAGTACACCCTTGGCGGGCGGTTTGATTACTAAGTCAGGGTTAGGTTTCTCGATCTGTAGTGGATCGGAACCGGGAGCTGAGGTTGATGGATTTGAATGAGAAGATTCTGCTTCTTTCGATCCATCAACAGGACTTTTACTACCATAATCTTGCGATCGAGTCGCAATCCTTACATGAGACATCATCAATATGGGTTCTTCAGTGGCACCCGAGGAAGAACCTATCATCTTACTCTCCTACTTTGGAAATGGATCTTTCAAAACAGCAGGAGTTGAGGAACCTTTGACGATTTTCACAACCTCGGCCCGATGGGGGCAATCTCTTGTAAAATGATCCTCTTCACAAATAAGACAAGGATATCGAGGTTTGCGCTTTTCGTCATTGGTTTCCGACTTTTCTGTTTTCTCCTTTGGAGTCTTTTCTGCTTTACCCTTCTTCTTACCTTTCTTCTTCCCACCGTTTTTTGATTTAGCCGTAGATGACTCTACAGCATGAATATCAGCGGAAATTTCAGGAGAAGACTCTCCTGTCGGGGAATCTGGTAAGGTTATAATGGGCGAAGAATTCTTTGAAGATTTCTTCTTGCTTTTAGTATTTACCGTACCAATCATGCCATCAGCAGCATGAGATCCCGAAGGAGCAGCAGCGATTTGATTTGACTTTGGAAGATCTGGGATCTTTTCATGTAACGTACCTGACTGAGTGTAAACTAAGTCAAGGTACTGCGCTTGAGCAATTACTTGCTCCTCAGTAACTACTCCGGCCTTAGCTACGTCTTCAGTAATCTTCGGTAATAATGATTTAACAAACCATTTAGCTAAGATTTGGTCCGGGATAAAAACTTTCACTAATCGCCGTCGACGTCTCCATTCATGTATATGATCGGAAATATAAGTGGACGTCGACTGTTTTAATGAAGTTAGTAGCTCCGTGCCATTATCATATCTGACCGGCAACTGAAAATGAGTTAGGAACGAGGTAGCTAACTGACTAAAATTGTAAAAAGAGGTCCGTGGTAACTCAATGTACCACTTGGCCGCGAGACCAATGAGCGTATGCTGGAAAAGACGTAAGCGGATCGAATCATCCAAGATGGAATTTGAAGCACACCAGAGGTGGTAAGTCATCACATGATTGGACGGATCCTCTCCAGACTTACCTTCGAACTTGGGTATATCACTGGGCAACTTATTTGGCATTGGCGGCCAGAACGGAAGATAATTTATTGGATCGTTCGTTAGGCGCGACAAGTCTGGTAAATCCAAAGTTGCGATAAACGGTAATTGCCGATTATGATCCCTAAAACTCTGGGTCACAAGACCAGTCCCAGGAGGAGGATATCCAGGATAACTTGGAATAGGTATCGCATTCGGGATATTGTATCCTCCTGGAAAACCAGGATTAACCGGACCGTACTGGGGTTGCTGAGGTTGTTGATAAGTGTACCCAGGATATGGTTGATACTAGTAAACCGGCTGTTGGACAGCAGGCCCGTATTGGTACTGTCCCTGGTACGGTTGATAAACGAATTGTGGTTGACTAGTGACAACCGTACTTGAACCAGGTTGTCCTACAGGCATCTGAACCGTAGTTTGAATCGTAGATCCAGACAATGGTAAAGATGTCTGAGGAGTAGTTGCAGAGACAGTAGAAACCGGAGTTTTCGATACTCCAGAAGCAAGTGTGGTGGAAGGAGCAGATGTTGCGGTAGTTGCAGCAGTCGTTTGAGATGGAGTACTAGGTGCAATTGGCGACTGAGTAACTACCGAGGGCACAGAAGTTTGAACATTAGACTGGACTGGTTGCTGGGATGGACCAGCAACTAAGGGTTGTCCAGCTTGAGACGACAATTGTACGCTTGGCTGCAATATCTGTTGAACTTGCGATGGATCCCACACTATGTTCATTCCAGGGTATTGACCCATGACAAGTTGAGGATATTGAGATCCATAACCGGATTGAGGGTAGGATTGATAATTGAAAGGTACATTTCCCGTACCTTGAACATAAGATTGACCTTGAGGTGGTTGATAACCTTGATTCGAGTATTGACCTTGAGGTTGATAACCTTGAGGTAAATACTGATACTGGGGTTGACCTTGAGCGATGAATTGATACTGAGGTTGACCCTGGGGTACATATTGAGGTTGGGGTTGACCTTGAGGAATGTATTGTACTATGGGTACATACTGTCCTTGAGGTTGCCCCCCAGACGCAACTTGTGTACCTTGAGGTTGCCCCCCAGGCGTTAATTGAGGCTGCCCCCCAGGCGGTAATTGGCCACCTTGAGGTTGAGAAGCGGGAACTAAACCTGACATCATGTAAATGTCCCCTACACCCAACGATTTGTTACCATTGTTTCCAGCTAATAACCCATGTTCAATGGGTTGAGGAGATGCTCCCACAAAAGTACCAGAAAGTGACTGATACCTAGAGGGAACAGAAGGACCGCCGTACAAGAAAGATTCAGGAGCTTGAGTAAACATGGACGACTGACCAGACATATTTACAGGAGTATATATACCTCCAGGTGGAAAAGGAGTACGAGGTGGAGAAAAACTTATCCCTGAGTTGTCCAAATAATTGGTTAACGAAAGGTACCAAGTAGTACTTCTAGGAGGACTGTAAAAGATAGATTCACGCTCCCTTAGATCAATGGTAGGTTGATCTTCAAGGATAGATACGCCAAATTCTTCCTCTGGAGCAAGTTCTTCAATAGCTATCAAACCAGCAGGAAGATTTTCGGTGATGACTCTTTCTACCCTAGGTGAATCAGGAGCACTAGAAGTTGGAGTAACAGGTTCAGATATTTCAGGTTCTTCGCCTATATCACTAGTAGATGAAAAACTACCAGCAAGCTCAGAAACTGCAACAACTTCAGGATTATAACCTGTTTCTAGACCTTGGTAATCTGGATGGACTACCAACGACGATTCTCCTTCTTCAAGTGAACCTACTTTACTGCCACTAGGAGTTACAAGGACTTTCAAACTTTCGTAATGACCTGGAACCTCTTCAGGAGGTTCGCCCCGAAGTCTACGGGACTTCCTCAACAAATCGGCCACGGTAACAATCTCAGGAGACTTGCCCCAAAGTCTACGGGACTGTCTCGGTAATTCAGCCATAGTTAAAAACTTTTAACTACTGCACACGCAAACAAAGTAAAATCTCAAAGCAAACCACCTAAAGTTTCTAAAGAACCAAACAAATTTGAACTACACGCCTAAAGAATCTAGGGCGTCAAACCATACACAAACAGTAGCCTTCCGGACCGAAAACACTAGTTGGAGATGAAACCCAACATCGCCGAATTCAGTACAGAAGTGGTGGGCGGAAAAGTTACCCCGGCAACCTGCTTAATGAATAGACCGGCACAAGTTCCTCCACTTTAACCGTCTCGAGTGAAGTGAACCCCCCGGAAAATCCAAGTGAGTCTAGCCGACGTCTGCTCCAGGTATAGTGGGATCTTCCCTCCACCGTCACCTCGGTAGAATCCTAAAGATAATGGTCACTAAGGTTACCAACAACAACAAATGCACCTGGGGGAACAGTCTATGACCCGATAGCACGCAAGGGCAGAGTAACAAGCTCAATCCCCTTGCCGGCTCCTTGACAATAATCCAAGGTTTACCGACAAGTGACCCCAGGCTCCTCGACAATAATCCGAGGTTTACCGTTTGTAGTACGTGCGTATCTGACGTCTTTCCCAATGAAGGAGGATTGATCCCCTTGCTGGTTCGGACACGGACTCGTGCTTCTCCTTTAAGAGGAGCTTTCCTAAAGTACAAATGAAACAGTTGGATTTATCCTACCACAAGATGAGCTACTTGTTGGTTTTACTGTCTTGGAGAGTTAATTACTCTCCTACTCCAAGACACTAGCCTGATCTATATTGGTGTTTCAGAGCCCTAGTAAATAAAAGTTACTAAGTTAATTTTACTTTAAGCGTTAATTTTTATGGCTTATCTTTAAGACAAGAGGTAGTGGAGATGAAACTGATGGTGTGTAGACTCGACCGAAATCCACTAAAAAGATGCACTTAGGATGATTTATACTAATTTTCTTTTTCAATGAATTCCCTAGCTAAGAGAGTTGGAGAATGCAAAATTGATAAAAAGACAACTTTCTTGGCGATGAAAATCAAAGAAACAAACTTTTTATCTTTTCAAAACATACAACACATGACCACTAATCACTTCACGAAAATTCCTTTTTCTTTCAAAGACTCAAATGCTACCAAAGCAAACTTTCCTTCAAAAGATATTTTTTGTATTTTTCCTAATTAATAAAGCATGTAAAACTTATTTTAACAAAAATCAAAGTTAAAAATTCTATGGCAATCAAATCATTCAATTTCACTCAAAAGAAAATCTAAGAGAAAATTCACCTAAAAGTAGATCTAACGAGGCAAAAGCCTACTAAAGATGATTCCTGGATGTTTTACTCAGTCAAAATGTAACTAAGGACTAGTTAATGCAGAACCAAAAACCAGTCAAAAACAAAAATCAAAATCTTTTGTTCTTTTTCTCAAGAATAAAATTCAAAGTTCAATCAACAAACTTTTTCGAGATTCGCAAAGAGAAGACACAAAGGTAGGTTTCTCACAAGGGTGGATTCTATGAAAGGCCCGACTCCTAAGAGGACTGAACAAAACCAGGGAGATCCAAAGTTTGACAACCTCTAACGCCAAAGTCACTATAGGACCAGTTAAAAATCAAACCCTAGGGAAAAATCTCTATGAATTTCACTAAAACTCTCGACACTGACGAAACAAGCTTAGGTGAAGATTTATGGCAGAGAACTAGTGGATCTGGGCAGAAAAAACAAATTAAAAACAAAATCTAAAAGGCAAAAAGAAGAAAATTGAAATTTTCTTAATTTTGACAGGGTACGCAGGTGACCTGTTTGCACAGGTGCGGGTACGCTCTGTGCACAAAGCGATAGTGCGTACAGGTACGCACTGTGCGCAACGCAGAGGCTGCGTACTTCTAGCAAAACAAAGAAAAACTAAAATCTAATTTAACCCTAAGCTAGCCCACCCAAAAACACAGTCAGACAGCCAAAAACCAGAAAACAAACGACTTTTCTCAGATCAAAATTTCATACAAAGGAAAAAACATTCACATCAATGGATTCCCCAGCGGAGTCGCCATTTTGTCATGCAGAAAGAGTCGATAGTGCGGACACAACCGACCTCCCTAGAAGCAAAAGCTTTCTAGTGACAAACAAGACAAATAAACACTACCTTTCTCTAAAGATGCATTGAAAATACAAGTAATCAGGTGATTTTAACATACCTTTAGTCCAACGCTTTGTAGTAGTCCAGCCTCGCCGATCCGGATGAGCTCCTCCTTCTCTTCGAAACCTGCATTCACTAACAAGCCAAAAGATTAAATAGCACTTGATAAACTCAAAACAATACATATCCATCATACAGACCAAGGAGTATATGAAACAAATCATGAATAACAATCTGTTGAGAAAAATGAGTTCATTTGTATTAAGAGGAAACAAAAGAAACCATTACAACCTGAGCCTTGGTGTTGTGCAGGTCCCTCCTAGGGTCCAACAAGAGTTTTCCTTTACTTTGATCAGCTCACCCACTCTCCAATAAGGCTAGGAAAGGATGGGAATCTCTCCTCTCAAGCTTTACAAGGGAGTCCTAATTCCAGCAGCATCTACCCTTAGGAATGTTAAGCTTTCAACCTCCCCTCCCTTTGGCCCAATGCCTGTGTTTATAGTGCTCTAGAGGAAGTTATTCAGGTCCACCATCAATGGGATAAGCCCCTCTTTGGATGGGATAGCTCCCCTCTTGATGGGATAAGTTCCTCTTTGATAGGGATACATGAACCATCTGGAGGCGCTCCATACACGTCAAACAAGCTTCTAGAATGCTCTAGAAATGACCACAAGTAACTTTTTTGGAGTGAAACTTGCGCCTTTTGACCTTTACAGGAGTACGCACCCTCCCCTTTACATACAGAGCGTACAAGTACGCAGGTATTGTGAACTTGGGGTGCGTACACGTAGGTAAGGCTAAGAGAAACTGCGTACCCAGAGATATATAGATTTTTAATGACTTTCTCTCTTTCTTGGAGTTTGACATGGAGAGCAGAGGTATGAGGCTTGCCAAGGAGGATAGTATGACAGTTGATGGAGCCATACTAACTGCAAATAGTCATGGTGACAAATTTTAGTGTAACAGAGGCCAAAAAAAAAATCTTTGTACATGACATAAAGTCTTTTCGACACCAAAGTGTCCAGACACAAGAGAGGTGTGGGCCTCTCGAATTACATGTACTCTTTCCCCTATGGGAATACACAATTTACCAAGGTGATACAACAGTTTCCCCTGCAAGTGATAGTTGTCCACCTGTGAACCATGGGTTAGTTTTGCATAAACCTCCTTAAAGTCATCATCGTTAGCATATTGTTCAACATAACTCTCAAAAGACAATGAAGCATTATGCAAAATAACAGAAGCAGAAATAGGAGGGCGAGATAGCATATCAGCCACTTTATTGCTAGTGCCCTTCTTATACTTTATTACCAGATGAAACTGTTGAAGAAAACCCATCCACCTGAAATGACGAGATTGCTGCAACTTGGTTTGTGACTGAAGGTACTACAAGGGCTGATGATCCGTATGGATGATGGTCTCCTTGCCGATCAGGTAGTGTTTCCACTTTTTCACACTCTGCACCAAGGCAAAAAGCTTGTTGTCATAAGTGGGATAGTTTATCACAGCGTGAGAAAACTTCTCAGAATGGTAACAAATCGGCTTCTTGTGCTGCATCAATACAACTCCCATGGCATAACCGCTGGCATCAGTTTCGATCTCGAATGGCTGTTAGAGATCGGGTAAGGCTAAGACTGGCGCGGTGCCGATATTTTCCTTCAATGTTTCGAAGGATTTCTGTTGTCTTCCTCCCCATTGGAAGACCTGTTTCACACGTTAATGTGTGCAAAGGCACTGCAATAACAGAGAAATTAGCAATAAATCTCCTCCAAGACTGGACTGCACCTTAAAAGTTGCGGACCTCGGTTACACTAGTAGGCTTAGGCCAATTTACAATTGCTTCAACTTTAGAGGGATCAATATTTAACTGACCATGACCAACAATATGACCTAGGTAACCCAAAGAGGTTTTCCTGAACTCACACTTTGACAACTTTACATAGAGTTTTTCTTTTTTCAATACATCAAGCACTTTCTTTACATGACACACGTGTTCAACCCAACTTTTACTAAAGACAAGTATATCATCTAAATATACAAGAACAAATTCATCAATGAAAGGCTGAAAGAGATCATTCATGACCCTCATAAAAGTGGTTGGAGCGTTGCAAAGTCCGAATGGCATCACCATCCATTTGAACAACCCTTGTTTGGTCTTGAAGGTGTTTTTCCACACGCCCTGCTCTGCAATTTGGATCTGGTGATAACCACTACGCAAATCCGACTTGGTGAAATAAACAACATTCTTTAACTGATCTAATAAATCATCTATGCGTGGAAGAGGGTAACGATTTTTCACTGTAATTTTGTTTAGTGCACGGTAATCCACGCACATCCTCCACGTGCCGTCTTTCTTTGGGACTAAGACAGTCGGTGAGCCACACAGAGAAGTGCTCAGCCTGATGACCCCTTGGTCCAGTGATTCTTGCACCTGTTTCTTGATTTCCTCCATCTCAATGGTTGACATCCTGTACATGCCAATATTTGGCAAAGGAGCGTCATGCTGCAAATGGATCTCATGTTGGATTTCCCTCTTTGGAGGTAATCCCTTCGGTTCCTGAAACAACTCACCATAATTAGAAATTAATTCAGATAATTCTTGTTTATGTTCCTGATCATAAACCCTGGAAAGCGTTAGCTAATTCTGCCTCTTTTTCCCTTACAACCATAAGCATGCAACCCTTACTAGAATTCACCAGCGTTTTCATTTGTCCAGCGCTTACAAGGCTGGCATTGATTTTATTTTGATGAACCCTTACTATATATTATACCCCATATTTTGTGATTTGGTATTTGTTTTCATGACAGGAAAAAGATTTCCTTTCTATCATATAGATACGGACTCCCCAACACCATGCCACAGATATCCAATGGGATTACATCCAGTTCTACTTCGTCCACTAGCTTAGAAGCGATCACAAATTTGACTTTACACTGCTTGGTTACATTCAGTGTTGCTTTATCATGTATCCATCCAAGCGGGTAAAGTTTCGAATGTGGTTTTGTTTCTAAGCCAAGTTTCTTTACCAGGGATTCTGTGATTAAATTTGCTTGGGACCCAGTATCAAATAGAGTTTCAACTTTAGTATGATTTACAACAACTATGATATGAAACAATTCAATTCTCTTTTGATCATTAGGAAGGGACTCATTTACAGAATTAGTGCCTTCATGTGATTCAGAATTAACATGAGCTATAAGGGTACCTTTTATTCCCGCAGCTGTGATTAACGCTTCATCTTCAGAATCCGATCCAAGGTCTTGCTGCGTAGTTTCCACTGTCTTCTGCTTCCTTTTTCCTCCATACTTCTTTGGACGCTTTTCTGGGTGTTGTTTCCAATAGTAATCGTCATCGTGGCCTTCCTTTTTACAGTGATTGCAATGCGGCCTTTCTCCTCCTTTGGCTGTTGTCGTCTTCTTCTCCTTCCCTTTCCATTTCACTTTAGATTTGCCATTGGGAGGTTTGAACGGTGGTTTTCTGGAATGATCATCTCTTTCATTTTTTCCCTTGTTCTCAATATGAATTGCTTTTACGTTGGCTGCATCAATAGTGGTTGGTTCAAACAACAACAACGAATGCCTAATGTAACTATGCAATGAGCCAATATACTTAGTTACAACTTCAGGTGTATCAAGTGCAATAACCAGATTCAGTGCTTGCTTTCTAAACTCCTCTATAAAACTATGAACATCCTGACCTTTTCCTTGCCTTATATACTGCCAATTCATTAAAGCTTTTTTGCTTGTATCCTAAAGAATAAAACTATTCCTTTAACGCAGAAACAAAATCAGGCCATGAGGAAAAGAGGTTACCCACATTCTTACTGCGCTGCAATTTTCTCTCCCACCAAATGAGAGTGGTGCTTCTCAGCCATAGAGAGGCCAACTGAATCTTTGCCTCATCCTCCATGATCTGCTGAATCCTGCAGTAGACCTCAATTTTCCTAATCCAATTATTAAAATTCTTTGCATTAATTTCACCATTAAACATGGGAAGATCAAATTTCATATCTAATTTAAAGAAAGGTTTCTTAGATGCATCCTTTGAATTTCTATGATTATGGTGGTGAGAGGAAGGAGAACCTTCACTCCTGGAAGGAGAAGGAGGGGGTTCTTCTCCACCATTCCCATGTGCTGAACCTTGTCCTTTTAAGTTTCTCTCCTCTGCTTTCTCCAGCCTTAAAACCAGCTGACTGATATTCTCTGCCATTGAATAGAAGGTCTTACAAAAATTGCGCTCCTCTTCAAGATGAGCATCATCTTCTTCCATGTTTCTCCTTCGATGTGCATGCCCCGCTTTGGGATCGAAAGGGCTCTAGTTCCCCTTCGCCTCTTCAGATTCTCACTCTTGTTAGCATACAAACATGCAATTCACATAAAAAAAGACCTGCTCTGATACCACTTGATCCAGGGTTCTTTTGCTTATAGGTGTATGAAAAGAATCACATGTAGAAATTGCATCTTAACACAGAAATCTAATGTGCACACATAAAAGAAGAAGGAACACATAAAGGCACGACAAGAAGACAACCAAACTTGATAATGGAGTTCGTCCAATTCAGACTACGTCTCCGGGCCCTGCTCGATCAATGGGGAAGCCTTCATATATTAAATGGCATGAAAAGAAGCGAATTACAATCAACAGTTACATAAAAAGAGGCTTATACCTCCATTCTGAAAAATGGCTATGAAATGGAGACCTTAGATGGAGAAATGGACAGCACCAATGCGTCCGTGGCGTTGAGAGGGGCTGAAAACATATAAAACTTGTCCAAATCAGACAAAATGCACTATCGGCCACCTGAAAGCTCTCCTGCCTCGAACTGTGTGTTGAAAATCTTCCTCCCGTACATTGTTGTGTGCCTTGGGCTTTATAACACAATGCCACTTAAAAATCAGAGTTGTTTTGTTTATAATAGAGGTCGTTCAGATGGAAGAGTCGGTGGGCGCAAGAAACCTTAAAAATAGGCCTTTTTGGTTCCAAGTGATAATACACAAAACATTGGAAAAACCCGACCAAAAAGCCTTTTACCCGGATTTCAAATTATATGAAATTGGCCCTATAGACCCATCAGGTCCGTGCTGATCGCAAATCGCAAATCGCTGGTTCAAAGGCCCAGTGTATCGGGGGATGGCTAATCACCGATACGCCGACCGCCAATCGCCGATATCAATGTATCACATCGGCCTTGTCGCATCAGCATCGGCCCAGGGGCCCTGCCTTTGGCATTGGCCGACACCGATCACCGACATCGGTAGTTGCTGTTGCACATAGCAGGCCCCCAACTTCGATTGATTGGAGATCACTGATCGGGGGTTCTGCTGCGCCTCCTTAAGCCCGCCTCTTGGACTTCTCCGATTGCAATTTTGCCTTTCAAAGGCTGAAAGCCATGTTTTAGAGAAAAATGCCTCATTTTCAAAGGAACTAAGGCAAACTTTTTCTGCCACAACTTCATCATCCGGACTCGGATTAGAGTGTCGTTCGCACTGTTGGAATCAGGGTACAAGTACTTCAATCTGATGTCAGGATACTTGCTTTTCCGCCACTTTGAATTTTGAGGTTTTCCATGCCACTGTATCTAAAGATTCACCTGGATCAACTAATGAAGGAATTGCACATCTTCTTCATACTAAAAAGTAAAAATCATTTGCAGATGAAACTAGAATTGCTATACTTTCAACTACTTTATCTCTTTATATAAAGTTGATGTAAAATTAAGGTGGAAACTAACTATTTTATTTATGGTAGACTTTGAAAGATATTTTTGTTATTACTATTAAACTTATTAATATAAATATTATTTTATTATTTTAAATGTTATTACAAAACATCTCCTCATAGTGGGTTGTAGAGCATCTCTTGATGTAATCATCAACAACGTTTATTTTAATAATATTTATTTAAAGTTTTAAAAATATATTTTAGAATACTATTAAGATTCTTTTATCTGAAAATGTAACGTTGTGAGAAATCCAAGGGATGCATCCTTATTTTAGTGTGTGGCATCCCCTAGTAAATTCATCAACATAGACTAGTTCATATCATTTAGGGGCTTCAAACAAGGCACCTTTTGGCATGGAACTAGTTAATTTTCCATTAACATTGGGAACAATTAGTTGAAATAACATTTTGAGATCATAGTATTAACATTTTTTTCCTTGAAGAAAAATTGGAAGTACATTAAAAAGGTAGATTAACCACATAATCAAAATATCACTAGGTATACTATGAACTATTTATCTTGTTGATATAGCTACGAAGGAACTTGCTCCTAAGGACTCAAATTACATATCTCATAGAAGTGTACATCAAAAACGATCACCAAAAGGTATATGACATAAAGTGGGTTTTTAATCAAACTAATTGAAATCCATTTTCTAACAAAAGATATGAGTTTTGTCCCTGTCTTCAAGAATGTCAGAGAGCAGCTTGAGAAGAAGACCCTTCTTTGAAAGGGAGTTTGCTAGAGAATTGTGTTTACAATAGATATGTGCGAAAGTAATATCTTGAAATAAGTCTGCAATCTCCTTTAGCAACTGAGCAATGTGCAGTAGTCCCAAAATGCAAATTTGAGCCTTATATTGTTAATTTTTCAATGTTTTATGCGTAGCACAATCTCTATTTTTTCTTCAATTAGCAATCAATTTATCAAATAAATTCAATCTTCTAGTAACAATAAGCAATTGTAGATAGAATAGTAAATTCAATCCACAATAGAAGACAACTAAGAGCAATAACAAGACACACAAGATTTGGTCAAAGACCAGGGAAAAACCCCACAAGGGGGGAAACTCCTTAAAAGTTCTTCTGTTAGATTGTCATCAAATGTTTAGCGAAGAGATACAATGTTTCAATTCATCAACAAAGAGTCAAAGTCAAATCTTTGACTTATCCAATAATCAACTAACCAATATCCAAGAGATGAGCCCAAAAGTCAAATTTGTTAAACAAGTCAAATTTGCAATTTATGTCAAAATCAACAACAACAAATGATGGTCTAATTAATCCAAAAGTCAATGGTCAACAATCCTCCCATTGAGTTTGGTCAACAGTCAAACAACTCAAACTTCTTTGTTGGTCAAACCTCAGTCAAAATAGTCCTCAAAAGTTTGTTCGAAGGAGAGAGAATGCTTGCGGTCAAACTTTAGCCAAAGGCTTGCAGTCAACCCAAGTAAAATTGCCTAGAAAAAATGATTTTTTCACCATTCAATTTAGCCTTCTAAAATCAGAATTTTCCAAGTTAAACCATCAAGTTAAAGTTGGTCAATGGTTGGTCAAACTATCCCAATAAGAAAGTCAATGCATAAATCAGAAATTGCCTCCTTCCCCTCGCACGTGTGAGCTCAGACTTCCAATTGCATACCTGTACAAACCAATTAAGACAAGAGAGAGAATATGTGATGATGTGATGACGATCTCCATGTGATGTGACATGATGTGTATTTATATGAGACTTAGGAGGTTGAATTAACTTGCCCAAGTCGACTTTTACTTTTGTGCATAAGTGGGTTCCACCTTAAAAATCAATTTTGTTCTTGACTAAATTAAATTCTTCTAAGGGATAGGAGGGACCTTTCTTGATGAGGAAGGTTGTCCAAATGAGGGAATCTTTCCCTGAGCTCCCAAATTAACTCTCCCTCCGAGCTAGGGAGACATTTTTTACTACATCATGGATTTGATTTCAAAAATATCATCATTGTCATCTCTGAACCAAGTCGTATCTTGTCTTTGCTCATCTCTGCTCATCTGTTGAACACTCTTGAATCTAAAGAAAAAGAATCATCATAGGAGAGCTCAAGCTACTACCATATATCCAATTACAATAGGTGAGATACAACTTACCAGGCAAGGGTCACAACCATCCTGTTGTCTAATGACAACATGTGAGATACTACTTGCCATAAGAGGTAATGATCGCATCCATCCTTTCGTCTAATGACAATGAGCGAGATACAACTTACCGTGAGAAGGGTCACATCCATCCCATCGTCTATCGATCATCCCACTTTGACCCTCAAGAGTCAAGTGGTAGAACCCTTGCATCCCATCATTTGAGAAAGATACCACTTGCCATGAGAGGCAAGGATCACAACCATCTCAAGTATCCTCACCCATTGGC
Organism: Pinus tabuliformis; assembly: GCA_031772625.1. Taxonomy (NCBI): domain Eukaryota; kingdom Viridiplantae; phylum Streptophyta; class Pinopsida; order Pinales; family Pinaceae; genus Pinus; species Pinus tabuliformis. Next base: position 890,452,122 of record CM062811.1, read on the forward strand.
CAGATGGGAAGTAATACCAACAAGCCCAACTTGTGGGTAGGATGCATATTGGGGTGTACTCTGTCTAGTCCAAACATGATAGGGGGAGGTACTCAACTTGCCATAAATGACAAGGATCACACACATCCTATGGTGATAATAGGCAAGATACTACTTACCACAATGGGTAAGGATCACAAATATTCTATTGTCCAAAGATCCCTCAACCCTAGGAGCTCTCCAACTCAATTCCTCTCCCTATGAGCTCAAATAGGGGGGAAGAGCATAGCTCAGTGTCCTTGATTATCTAAGACCCTTACTTAGGAGGGTCACGTCCATCAGTCCAAGCTACTCTTTGAAGACCAAGAACTTCCCTTTCAACAAAGCCTTGGTAAGAATGTTTGATATGTACTCATCAATTGAAATATGATGGAGTCTTACAGCTCCTCTCTACACCATGTCTCGAATATAGTGATACATGATCCCGATATGCTTGGACTTGTCATGAAACACGAGATTCTTTTCCAATCAAGTCCCACTCTTGTTGTCGCAATATATCATTGTCGTATCCAGACCTTGCTCAAACAACTCTCCAAAGAGCTTCCTCAACCATATTGCCTCACAACTAGCCATGCTAGCAGCAATGTATTCTTCCTCGACCAAGCTTAAAGCTACAAACATTTGTTTCCTTCTCATCAAATATATAATGGAAGAACCCAAACTAAAGCAACAACCTGTTGTGATCTTCTTTCAATAACATTTCTGGCCCAATCAAGATTAGTATACCCATGAAGTCTCACATCTCTATCAGTAGATCTCAGACCAAGATTAATCATTTCATGCAAATATCTTAGCACATGCTTGGAAATAACCCAGTATGCATGCAGAGGCTCATTCATGAATTGACTCAAAGTGTTAACTACAAAACGAATGTTTGGATGGGTGTTCACAAGGAACATCAATGCCCAAATCAACTGTCAATACTCAGAGGGATTCACCAAGTCAAGTCCTGCAACATCTCCACATAACTTCTTGAAGTTCATCTCCATTGGTGTGGCCATGAACTTGCATTCTACCATTCCAAATCTTTCTAATAGTTTCACCACATATTTTCCATGTAAAAGGAAAATCTCACTGGGCCTTTACCACACCTCTAAGCCCAGGAAGTAGTGCATCAATCCAAGGTCCATCTCAAACTTAAAGGCCAACTCCCTCTTGCACTTGAGCATTAGAGGCTCAATGCCTATCAAAATAGATCATCAACATATAAAACCAAAAGCAAAGGCCTACCTTAGCCCACTTTGAAGTAGAGGTTTAGGTTAGCATTGCTTCTATAAATCCAAGCTTCACTAGGTAGCTCTCAATACAGGCATATTGGGTTTTGGGGGGCTTTCTTCAATCCATAAAGTGCCTTCTTCATCCTGCAAATGTGAGTCTTCCTGTCATGGACTTCAAAACCCTGTGGTTTTTCAACATATACTTATTCCTAGAGTATGCCATGAAGAAATGCAGTCTTCACATCCATCTAGTGAAGTGTCCATCCTTGTCTAGTAGCAAGGGAAACAATAGATCTAATAGTGGTATAACAAGCAACTGATGCAAAGATGTCATCATAATCCTCTCCCTCTTTTTGGGAGAAACCTCTAGCCACAAACCTCACCTTATATTTCTCAATACTCCCATTAGCTTCATGCTTGATCTTGTACAACCACTTAGAAGTCACAACAGGCTTCCCTGTGGGTCTCAGAACCACTTCCCATACATCATTCTTCATGATAGTTTCGTATTCTTTTGCCATGACATCTTTCTAAACCTATTTTTCACTGCTTCTTCAAAGATGGGAGGCCCAACCTATATGATGGTGCTCATAGCTACAACATATCCCTGGTATCGACGTGGCTTCTTGCTTTCTCTAAAGGTTCCTCTAGCAACGACATGAGTTTCAATATCTTGTAAAGTATCACCAAGCCAAAGTGGTCTCCTCCTGGTAGGGGGATCACATGGAGGAGGATCCAAGGGATCCATAGGTTTCATGGGATCATCAACAACATCTTTCTCAGGTTCAGACATAGTAAGACCTTCTAGTAGGTCCATGTCATCGTCCTTCTTTTCAACAGGAGGAGGAGGAGGAATATCCCTTGCTTTTCCAAGGGCTACATCTCATCAAAAGTCACATCCCTTCTAAGATCTATATTCCTTTGACCAAACACATATATTCTAGAAGCTTTAGAATTATCACAATACCCAAAAAAGATATCTTTCCTTTATAGTGGCTTCCATCTTGTTCCTCTTGTCCTTCAGCACATTAAAGTATAAAAGGTAGCCAAAGATCCTTAGATGTACAACATCAAGGTTGATACCTATGAATACGCCTTTGGGAGTCTTGTCACCCAAGGCTTGATGAGGATTCTTGTTTTGAACATAGAAAGTTGTATTAGTGGCTTCTCCCAAAAGGAATGTTGGCAGCTTTTGATCATGCAACATTGCTCAAGTAGCTTCCATGATGATCATGTTCTTTCTTTTAGCCACACCATTTTGCTTGGAATTATAAGTTACAATGGTTTCCTTCTTGATTCCAGCCTTCTTGCAAAATTCAATGAACTCATTAGTGGTGTGTTCTCCACCATTATTAGACATGAAGACCTCGATTCTTTTCCCTGTTTGATTCTCTATCAGTGCCTTGAAATCCTGAAACATATCAAATGCTTCGTCCTTGTGCTTCAAGTAGAATATCGACGTTTTCTAGGAGAATTCATCCACGAAGATTATGTAATATAGATAGCTAGCCAAAGATTTTACCAACATGGGTCCACATAGATCAGAATGTTTAAGTTGTGGAATATCATTGGTCCTACTTTTGCTAGAAGAGAATGAACCCTCGACTTCTTTCCGCAGGCACATCCCAGACATACCCAATCATGCTTAGTTTAAATTTAAAACATTCCATAAACCATCCTCCTTACTTTGGGCAAGGCTTCATAATGCATATGAGCAAACCTTCGGTGCCACAACTCACTTTGATAATTGCTATCATGTACCATTTCTTGCAATGATCTTCCGTTGACTCTATAGATTCCTTCAATTCTAGATCCCAAGGTGAAAGCATCCCTCATGTAGGATTCCATAGAAGGCAACTCTCATTCCTTTGTCTTCCAAGACAAATATAGATACAATGTTCTTCTTCTATCCTGGAACATACATAACATCGTGAAGAAGTATGGTTTCCACATAATCCAAATGAAATGTGAAAAAACCAAAACCCTTCATAGGATAGGTAGATTTATCCCCAAGAACAGTCTTTATATTAGTCTCCCTCTCAACCAGATTACATAGGACTTCAAAATACCTAAAGGAATGTCTAGAGGCCCCACTATCTACCAACCAACTATCACACGAATCCAGAGGAGAGGAACTAGAAAGAGTAGAAATAAGAATATATTCAGATTGAGTAGCAACTGCATTATTTCCATACCTTGAGTTTCTTGATCTCTTTTGAGGATGATGGCCTTCTTCACGATCATCAGGAGCATCTCTTCTTCTTCTATCATCTCCTCTTCTTCTATCATTAAACCTGTTATTGTTGAAGCCATGATTGTTGTTGTAGTTGGACCTTGGAGCATTGTTAGTTTTTGTAGAATTGAATGGTGTTCTAGTCTCGAAACTTTGTGGATAGGCTAAAACACAAGAGTTCTCCAAAATCCCAAAAATCGTTTTTGGAAATTCCACCTAGAAATGGCTCAATTAAATTAAGTGATCGATAATTAAAAAATGCCTAAGTCTAACTTATGGAAATCGATTAATTAATAACAATTAATTAATTGAGAAATGTGAGAATTCTCTAGAAACTCAGATGGATTGACTTGGAGATGATCTCAACCATCGATTAAGTTTTAATATTTGTCGTTGGAGTGCTAACTAGAGATTATAAGAAGAGGTCGACGGGTAGATGGAAAAACGCACTTGGAGAGTGAGGTAGTTCGATTTTCTAGAGAGCAACATCTTTCCAGAAGAGCTCGAGCCAAAGAGGGGACACAAAGACAGTGAGTCTGGAGGAAGATTTTCAGTTTTGGAGAGTCAACTACAGGAGGGTCGAGTTTCCTCAATGACGTTGCACAGGTAGCTTCAGAAGCAAAATTCTATTTAGCTAGAGAGAGGGTCGATTTAGTTGCTGGAGGTCAGGAGAATTTCTAGAGGAGCCAACGAGTCATTCTTAGAGGCTGAGTTGGGCTAGAAGGCTTGATCAGAGCAGCTTCCTGACCAAGTGTGTGAAGGACTACACAACATTGGTGTAGAGGCTGATGCAGGGGTTTCGTGGAGCCCAATTGGTGCCAGTTTTAGAGCTGGATCAATGTCGGGTGAGGCATAATTTGTCTCGCTAATTTTTGTGGTCAGATTATCTTGTAGAGGATCACCAGTTTTGGGCATCTTGTTGTACTCAGAATTTCTCACTATTGCATAATTATAAAACCCTCAGTTGTTGCACCGATTTTCCCACATTGGGTTTTTCTAGGGACAATTGTGCAATAATAATTGTCATTTTTATGTGTGTACTAGTATTTCTCAGTTCCTATTTTTTCTTCCACATTATTTATTTGGAGAAGAAATTGTAGTGTGAATATTTCATTATTTTGTTGTAAACAAAATAAAATGCATAATTAATTTATCAGTTAGAAGAAATATTTCTAGTTTATGCATTTCAAGGAATTTTCACATGGTATCAGAGCATATTTGGCGGATAGAAGCTCAGAGGTAGAAGAGAGAAAGTTGTGTTGTTTAGAGGGAGCAACAAGCCAAAATTTTTAGAGGCTACCCATTGCTTAGCCAAGCAGTGTGAATTACTAGAAAAGGGGTTTTATTTTCAGTTGCAGGGTGGTAGAAAAATCAGATTTGTCCATAATAGTGATTCTAGTAGGTAGAGGGAGCAATAGAAACACATTATTCTCATAGAGTGGATTTCTTGTCTAGGCACAAAGGGTTTTGCAACAATTCTCTAGAGCAGAATCAGTGTCGGGTGGAAGGGAAAGTGCACACATAGAGGGAGATTTCTCTAAGAGGGTTTCTAGTTCCGAAATCCAATATTTCCAGTTGTAGTAGACATATTTTATCACTCTAGAAAAGCGTGCGAATAACATAGTTAGCAGTTGAGCAGGTGAAAGAGGGAGATTCCAGTACAAGTCAAGTTTGTGCAGAAATTGCCATAGTTGGGCTTAGATATCAAGTCATATTGGATGGTGCCTCCATCTATATCATTTGGAATGCTAGAATTTCCTTTCTTCTAGATGGGCAGGGTATGAAAACTTACGTAGACAACGTTGTGGCAGAACCTACAGGCCAACAACAGTTAGCGACTTTCAGGAAAGAGATGGCCAAAGCGAAGCGAATGATCTTGGATGGAGTTCGAGAACATATAGTATCACACATATCTAGCAAGAATACAACCAAGAAGATATGGGATGCTCTCACAAGGTTATATTAGAATCCTTCCGAGCAGTGGAAGATGTTTCTGAAATAGAAGCTGCAGAATACTAGGATGCAGAAGGGTGAAGGCATAAATCCCTTTCTCACTAGAATTCAAGATATCTTGGATTATCTTGCAGCCATAGTAGAAGCATATTAAACCACAGAGCTTATGTGTTTTGCCCTAAACAATGTCTTAGAGGAATGGGAAATCTTCGTCCAAGGCATTTTTGGATGAGATACATTACTAGGGTGGGACAGGATATGGTCAGACTTGTAGAAGGATGAGATGAGGCAATCTCTAGTAATGAGCTCCATCAGCGGCAACAACATCAAGGGATCAAAATGTGTGAAGGAGGAAGATAATGTGGCCATTGCATCAAGGGGGAAAGAAAAAGGTCTCACTTAGGGACAAGACTCGCAGGGAGAAAAGAAGAAGAAAAAGGATCTATCTAAGATCAAGTGCTTCATGTGTGGCCAATATCCTCAAAGGAAGAAGGACAAGAAGGAGAAGCAAGATCAGGTGGTAGCATTCGCAGAGATAGACTAGGTGTTCTCCCAGTTGGAGGAACAATTCACCATGTATGCAGTTATACCTCCAGGAGTGAGGTGGGGCGATATAGAGCTTTAGTCCCAGAGTTGTGCAAAGATTTGGGCAGGGTCCATTGAGGTGAGCATCATATGGTGTTTCCTCATGGATCATTACCTTGCTACAGGGGCCCACAACATTTAGTAGCAGGAGGATCAGTGTCAGTTGATGCAGTCAGATTCCAGAGTGACAGTTGTAGACTAGTGGCAGTCAGATGTTGAGGAGCGTAGAGCATTGTTGATAACATTGCAAGAGGCACAGAGAAAAATCAACAACATCACAAATTTCTCAATGGACAATGATGAGGCTAGTTACAGTAAGAGACTCTAGAGACGATTGCAACACAAAGACATAGTTGGTTCATTATTTTGGATGCTTCTTGTTAGTTTTTGTAGCATCAAATGTTTTCTAGCCATGAAAATTTGTGTAGAGGTTAGAATCCATGAGATCTTCAAAAATCATAAAATCGTTTCTAGAAATTATGCATAGAAGTGTCTCAATTAGATTATTAATTGATTTTTTAAATATTTCCTAAGTCTAAACATATGGAATATGGTTAATTAATCAGTATTAATTGAGATAAGGCGAGAATAGTCTAGAAACCCTCATAGATCGATCCAGAGATGATCCTAGCCATCAATTATGTTTTAATCTTTGCAATTGGTGCTCCAACAATGGATTATAAGAGGAGGTCAATGTGGTGATGGAGAAGGCACTTGAGCAGTTCAATTTCTTGGAAGATCGATTTCCAGAGTAGTAGCAGTCAGTTGCCAGAGAGAGCCAGAGATCGAAGCAATGAGTGAGGGGTAGGGAAAATGATCTGCAGGAAATTTTCTAGGTCCGGAAAGGCAGCAACAAGAGAGTCGAGTTATCCCAGTGAGGCAATGCAGAGCTCTATGCAGTAGCTTCAAAGAGGGTAGTTCGATTTGCTGGAGAGAAAATCAATCTCAGTTCCAGAGGTTGGGAAAAGGTTCCACAAGGCCGGAGAGACAATTTCCTCAACAGTAGAAGGAAGAACAACTTCATCAGATATTGGTTGGAGGCTTGACGTCAAGCAGACTACGTAGTGTAGTGCAGAGGCTGACGCAAAGGGTCAGAAGGCTGAGTTTTCTGAAGGTAGGTTGTGTTGGGATTGCTTATGCGGGAAGGGTAGATTCCATTCAATAATTTTTCCTAGATTTTCTTTTGTGCATTGCTAGCTTCAAAATCCAAATTGTACTTAGAATTTCACTGCTGCTAATAATACAAACTTTCACTGCTACACCAGTTTTCTCAAGTTGGGTTTTTTCCAGGGACTTTTTTTCCAAAAATAATTGTGTTAATTTTATGTGTGTGTGCTAGCATTTCTCGGCTTCCAACGTTTTATTTTTCTGTATAATTTTATTTGTGGAGGTTCCAGTGTGTTTATTCTGATATTTGTCATAGCAAATAAATTGTTAAATTAATTAACAATTAGTAGAAATAATACTAGTTGCTGCAATAGGATTCCAGTGTTGGAATTTTCACATGGTATCAGAGCACAATTGATCATCTGGGGAGCTCAAAAGCAAAAAGAAGGAATTTCACTGCTTAGTAAGAGCAGCAGGGCAAAATTCCCAAGGGCAACACATGTTAATTTTTGCAACTGTGGTCAAATTTCACCTTGGACAACTCAGATGAAAGAGATAATGATTGCATTAGATTCCTCTTTTCGAGAGGACCAAAATTGACCTAAAGATCACCTTATTTGGTCAAGCGGAAGTTGAGTTTTGAATTATTTTATTCATACATGTATTATGGAATGGGTCAGACCTAACCACATGTGTAACTTCTTAGTTCAGTCTCAACCCCAAGTGGACCCTCATGAAAGGCTATAAATAGAAGAGACCTCAAGCTCATTTGGACACATTGAACAAGCCATCTTCTCTTCTCTTATTGTCTTGGTTCGCACAAGTCTGTCGGAGGAAGTTCGCATAAGGGTCTGAAATCTCAGGGTTGAAGCTTGCATTGATGTAGGGTTTTCTAGATCTCGAACATTGGCACGGAATTGGAATTTTTAGTGCTTGGACGTTGGAACACAATGGTCTTGACAATGTCTAGGCAGCCTTGGACATTGTCATAGTAGGTTATGAGCGCGTCCAGGGCTTCAAAGGTATATTGGAATGTATTAGTCCCTAGACGCTCTCACAGAGTGGTATTGAGAGCGTTCGGGCTGCCATAGACGCTTGCACAACAGCCTTATGAGAGAATCTAGGGATTGAAGCAGATCTAGGTATGTTTGAACCCATATGCCCTCATCCAGTTCACCTGATAGCATCTAGATTTTTTTCGGACGCAATCATCTAGTTATGCAAAGAGCGTCCAGATCTACTATAGACGCTCGCACAACTCCTCCTCCCTTCGACCAGGACTCATGGATGAGATTTCTATATTTCGAAGATTCCGCTCAATGATAACAATGTTCAACAGTTGTCTACAGTCAGTGGCAACACACTTCAGTCCTCAAAATGAGGGCTTTGATTATAAGCATGATTAGATCTATTTCATGGATATCATAGTTGTTTTGTTGCATAGATGAAGTTATGGGTCATTGTACTCTCTTTTGCTGAATCATTTGATGACGATATAAGAAGAATAATATTTGCAAGGGTTTTCCCCATAGTTGGTTTTGCCTTAGTCTCAGACCAATCCTGGTGTGTATATGTGTGTGCATGCTTTTCTTCTATTGTTCCTTTATGTTCTGCTGCATTGATGATGATGATGATGATGTTGTTCTTTCTATATAATTGCATATGCTGATGAATAATGGTGTAGATATAAATAATGTTATGACGATATAGGGTGAACTTAATTTAGTAATGAAGAAATGCAATTATCAAAGCAAAGAACAATGTAGCCCTATGAAAAATTAACAACCTAGTCTTTTGCCAGGAGGTCGAGTTACTTGAGGAAGTTCAATTTTTTCTGAGAGAGGGATAGAAAAATTCGATCCTTCCAAATCAGTGATTCCACAGGTAGAGGGAGAAAATATGTTATTTCGCTAGGCAGATCTTCAGTTGCATGCAAAGGGTTTTGCGGCTAGAGAAGAACTAGCATTGGGGTGGAAGAGAGAAGAGAACGCACAGAGGGAAAATTTATCTCAGGGAACTTCTAGTCTCAAGAAGTTCGATTTTTCCTTGCAGATCGATAGTAGTTGTGAGCAGATCCTCTCACTCCAAAAGGGAGTGCGATTAGGGTAACAGTAGCCAAGCAGAAGGAAAGAGGGTGTTTTCAACAATTCTTTGAGATGTCCACTGCAGGGCTTCGTGATTAGGATAGGTTGGATGGATCTTCCAACTACATCATCTGGAAGGAAAGGATGTCCTTGCTTCTAGATGAATAGGGCCTAAAAGCCTACATCGATATGTTGGAAATATTGAGAGGGGGGTGAATCAATATTTCTTTTCAATTGTTACGTTTACCAGTTAGATCACTTATATTTAGAACACAAAAATGAACAACATAAGTAAACACTTTTATTAATACGATCTTTATACAGAATCAAGTACAATATGGGTAGGGCTCCAGCCCTTGATGAAGACACCCAGGCTCCAACCTAGGATGTGCCAAGCACCTACTTGGACTTTAGTGAGGCTTTGACCTCTAGGGATTTGACCATATCTTATCCAAGGCACCAACCTTGAGTTTAGGAGCACCAACTCCAAGGATACCAATCCTCAATCTTCTAGGCTCCAACCTGTATTTTCCAAGCACTGACTTGGACTTCCAAGGCTCCAACCCTGTCAATTTTGAGGCACCAACCTCAAGGACTCCAATCCTATATCTACTTCAGGCACTGACCTGGTTTCTTGAGGACTCTGATTCTCTAGGGCTCCAACCCTATCCTTCAAGGCACCTACCTTCTGTATTCGAGGCTCCAACCTTCAGGCACCAACCCTCTGGGCTCCAACCCACTGCTATACTTTGTCTAGATATGTTTGATAGTAATTCACGACTCCCATATTCTTCTTCACTGATTTCTGTTAATCTATAATTACGCCTTCACTTAGTCTCCATGCTACATAATCAATGACAACCTTGTCTCATAGAAGGTGTCACCATTGCTCTTCATTATATCCAAGCAAAATCTCTAAGTCACATCATGATGACTAATACATCATGATCTTCAATAGTCTTCACACAACTTCAATGTGTCTACAATGAACTGCACTAAGCTCTGCACAAAAACAACTCTCTGTTTCAAGCCTCTGTTCTCACTGTCATGGTAAATGCTTCAAGATTGACTGCTTTAGGAGTAACTGCTTTAGGAGTGACTTCTTTAGAGGAGTGACTGTCGCGGTTTCATATAGTGCGTTCAATTAAAAAACAACCCTGTTCATACTCAGATAATCTTCTTAGATTTGCAAAGCGTCCTTTTGAACTGTTATCTGAATCACTATCAAACACATGTCTGAGCATTTCAATAAATAACCTAGTCAACATACTGCTCGACCTTCAGATTCCTTCTTCTTCCGCTAGACCTTCAGCTTCCTTCTTCACTCACTCGACCTTCGGCTTCCTCTTTCGTTCGCTTGACCTTTGGGTTCCTTTCTTCTACTACCTCACATTCACAAGTTGTGAATTGTCCTTCTTCTCTGTGATAGATGCCTGATTCACCTGCTTGAAGTGAAGCGTTTTAACTTGTATTTATACGAGTCTCACCAATAACCAAAAGACACGTTCATTGGGAGGAGTTGCCGGCTTATGAGTTTGCATATTAAAATTATATCGGAGGGCCTTTTTCCAATTATATCATAAACTTGTTTATTTACAAAAATCATATAGGAGAGGTTATACCCACCTTACAATAGATGTTTGGCAGTCCCCACATGCCATGTCATTGCTTTAATCTTGCAATCACAATTTCATAAAAATCGAAGGTCTTTCAAGTTTTGCAATGCTCTGTCTTCCGATATTAACATTTCTGATGCCCCTATTTCTGATGGATGTGATATTCCAATAAGCTTCTTTTGATAAGTCAATCGGGTCCACAACTTTATCACAAACGACGATTTTAACATGTCATCCCTTTTGAACTTTGCGATTCAACGGATGTGATATTACATTAAGTTATGTCATAGTGGTGTAGTCAGGTCCGCAATAATATCGCAATCGCAGTTTTTAATGTGACATCCCTTTATGAATTGTGATATGAAAGTTCCAATAGGCGGATGTGATATTGCATTAGGGTTGTTACCATAAACTGTTCGGGTCTGTATATTATATCGCAATCAAAGTTTTAATGTGACAAGCCTTCATAACTTGTGAAGGTTTCGATACGGTGGATGCGATATTAATTAGGGCATGTTATAATGGGACCATCGGGTCCGCAACTCATATCGCAATCAAGGATTTCAGTGTAACAACAAGGTTTCAAGACTCATGATGCGGTGGATGCGATATTTCAATAGAGGAGTATTGTAACAGAACCATCGGGTCCGCAAAGCTCCTCCGATTTCACTATTTTCTTCCTTTAGCACTTACTCTTGGGTATATGCGATAAGTGTAGTTGTTCTTCCCTTTAGCACTTACCTTTGGGCATATGGGATATGCTCCGATAAACTGCTTCTCTTGCTCCGATAGGTCTTCCTTTGACTTCCGATAGCTCTTCTTTGATAGCTCCTGTTCTTGACTTCCGATGGCTTCCCTGATGGCTTTCGTCCTTGGCTTCTTGCTCCTGTTACTTCACGGATCTGCTTCTCCTTGGCTTCACATCATCATTTAGTATCCCAGAATATTGCCATGTTGACATCAATGATAATCTAGATCAACACGATAATGTAATGGTAGTTCCTCGGGATGTAGATCAGCTGAAGAAATATAGGAAGAAGATGGCACAAGTGAAGTGATTGATCTTGGATGGAATCCAAGGCCATAAAGTCTCACATATAGCTGGAAAGAATACTGCCAAGAAGATGTGGGATGCTCTCACCATGTTATACCAGGGTACTTCCGAGCAACAGAAGATGTACCTAGAGGAGAAGCTGAGATGCATCCGGATGCAGAAAAGGGAAGGTATAAACCCCTACCTTACCAGGATTCAGGAGGTCCAAGACCAGTTGTTGGCCATTTGGGCAGTGCCTCAACCCACAAAGCTAGTGATATTAGCACTCAACAGTGTCTCAGAGGACTAGCAGGTCTTTGTCCAAAACATATTAAGCAGAGACAAGTTACTAGAGTGGTACAAGATTTGGGTAGACTTGTAGGAGGAGGAATTGTGGCGACCTCTGTTAAATAGCTCCATTAGTGGTGACAACAACAACGGATCAAAGATGGTGAAGGAGGAGGAGAATGTAGCCCTCGCATCTAAGAGTCCTAGTCAGGGGCAAGAGGAGCATAGGAAGAAGAAGAAGGACCTTTCAAAGGTCAAGTGCTTCAGATGTGGTGAGCTCAGTCACTATAGTACCTAGTGTCCTCTCAGGAAGAAGGACAACGATGAGAAGCAGGACCAACAAGCAGCTTCTATAGAGATAGATAGGTTGTTCTCCAGATTGGAGGAAGACTTCGTGATGATGGAAATTATACCTCTAGGGGTGATTTGGGGTGATTTCGACTTGTAGCCTTAGAGAGCTATAGATGGGAGGGGTCCTTGAGGAGCCCACCTTATGGATCATTACCTGGCTACGGGGGCCCACAATATTTAGTAGCATGATGGATCAGTGGCAGCAGATGCAGTTAGATGCTAGAGTGACAATGCAGAGACTAGTAGTAGTCATATGCTAGGGAGTGGAATGTAGAGTTGGCCTCAGTGTGGATGGAACAATGTAGAGTCAGAAGTAGCACAGATTCCGTAGTGATAGTGTAGATGCTAGTAGCAATCAGGACTAGGGTGAAAGATGCATCATATTGAACACAATTGATTTAGTATTTTGGATTTTTTTCAGTTGCAGTAGCAACAACAACAGAGTTGCAGTGTTGGCAGTAGTACAACAAGGTCAGCAGGAACACAGATGAAACGTATATATGAGTTATGCAGTGGTTGGTGGGAAGCAGTGGCCAGACATCAGCAACGTGATAGAAGATGATGTAGAGACAGGGTGTTATGGCAGGGGGTGCAGCACTAGAACACATTCCTTGCTAAGATGGAGTGTCAATTTTTGTAGCATTGAATGTATTCTAGCTTTGAAACTTTGTGGAGAGGATAGAATACATGATATCTCCAAAACCTTTCTAGAAATTCTACATAGAAGTGTCTTAATTAGATTATTAACCGGTTTTTAAATATTTCCTAAGTCTAAACTTAAGGAATATGGTTAATTAATCAGTATTAATTGAGATAAGGTGAAAATAGTCTAGAAACTCACACGGATCGATCCAGAGATGATCCTAGCCATTGATTATGTTTTAATCTTGGTCGTTGGTGCTACAATAGTGGATTATAAGAGGAGGTCGATGTGGTGATGGAGAAGACACTTGAGCAAATCAATTTATTAGCAGATTGATTTCCAAAGTAGTAGCAGTCAGTTGCTAGAGACAACTAGAGATCAAAGCAATGAGTGAGGGGTACGGATAGTGATCTGGAGGAAGTTTTCCAAATTTAGAGAAGCAGCAGCAAGAGGGCCGAGTTATCCCAGTGCAGTAACACAAAGCTCTGCGCAGTAGCTTCATAAAGGGAAGTTCGATTTGCTGGAGAGAAAAGTGATCTGAGTTCCAGATTCTAGGCAGAGGTTCCATAAGGTTGAAGAGATGATTTCCTTAGCAGAAAAAGGCATAACGACTTCATCATAGACTAGTTGGAGGCTTGACGTCAAGAAAATTGTGTAGTGCAACGCGTAGGCTGATGTAGAGGGTCAGAAGGTTGAGTTTTCTGAAGGCAAGTTGTGCTAGGATTACTTCTAGAGGAAGGGTAGGTTCCCTTCAATATTTTTGCCCAATTTTTCTTGCTTTGGATTGCTAGTTTCAGGAATCCAAATTGTAGTTAGAATTTCATTGTTGCATAATAATAAAAACCCTCACTCCTACACTGGTTTTCCCAAGTTGGGTTTCTCTGGGATTTTTTGTCCAAAAGTAATTGTGTTAATTTTATGTGTGTGTGCTAGCATTTCTCAGCTTCCAACGTTTTATTTTTCTGCATAATTTTATTTGTGAAGGTTCTAGTGTGTTTATTTCAATATTTGTCGTAGCAAATAAATTGTTAAATTCATTAACAATTAGGAGAAATAATACTAGTTGTTGCAATAGGATTCCAGTGTTGGAATTTTCACACTTCTCAGTTGCAATAGTTGTAGTAGCAGCAACAACAGTTGAGAGGGAGTGTTAGTTGGGTTGTAGTGTAGATGCAGAGTTGGCACCAGTACAGGATGTACAATGCAGTGTTAGCAGCAACATAATTGCAACATGGTTCATCTACAGTTAGTCGCAGATGAATCAAAGTTAGCACATTGGTTGGTGGACAGTGGCAGGAGACTACAGTTGTCAGACATCAACAACGTGTATGGAGGATGTTGTAGAGATGGGGTGTTATGCTAGTTTTTGTATCACTAGAGAGAGAACACCTCCCTCGCTAAGAGGGAGTGTTAGTTTTTGTATCATTGTATGGTGTTCTAGTCTCGAAACTTTGTAGAGAGGCTAAAACAAAGGAGTTCTCCAAAACCCATAAATTGTTTCTGGAAATTCCACCTAGAAATGACTCAATTAAATTGATTGATTAATAATTGAAAATGGCCTATGTCTAACTTAGGGAAATCGATTAATCAATAACAATTAATTGAGAAAGGTGAGAATTCTCCCAAAACTCACACAGATCAACTTGGAGATGATATCAGTCATCGATTAAGTTTTAATCTTGGTTGTTGGAGTCCTAACTAGAGATTATAAGAAGAGGTCAATGGGTAGATGGAAAAACGCACTTAGAGAGTGAGTTTCTTTGGGCAATTCGATTTTATAGAGAGCAACATCTTGCTAGAATATTTTGAGCCAGAGAGGGGATGTAGAGACAAATAGGGGCATAGATAATGAGTCTAGAGGATTTTTTCTAGTTCTAGAGAGTCAGCTACAGGAGGTTTGAGTTTCCTTAGTGAGGCTACGCAGGCAGCTTTAGAGGCAGAGTTTGATTTAACTAGAGTGAGGATCGATTCAGTTGTTGGGGGTGTTAGCGCTTGAAATTTCACCTCAGGCTGAGAAAGGTAAACCTCAAGGCAACATCAAACCATTTAGCCTCGTAGCTAGCCCTACGGGGCAGGAGAAGGCTCTCTCCGGTCTATCTCGGTAAAATCTTCAATAGATGAGATGACCAATAAGGTAACACTGATATTAGGCTAGTAAACTGATCAAAGAGTTTGATTTGGGGTTTTTTGGGTTTTTGGTGGCAAATTGAGGGGATGGCAATTTTGGGTGCGGGGATTTGACACAGTTTCTGCAGGGGGTTCTTTGGGGCGAGGTAGGAGACCGTATTGATGCCTTTGATTGAGGTGAGTGGATGGAAAAGACCGGTGAGGAGCTAAGGAGAGCAAATAATACTTTGAATTCTCCTTAAACAGTAGAAAACATAGAAATTAAACAAATTTAAAAGTAGAGCATGGCAAGCATGAATTCTTACTTTAACACTTCATTTGTTTAATATGTAGAAGGAAAGAAAGGAGATGAATCACATAACACACTTACAAGAACATTAAGAAGCACTCCATCAATACATGAAACCACAAGAATCCCAAAAAGGACTGCAAAACCCTAGTCTTCCTTAGCCAAAAATTGCAGAGATACAAGTGAAATAATACAATGATAGCTTCTCCCTCAAGAGTCCAACCATGAAAATGAGCAAGAAAGTACATAATATAGATGATCTAACCTCTTTCCCTGCCTCCATGGGTCGAGCTCACTATCCTAGGAGCTGTTTCAACCACTTCTAAACTAAGCACTACAATCTAGGCAGTCAAAACAACTTGCCTCTATAAGCTAGGAAACCAATCCATTCATTAAATATTTACCCTTTACATGAATGAATCTTATAGAAGTGTTAAACAAGAGTAAAAGTGTCTTAGAGTTACAATAATTACATCAAAGATAATCATCTTCCACCCCAAAAAGTCAAACTGGGTCAAAACTGCGTTTTCTGGGCTGTACAATGCAATCTGGCAAAAACTGCCTCACGGGTCGCGCGCCCCTGCCTAACGGGTCACGCGCCTTTGGAGCGATGTTTGAGGCACTTGCATGTGTCCAAATTGAGAAAAAGTGGGCTTGTTGGAAAGGTCTGTGAGTCTACTTTTCAACCCAACTGGAATTTTTGAATTTGGAGGTCATTTGCCCTGTCAAAACTTAATTCTCCCAAGACTGGTTTCTGCAACTCAAAAAAGGGCTAGAAAGTCATTTTTTGGTAGTTTTTTGACCTTTTGGGGGACCAAAACTGCACAAAATCTCAAGTCCATCCATGGGCATATGTAACTTTGCATGAAAAATCTAGAAATGCTGAGTTTTCGCCAAAAGGAGTTGCCATGATGAAGGGTCGCGCGCGGGGTGAGACCCGTTAATGGGAAAAACCTACAAATTGCCTGAAAATGTCAAAATTCACCCAAAATTCTCAAAATTTTTTGGGTTTTGTGTTGTGGCTGGGCTAATTAGTGCCTTGATCTTTGAGGGAAGCCTCAGCCAAGATACGGAGTGGAGTGGTCCTCTTTTTCCGTTTAAGGGCCTCGGACAACCGCCTTTGAAACATTTTCATCTTGGCCTTGCACACATGCATTCTTGCTAATGGTTTTTCATGTTCCTCAGCAATTTCTTCTCTTGGTTGGCCTTAGTCAACAGCCTCTCCAAGTGTGCGTTCTCCTGGATGAGCATGGACTCTTGGTCAGCGGGCAATGGATCACCGGGTCTTCTTCGGTTCAAGACTCGGTCATTACGAATCCTCCATAACTCATCAAGTGCCTGCTCATCTTCCAACTGTTTGTTGCGCTGCTCAAGGTAGGTGATGGTCCATTGTGCCCCCTCCAATCTCCTCTGCAAGGCATCATTTTCAGCTCTGAGATGCTGAATGATCTCCTTTGCCTCTTGGCTAGGAGAACTGGACTCAAGGTCAACAAACTCAATATCGGGAACTCTTGATGGACCCTCATCAATCATGGGCTGTTTGCCCCTCTCTGGTACCTGTGCTGGTGAAGAAAGCGAGGCCCCTTCCACCTGATGTGGAGATAACACTCGCTGAGTCGATGATGAAGGCGAGACCCCTTCCACCTGCTGTGGAGATAGTACTCGCTGAGCTGCTGCAAACAAGGCCCTCTGGCCTCTCTGATAAGTGAGCTGAGGTGAGGAACTAACATGTCGAGTGACCGGAATATCAGGCTGCTGAGATGGTCCTCCCTCCTCCTGAATGACCTCAGGATGTGGCTGGGGTGGTGCTGTGAAAAACTCACGGAAATGAACTCCTCCCATGAGATGCCCTGCTGAGCCAACTGATGCAAGACTACGAGCTGAATCAAACCATAATGACATAGGCTCCTGTACTGCTGGGCCGGGCTCTTCCTCTGCATGACGGAGACCATCCTCTCAATGTTCTGATAAAAGAAGACCGGGATGTTCATCATCCGCACTCGAGTGAAGTGCATCAAGAGGCGAATGTGATATGAGTATACCTGGGAAAATCTGCCCTCACAGGTGAAATAAAGCATAATGAGTCTCAACATGGGGGCATACTGACTCCGGAGGAACCTGAAAGGAAACACACCGGCCAAATGTCTCATGAATGGTGGCCGGACAAAAGGCTCAAAGTGAACTGTATCCAATACCTTACGCTTATTCCAAATTTCCCCGACATTTGGAATCCCTGTAGCCTGTGCAATGATCTCGGGTGTCAAAATGAAATCCACCCCAGCAAGGTTAACATGTCCCTCATGCAAGTGCAAGACAAAGAGGCGGGCCAACTCTCGGTGATGTTGAATCCGAGAGATCCTCTCACAAAACTCATAACAAGACATGTACTGAAAGCAAGAAACTGCCAAAGGACAAGCTTGTAGACCTGCCAAAGAAGTAGGCTCCTCTCTCCTGTGATGGCCACCTTTTCCACCTCTATGTGGCCTCCTCTGTACCTCAACCTCTGACACTGATGCTTGGTCATCACTCTGCTCATATGTTTCGGTTTCTGACATGTTTGAGGAGCAGAGTGGACAAAATGTACTGCTGTTTCTGCTTGTAAAAGTGTTGAACTCTATGCTGTTTCAAGGGGACAATGACATGAGGGAAATGTTAGGGGAGGGACCTCTTGCACAAGGAATTGGGAATATATGAATAACAGGGAATTTAGGGAATACATTGCAAACAAATATTTGCATATATACAGGCATACATGTACATAACAAGGATATAGGGAATCATTTACAAAATCACTGCATATATGAATACATGTATAAACAGTGAACATATGGGAATATGAATACATGCATTAACAGGGAAAGATAGGGAAACATATTTACAAAACTCTTTACATATTCACCAAAAAATTCTTGTGTTTACACATGCATATGGTGCAACAAGATTAGGGTTTGAGTTTTTTGATGCTTTGGGAGAGGGGTAGGGTTTGCATTTTTAGTGATTAGGGAGAAGGGAGGGTTTGCATTTTATTTATAAAATAGTATGGGAAAATAGATATGAATGCAAATATGAGTAAAAAGGGAAGGAGGGAAACAATTTACCAAGGGAAATACCTTGAAACAACACAAACCCTAGCACATTTAAACATTAACAATGCAGCCATATAGTGTCTTTTCACTTGCATGATTTGAGGTTAAAACACAAGCATGAGGGCTTACATTCATAACCAACCACCAAAATGATGTGTAGAGAGCCTACCTTGAACAAATTCCATGACTTGGAGGAAGATTGAGCAAATTTGAAAGGAGATTGCAGAGAACAGGTTGACGGGTCGCGCGCCCCTCCCAACGGGTCGCGCGCGCTTGACGGGTCGCGCCCGTTCAAAAACTGAACTGCTGGATGGCCTCTGACGGGTCGCGCGCCTGTCTTGAGCTCGAACCTTGACCAATTTTCGCCCAATGCTCTTGATGTTTGCTCACTCTCTCTCAACCATGCTTTGGATGCACAATGAGACTAATAGGAGGGAAATTGAACTTTTATAAACTCCATTTGAAAAAATTTAATGCTCAAACCCACTTTCTAAAGTTTATCTTTGACACTTTATAAAACTGACTTTTTGGCTTCCTTTTGCCCTGAAATCGACTCTTTTAGTGCTTTTTCTTGATTCTTTTTGCAGGTAGATCATCTGAGGGATCTCGGCAAGGGGACCAAGGTTTTCATGATGTCCGCTGCAGTCTTTTGAAATTTCATCACTTTTTACAAAATTTTGAAAAAAATGACCTTGGCTTTAAAAACAGAGTTTTTAAATCCAAGGTGAAAATTCACTATACAAGATAAAAATATCGAAGAAACATGTTTACAATTCCCCCTCTGGCTTGCTGAGCACTCATGGACTTTCAGAGACATGACCTTGCAGAGATAAATGACCAAAACCCTAGACGTAGGACTTTGACCTCAAGACAAAACAAGACAAGCTTGAAAGAGCTTAATGACTGATATGACCTGATCCAGCAAAGCCAAGAGGGGTATAAATAGACCAGCTCCTCCATCAGGGTTATGGCATGCCTAACGGGATGCAAAACTTGACACTGATGAGACACCTACCTGTGCAAATGCAAAGAGCTTTGATCGCTGATGGAGGGCTTCAAGATCGACACTAACAGGGGGCTGGGAGAATTTCTAGAGGAGCCAACGAGTCATTCTCAGAGGTTCAGTTGGGCTAGACGACTTGATCAAGGTATATTCTAGACCAAGTGTGTGAAGGAATGTGCGACATTGGCACAGAGGCTGATGCAAGGGTTTCGTGGAGCCCAGTTGGTGCTAGTTTCAAAGCTGGATCGATGTCGGGTGAGGCATAATTTGTCTCACTAATTTTTGTGGTTAGATTATCTTGTACATGATTACCAGTTTTGGGCATCCAATTGTACTCATAATTTCTCACTGTTGCATAATAATAAAACCCTCATTCGTTGCACTGATTTTCCCACATTGGGTTTTTCTGGGGACAATTGTCAAAAAATAATTGTCATTTTTATTTGTGTGTGCTAGTATTTCTCAGTTCCTATTTTTTCTTCCATAGAATTTATTTGGTGAAGAAATTGCAATGTGAATAATTTGTTATTTTATTGTAAACAAAATAAACTAAATTAATTTATCAGTTAGGAGAAATATTTCCAATTGTTGCATTTCAAGGATTTTTCACAAACGTCTCTCTTTTCTAGACATTCTTGAGCATAGTGACCATACTTATGATGATTATATCATTCACCTTTCGACTTATCCCTGTCTCTTCTTGATATTATATTATAGTCCCTATATGTTGTAGCAGCCTTCCTTGAATTAGATGTACCTCCTCTTCCTTTCCTCTTCTTGTATCGAGCAACAAATGCAGAGGGCTCTCCTTCATGCTTTTGAATCCTCCCTCTAGAGATCATCTTGGTTTCCTATTGAGTACATTTACCAACGAATTCATCAAATGTTGGGAACTCATCATTATTTCTTATAGTGGTAATGAATGTCTCCCATATTGGAGGAAGACCTTGTAGAGCAACAAGAACTAGCTCTTTATTAGACAAATTCTCCAACAATTAGCAATTGATCCCTGAGTTGAGATAGTCTCATGAAGTATGATTGCATAGTCTCTCCCTTATTCATCTTGATGTCCTTGATTTGATTTTTCAAGGAGAGAATATGTTTCAAATTGTTGACCTCATATATCCTAACCATATTATCATAGATATCCTTGGACTTTTTCAACTTTCCAATGTGAGTAAGAAAATTATCTTTCAAAGAATCAATAATTGTTTTCTTGGCTTTGATCTCACCTTTCTTATACTTGGCCTTGGTAGCAGCAGGAACATTTTCTAGTGGCTTGGGTAATTTTCCTTCCACATATTTCAAAACATCATTTTTATCCAATGTCACTTCCAACCTGATCTTCCAAGTAGCAAAAATTTGATGAGTCACCCAACTTCTCTGCATCCTTGAAGTATGAGGTAGACATCTTGACCAAGTAGCTTCTCCCAAATAGATTCCTTCAAAGGTGATTTCTTTTGTCTCTTGTCTCCTTCAGCTTGTCTCCACCTTAGCTATGATACCATGTTAATTTTTCAATGTTCTATGCTTAACACAATTACTTATTATGATTCTTCTTCAATTATCAATCAATTTATCTAATAAATTCAATCTTCCAGTAACAATAAGTGATTGTAGATAGAAAAATAAATTGAATGCACAATAGAAGACAACCAAGAACAACAACAAGAGACATAATATTTTGTCAAAGACTAGGGAAAAACCCCACAAGGGGGAAAACCCTTTAAAAATTCTTCTTCTATTAGATTGTCATAAAATGTTTAGCAGAGAGATACAATGTTCCAATTCATCAAAAGAGATTCAAATTCAAATCTTTGACTTATCCCATAATCAACTAACCAATATCCAAGAGATGATCCCAAAAGTCAAATTTGGTCAACAAATCAAATTTGCAATTTCTATCAAAGTCAACCACAACAAATGATGCCCTAACCAATCCAAAAGTCAACAGTCACTAATCAAACAACTCAGCCTTATTTTTTTTTCAAACCTTAGTCAAAATAATCCTCAAAATTTCTCTCAAAGGGGACAGAAATCTTGTGGTCAAACTTTAGAAATCTATGGTCAAACGTCAATCAAAGGCCTATGGTCAACCCAAGTCAAACTAGCCAAAAAAAATTGGGTTTCTTCACCATTCAATATGACCTTCCAAAATCAGAATTTTCAAAGTCAAAACATTATGTCAAAGTTGTTCAACAGTTGGTCAAACTATCCTTATCAAAAAGCCAACGCAGAAATAAGAATTTGCCTCCTTCCCTTCACACATGAGAGCTCAGACCTCCAATTGTAGCCTTGTACAAACCAATCAAGAGAATATAGAGAATATGTGATGATTATCCTCAGGTGATGTGACATGATTTGTATTTATATGAGACTTAGGAGGTCGAATTAACTTGCCTAGGTTGGCTTGTACTTTGTGCACATGTGGGTTTCACCTTAAAAATTAATTTTTTCTTTGACCGAATTAAATTCTTCCAAGGGATATGATGGGTCTTTCTTGATGAAGAAGGTTGTTCAAATAATGTAATTTATCCCTGAGCTTCTAAATTAACATATTTTGCGTCCATGGTATGGCCAATTTTGAATACCCAAATCCTTGTAAACTAAAAATATTTCTGGCATTGACTAGCTTTAATAATATATACAAAGCATTAAGCTCACCCAAATTATTTGATCCAATCTCAATGTTTAATTTTCCATTAAAATAATGACCACTAAAGAGATATAAAGAGAAGGCAAGTCCACAAACATGACCCTTTTCCTGGTTGGCCCTGTCAAAATAACCACAAGGATAGAATGAATTTATGACAGGAGTTTTAGTGAAGTAGCTAGTCAATGGAGTACAATAAATGTTCATAGAAGTAATAAAGGACATAGCCTGAATAACCACTAGATATGATGCAGTGACCTTGTCATCAAAGATTCTTCTATTACTTGTTATCCAAATACCCCAAACCACCACCAAAGGAATCAGCTTAAATTTTTTAAGTGATGACTTATCAAAGAAAGAATGAAAACATTCTTCAACAGTTGACTGATCCCTATAAATATAAGCTAATGATGTGAAGATTTGTTAGGTTATGAATCCATATAAATCACAAAGTCTGAGACTACATTGATATGAGTTGTAAACCTTACCTTTGATGAGGTTTTGTCATGATTCAATGATGAGTTTTCAATGAGATCTAGATCTAGAATTCTCAAATTTATGTACTATAAAATATTATCTTGAGATCAAATACAATATGTTAAATATCACATAAAGCGTTTTCTTCCAAATTTCTTGTTCTATCTTGCTTGCTCCAATTATTAACATGGTATCAGAGCCATGGCTAGCAAGGTTATGAGAGGGTCATTGTGAGTAGGTGTCTCTTTGAATGTATATCAATGGTAGTTTATCCATGGAAGGTAAAGTAGGAGTAGAAGAGAAGGGGATGCTATAAAGTTGCTCCATGATAACAATCCATGTCGATTTAAAGGCATCATTGTGACCGTGTTGGAAGAACCAATTGTTGTTTAAATAAATGAAGATTGGAAAAGAGGAAAGTCACACTGCTCATATTTGTGTCTTTTATATTATAAACTGTGATCTCTCTTTGTGTTGTGATTGTTGGATTCTTTACATTCTTTGAGTTTGGAAACCTACATATCTGCTTTGGAGTTATGGTCTCGTGTCTAACAACTTTTTTTCATTTCATTTGGTGGAAAATCAGAGGTTTTTGCTAGACAAAATCAAGTATTTTTTAGGCTCAAATAGTCAAATCATCACAAATCATTGGGCTCTATTCATTGCTCTAGAGCGGAGAATGGTATGTTTTAATGTTGTTTTTTCCCCACACACAATGTGTCAACATTAACAACAAATTTTTGTATTGTATTTCTATACGCTTTTTACATCATCTAGTTGAAAGGGAACTCATGTTGTGGGACTGTTGTTAAATTTGTGAAGAATATTTTTCTTCTAGGAAGCTCACACAATACTCCATTTGATCTTGCTCATTGGGGTATTGGACCTAGAAATAAAGCTTTGGTATTGGTAAATTTGTCATGGAATCCTTGTGTAGCAGCATTTTTTACAAGATTTGTGTTTGTAAGTTCTTATTACTGATAAGATATGTACAACATTCATGTTTTCTATCAATGGAACACTCTGACAATCTTGCCTTGTTGGATTGATTTTAGGTCAAGCATCCCAAAAATTGGCAATAAATGGTTTGTGATGAAAGATTTCCCTAAAGCATGTGAAGATACAAAAATTTGTATTGGTAATTTTCTCAACAATACCATCTATCTTAGACATAACCTCATTGTTTTCAATGCACATCTGTGTTTTGGTACTTTTGGGTCATATTTGGCTTCCACCCAAGTTTTCCATTTGGAACTCCCACATCAGCATTGTATTCAACACAAAGAAGGGAAAATACTTTGGGACCATGGAGAAAAGGTATTAGAAAGGGAAAACTTTTCTTTTTTCTTTTTTAAATGTAAAATACATGTGACACCTATCTTGAAAATTCATTTTCATTATTAATGATATGGTTTATATCATGAATATTATCAAAGAAAAGAAAATAAGTTGAAATGTCACAATGATCATATGTTTATGTTTTAAAGACTAACTTTTTGTAATGCACCTAGAAACTCAAATAAATGGGGAAAAGAATTACTTTATAAACTTTTGGTCATTCCCATTAAAAGGAAGTTGGTGATATTTTAATTGAAAGTGTATTTCTTTTTCTAACGTGGGGTTGGTGATATGCAATCTTAGTATTCATTTTGTTGAATTTGTAACTATGGTCAGTGTTCATAATGTACTCATGGTCACTTGATGTAATTATATTTATCATTGTAAAGCATATTTATAAATGCTTGAGTTAAAGGAAAACGTATTTTGAGTCAAAGTCCCATTGCGACTTCAAAAGATGTAAATTTTAATTTTAAAATGAAAATTTTGGCTTCAAAAGTGATAATCCTGCTTCCCTCCAAGTTAAGTCAGCCCCTGCCAAGAGACACATCCATTCACCTTAGACAAACTACTATATAGTGGCAACTTGATCTCCTCATTTGGGCAAATTCTCTTTCCTATCTCAAGACAGTTTTTGGGCAACTGAGTGAAAGACAAGAAGGACAAAGAAGGACAAAGAAGGTTTAATTTTCTCTCTCCTATCACTCTCTAGCAACTCACACATGTGAAGAAATCTCTCTCCATGATTCACAGTTTATGGGGAAACTGTTGCAGGGCCATTGCAATTTTCTGGGTTACTAGGGCAATTGCTATAGGGCCGAAATTCTAGGGCAACTGGTATTGCAAGAGGGACAAAATTCTGGAAGTGAAGGATCAAGAGAAAAGTGCAGGATAATTTTGGGTGACTTAACTTAGAGGAGAAGACCAGGTTTGAACATAGGTCTAGGTGTGTTTCTCATTGAACAAGAAGAATTTCTCTATTGAAAAGGTTGTTGGGTTTTTCCCATAGTGGGTTTTCCTAGGGTAAATCTTGTCTCTCTTTTGTGCATTATGATCTCTATTGTTCTACCCTTATTTATTGTTGAATTTATGAAGTATAATTACTGAATGATATATTGGAACAAGGTAAAATAAGATCTACATCAAAATTAATTATCAAAATTTCAAAAATATTATGCTAACCTTAATTGCACTAGAAAATCAACATGGTATCAGAGCTTTGGTGATGTAAGGAAGGTACATTGAAGAAAACCTAGAAAGAGAATTTTATTAAAGTCCTTGTACATTGGCATATATGGATTCCTCCATGAAATATGAAAACAAGCTAGAGGGATCAACAAACTTCAGAGATTGGAAACTTAGAATAGATCTTATTCTTACCAAATACAAAGTGTTGGATATTGTGACAGGAAAGACTAATGAACAAACCGAAGTAGTTGGAAAGGAGAAGTTTAAGGAGGATGATATTACTACCATGAGTCTAATAATGGGCTCCATTAGAGATCATCTCATTCTCTATATTGCAAAGAATGATACCTCAGAGAACATGTATGATGCTCTAATAAATTTCTACACTCTCAAGAATGTTGGTCAGTCCATGAGTTTGAAGAATGAGCTCTAGAATACAAATATGACTAATGACGGAACTATGGATTAATAATTCATAAGGATTTCACAAATCAAAGATAAAATCTCAATTATTGGAGAATTTATTTCTGATCAAGAACTTGTGTCTACAACACTCAATGGTCTTCCTAGATCATGGGACGCATTTGCAACAGGAATAAAAAGTTGGAAAAAAGTTCCCTCATTTGAGAAATTATGGACATCATGCACTCAAAAAGAAGCAAGATTGATGACTAGAGATCGTCAAGATGAAGAAGTTCAAGCCCTTGCAGCTCGCTTCAAGAACAAGGGAAGGAATAAATTTGGACCTCAACATAAAAAGTCAAGAAAAGGATCTTCTTCCTCTAAGAAGAAGAATGACTTATCTAAGATACAATGTTATGGTTGTCAGGAATATGGAAAGTTCGAGAGATATTGTCCTAATATGGCTAATAAGAAAAGAAGAGGGAAACAACATGCTTCTGCAGCAGAAGTTGAAGAAGATGAAAAGTTTAAGAAGCCCAAAGGTGAAAAATACTTCTTCTACTACTCCACTTTGATAGGTTCCTTTCCAGATGATGATGACATGTGGCTAGTAGATAGGGGAGCATCAAGACACATGGCCAGAGAGTGTGGGAATATTTCAAGCATGAAAGAGAATAATTTGTCTCAAAGGGTTGAATTGGGAGACAATAATAACTATGCTAAAAAAGGAGTTGGAAAGGCATCCATAGAGCTAGAATCTGGTAACCACGTACATCTCAACAATTTCCTTTATGTACCAGGGGTTCTTGAACTATAGATAAAGAACGATGGTGTATGCAAAGGTTGTGCTCTTGGGAAGAACATCAAGAAACCATTTCCAAAAAATGACAACACATCTAAGGAAGCTTTATACTTGATTCATTTTGATGACTGTGGTTTGATGCCCGTGAAATCGCTTGGTGGTTCATTGTACTATGTGACATTCATTGATGAATTCTCTCGAAAGAAATGGATATATATCTTGAAGACAAAAGATGACTCATATTCGAAAAATTCCACGAATTCAAATCTAAAGTGGAAAACTTGACAAGTAAAAATATCAAGACACAGAGACTTGACAAGAACATGCACCTCAAAGGATCTTGTTGATTTCTAGAAACATGATGGGATTAAGAGGGGGATTGTTAGGTCCCTATAAAAATAGTGTAGTCCCCTTATTGTTATTATTAATGTAGCCCCCATATTATTATTGTTACGCCCCATAGAAACCCACTATTTTTATTGTTGTGCCCTTACATTATTATTGTTATGTAGGCTCTGATTATATCGTGACCCCTTAGACTCCTATATATAGAAAGGAGGTCTTTTCATTTCTATCATCCAAGAATTTTTCATTTATGTGATGTGATGGAGGTTTCCCCATAAAAGAGGCTATTTCCCAATTTGTTGATCTATCTTTTCTTCTATTTTGTGAGTTGGTTGCATAACATTTGGTATTAGAGCTTTGGATTCTAGGGTTTCGCCTCTTCAAACAGGTCACCATGGAATTTTCACTATAAATTTTTTTCTATGAGGCTTTAGAAGATGAAATTGCAATCACATGGATTCTAAATATTGGTGAACTTCGCGTACTAATTTCATATCTTGGTTCGCTATATTTCCAGAGATATGATCTGAGGAAGTTAGGGTTTTTGCAACCTCCGAATTCCATCTCAAATAAGTGACTTGGGGAAAATTGTCATAACTTTCTCTTTGAGCATCGGATTTGAATTTCATAAAAAATTATGAAAGTGCACAAGCTATAGTTTTTTTATATCATTTTTAGGGCTGAAGGTCGAAACAATGACACATGGAACTCCGTACAAGTTCGCTCCACTGAAAGAGTCCATAATCAGGTCATCATGGGAGATTGGGAATAAATTTATCTACAATTTTTGTATGAATTGTGGCGTTGGAAATATGACGCAAAGGTCTAGAAGAGGAAGGAATTTTGAGATATTGGATAGGTGAAATTACAAAGATACAACAGTTTCAATATATAACTACAAAAAACAAGGAAAAGGGTGTGTATATTTTTTTAATTTGCATAATTTTTATTTGAATAATCAATTTGAAGTGATTCAAATGGTATAAAGAAGCATATATATCATTATTTCATTCCAATATGTCTCAAAACAAAAAAAGATGGACACACCCAATAAGCAACCAGAAAGCTCTGATATGATGTATGAAGAAGAGGAAGAAATACAACATGATATATCAAAGTTACAGGACCAAGTGCAACAAATTTCACTCTCCCAAAGAGCAACCAAAAATGAATTAGGGGTGATGAATGTTAAGATGGATGGTTTAGAGAAAAAAATAAAAGGATACATGGATGGTTTAAAAGGGGATATAGAAGTTTAAAATAAAACATGGAAGGTTTGAAGGAAGGTTTGACAAAGTTGCTACAAGAAAAGCTTCCCAATGGTGACAAAGTAATCCATGAAAATCACGACGAGGAAAAAAATAATACGAATTATGATTTCAGATACACCAATGTTGGGTTTAAGACCCACCACATTCCATTGATAGATATGAGGAAGTTTGATGAGAAGGATCTGGTAACATGGATACTACATATGGAGCAATATGTTGATCTCCATGATGTGCAACACACACAAAAGGTACACATTGCATCGTTATATTTAGAAACCAATCAATTTGTATGGAATCTATGGATTTGTTCTTGTAAACCACTTGTCACTTGGTTAATTTTTACGAAGGAAATGATGGCACATTATGAAGATACAAAGAGCAACACCTTCTTTATCCAATTAATAAATCTCAAATAAAAGGGTTCAATGGTGGAGCACATTGAAGACTTTCAAAAATTGAATATTAGGGTAACTGATATTCCAAAGGAGCATAAGATTGATGTTTTCATAGGGAATTTAAAGGATAACATCCAATATGAGGTTCACCTTTTGGAACTTGATTCATTGTAGAAGGCATTCAGGGTGGCAAGAAAAGTTGAAAGCAAAATTATGGCAACAAGGAAGTCTACTACCCATAAATATAAAGATGGAAGTGTTGTTGCTCCTAGCGTTCCAAAACCTATAAGGTTGACACCATAAAATTGGAATAAAAAAGAGAAAAAGGGATTTGTTACAGTTGTGATAGAAAATACACTAAAGGTCATAAGTGTGTTGAAAGAAATTATTTTACATAGATTGTGAAGAGGAGGAAGAAAAAGAACAAGAAACATCAAAATATTAGGATATACACCAAGAACCAACCCCAAAGAAACAAGAAATGAATCCAACCATATCTTGTAATGCATTGGCAGGAATCACCACTCCTAAAACTCTTAAGATAGAAGTATATATCAAGAGGAAAAAGGTAATAGTGTTGATTGATTCGAGTAATGTCCATAGTTTTATTCATTGTAAGATAGCCAAGGAATTGAATCGCCTCCCTTATCGAACACCAGAGTGTCAAGTGATGGTTGCAAATGGAGGAACTATAAATTTCTATGGAAAGTGTGATAATATCGAGCTAACCATGGGGGAATATTTATTGAATTGTTTGGTGCTGATGTTGTACTAGGAGTCCAATGGTTTTAATTTTCAAGAAGTTTTTTTGAAATTTATTTGGGAAGGAAAGGAAGTTGAATTAAGGGGTATCGCAGGAAAAACGGGAAAGATAATGAACTCTAATGGCATGACAAAGCTTATAAAGAAAGAACAACGGGGCATAATTTCACAATTATTCTCACTAAAGATTCAAACATAGAAATCATCTATTTCTCTATATCTCCAAAAAGTCTTGGAAAATCATTCCAAGGTATTTGAGACTCCCAAAGGCCTCCCACCTATTCGTGATCATGATCATGCTATTCATTTGATCCTAGGAAGTGTTCCTCTGGACATCAGGCCTTACCAATATCCCTATGCCCAAAAGAGTGAAATTGAACATATGAGTGAAAAAATACTAGAGGTTAATATAATTCAACCTAGTCAAAGTTCTTTCTCTACTCTAGTAGTATTGGTGCACAAGAAGGATGAATCATGGCATATGTGTCTAGATTATAGGGAGCTCAACAAGCTCACTATTAAAGATAAATTTCTCATTCTTGTCATTAATGAACTGATGGATGAATTACATGAAGCAATTTACTTCACCAAGCTAGATTTTCGTTCAAGATATCATCAAATTAGAATGAAGAGTGAAGACATTTCAAAAAAAGAATTCATAACTCATGAGGGTCATTATGAATTTTTGGTCATGCCTTTTGGCCTTACTAATGCACCTTCCACATTTCAAGGTTTGATGAATTCCATTTTTAAACCCTTCCTTAGAAAAATTGTGTTAGTATTTTTTGATGATATACTAATCTATAGCAAGTCTTGGAAGGATCATGTTCAACATGTTGACAATGTGCTCAAACTATTAGAGGAGAAACAATTATATGCAAAAACCTCCAAATGTTTATTTGGAGTACAAGAGGTGGAATATTTGGATCATATTTTATCTCATGAGGGTGTTAAGGTAGACCTTAACAAAAATAAAGCCATTAAGGAATGGAAAATCCCCACAACCATAAAGTATCTTCGAGGATTTCTCAGGTTGATAGGATATTATCACAAGTTATTTAAGAATTATAGGATAATAGAAGCACCTCTAACAACATTACTAAATAAATATGTGTTTTCTTGGACTCCAAAAGAAACTAAGGCCTTTGAACATCTTAAAGATGCAATGTGCCAAGCACTGGTCTTAGCTATGCCAGACTTCACAAAAACCTTTATTTTGGAATGTGATGCCTCAGGAAATGGAATTTGTGTTGTTTTAATGCAAGAAAGAAGACCCATTTATTTTGAAAGTCGTCCAATCAAAATAAAATATTTACACAAACCTATTTATGAGAAGGAAATGTTGGCAATACTACATGCACTAAAGCAATGACAGCCTTACCTAATGGGAAGACACTTCAAGGTAAAAACAGATCGTGGTAGTCTTAAATACTTTTTGGAACAAAGATTATCTTTAGAAGAACAACAAAAATGGGTCACAAAGATGTTGGGTTATGACTTTGAAATTATCTACAAAAAGGGGAAGCAAAATATTGTTGTAGATGCACTCTCAAGAAATAACGAGGAAATGGAAGCATTGCTTTGTGCCATTTCTATTATCCAACCTGATTAGATAACCAGAGCAAGGGATGAATGGAAGAATGATGAAGAGGTGTGGACACTCATTCAAAAGGTTCAACAAGACCCCAATACTTCTGATACATTTAGCTGGAAAAATGGTTCATTATGGTACAAATATCGGTTATATATGTAAGAATTCCCAACTCAAGCAAAAGATTCTTTTGGAATTGCACACCTCCCCTTTAAGAGGGAACTTAGGATTTTTAAAAACTTATCACAGGATCAAGAAGGAATTATTTTGGGATGGCCTTAAATCTAATATTCAGAAGTCTGTGGCAAAATTTTTAGTTTTCTAAAAAAATAAAGTTGAGACAATTAAGACCCCAGGTTTGTTACAATCTTTAGCCATTCCAAGTCAAAGTTGGGAGGAGGTCTCAATGGATTTTACCACAGGTTTACCCAAGTCTAAAGGAAGGAGTGTCATCATGATGGTATTTGATAGACTTACCAAGTATGCACACTTTTGTGAATTATCTCATCCTTTTAAATCCAATACAGTTGTTATTGCATTTATGGAAACAATTCAAAAGCTACATGGAAACCAAAAGATTATTGCAAAATACAAAGATCCCATTTTCACTCGAAATTTTTGAAGGAAATTATTTTCTTGTCTTGGCACTGTTGATGCCCCGAAAATCGTTTCATCAACATCGGGGATAACCACCCGGTCCGGACCTTAATACAGCTCCTTTTCTGTTTGGGATGGTGGCTCCGACTGGATATAATGGGACCAGTTTCCCAGTAATGAATAAAAAGGGGATGGATGAGTGATTGGTTTTCTAATAAATGATAATGAATGGATGACTAAAAATAGAAAATACAAATGACTATTCTATCCCAGGAAGCTTCTATTCTTAAGTGCAACGCTTGATGATATATGTTCATCAATAGGCATATAGATGACTCTATTCAATAAACATAGACATTCATTCACATAATAATTTCTTTGTTCAAATAGCTGAACAAAGTAATTAATAAAACATTGTTACACTTATCTTTTTATATTACTGATACATGTACGATTAGAAGAAAAGCATGTTGTAAACATCCAATAGTGGAAAGTATAAATAATGTTGTTAAAACACATGCATATATTCAATAATAGCAAGAGTGATCAAATAACAATTCACATAGAAAGAATGAATTCAGACATAGATAGTAGTACCATATGAGCTGCAAATCATTCCCAACATTAATCGCAATTCGAATTCCTTCTTCCGACTCAGAAATATTTTTAAATAAAGGCAGTAGTGCACATCCACATAAAAGCTTCGTTATCAAAATTGGAATAATTGGCCTAGTCTTTATAAAAAATATATACCTGAAGTACGGTAGTGTAACTTCAGGTTTAAGTTATATACAAAAACTTACGACCCTTTCCAATGCATTAAAAGGGTCTATAAATACTTGATTAAAACTAACTAACTACAAAATTAAAATGCTGCCTAATTGGTACAACTTGATCTTGAATATCTTCCCCATAGCAATCTGGCAGTCGGTAGCATGATTCATCACTCTGGCTATTTGCCTTTCGACCTGAGTTGGCATATCGCTAGCATTGGTTCCACTTCTTGAGGGCGGCTGAGACGAGAATTGAGTTGAGCAGCATAGGTGGCATCTTGTATATCGGGAATGATACACCCGATTGCATCTGTTAGGCACTTGAGGGCAGCTCTCTGGCTGTATGGTTTTACTAGGAACAACCAATAGGTGTCCCAAGTTAAACTGTTAATACCTGCAATCAATCTCCCATTCTTTTCCAGCTCTTGATAACATGATTGCTCCAATGTTTTAGCTAATAGTAATTTACCCGAGGACTCATGCTTGTGTTTCGCTAGGTTTTGTCTCCAATCCCGTATAGGTGCTGATTTAATGTCATTTTCATCTCTGAACTTCTCCAGAAATGCTTTGTTATACTTCTTCTCTGGTGCAGGCAAATGGTACATTTGTCTCAAATCATCGGGTTGAAAGGAGCCGAACATTCTCCCGTCGATAGTGCAAAATTTTTGTTTGTAATTGGGATTTCCTCAATTGCCCATCTTACCACATCTGTGTATGGAAGAATTTTCTCTCGAGCCGCTATCTGGTGTAGGTAAGAGTCGGCCAAATCCTTTAGGGTTGCATCGGACTTCCGGGTCAGGTCTGTTGTGGCTTGTACTGATGTTACCTGAGGCTCTTCGGCCTCAACTAGATTATAGATGCTCTGCCAAGTAGTTTTACCGAGACCAAGACATGTGGTGTCCGAGATTAATCCCTTTTTACTTGGTCCCGGATCGGCAGTGTGTTGTCTTGTTACTGTGGAAGTTGAAGCTGTTCTAGATTTCTTAGACTTCTTCCCCATTTGGCCTAAATTCGCTGCTTCGGAGGAGCTCTGCACAGGAGATAAAATGAACGTAATGCGGAGAATAGGTGGCGCAAACCAAATATGAAAGAGTTATATCAATCAATGAATAATGGAAGACTAACATAAGGTGGCCGCAGATACAATCTCTGAAGAGATTTTGGCATTACTGCTCCATTAAATGGCCGTTTAAACCTGTCAATCATTTAAATGCTCATCATATCGTTTATTGGCCGAATAATTCATTTAAGCGTGGCTTTGATGTTTTGGCAGTTGGGCGTAAGTGAATCACTATCGGGAAGAGAAAGGCCTTTAATACTAATTAAACATAATATATCCTAGCCTTATCAATCCTTTTTGAAAGTTGCGCCTAGCTTTATCGCAATCGGCGATCGGAGGAATGCTTAAGTTGTTATATTGGTGTCCTTTCGGAATCCCCGATCGCCGATAGCGATATCGCCAATTCGCATCGGGAGTTTTTAAAAGAGGGCTTTTAGATGCATGCATGTTACATTCCCCGATCACCGATAGCGATATCGCATTGGAGCAAAGAGAGGGGCCTTTTGTTATGATCGCTTGCCTTCCCGATATCCGATAGTTATTCGCGCTTGTCGCATCGGGGAAAACCAATGGGTCTTTTGTCATGCATCCTTTGTTATTGCGATATGCGATCTTGCGATCGCTTTATCGCAATAATAAAGGATTATTCATTTTTTTATTATAAGACCGATTATGTGTTTTCTCAAAAGGTTTATAATGTTTTATTTCTTTTCGGACCTTTTGAGGAATGATAAATTGATACCAATTTAATCTAAAAGGGACCCATTTCATATTATAGTTTTGAAAGTAAAAATTTTATGAAATGGGGGGTTGTTGTACTGCACAACAATTGGCGATTCGCTGGGAGAAACAGTTATCTCTGAGAAATGTTGAAATACTTAGACTTTCTTTGAATAGGAACCTTATCAAAGAGGAAAATTCTAATATAACTAGGTGTACATACATTCTGAATAAAATAAGAGCTATTTTTGCTAATTTCTTCTCTAGTTAAAATTAGATACATTCTAAGTTTTAAATTGGCCTCTATTGGTTGACAATGATAAAACAGAAAACCTTTCCAACTTAGCCTTTTTAATTGACTCCTTTGTCATAGGTAGAGCCTCTGCTGCCAGCAAACGTTCATAGTTTCGACAGGGATACCTTTTAACGATTTCACTGTCCATTATCCCATCCATTTCGGAGTATGATTAAAAGAATGAATTCAAAACATGCTTTCATATTTTGTATTTATTTTTTCCTTTTCTATTATTTTGTAAGATAAAAAGCCATTGTCCTGGTTTGGTGGCCAGCTTGTTCGACAATGCCATTCACTGGTAGTAATCTAACCGAACAAGCTGGCTCGTGATGAGACCCCTTGTCTTATGATTATAAGCCACTACCTTGTTTTGGTATGCAGTGTTGGTAATGTCGGTTAAACTATTTCCCAATGATCATGGTAAGCAGGCTTGTAATAATACCCCTTATCTTTTATATCAAATAATTTAGAATTACACTCTGAGTAATCATAAACTTTGATGAATGGGATGGACAATTTTCTCCTTAAGAACGAATGGATGACAGGGTAAGAGTTGAAGATGCTAAGATTGAATTAGTTTCTGTTTTGATATTGATAACCTTTTTGTGGCCAATTTGAAAACCATAAAATGATTTATAATACTTCTAAATCTTGAGAAGATTTCACAAAAATGAAATGGGGTTTCAGAATGTGAATATACCTAATTTCCTAGAAATTGTCCCTTTTGTTTAAGGCTTCTATTTTAAAAGTAAATATCAAAACTACTTCTTTTGAGCAACTTTTCAATATAGCAAAGGCCAATGGAAGATATCTTACAACTTTATTTCCTAATGGTCCTACAAACTACAAATTCTACTGAACTTAAAAAGGGAGAAGGGGTTACCTCCTCAATTGAAGAATTTCTTTAAGATGAGGCCATTAACAGGAAGAGAATCTCTCTTACCTGATAAATCTTGTAATATGAATGTCGAATGGCTTATCTTCTCGCAGATCTGAAATGGTCCAAGCCACATTTTTTGGAACTTGGTGTGTTTTCCTTTATCCTCATGGGCTTTGTCCCATTTCAGAACTAAATCACCAACCTGCAACTGTTTTGAACTAGATGAAGTTGAATCAAAAGATGACTTGATAATTTGCTGATGTTTTTCATGAGTAATTTTGGCCTTTTCTCTTTCTTCTTCTAATTTTAAGATTTGATCATGTCTAAGTTGAATAGAAGAAGAGGGGCTTTCTTCAATAAACTGAACTAGGGCTAGAGAAGGAAGCACTAGATTCGTTGGTAGCACTGCTTCTTTCCCATATACAAGGTTGAATGGAGAAGTACCTATGGAAGTCTTCTGCGTTATTCTATCAGCCCATAGTGCGAATATTAAAGATTTGTGCAAGTTTTTATGATTCTGTTCAATAGTTCGCTTAATAATTTTAACTAGATTTTTATTGGTAGATTCTGCTAAACCATTACCCTGGGGATAGTAATTTGCAGAATATTTCAGTTTAAACCCTCTTTTAATAGCGAACTCAAACATAGCATTTCCAGATAAATAAGATGCATTATCGAAAACAAGAGCATTTGGGACACCAAACCTGGTAATGATAAATTGATCTATGAATTCCATAATTGCCTCAGAATTTGTTGTCTTTAAAGGAATCGCTTCAACCCACTTAGTAAAGTAATCAGTGGCAGTAAGGATATACTTATGCTGTTTAGATGAATGTGGAGTGATTTATCCAATGATGTCTAATCCCCATTGCTCAAATGGTTGTTCAATGTTGACTGGTTGCAAAGGGAAAGCTGGCTTTCTTTGTCTTCCACTGGAGGTTTGACACTTCGGCATTTCCTTACATATTCATGAGCATCTCTGAACAATGTGGGCCAATAGTATCCAGCATGAATGATTTTGTGGGCTGTTGTGTCGGCTCCAAAATGTCCTCCTGCTGGTCCATCATGTAGTTCCTGCAAAACCTTTTGTGCTTCAGGTTTTTCTAGGCATCTTAACAAAATCGAATCATAATTTTGCCTAAAAAGTACATCATCAATGATTGTGAAGTTTTTCGCTTTTAATCTAATGGCCCGTTTGTTTTTATAAGATAGGTTAGGAGGTGCATATCCATTTTTCAAATAAAAGATCAAGTCTGCATATTGCGATTCAGAATCAGTAATACTTATCTGGTTGATTTCTTCAATATGTTTTATATCACCTGGTTCTTGAATGTTGGATGCTCCTGCTAATAACCTGCAAAAACCTTGGCCTCTAACAATCTTTGCTGGCTTGATTTCCAAGTCATATTCTTGAAGTGCTATGACCCATTTTGCCCTTTTTTCACCTAATTCCCTTTGGATTAGTAATTGCCTTACTACAGGAAAAGGAACTATAACTTTTTTATGGGATTTTAAAAGGAAGGGTTTGTAATGTTTGACAACTTTATACATAGCAAAGGCTTGTTTTTCAACTTCAGAATAATTTAGTTCAGCACCCTGCAGATTTGAACTATAAAATGAAATCGGTGCTTCCAAGTTGTGATCATTAATCTGAGTGAGTACTGCTGCATAAGATGAATCAGATGCGATAGTATAAAATGTGAAATGATTAGAAAAATTAGGAGTGTTTAAAGAGGGGGCATTGATTATTGATTGTTTGATTGAATCAAATGCTTCCTTTTTTGCAGATCCCCATCTAAACACTAAATTTTTCTTAATCATAGTTTGTAATGGTAAAATGATGTGGGAAAAGTCAGGAACAAATCTCTTGACAAAATTAATTTGACCTAAAAATGACTGCATGGATTTTTTATTATGAGGAAAAGGAATTTCAGAGATTTCTTTAATCCTATCCGGATCAATATAAATACCATCTTTGGAAATGATAAAGCCCAAGAGCTTTCCTTGATTAATAGCAAAGAAGGATTTTTTGGGATTGAGTGAGATACCATACCTTCTACAGCGTTCAAAGATTTGATTTAAATCATGCAAATGATTGGATCTCTTCTTGGAAAATACAGTAATATCATCTAAATAGACAACTACTGTTTTGTTAATCAATCCTTTGAAAGCTATATCCATCGCTCTTTGGAACGTGGCTCCTGCATTAATAAGTCCAAAAGGCATTTTCTGATAAGTGTAAGTTCCCCATTTCGTTCTGAAGGTAGTTTTGAGTCTGTCATCAGGATGGACCAAAATTTGGTTATATCCTGAAAAACCATCTAAAAAGGACATTAACTCAGAACCTGCTACTAAATGGAGTATCTGCTCCATAGTAGGTAATGGGAAATTATCTTTTTGGCTTGCCTTATTCAGATTTCTGAAATCTATACAAATCCTGATGTCGCCATTTTTCTTCCTAACAGGCACCATATTGGAAACCCAGTTTGAGTGTCGAACGGGAAAAATAATCTTAGCTTTCAAGAGTTTATTGAGTTCTGATTTTATTTGACTCTCTAAGTATGGATGTATTTTCCTCAACTTTTGTTGAACTGGTTTTGTTCAGACAACATTGGGATGGTATGCCGGATGATAGATGCATCGTATGTTTTTAAATCGTCATATTTCCAAGTGAAGACATGTTTATTTTTTCTTAATAATCTAATGAATGCTATCCTTTCTTCCACATAAAGTCCTAATCCAAAATTAATGTTTTGAGGGTTCTGCTCAGTGCCAAGATTTATCAATTCAAATATTAAGGTGGAACTTTGGAGCTTTGTATTGGTCACTGGTTTAAACCGGTCTTTAATATCGTAAAGATCCTCAAATTTAACCACAGGTTTTGGTATTGAGTTTTCCTCGTGCTTTTCTTTCATATGAAGATCATGCTCACTTTCCTCAATGATCTGATCATCGTAGGACTTGTCAGAAGTCAAAAAATGTAAGATGTCTTCATCGTGATTGAACACTCGCCAATTAGTGACATTGTCAGGAATCGATGGTCTAAAAAGTAACTCTAATGAAAACCTATCTGGGCTATAATCTTTGGAAGGTAGGAGTTTGGAAGCAACATTGGCTAGCAAGTCAGTTGCTGAATTCTGAGACCTAGGGATGGGAGAAATATTGAATGCTAAAAATTAAGAGGTGAGTTCTTGTACCAGCGACTGATAATGTTTGAGATGGCTAGAAAGACAATGAATTGTATTTCTCACCTGTTTAATAACAATTTCTGAATCACCAAACACTTTCAAATATTGAACCTTGAGGCCAATCGCTTTGTATAGTCCTTGAACTAAGGCTTTGTACTCAGCTGTATTATTCGTGCATTCAAATTCCAACCTACAGGACAGCGCCGTTTTTTCTACCTGAGGGCTAACCGAAATACATCCTGCTCCCGAGCCTTCGCTAGACTTAGACCCATCAAAATATAGTGACCAAAATAAAGAATTATCAACAATTTTATTTACGGTTTCCTCAGTAACATTAAAACATCTTGACCTATCTGTTTGTGAAAAATTTTCAATCTGAGATGTAAAATTGTTTATTGAGAAAGGAGATGGTTGGGCGGTGAAGTTGCCAAAGAATGATTCAGATGAATAATTCCCCAAGATATTGTTATTAAATGCTATTGGTTGATTCTCCTGTTCAAATTATGTAACAGTATGGGTCATATGTTTTTCCCGATTGATTTTTATTTGATTTGGCTTTCCCTTGTAGGGTAGCCACATATGGGACCAATCGGTAAAAATATACCCATGGAGCTTCTCAGACCAATCCCTACTCAAGATTAAACCATAAAACTTAGGTATATCAGCGATTAAGATATCAATTCTTTGAACTACTCGTGGATTAGCCGATAACCTGATAGTTAAAGAGTTAATTTCCCCTAAAACCTGGACTTTGGTTCTATCTAACTGTACAATGTGAATTGCGGACTTTTGGGGCTCAATGTTCAGTTTGGAACAAACTAAAGCTGGCATTATATTAGAGGATGCTCCTGAGTCAATCAAACAATTGTGTAGATTTCGATTATAAATC
The DNA here is from genome assembly GCA_031772625.1 of Pinus tabuliformis. Taxonomy (NCBI): domain Eukaryota; kingdom Viridiplantae; phylum Streptophyta; class Pinopsida; order Pinales; family Pinaceae; genus Pinus; species Pinus tabuliformis. The sequence goes on from CM062811.1 coordinate 890,491,402, forward strand.
TCGTGGGTTAAGAGGAAAGGAGTATGGGAATTTGATCTGTCTCCAATCAGAATCGTATCAGTAGCTTCAACCCTACCAGAAGGTGGTTGACCTGAATCATTTGTAGCTTTAGCACTAGGAAGAGGCGAAGAAGGAATGACATTCAATTCCTTTAGAAGAAATTTCTGCTGATATTTTAGTTTGCTAAGTTCAAACATGGTAATGTTTTCCTTAGTCTTCTTCATATCATCAACAATATTGTAATCCATTGAATCCGATACTACCAACGTTTTAGATGTTGAAGGTATATTTGAGGATGAAGGTTGGTTTTGAGGTACTATTGCAGTTGGCTTCTTTGTGGATACCTTTTCCTTTGTAGTAGTAGCACCTGCGCTTCTTTTCTTTGAACTTGCCTGGACAGGTTCAGGGGCACCTTTACTCCTAGTAGTCACAAGAAAAGCTTCTTGTTCATTTTCTGTATCGGAGTTAGGTAATATGAAGTCCCACATTCCATGGCATTCAACAACTTCCTCTTCTTCATTAGTTGGTGAAATTGTTTCTTCTTCTTCAGGATCTGAATCTGCATTAGATATAACATTTGGTGGTTTTGATTCGGTTTTCTTAAAATTTCTAAAGGGCCTTTTTGTTGAGGTTTCCGCTACTTGTTTTTTGATCTCAACCATTTCATTTGACAAAGTCTTGAGGACCTTTTGCAGACCCTCCATATCATATGGATCTTTAGGGGTTTTCTTCTTTGAATCATCTTTAAAAGAAACTTTTTTGGATTTTCTATCTTCAAGAGCAGCTTTCTTTTCTAAAGCATTAATACGTTTCTCCACAGCAAGTGCTTCTTTCATGTTTTCAGCTAAAGTTAGTTTTCTGGCCCTGTCTACGAAGATAGCTATATTGGCAGGTAGGGCAGTTATATACCATTCGCTTCTGATTTGCTCACTTGGTTTGGAGGCCGTTGCGATCTTATTCAAGAGTTTATTGAATCACAAATTGAATTCTTTAATCGGTTCTCTATGCTCTATCCTAAGATTGGAGAGATCATTAATTAATGTGGCTAAAGATCTATCATCACCATACTTAGTAAGAAACTGTTCTTGGCAAATGTTCCAACTAGTAATGGATCCAGAGGGCAGGGAAAAATACCAAGATCCTGCTGATCCTTGCAAAGTATAAGGGAAAAGCCTAACGACAACATCTTCCTCTGTTACTCCTTTCAAATTAACTGATAACATGAAGTTATTAATATGTTCTTCAGCTTGTATTCCATTATCTGGGTTAAACTTGGGTAGCCATTTTTCAGGAGCATCAGGCAATGCATGTAATGGTGCAGGCATATTGACTGCACCAGGTCTATTCCATGGATTTTCCATTGAAACACCAGTAGTGGATGAGATTGCTGATGAAATTCTAGATGTTTGGGAAGGAATTGATATTGAGGATTGAGCCGGTTGGGATGTTGAAGTTCCTAATCCCTGATGAACAACAATATGTAATGAGGGAGTGGATGGTTGACTTCACACTGGGGAAGATGAGATGGAGGATGTGGATGAAAATGCTTCACTGTCAGATCCTTCAGTGTTCTTCTTTGCCCTTTTCCTTTTAGGTAAGGGCAGCTCAGTAGGTTCGATACCGAGCTTTCCGCTCTGAAGTCTAGTGAGAGGATGAGGTAGATTGAATTGCAAAGTCTCATTGCTTTGAGATACCTCAGATTTCTGTGGTGATATCGAGAAGCCTTGAAGTTTATGGATGAGTAACTAAACTTCAGGGGACTCAGGACTTAATCGTTCTGGAGTATTGTGGGTTTGAGCAGTGGTAGTTGATTCCTCTTCTTCTCGCTTGGATACTGGAGAACCAGCATGCAATTGCGAAGTACGAGGTGATGTGAAGGGATATTTACTCTCAGAATGGTCTGTAGATTTGGGTTTTCTTGCCATTCACAGTTCATGCCCTCTTTCTAGCGCCAAAAATGTTGATGCCTCGAAAATCGTTGCATCAACATCGGGGGATAACCACCTGGTCCGGACCTTAATACAACTCCTTTTCTGTTTGGGATGGTGGCTCCGACTGGATATAATGGGACCAGTTTCCCAGTAATGAATAAAAAGGGGATGGATGAGTGATTGGTTTTCTAATAAATGATAATGAATGGATGACTAAAAATAGAAAATACAAATGACTATTCTATCCCGGGAAGCTTCTATTCTTAAGTGCAACGCTTGATGATCTTTGTTCATCAATAGGCATATAGATGACTCTATTCAATAAACATAGACATTCATTCACATAATAATTGCTTTGTTCAAATAGTTGAACAAAGTAATTAATAAAACATTGTTACACTTATCTTTTTATATTACTGATACATGTATGATTAGAAGAAAAGCATGCTGTAAACATCCAATAGTGGAAAGTATAAAGAATGTTGTTAAAACACATGCATATATTCAATAATAGAAAGAGTGATCAAATAACAATTCACATAGAAAGAATGAATTCAGACATAGATAGTAGTACCATATGAGCTGCAAATCATTCCCAACATCAATCGCAATTCGAATTCCTTCTTCTGACTCAGAAATACTTTTAAATAAAGGCAGTAGTGCACATCCACATAAAAGCTTCGTTATCAAAATTGGAATAATTGGCCCAGTCCTTATAAAAAATATATATATGAAGTACAGTAGTGTATCTTCAGGTTTAAGTTATATACAAAAACTTACGACCCTTTCCAATGCATTAAAAGGGTCTATAAATACTTGATTAAAACTAACTAACTACAAAATTAAAATGCTACTTAATTGGTACAACTTGATCTTGAATATCTTCCCCATAGCAATCTGGCAGTCGGCAGCATGATTCATCACTCTGGCTGTTTGCCTTTCGACTTGAGTTGGCATATCGCTAGCATTGGTTCCACTTCTTGAGGGTAGCTGAGACGAGAATTGAGTTGAGCAGCATAGGTGGCATCTTGTATATCGGGAATGATACACCCGATTGCATCTGTTAGGCACTTGAGGGCGGCTCTCTGGTTGCATGGTTTTACTAGGAACAACCAATAGGTGTCCCAAGTTAAATTGTTAATACCTGCGATCAATCTCCCATTCTTTTCCAGCTCTTGATAACATGATTGCTCCAATGTTTTAGCCGATAGTAATTTACCCGAGGACTCATGCTTGTGTTTCGCCGGGTTTTGTCTCCAATCCCGTATAGGTGCTGATTCAATGTCATTTTCATCTCTAAACTTCTCCAGAAACACTTTGTTATACTTCTTCTCTGGTGCAGGCAAATGGTACATTTGTCTCAAATCATCGGGTTGAAACGAGCCGAACATTCTCCCATCGATAGTGCAAAATGTTCTGTTTGTAATTGGGATTTCCTCAATTGCCCATCTTACCACATCTGTGTATGGAAGAATTTGCTCTCGAGCCGCTATCCAGTGTAGGTAAGAGTCGACCAAATCCTTTAGGGTTGCATCGGACTTCCGGGTCAGGTCTGCTGTGGCTTGTACTGATGTTACCTGAGGCTCTTCGGCCTCAACTAGATTATAGATTCTCTACCAAGTAGTTTTACCGAGACCAAGACATGTGGTTTCCGAGATTAATCCCTTTTTACTTGGTCCCGGATCGGCAGTGTGTTGTCCTGTTACTGTGGAAGCTGAAGTTGTTCCAGATTTCTTAGACTTCTTCCCCATTTGGCCTAAATTCGCTGCTTCGGAGGAGCTCTGCACAAGAGATAAAATGAACGTAATGCGGATAATAGGTGGCGCAAACCAAATATGAAAGAGTTATATCAATCAATGAATAATGAAAGACTAACATAAGGTGGCCGCGGATACAATCTCTAAAGAGATTTTGGCATTACTGCTCCATTAAATGCCCGTTTAAACCTATCAATTATTTAAATGCTCATCATATCGTTTATTGGACGAATAATTCACTTAAGCGTGGCTTTGATGTTTTGGCGGTTGGGCGTAAGTGAATCACTATCGGGAAGAGAAAGGCCTTTAATACTAATTAAACATAATATATCCCAGCCTTATCAATCCTTTTTGAAAATTGTGCCTAGCTTTATCGCAATCAGCGATCGGAGAAATACTTAAGTTGTTATATTTGTGTCCTTTCGGAATCCCCGATCGCCGATAGTGATATCGCCAATTCGCATCGGGAGTTTTTAAAAGAGGGATTTTAGATGCATGCATGTTACATTCCCCGATCGCCGATAGCGATATCGCATCGGAGCAAAGAGAGGGGCCTTTTGCTATGATCACTTGCCTTCCCGATATCTGGTAGTTATTCGCACTTGTCGCATCGGGGAAAACCAATGGGTCTTTTGTCATGCATCCTTTGTTATTGCGATATGCGATCTTGCGATCGCTTTATCGCAATAATAAAGGATTATTCATTTTTTTATTATAAGACCAATTATGTGTTTTCTCAAAAGGTTTATAATGTTTTATTTCTTTTCGGACCTTTTGAGCAATGATAAGTTGATACCAATTTAATCTAAAAGGGACCCATTTCATATTATAGTTTTGAAAATAAAAATTTTATGAAATGGGGGGTTGTTGTACAGCACAACAGGTACTCAATTAGCTCATAGCTCATCTTATCATCCTCAATCTGAAAAGAAAACTGAGATATTGAACAAATGTTTGGAAGGGTATTTTTGATTCTTTGTATATGATAAAAAAATACAATGGGTCAAGTGGTTACCTCTGGCTGAATGGTGGTATAACACTTCCTTCCATAATGCAACAAAAATGAATCCATTTATGGCACTTTATGGATATCATCCACTGTCCATCACATCATATTTTTGAGAAATTTCTAAGGTTCAAGCAATGGAAGATCACATCGAACATCAACAACAAGTTCTCCCACTCTTAAAGGATAACCTCACTTTGGTGCAGAATAAAATGAAATAACAAGTAGATCAACGTCGCAGTGAAATAAGTTTTGACATAGGTGACTGGGTATTTTTACACCTACAACCATATAAACAAATGTCCCTCAGGCAAGCTAAGAAGGATAATAAATTATCACCCATGTACTATGGTCCTTACAAGGTGTTGCAAAATATTGGTATTATGGCACACAAATTGGATTTGCTTGCATCTTCTTGAGTACACCCAATTTTCCATGTTTCATGCTTAAAGAAGGTTATTGGTGACAAGCTCCCAGTTCAAACAATATTTCCAGAACTTGAAGAATAAGGAAAAATCATATTGGAGCTTGAATTAGTCACGGAAACAAGAACCCAAAAACTATGGAATTGATCATTTTCAGAGTATCTCATTAAGTGGAAGAAATTACCCAAAAAAAAATCACATGGGAGGATGAGAAGTTTATACAAAAGAAACTAGAACTACTCAAGCGTTGAGGACAACACTTGTTTTGAAGGAGAGGGGCATGTTAGGTCCCTATAATAATAATGTAGTCATGTTATTGTTATTGTTAATGTATCTTCCATATTGTTATTGTTGTGCTCCATAAAATCCCACCATTGTTATTGTTGTGACCTTACATTATTATTGTTATGTAGACTCTAATTATATTGTGACCCCATAGACTCCTATATATAGAAAGGAGGTATTTTCATTTGTATCATCCAGGAATTGTTCATTTAAGTGATGTAAAGGAGGTTTCCCCCTCGAAGAGGCTATTTCTCAGGTCGTTGATCTATCTTTTATTCTATTTTGTGAGATGGTTGCATAATAGAGATGATTGTTCCCTATAATCCACAATAGAATGGAATAACATAACGAAAGAAAAAATCTATTGAAGAATATGTTAAGGTCGTGATGCATGATTTGGACTTGTCATTATTCTTATGGGGTGAAGCATCACAAACAATTATGTACATTCAAAATCAAAGTCCTCATAGAGTTATGGGAGGTATGACTCTTGAAGAAGCCTTCTCAAAAAGGAAGCTAGAGGTTGGGCACTAGAGAATATTTGGTTGTATTGTATATATTCATGTTCCCAATGATAAGAGAAACAAGCTTGATCCTTCAGGACAGAAAGGCATATTTGTTGGATATAGTGAATCTTCAAAGTCCTATAGAATATATATTCCAGAGCAACGTTGGATTGAGGTCAGTTGAGATGTCACCTTCAATGCAAACGTGGCATATTGGATGTATAAGGAAGTCTTCATAGATTCTTTGGAGGAAGTTAAACATGAAGCCTCAAGGGAGGAGTAGTCGAGTTCTATAGAATGTACTAGAAGGCCCGAAAGGCCTCAAGATCCAATAGAACTAGTCATAGTTCCAGGGATCAAGAAGAGACTAGCATGGCTTAGATCTACATTAGAAGAGGTGGAAGGACATGAAACTCCTAATGGCACATATAGAGAACTGAAGAAACCTAAAAGGTTCTCCAGCTATGCAACTCTCATGGCAAAAATCATTGATGAAGAACCTTTGACATATGAATAAGAAACCAGTCAGAAGGTGTTGAAGGAAGTAATGAATGAGGAGTACTAATCAATCATGAAGAATGATGTTTGAGAAATTGTGCCAAGGCTTGAAGGGAAGTCCATGGTGACTTCCAAGTGGATCTACATGATAAAGTATGTTGCAGATGGTAGTATTGAAAAATATAAGGTGAGTTTCATGGTTATAGGATTATCCTAGAAAGAGGGAGAAGACTATGATGAGATGTTTTCTCCATTTTTAGGTACACCTCTATTAGATGCATCATTTATCTTGTTGTTACGTTGGATTGGAATTTGCATCAGATTGATGTGAAGACTACTTTCCTCAAAGGTATGATTGAGGTAGAGGTGTACATAGAGAAACCCCAAGGATTTGAGGTATATGGAAATGAGTCTCATGTTTATAGATTGAGGAAGGCCTTGTATGGACTCAAGCAAGCTCCATGAACTTGGTATGCTCATGTAGACAACTATCTGACAAGACTAGGATTTACCAAGAGTGAAGCCAATCCAAACCTTTACTTTAAGGTTGTGAAGAATTCACCTGTGATATTACTATTATATGTAGATGATTTGTTTCTGACATATGACGAGCCTCTTATCATTTAGTGTAAGAAGAAGTTGGCTTCTAAGTTCAACACAACGGATCTTGGGTTGATGCACCATTACTTGGGATTAAAAGTATGGCAAAAACCTGGTGAATTATTCCTTGGTAAAGGAAAGTATGTGTTAGATATCCTTTAGAGATTCAATATGATGGATTGCAAATCCATGGTGACTCCCATGGTGACTAACTTGAAGAAGTTAAGAGGTTTCGACTCAAGATTGGTAGATCCATCTATGTTCCAGTGGTTGATTGGTATGTTGATGTATTTGGTTAACACCAAGTCCTACATTTGCTTTGTTGTGAACACCTTGAGCCAATTCTAGGTAGAACTAATACACAAATATTAGATTGTAGCAAACCATATCTTGAGGTATTTGTGTGGTATAGTGAACTATGGCTTGAGGTATGTTGCTAACAAGGTTGTACAACTTCAAGGATATACAGATGTTGATTGGGCAGGAAGTGTTGAAGACAAGAATATTACCTTGAGAGTATGCTTTAGTTTGGGATCTGCTATGATAGTGTGAATAAGTAGGAAGGAGATGCCAATTTCACTCAGCATCGTTGAACCAGAGTACATTGCAGCCTATGAGGTTTGTATCAAAGAAGAATGGCTTTGGAAATTGTTTGTAGAATTGTTCTGCCAGAAGTTGGAACCGACGATGATACGTTGAGATAATCAAAGTTGTGTGAATATTTCATAGAATCATGTGTTCCATGATAGGTCTAAGCATATTAAAATCAAGTACCACTACATTTGTGACATGGTGTAGAAGAAAACAATAAAGCTCGAGTATATCTCCATCAATGAGCATATACATAATATTTTAATGAAGTTGTTGCCAAGGAAAAAGATCGTGTACTTCAAAGACATGTTGGGGATCATGTAGATCACCCCTCTCATTGACAGGGAGTGTTGATTTATCTATGAAATGGATTGACATTCTCTGGAAGGGGAGAATGGGTCCAAGAGACCCAGAGGGCTCAATGGCTTGTGTTAACTGAGTGTCTCTTAGAGGAGGACCTTGATCACACACTATAAATGGTGGAGTGAAGTCCTGGACCCTGATCACACACCAGACATGGTGGAGTGAGGGCCTTCAGCATCTGGAACTTGGTCACACAACGGAAGGGTGGAGTGAGGTCCTAGACCCTGATCACCAAACAGGAACGGGTTCAATAAGGTCTTTGCCTAGAGTGCTCACCAAGAAGGGTGAGTGAGTTCTTGCTAGTTGGGGGTCTCAACATTTTGGCCTAGGTGGTGGCCATTGAATTCGAGGATTGAGCACTCTAGAGTAGTCAGTCGTAATATGTTGATGACATTTCCATGGATTTGGTACCACCCTAGTTATGGATGCTAGTAGATGCTGATGATAGATGATGATGCTGGTAATAATGGATAACCTTTTCTTTAGAAAAAAATGTTAAATTTGAGAACATATATGACAGGGATTATGAATACCTCCTTAGTTAAGAGGGAGTGTTGAATTTGTAACTATGGCCAGACTTCATAATGCATTTGTGCTCACTTGATGTAAATATATTTATTATTGTAAAGAATATTTATAAATGTTTGAGTCAAAGGAAAATTTATGTTGATTCAAAGTCCCATTGCAAATTTCAAAAGATGTAAATTTAAATTTTAAAATGAAATTTTTGGATCCAAAAGTGATGAGTGTACTTCTCTCAAAGTCAAGTCATCCCTGGCCAAGAGACATTTCCATTCACCTTAGACAGACTACTATATAAAGGCATCTCGAGCTCCTCATTTGGGAAATTGACATTCCTCTCTCAAGATAGTTTCTGGACAAGTGAGCAAAAGATAATAATGAAAAACAAGGATGAAGAAGGCTAAATTTATCTCCACTATCTCTCTCTAGAAACTCACACGTGTGAAGGAATCTCTCTTTGTGATTCGTAAGTTCTGGGAAAACTATTTTAGGGGGGCCAAAATTTTCTAGGTTACTAGGGAAACTGCTGCAGGGCCAAAATTCTAGAAGTGTAGGATCAAGAGAAAAGTGCAAGATCAGTTTGGGTGACTTGAATTGGAGGAGAAGAGAAGGTTTGACCATAGGTCTAGGTGTGTCTCTCATTGAACAAGAATAATTTAAGGTTGTCAGTTTTTTCCCGTAGTGTGTTTTCCTAGGGTAAATTTTGTCTCTCTTTTCTGCATTGTTATCTCTATTTTTCTATTGTTCTTTATTGTTGAATTTATAAAGTATAATTACTTAATGATATATTGGAACAAGTTAAAAGAAGATCTACATCAAAAGTAATTATCATAATTTCAAAAATATTGTGCTAACATTAATTGCATTTGAAAATCAACATGTTATTAGAGCTTTGGTGACAAAAGGAAGGTACATGGAAGAAACCCTAGAAATAGCATTTTATTAAAGTCCTTCTTGTACATTGCCATCTATGGCTTCCTCCATGAAATCTAAAAACAAGCTAGAGGGTGCATCAAACTTCTGAGCTTGGAAACTCATAATAGACCTTATTCTAGCAAAAAATAATGTTGGATATTGTGACAAGAAAGACTATTGAACTGAATGATGCAGTTGGAAAAGAGAAGTTCAAGGTGGATGATATTACTTCCATGATTCTAATAGTGGAATCCATTAGATTCCCTACATTGCAAAGCATGATACCTCCAAGAAGATGTATGATGTGATAATAAGTCACTACACTATTAAGAATGTTTGTGAATCCATGAGTTTGAAGAATGAGCTTTGGAATACAAATATGACTAATGATGAAATTGTGGCTTCATACTTCATACTAGGAAAACTATTTTAGGGGGGGGGGATTTTCTAGGTTACTAGGGCAACTGCTGTAGGGCCAAAATTCTAGGGCAACTGGTCTTGTAGGAGGGCCAAAATTCTAGAAGTGTAGGATCAAGAGCAACGTGTAAGATCAGTTTGGGTGACTTGAATTGGAGGAGAAGAGAAGGTTTGACCATAGGTCTAGGTGTGTCTCTCATTGAACAGGAATAATTTAAGGTTGCTAGTTTTTTCCTGTAGTTGGTTTTCCTAGGGTAAATCTTGTCTCTCTTTTCTGCATTGTGATCTCTATTGTTCTACTATTCTTTATTGTTGAATTTATAAAGTTTAATTACTAAATGATATATTGGAACAAGTTAAAAGAAGATCTACATCAAAAGTAATTATCATAATTTCAGAAATATTGTGCTAACATTAATTGCACTTGAAAATCAGCATTATATTAGAGCTTTGGTGACAAAAGGAAGGTACATGGAAGAAACCCTAGAAATAGCATTTTATTAAAGTCCTTCTTGTACATTGCCATCTATGGCTTCCTCCATGAAATCTGAAAACAAGCTAACGGGTGCATCAAACTTTAGAGCTTGGAAACTTAGAATAGACCTTATTCTACCCAAAAATAGTGTTGGATATTGTGACTGGAAAGACTACTGAATCGACCGATGTAGTTGGAAAATAAAAGTTCAAGGTGGATGATATTACTTCCATGATTCTAATAGTGGAATCCATTAGATTCCCTACATTGCAAAGCATGATACCTCCAAGAAGATGTATGATGTGCTAATAAGTCCCTACACTATCAAGAATGTTTGTCAATCCATGAGTTTTAAGAATGAGCTTTGGAATACAAATATGACTAATGATGAAATTGTGGCTTCATAATTTGTAAGTATTTTGCAAATCAGAGATCAAATATCAACAATTGGATAATATATTCCCGATCAAGAACTTGTGACTACAACACTCAATGGTCTTCCTAGATCATGGGATGCATTTGTAGCAACCATAAACAATTGGAAAGAAGCTCCTTCATTTTAGAAACTATGGACATCATGTGCTCAATAAGAAGCAAGATTGATGACTAGAGATCGTTAAGATGAAGACGTTCAAGCTCTTGTAGCTCGCTTCAAGAAAAAGCTAAAAAACAAGTTTGGACCTCAACATAAAAATCCAGGAAAGGGATCTTATTCCTCTAAGAAGAAGAATGAATTATATAAGATACAATGCTATGGTTGTCAAGAATATGGACATTTGAATAGAGATCGTCCTAAAATGGCTAAAATAAAAGAAAAGGGAAACAACATGCTTTTGCAACAGAAGTTGAAGAAGATGAAAACCTGAAGAAGCCAAAAGGTGAAAAAGACTTCTTATACTACTCTTCTTTGATAGGATCCTTTGCAGATGATGACAACATGTGGGTAGAAGATAGTGGAGCATCAAGACACATGACCAAAGAGTGTGGGAATATTTCAAGCATGACAGAGAAGAAGTTGTCTCAAAGGGTTGAATTGGTAGACAATAACAACTATGCAGTCAAAGGAGTTGGAAAGGAATCCATAGAAATGGAACCTGGTAACCACGTAAATCTTAGTAATGTCCTTTATGTATCAAGGGTTCCTGAACTACAAATAAAAATAATGGTATATGCAAAGGTTTTTCTCTTGGGAAGAACATCAAGAAACCATTTCCAAATAGTGACAACAGATCTAATGAAGCTTTGAACTTGATTCATTCTGATGTATGTGGTCCAATGCTCGTGAAATCACTTGGTGTTTCATTGTACTATGTGAAATTCATTGATGACTTATATTGAAAGACATGGATATATCTCTTGAAGACAAAATATCAGGTATTTTAAAAGTTTCAGGAATTCAAAGATGAAGTGGAAAACTTGATAGGTAAAAAGCCCAAGGTATAGAGATCTGACAATGGAGGAGAATACACCTCAAAGGAGCTTGTTTCTTTATGAAAATAGGATGGGATTAAGAGGGAGCTAATTTTTCCCTATAATCCACAAAAAAATGGTGTAGCAGAATGAAATAATAGATCCATTGAAGGATTTGTCAAGGGCAAGAGGCATTATTTGGACTTATCATTGTTCTTATGGAGCGAAGCATCACAGACAAATATGTACATTCAAAATTGAAGCCCTCAAAGCGTTTTGGAAGGTATGAATCTTGAAGAAGCCTTCCCCAAAAGGAAGCCAAAGGTTGGGAACATGAGAATATTTGGTTGTCCTATATCTATTCATGTTCCCAACGATAAGAGGAACAAGATTGATCCTTCAAGAAAGAAAGACATATTTGTTGGATACAGTGAATCTTCAAAAGCCTACAAATTGATGATGGTGGTGGTGGTGGTGGTTAACATCCACTGAGACCAAATTGGTCTATCGGACCTATAATTTTCTTAGTTTTTAATTTCTTGGCTCCTCGTCTTTCTTGGCGAGATTGGTGCTGTAACTTTTTTTTTTTCTCTACGGTCTTCCAACTTCCTTTATCTTGCATCTCCTTCATCTCTTCTAGTTCTTGGGACATTGGTGTCTTAGATACATTCTAGAGCAACACCAGATTGAGGTTAGTCAATATGTCACCTTCTATGCAAAAGTGGAATATTGGAGGTCTACGGTGTTAACACCCAGGTTGTTCCCTATGACTCCCAAGGGAATACGGCCGGGGTAACCACTAACCAATCTTTTGATCACCGTTTCTAGCCAAACTGTGATCAGAGAGGGCTCTCTCTTTATGATTTGTATCTGTTATGATAGTGTTTTAGGCTAGGTATTACGCACAGGTTTTGTTTATGTTTTGGTTGAAGATTTTCTTTCAGGTCTTGTGATATAATGTCCAAAGAGTCAAATATCATTGGGCAATGGAGTCTATGGCTGTAGGTGTCTAGAAACCTTGAGGTGAATTGGTGAAACTTACAGGGCCATTTGGATACTTCATATAACAAATTTTTTGATTTACAACACAAAAAGGTGAAAAAACCAGTGAAAGCAATTAAGAATTTTCACTAAAGTATTCAAGTATTTCCACCAAACTAGGTATGAGAAACGGATAGATGTCTCAGGGGCAAACTTGAATCCCTGGGAATGTCTATCACTGTAAAAGATATAGTTTTAAAGTGCAGCAATTAAGAATTACACTTCATTCACTGTATCTGAAGAAAACATGGATAATAGCTCAGATTGAGTTCAGGGTAATCAGTGATTAAATCCTGGAACTATTCTTCTACTTTTCTATTAAGTGTAACACATTTAAACAATAAAAGAGAACAAAAGACTCGAAAACATGTAACACAGAGATTTAAGAAAGACTTATTGTTTTACGAAACACTCTGGAATCCTGCAACATTCACCATTCATCACAATGCATCAAGGTACGCCAAGCTTTGGAAATTCCATTCACCCTTTGTATTATTTCTCTGAGAATTTTACAGCAAGTGAGATCTCCCAAAATGAAAATAACAACAACCCCCCAAGCTTCAGTGAGGGGCGAATATATACATACGATTTTACAAAAATATCTGAGTTCTAAGTTATCTCAGACTTAATGTTCTCACCCACTTTTGAGATATTATTATCAGAAATTTATTACAGCATTGAATACAAAATAAAGGCGTCTTGATGTTCTGTCAGAAGATATTTTGGCCTTTGGGAGCTGCTAAGTCGGTTGGGATACTTTGATCAAATGCTGGAGAACCCGACTTTATGGCTCGTGCGCTGTATTTTGGGTCTGCCACCTATGATTGTGATTGCTGCTGTGGTGAGTAAATAGCTCTGCCGAGCTGGCTCAGCATCTGTCTTTTCCTTGTGGAGTTATCCACCAAAATTCTGCCTGTTCATGACTATTCATAAACTGGAGGAAATTAACGCTACAGGTTCTGGCTTGATAAGATTATTTGTGTCAAATTCCTCCATAATTCCTGTGTGGGCAATTGATGATTTATGATTGCCCCCATAGTCTCATCTGCTTCTGTATACTTAAAGAAATTTGGTGGTGTATCAAACAGGTGATCAATTTCATTCATGATAAAAAACAGGTTATCCACCCTATCATACAAATTCTGTCCTGATGCTGGCCCTGCTTCTGCTGAGGTACTGGGCTGTTTTGCAATTTGGGCTGCAGCATGGGCATCCACCCTTTTGATGTAATTTTCCAGGGTAAGCAGTCTTCCTACACTGCTTAAAATGCTGGGGAGGCCTCTGTTTTGTAATGCCAGGAATCTGTCCAGGAATTTGTTGATTTCGGTCTGCATGTCCTGTGTTCTCCTCTCCAGTGTTCCAACTAGGCTTCTTAGTGTCAGGACTCTTTTAACTACTGAGATTGTTTCAGTCCTGTTAGTAATTCCCATGGTGGCCAGCTGAGAGCTTGTCTTGTTATTTAAAATATTGATCATTCTGCTGGCAGCATCTGGCATGTGGCCAAGGCTTGCTCTTGCTCTGTGTATTTCCTTGTTTGCCTTTGTGATGAGTACTATTTGCTCATCCATAGTCTCAATATACTGCCACTGATTGGTGATGGATCGACCAATGTTGCCCCAGAGGACTGCTTTTAATTCTGCTGTTACCTTTTCTAGTGCAAGCTCTTTTTCTAGTTCAGCTATTCTCTTTTTTAGAGCTTTTATTTCCCTTTCCTTTGCAGCCTCACTCTGCTTGCTCTTATCAAATCTTTCATTTACCTTAGTCAAAGACCTTTTGACTTCATCAAGCTCTTTCATTTGGGATTCAAGAACTCGGATCTCAGCTTGCAGCTTCTGCATATCCAGACTAGGAGTCTGCTCTGTTGTTGGCGTATTTGTTGCTGTAGATGGTGCTGTAGTTCCTGTCTGCTGAGGAGGAAGAGTAGTAGTTGGAGGAGCTTCTTCAAGATTGATTACTTCCGGAGGGGGCTGGGAAGTTTGGCCCTCTTCTCTCTGTTTTAATGCTGTCTGTAATGCTGCCTTTGCAGCTTCTGATTGTCCTAGCTGGTCTTGAATCCGAACCAGCTCCTTGTATAAGGATATCATCAAATCCGTAGCATCCTTTTCTAGCCTTTGCTGAGCAACTTCATCTGTTTGAGGATGGATGGTGGCTGGGAGCTTGATTTTCTTCCTTAAGGCAGCCATGTCTTGATCCCTTATCTTCAACAGTTCTTGGATACCTTAACATCTTTAGGATCATGTCCTATTTCTATAATTACCTCCTCCAAGGACTTGATTCTGTTGTCCTTGGCTTGTGATGATGCTCTCTCCAATTCCAGCTGAGAGGCTGTATTATCAAGGCTGCTCTTCAATTTGTAGTTTTCCAATGTTTCATCTGCCAAGGAGGCATACACCATTTCACCAGTTTGTTTATGCAGTTCGATTTTATCCATAGGGTGTATATCTTTGGCCAGTACCCCCATGTTGGTCCGTAGGTAATCCGAGGTAGATTGGGGATGCAGAGTTGTGGGCATGAAGTGACTCATGATCATTTTGCCTTCACTTACATCAAAGGCAGACATGAGTCTTTGCTGATTGGTGGGAGCCAGGTTCAGCAAATGATTGTACAGCTGTACTTTAATAGGATCACTCCTCCTTTTAATGTCGATAAACTGCTGTTTGATGCTTACCTGTCCTTCTTTGTGCTGGCTGGAGGAGCTGACCTCCCCTCCCATAGCTCTATCATGTTCATGCTGGAAAGAACTGGCTGATACTTCTCGGCTGGGTGGGCCCATGCCCGATGCTTGTCTTATTGCCTCATCATCTTCTGGGAAGTCATTCAACCTTTGCCTTTTCTCTCCCTGATCGATGGATGAAGTCAGGGGAGTCTCTCTATCTCTTTTCCTGGTTAAGTCCTCCTTTTGTGGGGTTTGGAGGACCGATGTATCAAAGGTAGTTTCTGCCCTAGGAGGCACTATATTCTGAGCCTGTTGCTCAGTGGAACTAGGAGTGTCAATCACCCTTTCTTGTTGCAAGGGTTGCTGTTCCTTAAGTGGCATTTCTTCTTGCTGCTGCCCTTGTTCCTGCTGTTCCATCTCTTCTTGCTGTTGTAGCAATGTCTCCACTTGTTCTTCTGTTAATGGAGGTGGCCGTTCCACCTGCTTCCCTTTATCTTTGCTTGCTGTCTGCGGTGCCTTCTCGGCAGTTTGCTGCTGTGTTGTTGATGATGTAGTAGCTGCTCCAAGCTATCTTCTGTATGAATGAGGAACCTGTCCACAATTTTCCAAGTCAGCTTGCTTTTGTATATTTCTAGCTTCTCTTTCTAGAAGCTCTTCAGCAGTTATTTCTTCTTCTAAGGTACCCTCTTCCCAGCTTAATGCATTGGCATACTGTTCAATCTCAGGTTGTCTCTTGTGTGCATAGCCACCCAATTTGTATTTTATCCTCCTGAGGGAGACAAAATGATTGGGGTCATAGGGTATCCATTCAAAACTAGTTTGCAGTCTGAGGCCTTCCAGGATAGTGTTTGCCTCTTTCCATCCCTCCTCTTTTCTGTTATATAGGAAAGGACCCAGCTGGCTCCTCACCTTTAGCTGTGACTTCTTGTTCTTGCTCTGAAAATGCAGGTAGTCTGAGTTGCCAAACTGTCTGAAATATTCCAAGGCAAAAAGCCTCATGGGGACATACCTTGGCAATCTAAAAGGTGTCAACTCACAGCCATATATTCTAATGACTGTGTGGTTTTGGTAGAAGTACCAATTACCAATGCTATAGGTTTTGTTTAGGTGAAGAACTCTCTTCATGTCATCAGTTAGCCTTGGAGGAGGAATACCATGCAATACTGTCAAGGCTGGATAAATGAATAAGTCAATGAACTCATTGTATGTGTAAGGTGACACAGATGTATAGTGGAAGACAGAGGTCCAGAACACCACTGATCTTGGATTTCCTTGGGCATTGAGTTGCTTCAAAGGAAAAGAGAAGGTAGCTGGTTGATAAAACAAGAAGAGGTGGTATATGTATGAGGTATACCTGAATAATCTTTCTCTCTTTAAGTTCATAAACTGGTCATGGATTTTATCTGCAATGTATGTAGCATAATCATAATGCACAGCTGGGGGCTTACCAGGAGAGAATAGAGACAGGATTGCTATTATGGTTTCATCCACATCCTCCATTCCTTTGAATCCTAGGGCATAGCTGATCAAATCCACTAACATCC
Source organism: Pinus tabuliformis (assembly GCA_031772625.1). Lineage (NCBI taxonomy): Eukaryota > Viridiplantae > Streptophyta > Pinopsida > Pinales > Pinaceae > Pinus > Pinus tabuliformis. Next base: position 890,508,344 of record CM062811.1, read on the forward strand.
TGCCCAATTCATTTAAGTACTGATATCCAATAGGAGGAGTTCTGACTGATTCAGAGCCTGGTTTTACAAACAACTGATTGATTTTAATGATTTGGTCAATTGACAGCTTGCTCCCTTTCTTTATCAAATTCTGCATATTGAGGGGGGTCAATTGCTTGGCAGTATGGAAGTGCAGCATCTCATTAATACTCTCTGGGGTGATCTGGAACAGGACTGAGCCTGTGGGGATGATGACAGCTCTTTGATTTGGGTCATAGCATTCCTGGCAGCTGTATATCAACTCTGGCATAGGATTTACCTGGGGGAGGTTGTAGATTGGCAGGTTTGAGTCCCAAATCCCCAAGATGTCTGCTCCACTCAGGTGCTGGGCTTTCAACTCATTCAGCATCTGGATATTGTATTTGGAGCCCATAAGAAACCAGTCTAGCATTTGGTAATCCATATCTCCCAGGGCTTTCCACTCCAATTCCTGGTGAGGGGCATTGAGGGGCTTGATGTTGAGAGCAATGGGAGTCTCCATGATCTTCTTCAGAGTTCAACAATTGTAGGTGGATGGTTTAATGGAAGCAACACAGAATAGAAGTGATTTTCTGTAAAAGCAGTTTGTATCTCAGATACCAGAGGAGGAATTTACACAACAGCAGTTGAAATACTGTTTGTTTCAGGAGCAGGGCTTCTCTATGGTCTCACTATGTCCTCTTTTAGCGGGTGAATTGAGTTTAACCAGAAATTTGCCGGGAATACGCAGTGAATGATGTTTTTGAGCGAAATTACAGGTATTAAGGCTCGGCCGATGTTTTTGGACTTCACAGTTGCAAATGTGGATGTGCAGAGGGAAATGGCCGGTGAAAATATAACTTTTAAGGTCTCCTTAGCCCTCTGAGTGACTTTAATTTCAATAACAGGCGTATGGAGGGCAGCAAGCGGTAAATACCTGTTAATTGACGAACAGAGGTCGCATGGGCGCGCACGGTTGATGCTGTGGAGGTCGCCTTGGTCAATTGAGCAGGTTGGCAGAGTTTTTAGGACGTAAACGCTCATGCAGAGAAAACAGTAGAGAAATGTGCAAACAATGGAAAAATAGACGTTTTTTGGCTTAATATGGGCTTTTTATGATTTTGGCGCTTTTTAGTGATGACGTCAGCATGACGTCATTGGTGGGTCAAGGTCAAGTGACGTCAGCTGACGTCATCGGGTGACGTGTCAGTACACTGTTGGTTCATGGGGGATGGTGCGGTGGCAGCCATGTCAGCGGCCAGGTGGACGAATAACAGGGGTGAGGACAAGCAGACATGACGTGGCGATGTATTGGTGGAAAACAGTTGGCGGTTAGGACCGTAGCGGTTACAGTTAAGGCTAGCCGCTACGGTCTCTCGGGGCGGTTTAGGTACGGTCTCAGAACTGTCAGACCCGGCTCCGAGAGCCTTCATCGCGCGACGCGTGGAGTGGCCCTGACGTGACGCAACGTCACCTTCTCGGGCGTTAACGGTCGGCTGCGGGGGCTGCTCCGATATTACTGTGGATCGTCGGATCCTCGGGACCTGATCCGACGGTAGGCGGAGCAACAACGTGCTCGGAGTATATGCGCGGGCGGAAAACTTTGGGTTGTGGGTTTTTTAATGGTTTTTCAATGTTTTTCCATTTAAACAAACTGCGCGCTAACCCTTTGGAAATGTGCCAGAGGCGGGCTTTTTAGACTTTGGGTAATTTTTGCAAGGATTTAAGGGTAAAAGAGGGTTTATAAGGGTTTTTTCAATGCAAATGGCGGTTTGAGGAGCAAGTTGGCTTGTAGCAAAGGGGGAATGGGACGTGATAGGTTCACCAAGGTGACCAGAGGTCACTTTGGTTCCTTTTGAAGAACATATGGCTATAATGCCAAGAGGAGGAGTATTTATAGAATTTGGGGCTTTATACACCATAGTGTTAATATTATTAGGGGAAGGGTAAGATAGGGGAGCTATATAGTAGAATTAGAGGTTAATATGAATGAGGGAGAAAATGAAGGGGATCTCACTGAGTTTATCTGAAATTGATTTAGTTTTGAGAGTAGATCAAAATGAAAAGATCTTAGACAAGAAATGTGGCCTTTGTATGAACAAGAACCACCATAAAACCATGATCTTTCTCCATGAATCTCAGCTGAACAGGGAATGTTAATAATGGAGTGAAGGGGGAAAGGGAGGTTAGTCATGCTCCTTGCTGCAATTTGATGGAATTGACCACTTTGTCCATTGATAGATTTTGCCTTGGCAATACATCTTTTGACATATGTGCAATGGTGAAAATGCCCTTTCTGCAACCACAACTACTTACCCAGCTATTTTCCTAGCATTTTTTGTTTCTCCATTGGAGGGTGCACTTGGACTTGCAAACCCTTACTTGCCTTTTCTTTTCTTTGGCTTTTTCTTTATTCTTTTCTATCTACTTCTGCCCTTATCTCTTCCAAGGTCCCAGATTAGGCTGTTGGGATCCTTTTCTTCTCTACCTAAACTAGTTGTCTGCCAAGATTAAGCAGTTTGGACAGACTGCTTTCTCTATTCTACAACAAAAAATTTAAACATGGCATGATCCAGATTAGACTTTTGGACCATCCATCAAATTTGAAATAAGGTCATCAATATTTGAAACACTTTACACACCTCTTGTTCTCTGGAAATATGGGATCTTTGTGAACTCAAAGCAGAGCATATTTGGACTTTCTCTTGCCAATCATGAAATATGAAACATATTGGTATAGGTATCCAACAGTGGCTCCACATGGGGATGGTTTTTCTTTTGAAAGACCAAGAACAGCAGGTCAGATTGCCTTGCTCTTTAGCTGCCCATACCAAATCTTTGAACTTTACTGCATTAATGTGTTAAAATTGTGTGCTTCTTTCTTGGAAGACCTCTGATTCTATTTGCCTCTTGCTGGTTGGTGAATCACTTGGAAAACTGTATTTTACACTCTAAAACAGAAAACTATATGTACATCCGCATATATACAAGGGAACCTGATGTTGCAATCATGGGAAATAATCAAAATAATGCTTCAGCATCCTGCCATTGACAGGACCTTCATCCAAGTCAGTTTCAGTCAGACTCTTGAGGAAGTAAGTGTTGTTACCTTGTACTGCTTGGACAGCAAATGGTCCTCTCCATAAAGAGTCAAATTTTCCATGTTTTCCTTTCTCTTCTCTTCTTGCATCCCACTTTAAGACTTTGTCCCCCACATTGAAATCTTCTGCTTTGGTTCTCCTATCAAAGGCCTTTTTCAATTTTTCTTGTAATATTTGCACTCTGCTGAAAACTTGTTCTCTAGTTTGCTGTAAACAGATTATCTGATTGATCCTCCTTTGCATATCATTTGGCTCTGCTTGACTTTCTTGCAGAAGCTTCATAACCGGTACTCCTAGTGATGAAGGAAATCTGGCTTCTAATCCATAGACTAACTCATATGGGCTGGTCCCAATTGATCTTTTTGTTGTTAGTCTGTCTGCCCATAGAGCATTGACTAGTTTCTTATGCCAGTTCTTTTTGTTCTCTTCTAGCACCTTCTTTATGATATTTATTAAACTTTTGTTTGATGATTCAGCGAGGCCATTTCCTTGAGGATAGTAAGCAGTAGAATGACCCAAAGTAATGTGAAATTTGTGGTAGAAGTTCACCATTTTCTTGGATCTGAAGGCAGCAGCATTGTCTGTTATTATCTTTTCCGGACAGCCAAATCTAGCCAGTATATTGTTTTCCAAAAACTGAATGATTACTGAATCATTTGCTTGTCTACATGGGGCAGCTTCAATCCACTTGGTGAAGTAGTCTGTTGCTGTTAAAATCCATCTGTGTTGTCCTGAAGATGAGGGATGAATTTCCCCAATGAAATCCAAGCCCCACTGTTGGAAAGGTCTTTCTGTTGCAATGGGCTTCAAAGGAAGCGGCAGCAGCTGTCTTTTGCCTTCAAACAGTTGGCATTTGTGGCATGAGGTTGTAAATTTCTTAACATCAGAGAACATGGTGGGCCAGTAATAACCAGCTCTCAATATCTTGTCCACAGTGGACTTCCAGTACAAATGTCCACCACAGTCTCCAGCATGGAAATCTTGCATGATATTGTTAGTTTCATTCTCTATTAGACAGTGCAGCAATATACCTTCATGGTTTTTCCAAAGTAAATTTCCATCTATCACACAAAATCTAGATGTTTTCATTTTTAGGAACCTGCACTTAGTTCTGGACAGTCCTGGGGGAGCACACAGGTTTTGTAACACATAGCAGATATCAGAGTACCAAGGAGATTGTTCAAAGGCTACATTGATCTTTGGAGTCGCCAGCTCTGTTTCACTGTCCAGTTGGTTGATATCTAAGGCTTGGAAATTTGCTTCTGTCATTAATTTGGCCAAACCTTGCCCTTTTATCAGCTTAGTAGGTTTTATTTCAATGTCAAATTCTAGTATATTGGCAATCCATTTTCCTCTCCTACCCTCTAAGTTTTCTTGGGTAAGAATGTCTTTGACAATAGGACTTGGTACATAAGCCACAACATGGGAGTAAAGGATGTAAATCCTAAAGTCTTTAATAGCTTTGATCAAAGCATAGGCTTGCTTCTCCATAATTTGATACTTAAGGGGGGCATCTCTAAGAGCTCTGCTGAAAAAGGCAATAGGTTTCTCATTCCCTTGGTCATCTTTCTGTAATAAAACAGCAGCAATAGTATGTTGGGAGGCAAAGGAGAAAATGATAAAGTCTCTGTCAAACTGAGGATTGGTTAACACTGGGGTTTGAGTCAAGGCCAATTTTATACTTTCAAAGGCTTGTTTTGCTTCAACAGTCCATTTGACCTTTGAATCTTTCTTTAGCATATTGTTTAGTAATCTGATTAATTCTGCTAAATTAGGGATAAACCTTCTTAAAAAGTTGATTTTCCCTAAGAATCCTTGAAATTCCTTGACGTTCCTTGGGTGAGGCATTTGTAGGATAGCTTGTATCCTGTCCGGATCAATTCTTATGCCATCTTTTGAAATAATGTGCCCTAAGAGTTTCCCTTCTTCCAAGCCAAATAATGACTTCTTGGGGTTTAAGGAAATGCCATATTTCCTGCATGTTATGAAAATCTGTCTCAAATGTTTCAAGTGTTCTTGGTCAGATTTTGAAAAGGGTGTAAGATCATCTAAGTAAATGACCAAGAAGTCATGAATCTCTTTTGCAAAAGCAATGTCCATTGCTCTTTGAAACGTTGCCCCTGCGTTTTTCAATCCAAAGGGCATTTTCACATACTTGAAAGTTCCCCATGGGGTTGTAAATGCAGTTTTGTCTTGATCATCAGGATGCACTAGGATTTGATTGAAGCCTGAGAATCCATCAAGCAATGATATCCTTGAAGCCCCTACTACTCTTTGAAGAATGTGATCCATTTTGGGTAAAGGGTAGTTATCTTTGAGTGATACTTGATTCAAATTCCTTAAGTCTACACAAAGTCTAATCTCACCAGTTTTCTTTCTTGTAGGGACCAAATTTGAAATCCACTCAGAGAACCTGATTGGTGCTATGATACCGGCTTTGAACATTTTCTGTAATTCTTTTTCAATGGAAGGAAGGAGCACATGATTGATCCTTCTCAATTTCTGTTTGAATGGTTTTTGATTAGGCTTGAGGGGAATGGTGTGCTGGATGACAGAGGTATCATAAGACTTTAGATCCTCATATCCCCAAGCAAAAACATCTTGAAATTCTTTAAAGAGATCAATGTATTTGGGCTTTTGATCAGGGGGCAAAGAGGCAGATAGCTTTATTATTTTAGGCTTGTCAGTGGTACCAATGTTGCATTCTTCAATTGCTGCATCTAATGGCTGCATTTTTGGTTTCCTGGGGACATCATTTGAATCAAAAATGTCTTCTAATGGGGTAAGGCCTACTGGAAGGAAATTGTCTTTGAGTTGTATGATTTCAGCTTCGGCGTTGCTCATCTCTTCACAGTCAATTTGGTGAATTTGCTGAATGTTTTCATTGCTGAAAATGGTTGGACTCAGTAATTGTTTTGCTGTTCTAAGTGACATTGGGTGAGCAGATTGTTGAAACTGTATTTGTGATGGGCTTGCTCCCTCAAGTATTTGTGATTGACTTGGTGATTCAAGTATTTGTGATTGACTTGCTCCATCAATATCAATATTTAATCCTGTGAACTCTTGTTGCAAGGTTAAAAAATTGTTTATTTGCATGTCATCCTCAAATACTTGCCATTCTTTGACATTGTTTGGAATAGAGGGTCTGTATTTGACCTCGGCTGTGAAACAGTTATTGGGTTCTAGTGGGAATCTGAAGGTGCTGGCAAATGTTGCCAAACTGTGTGCGTGGAGATTGTGGCCCCTTGAAATTTTTGTGATAAAGAACTCAGAGAAAGTCTCCAATATTTCAATTACAGCAGACCTGTAGGACCTCAATCTTTTGTCATTGGTGACAAAATTTCCTTTTACTTGTTGAATTACTAGATCAGAGTCTCCCATGATGGAGAGTTTAGGAGCTTGTAGTGATTTTGCTAGCTTTAGGCCCAGCAACAGAGCTTCGTATTCTGCCATATTGTTAGTGCATCTAAAATTCAATCTATAAGCCCTGCCTTCTGCATAGTCTTTCTCTTTGTTATGTATCCACACTCCAGCTCCTGCCCCTAACTTGTTAACTGAGCCATCAAATTCTAGGACCCACAGGATGTCTTGCTGAACAGGAGATTTAAAATTCTGTTCATGGGGTGGCAATGTGAGCATGAGTTGGGGTTTCTTTTCCCATTTGTTTTCTAGGACAATTTCATCACTTTTTTGACAATCTTTGACAACTAGAGGAGGGATACTGTGTATTGTTGGGCTGATTGATGTTTGGCAGGTGATACTTGTTTGATCAATGTTTTGTTCTTGTATGAGTGTTTCGGTCCTAATGTCATTGTTTGAGAGGCTTGTGCTGTCATTAAAGAGGATGAAGGAGTCTACGTCCGAATGGACAGCATATATTGGAAAGTTTTGAGGCTTTTCTTCACTGCTGACCATATACTTCATGAGTGTTTCCCTGTACAGTCTTTTTGGTTGCCCAAAGACAGAGATAGTGGCATATGACATATCTAATTGCAGGGAGCCTTGGAGCTTGGCTCCCCATGATCTTGATAACAGCATCCCATATTTGGGTGGGATATCAGCGACTACAACATCCATTAGAATGGTTTTGTTGGGATATTGAACCAGAGACACACATAAATCTTTTATTAGGCCTAAACATTTGACTTGGCTAGAATCAAAAGAAAACAGGTCTTTGTATGGTCTTGTTATATCCAAGTTCAATCTTTCCATGACTGCTTTTGGCATAAGGTTGTGAGAGGCGCCTGAGTCGAACATTGCATTATGCAGTATTTTATCATGAACATGCAGGCTGACATAAAAAGGTAAGACCCCTGTGACTATTGTTTTTCCATCTACCTCTGGGCCAAACAGTAATTCTGGAGTGTCATTTAGCACATTTACATCATCTTTGCTAGTAGTGAGTTGAAGGGATTTTTTGATCTGTCGTTTGTATATGTCATGCTTGGCTAGCTCTGAGAGAGGAATTGCTATTTTTAGCTTGCCAATCTTTGTGCCTAGGTCAAAAGGTTTGTCAACTTGGGTTTTAGAGTCACGGATACCAGTCTTTTCTTTGTTCGTTAAATCTTCTTGTTGGATTTCATCTTGATTTTGAGACCTGCCCCTTTTACTCATGTCTTGAGGGGTAAGATTTGAATCAGGGTGAGAGGACGAAGTTGCCATGGGCTGTTGTAGTGGGGACAGTAGTTCAGTAACCTCCTCAACTACAATTTCTTCTGCAGGAAGGTTTATTTTGTCATCGGGTTCTGTGATCATGGTTTCTTTAGACCTCTGTTTATCCTTTATCTTGTCGGGCTGGTTTACATTCACAGTCCTACTCCTCAGTTTATACTGTTTATGGACTTCATAGACAACAGTATCATATCCTTGTTTAAAGTCAAAGGATTCTCCTGATTTAGTTTGGAATGTTTTGCTTTCATCCTCCTCATGGTCTTCTTGTGTTAGGAAAACATGGCTTTTACCATCCAGACCCATTAAGTTGATTTCAGGATCTTCATTGAGCTGATTGGCTGTGGAAGTTTCTGCATAGTTTTCTTGAAAAGGGGGTCTAATGTCTTGGTCAGCACTTGTCTTTCCTATGTTTGGGTTCTGAGGTCTCCTAAAATTCGGGTTTCTAGGAGGGTTGCTTTGTGATGCCTCCCATGATGATTTTCTTTCAACTGATTCCACTCTTTCACCCAATCTTTTCATGCTGTTTAGTATTGCATCCAGCTTTTGATCAAAACCTGAGGGTTCTTCTCTGAAGCCAGTCTTCTTTTCCAACTTTGCCCTGTTTCTTTTGGCAATTAGGTTAGCCTCTACAGTGACTGCAACCCTTTGAGCTTCTGCAAGGGTGGGGGGGTCTCTTTCTTTCAATTGATAGGCCATATCAGAATCAAAACCGTCAGGGAAGTTATACAGGGCCAAATCAGGAGGGGGCCTTAAGTTCTGTGGGATAGCATTATATACATTGTTAAACCTAGCACAATATTCCAAAACTGTTTCTTGGGGACCTCTTTTAATAGTGTTATATTCACCAAGTATGTGGAGAGGATCTTTCTTCTTCTCCCATCTCTCAGTAAAGGCTTCGTAAAGCTGATCAGGTGTTGCAATGGAGTTTGCATTGAGGGATCTGAACCAAGTTCTAACATCCCCAGTTAAGCTTTGAACAAAAATTCTCATCCTGACACTGTTATCATCTATTTCATAGGTCTCAAAGTGGTCTTGCATCTTCTTAGCATGCTGGACAGCTGTCAAAGGGCCATGGGAGTCAAAAAATGAGATTTTGGTTTGGTAGTCTTGGGGTAGAGCTGGAGCATTAGCTGGTATCTGCAGAGGTGCATACCTGTTGGCCATGTTTATGGGATTTACAGGGTTGACAGGAATAAATGGGACAACAGGGATTACTGGTGTAACAGGGTTAATGGGATGGGTAACAAATGGGGAACTGGTTGAAAGAGTATGTGCAGTGGGTGAAGATGTAAGAGGAGAACTTTGAGGTGTTGATGATGAACTAGGGGAACTTGGAGTGGACCGGAAAAGAACTTTGCAGGGTGTGGGAATGCAGATAGGCTGATCTGAAATTATATCTGACTCAGCAGGCTTCTCCTGCTTTTGCTGTCTCCTAATGTTCTTTGGAATGATATTTGGATTATCAACAATGATAATTTGATTAGGGTCAGGGTTTGCCCTAGTGTGCCTTGGGTTTCTTTTGGGAGCCAGCTTCTAATTTCTTTTGAATTTGTACAAGAAGTTTATATATGCAAGGACTGGATGTGAATTTTGGAATGGCTATATATGTTCCAAAGCTGGGATGAAGATTCCCTAATTAGCTCTTCCCTAAAGCTGTCCCTGTATTACAGAAACAGTTCTAAGGCCTCTTGGCTAGTTTCAGGCTTGATGGTAGCTTTGGAAGATAGATAGTAATTGAAAAATCTTAAGAAGTCCCCAGTGGAGTCGCCAATTATGTTAACACCCAGGTTGTTCCCTATGACTCCCAAGGGAATACGGCCGGGGTAACCACTAACCAATCTTTTGATCACCGTTTCTAGCCAAACTGTGATCAGAGAGGGCTCTCTCTTTATGATTTGTATCTGTTATGATAGTGTTTTAGGCTAGGTATTACGCACAGGTTTTGTTTATGTTTTGGTTGAAGATTTTCTTTCAGGTCTTGTGATATAATGTCCAAAGAGTCAAATATCATTGGGCAATGGAGTCTATGGCTGTAGGTGTCTAGAAACCTTGAGGTGAATTGGTGAAACTTACAGGGCCATTTGGATACTTCATATAACAAATTTTTTGATTTACAACACAAAAAGGTGAAAAAACCAGTGAAAGCAATTAAGAATTTTCACTAAAGTATTCAAGTATTTCCACCAAACTAGGTATGAGAAACGGATAGATGTCTCAGGGGCAAACTTGAATCCCTGGGAATGTCTATCACTGTAAAAGATATAGTTTTAAAGTGCAGCAATTAAGAATTACACTTCATTCACTGTATCTGAAGAAAACATGGATAATAGCTCAGATTGAGTTCAGGGTAATCAGTGATTAAATCCTGGAACTATTCTTCTACTTTGCTATTAAGTGTAACACATTTAAACAATAAAAGAGAACAAAAGACTCGAAAACATGTAACACAGAGATTTAAGAAAGACTTATTGTTTTACGAAACACTCTGGAATCCTGCAACATTCACCATTCATCACAATGCATCAAGGTACGCCAAGCTTTGGAAATTCCATTCACCCTTTGTATTATTTCTCTGAGAATTTTACAGCAAGTGAGATCTCCCAAAATGAAAATAACAACAACCCCCCAAGCTTCAGTGAGGGGCGAATATATACATACGATTTTACAAAAATATCTGAGTTCTAAGTTATCTCAGACTTAATGTTCTCACCCACTTTTGAGATATTATTATCAGAAATTTATTACAGCATTGAATACAAAATAAAGGCGTCTTGATGTTCTGTCAGAAGATATTTTGGCCTTTGGGAGCTGCTAAGTCGGTTGGGATACTTTGATCAAATGCTGGAGAACCCGACTTTATGGCTCGTGCGCTGTATTTTGGGTCTGCCACCTGTGATTGTGATTGCTGCTGTGGTGAGTAAATAGCTCTGCCGAGCTGGCTCAGCATCTGTCTTTTCCTTGTGGAGTTATCCACCAAAATTCTGCCTGTTCATGACTGTTCATAAACTGGAGGAAATTAACGCTACAGGTTCTGGCTTGATAAGATTATCTGTGTCAAATTCCTCCATAATTCCTGTGTGGGCAATTGATGATTTATGATTGCCCCCATAGTCTCATCTGCTTCTGTATACTTAAAGAAATTTGGTGGTGTATCAAACAGGTGATCAATTTCATTCATGATAAAAAACAGGTTATCCACCCTATCATACAAATTCTGTCCTGATGCTGGCCCTGCTTCTGCTGAGGTACTGGGCTGTTTTGCAATTTGGGCTGCAGCATGGGCATCCACCCTTTTGATGTAATTTTCCAGGGTAAGCAGTCTTCCTACACTGCTTAAAATGCTGGGGAGGCCTCTGTTTTGTAATGCCAGGAATCTGTCCAGGAATTTGTTGATTTCGGTCTGCATGTCCTGTGTTCTCCTCTCCAGTGTTCCAACTAGGCTTCTTAGTGTCAGGACTCTTTTAACTACTGAGATTGTTTCAGTCCTGTTAGTAATTCCCATGGTGGCCAGCTGAGAGCTTGTCTTGTTATTTAAAATATTGATCATTCTGCTGGCAGCATCTGGCATGTGGCCAAGGCTTGCTCTTGCTCTGTGTATTTCCTTGTTTGCCTTTGTGATGAGTACTATTTGCTCATCCATAGTCTCAATATACTGCCACTGATTGGTGATGGATCGACCAATGTTGCCCCAGAGGACTGCTTTTAATTCTGCTGTTACCTTTTCTAGTGCAAGCTCTTTTTCTAGTTCAGCTATTCTCTTTTTTAGAGCTTTTATTTCCCTTTCCTTTGCAGCCTCACTCTGCTTGCTCTTATCAAATCTTTCATTTACCTTAGTCAAAGACCTTTTGACTTCATCAAGCTCTTTCATTTGGGATTCAAGAACTCGGATCTCAGCTTGCAGCTTCTGCATATCCAGACTAGGAGTCTGCTCTGTTGTTGGCGTATTTGTTGCTGTAGATGGTGCTGTAGTTCCTGTCTGCTGAGGAGGAAGAGTAGTAGTTGGAGGAGCTTCTTCAAGATTGATTACTTCCGGAGGGGGCTGGGAAGTTTGGCCCTCTTCTCTCTGTTTTAATGCTGTCTGTAATGCTGCCTTTGCAGCTTCTGATTGTCCTAGCTGGTCTTGAATCCGAACCAGCTCCTTGTATAAGGATATCATCAAATCCGTAGCATCCTTTTCTAGCCTTTGCTGAGCAACTTCATCTGTTTGAGGATGGATGGTGGCTGGGAGCTTGATTTTCTTCCTTAAGGCAGCCATGTCTTGATCCCTTATCTTCAACAGTTCTTGGATACCTTTAACATCTTTAGGATCATGTCCTATTTCTATAATTACCTCCTCCAAGGACTTGATTCTGTTGTCCTTGGCTTGTGATGATGCTCTCTCCAATTCCAGCTGAGAGGCTGTATTATCAAGGCTGCTCTTCAATTTGTAGTTTTCCAATGTTTCATCTGCCAAGGAGGCATACACCATTTCACCAGTTTGTTTATGCAGTTCGATTTTATCCATAGGGTGTATATCTTTGGCCAGTACCTCCATGTTGGTCCGTAGGTAATCCGAGGTAGATTGGGGATGCAGAGTTGTGGGCATGAAGTGACTCATGATCATTTTGCCTTCACTTACATCAAAGGCAGACATGAGTCTTTGCTGATTGGTGGGAGCCAGGTTCAGCAAATGATTGTACAGCTGTACTTTAATAGGATCACTCCTCCTTTTAATGTCGATAAACTGCTGTTTGATGCTTACCTGTCCTTCTTTGTGCTGGCTGGAGGAGCTGACCTCCCCTCCCATAGCTCTATCATGTTCATGCTGGAAAGAACTGGCTGATACTTCTCGGCTGGGTGGGCCCATGCCCGATGCTTGTCTTATTGCCTCATCATCTTCTGGGAAGTCATTCAACCTTTGCCTTTTCTCTCCCTGATCGATGGATGAAGTCAGGGGAGTCTCTCTATCTCTTTTCCTGGTTAAGTCCTCCTTTTGTGGGGTTTGGAGGACCGATGTATCAAAGGTAGTTTCTGCCCTAGGAGGCACTATATTCTGAGCCTGTTGCTCAGTGGAACTAGGAGTGTCAATCACCCTTTCTTGCTGCAAGGGTTGCTGTTCCTTAAGTGGCATTTCTTCTTGCTGCTACCCTTGTTCCTGCTGTTCCATCTCTTCTTGCTGTTGTAGCAATGTCTCCACTTGTTCTTCTGTTAATGGAGGTGGCCGTTCCACCTGCTTCCCTTTATCTTTGCTTGCTGTCTGCGGTGCCTTCTCGGCAGTTTGCTGCTGTGTTGTTGATGATGTAGTAGCTGCTCCAAGCTGTCTTCTGTATGAATGAGGAACCTGTCCACAATTTTCCAAGTCAGCTTGCTTTTGTATATTTCTAGCTTCTCTTTCTAGAAGCTCTTCAACAGTTATTTCTTCTTCTAAGGTACCCTCTTCCCAGCTTAATGCATTGGCATACTGTTCAATCTCAGGTTGTCTCTTGTGTGCATAGCCACCCAATTTGTATTTTATCCTCCTGAGGGAGACAAAATGATTGGGGTCATAGGGTATCCATTCAAAACTAGTTTGCAGTCTGAGGCCTTCCAGGATAGTGTTTGGCTCTTTCCATCCCTCCTCTTTTCTGTTATATAGGAAAGGACCCAGCTGGCTCCTCACCTTTAGCTGTGACTTCTTGTTCTTGCTCTGAAAATGCAGGTAGTCTGAGTTGCCAAACTGTCTGAAATATTCCAAGGCAAAAAGCCTCATGGGGACATACCTTGGCAATCTAAAAGGTGTCAACTCACAGCCATATATTCTAATGACTGTGTGGTTTTGGTAGAAGTACCAATTACCAATGCTATAGGTTTTGTTTAGGTGAAGAACTCTCTTCATGTCATCAGTTAGCCTTGGAGGAGGAATACCATGCAATACTGTCAAGGCTGGATAAATGAATAAGTCAATGAACTCATTGTATGTGTAAGGTGACACAGATGTATAGTGGAAGACAGAGGTCCAGAACACCACTGATCTTGGATTTCCTTGGGCATTGAGTTGCTTCAAAGGAAAAGAGAAGGTAGCTGGTTGATAAAACAAGAAGAGGTGGTATATGTATGAGGTATACCTGAATAATCTTTCTCTCTTTAAGTTCATAAACTGGTCATGGATTTTATCTGCAATGTATGTAGCATAATCATAATGCACAGCTGGGGGCTTACCAGGAGAGAATAGAGACAGGATTGCTATTATGGTTTCATCCACATCCTCCATTCCTTTGAATCCTAGGGCATAGCTGATCAAATCCACTAACATCCTGCCCAATTCATTTAAGTACTGATATCCAATAGGAGGAGTTCTGACTGATTCAGAGCCTGGTTTTACAAACAACTGATTGATTTTAATGATTTGGTCAATTGACAGCTTGCTCCCTTTCTTTATCAAATTCTGCATATTGAGGGGGGTCAATTGCTTGGCAGTATGGAAGTGCAGCATCTCATTAATACTCTCTGGGGTGATCTGGAACAGGACTGAGCCTGTGGGGATGATGACAGCTCTTTGATTTGGGTCATAGCATTCCTGGCAGCTGTATATCAACTCTGGCATAGGATTTACCTGGGGGAGGTTGTAGATTGGCAGGTTTGAGTCCCAAATCCCCAAGATGTCTGCTCCACTCAGGTGCTGGGCTTTCAACTCATTCAGCATCTGGATATTGTATTTGGAGCCCATAAGAAACCAGTCTAGCATTTGGTAATCCATATCTCCCAGGGCTTTCCACTCCAATTCCTGGTGAGGGGCATTGAGGGGCTTGATGTTGAGAGCAATGGGAGTCTCCATGATCTTCTTCAGAGTTCAACAATTGTAGGTGGATGGTTTAATGGAAGCAACACAGAATAGAAGTGATTTTCTGTAAAAGCAGTTTGTATCTCAGATACCAGAGGAGGAATTTACACAACAGCAGTTGAAATACTGTTTGTTTCAGGAGCAGGGCTTCTCTATGGTCTCACTATGTCCTCTTTTAGCGGGTGAATTGAGTTTAACCAGAAATTTGCCGGGAATACGCAGTGAATGATGTTTTTGAGCGAAATTACAGGTATTAAGGCTCGGCCGATGTTTTTGGACTTCACAGTTGCAAATGTGGATGTGCAGAGGGAAATGGCCGGTGAAAATATAACTTTTAAGGTCTCCTTAGCCCTCTGAGTGACTTTAATTTCAATAACAGGCGTATGGAGGGCAGCAAGCGGTAAATACCTGTTAATTGACGAACAGAGGTCGCATGGGCGCGCACGGTTGATGCTGTGGAGGTCGCCTTGGTCAATTGAGCAGGTTGGCAGAGTTTTTAGGACGTAAACGCTCATGCAGAGAAAACAGTAGAGAAATGTGCAAACAATGGAAAAATAGACGTTTTTTGGCTTAATATGGGCTTTTTATGATTTTGGCGCTTTTTAGTGATGACGTCAGCATGACGTCATTGGTGGGTCAAGGTCAAGTGACGTCAGCTGACGTCATCGGGTGACGTGTCAGTACACTGTTGGTTCATGGGGGATGGTGCGGTGGCAGCCATGTCAGCGGCCAGGTGGACGAATAACAGGGGTGAGGACAAGCAGACATGACGTGGCGATGTATTGGTGGAAAACAGTTGGCGGTTAGGACCGTAGCGGTTACAGTTAAGGCTAGCCGCTACGGTCTCTCGGGGCGGTTTAGGTACGGTCTCAGAACTGTCAGACCCGGCTCCGAGAGCCTTCATCGCGCGACGCGTGGAGTGGCCCTGACGTGACGCAACGTCACCTTCTCGGGCGTTAACGGTCGGCTGCGGGGGCTGCTCCGATATTACTGTGGATCGTCGGATCCTCGGGACCTGATCCGACGGTAGGCGAAGCAACAACGTGCTCGGAGTATATGCGCGGGCGGAAAACTTTGGGTTGTGGGTTTTTTAATGGTTTTTCAATGTTTTTCCATTTAAACAAACTGCGCGCTAACCCTTTGGAAATGTGCCAGAGGCGGGCTTTTTAGACTTTGGGTAATTTTTGCAAGGATTTAAGGGTAAAAGAGGGTTTATAAGGGTTTTTTCAATGCAAATGGCGGTTTGAGGAGCAAGTTGGCTTGTAGCAAAGGGGGAATGGGACGTGATAGGTTCACCAAGGTGACCAGAGGTCACTTTGGTTCCTTTTGAAGAACATATGGCTATAATGCCAAGAGCAGGAGTATTTATATAATTTGGGGCTTTATACACCATAGTGTTAATATTATTAGGGGAAGGGTAAGATAGGGGAGCTATATAGTAGAATTAGAGGTTAATATGAATGAGGGAGCAAATGAAGGGGATCTCACTGAGTTTATCTGAAATTGATTTAGTTTTGAGAGTAGATCAAAATGAAAAGATCTTAGACAAGAAATGTGGCCTTTGTATGAACAAGAACCACCATAAAACCATGATCTTTCTCCATGAATCTCAGCTGAACAGGGAATGTTAATAATGGAGTGAAGGGGGAAAGGGAGGTTAGTCATGCTCCTTGCTGCAATTTGATGGAATTGACCACTTTGTCCATTGATAGATTTTGCCTTGGCAATACATCTTTTGACATATGTGCAATGGTGAAAATGCCCTTTCTGCAACCACAACTACTTACCCAGCTATTTTCCTAGCATTTTTTGTTTCTCCATTGGAGGGTGCACTTGGACTTGCAAACCCTTACTTGCCTTTTCTTTTCTTTGGCTTTTTTTTTATTCTTTTCTATCTACTTCTGCCCTTATCTCTTCCAAGGTCCCAGATTAGGCTGTTGGGATCCTTTTCTTCTCTACCTAAACTAGTTGTCTGCCAAGATTAAGCAGTTTGGACAGACTGCTTTCTCTATTCTACAACAAAAAATTTAAACATGGCATGATCCAGATTAGACTTTTGGACCATCCATCAAATTTGAAATAAGGTCATCAATATTTGAAACACTTTACACACCTCTTGTTCTCTGGAAATATGGGATCTTTGTGAACTCAAAGCAGAGCATATTTGGACTTTCTCTTGCCAATCATGAAATATGAAACCTATTGGTATAGGTATCCAACATACGGAAATCTCTGTAGATTCTTTGGAATAAGTTAAACATAAAGCCTCAAGGGAGGAGCACTTGAGTTCTACAAAATGTACTGGAAGGCTTTAACAGCCTCAATATCCAATATAACCAGTCATACTTCCATAGATCATGAAGATACCAACATGGCTTAGAGCCCACATTAGAAAAGGAAGAAGGACATGCAACTCTTGATGGCACATCTAGAGAAGTGAAGAAACCTAAAAGGTTCTCCAACTATGCAACTCTCATGAGAAAAATCATTGATGAAGAACATTATGCATATGAAGAAGCAACCAGTTAGCAGGTGTGGAAGGAAGTAATGAATGAGGAGTACTAATCAATCATGAAGAATGATATTTTGGAAATTGTACCAAGGCCTGAAGGGAAGTTCATGGTGACTTCCAAGTGGATCTACAAGATAAAGCATGTTGCAGATGGTAGTATTGAAATACAAGGCGAGGTTCATGGCTAGAGGATTCTCGTATAAAGGGAGAATACTATGATGAGATTTTTTGCTCTAATTTCTAGGTACACCTCTATTAGATGCATCATTTCTCTTGCCACTGCGTTGGTATGGAATTTTCACTAGATGGATGTGAAGACTAGTTTCCTCTATGGTGCGATTGAGGAAGAGGTGTACATACATAAACCTCAAGGATTTGAGATATATGGATAGTATTCTCATTTTGTAGGTTGAAGAAGGCCTTGAATGGACTCAGACAAGCTTCGAGAGCTTGTTATGCTCATATAGACAACTCGCTTATGAGACTGGGATTTACCAAGAGTGAAGCTGATCTAAACCTTTACTTTAAGGTTGTGAACAATGCACTTGTGATCTTACTAATATATGTAGATGACTTGTTTTTGATAGGTGTCAAGCGTCTTATAATTCAGTGTAAGAAGCAGTTGTCTTATGAGTTCGACATGAAGGATCTTGGGTTGATGCACTATTACTTGGGATTATAAGTATTGCATAAACCTAGTGAAGTCTTCCTTGGTCAAGGAAATTATGTGTTAGAGATCCTTCAAAGATTCAGTATGATGGATTGGAAATCCATGGTGACTCCCATGGTAAGTAACTTGAAGAAATTAAGAGGCCTAGACTCCAGCTGGTAGATCCATCTATGTATCAATGACTAATTGGTATGCTGATGTATTTTGTGAACACCAAGTCGAACATTTGCTTTGTTGTGAACACCATGAGCTAGTTCTAAGTAGAACCAAGAAACGAGCATTGGATTGTAGTAAATCACATATTGAGATATTCCCATGGTATAGTGAACTATGGCTTGAGGTATGTTGCAAACAAGGATGTATAACTTCAAGGATATACATATGTTGATTAGGCAGGAAGTGTTGAAGACAGGAAGAGTACCTCAAGAGTATGCTTCAATTGGGAATCCGCTATGATATCATGGATAAGAAGGAATCAGAGTTAGATTGCACTCATCACTTCTGAAGTAGAGTACGTTGCAGCCAATGCAGCCTTTACCAAAGCAGTATGACTTCAAAAAAAAAATCTAGATTGTTCGTCCAAGAGTTGGAACCGACAGTGATACACTGCGATAATAAAATTTGTGTGAAGCTTTCAAAGAATATTGTGTTCCATGAAAGGTTGAAGCATATTGAAATCAAGTACCACTACATCTGTGACATGGTGTAGAGGAAATGAATAAGGCTCGAGTACATCTTCGTCAATGAGCATACAACTAATATTCTAACAAAGTTGCTGCCAAGAGACAGGTTCCTGTACTTCAAAGATATGTTGGGGCTCATCTATATCACCCCTCACATTGAGAAGGAGAAATGATTTATCTACAACATGGTTGGACATTCCCCAAAGGGGAGAATGGGTCCAAGAGACCCAGAGGGCTCAATAGGATGTGTTAAGTGAGTGTGTCTTTGAGGAGGATCCTGATCACACACCAGAAATGGTGGAGTGAGTCCTAGACCCTGATCACACACAGGCATGGTGGAATTAGGTCCTTCTGCATTTGAACCTTGATCACACACTGAAATGGTGGAGTGAGTTCCTGGACCTTGATCACACACCAAGTAGGGTTGAGTGAGGTTTGGTTCAAAATATAGACCTAATCACCAAATAGGAATGGGTTTAGTAAGGTCTTATCCTAGAGTGCTCACCAATAAGGGTGAGTGAGTGCTTGCTAGTTGAGGGTCTCAACATTTTGGTCTAGGTGGTGGCCATGGGATTTGAGGGTTGATCACTCTAGAGGAGTGAGTCCTAATAAGTGGATGACATTTCCATGGCTTTGGTACCACCTTGGATATGGCCACTAGAAGATGTTGATGATAGATGATGATGGTGGTAATAATGGATAACCTTTTCTTTAGAGAAATTTGATCAGTTTCAGAACATCTATGACAGGTATTATGAATACCTTCCTAGTTAAGAGGGAGTGTTGAATTTGTAACTATGGTCGGTCTTCATAATTTACTTGTAGTTACTCGATGTAATTATATTTATCATTTTAAAGCATATTTATAAGTGCTTGAGTCAAATGAAAATTTATTTTGATTCAAAGTCCCATTGCGACTTTGAAAAGACGAAAATTTGAATTTTTAAAATGAAAATTTTGGCTCCAAAAGTGACAAGTCGGCTTCCCTCCAATTCATGTCAGCTCTAGCCAAGAGATACATCCATTCAACTTAGATAGACTACTATATAAAGGCATCTCGAGCTCCTCATTTGGGAAAATCTGCATTCCTCTCTTAAGATAGTTTTTGGGCAAGTGAGTGAAGGACAAGAAGGACAAAGAAGGATGAAGAAGAAGGCCAAATTTTCTCTCTCCTATCTCTCTCCAACATATCGCATGTGCGAAAAAATATATCTTTATGATTTGCAGTTTCTGGAGCAATCGTTGCAAGGGGCCAAAATTTTATGGGTTACTCGAACAACTGTTGTAAGGCCGAAATTCTGGGGCAACTAGTAATGCAGGAGGGCCAAAATTTTAGAAGTGTAAGATTAAGAGCAAAGTTGGAGACTATTTTGGGTGACTTGACTTAGAGGAGAAGAACATGTTTGACCATAGATCTAGGTGTGTCTCTCATTGAACAATAATATTTTCTTTATTGAAAAGGTTGTTGGGTTTTTCCCGTAGTGAGTTTTCCTAGTGTAAATATTGTCTCTCTTTTGTGCATTGTGATCTCTACTATTCTACTTTTATTTATTGTTGAATTTATGAAGTATAATTACTGAATGATATATTGGTACAAGTTGAAAGAAGATTCACATCAAAAGTAATTATCAAAATTTCAAAAATATTGTGTTAATCCTAATTGCACTAGAAAATCAACTGATTTCACTGTAAAATGATAGAAATATTTGGAGACATTGATTTCATTATAAGCATATTGGTTGAGTGGGATTATTTTGTAAAAAGGGTTTACATGGGTTTACATTAGTCTTTGGACTCCTATGAATTTATGTATTACTTTTCAAAATAATAGGTGTTTTCTTTGTGGTGATCATTTTCTAGATCCACCTGAAATTGAATAAAGAAATCTAAGAATAGCTGCAATGGTGTGATGGTGGATGAATATTTATGTTTGATAGTGTATTGAGTTTAATATTTCACACAATTCTTTATTTGGGAAGACAAAATCAACCACTCAATTCTCATGGAGGATAAAAGTGGATCTCATAATAGGGAATTAAAAGCATTAGTAAAAAAGAAAATCATTGTTTGTTCCTCTTATCAATTGAATCATTAAATTGATCATTGGATTGTGATCATTGGGCTTAATTCTCCCCCAATGAATCCCTCGTGCAAAAAAATGTCATAAAGGATGTAGAAATGACTGAAGAAGAGTTGGAAGAACAAGGAAATGAACACTAGAAGACCCATAATTGAAGAATGTGGATCTGTAAAAAATAGTACAAGAGTGGGAAACAAAAGATCCAATCAAAATACCAAAAGAACAAGTGCAGTTGAGAGTAATGGTTTAGTTCAAAAATAAAAGGATAGCAAGAAAACAATATTCAAGTAACAACTCAAAATGCATTTAATCTTCTTTAAGGGTTAAAAGAAACATAAACAAATATCATCTAAAGGGAGTGCATGAAGAGAAAAAAAGCACTAGAAAAAGTAGCAAGCAACTAATATAGGAAATGGGGGACTACCTAGTAAATTTTGGAAGGGTTAGGCCAATGACATAGACATTTCTTCCTTCTCAATCTCAACCATAATGAAAATAACATCATGGAACAAAATGGGTCTGAACAGAAAATCCAAACAGAGACTCCTAAAAAAAAAAGGATAATACCATGATATTTCCATACCGCAAGAAACTAAATTCTCTATCAATACCATGCAAACTAATCTATATCCATCTAGAAAATTTGTCAAATCATTGCTTATGATGCCATCAGATCCTTAAGGGGCATTCCATGTTTTCAAATTCTGATAGCATAACTCTACAAAACTCCTTGCCAAGCCAGAATACCATTACAACCTAATTCCAACCATTAGGTTCGACCAAAATGGGTTACATCACCATTTTTTATGGCCATACTCTTCCTAGAGAGAAAAAGATCTTCATATACAACCTTCAAAACCTAGCGATTTTTTTTAAATACCATCGTTGTATTATAGGATGGGATTTTAATTTGATCAAATATCTTTAGGAGAAAAAGGGAAGCACTAGAAAATTAGATGAATTATAATCACAACTCCTCATGGAATTCTTACAATCCTTGAAACTTGTGGGCTTGAAGACTGACAATGGTAGCTTCACCTGGCACAATAAAAGGGGGAAGTTGCACAAGTATCTTTCCTATTAGACAGATACTTAATCTCAGAGAGCCTTCTCCTATCTAAATTAATTTTCCAAGAAACCATTATGCCTTGCCATTACTTGGACCATTGGCCCATACAGTTAATTAATCGAGTTGGGATGCCAAAAAATAAACCCTTCATATTTGAAGCATTTTGGATAAGGCACACTTCCTTAAAAAGAAAGATTGAAAATGGCGGAAATAAGTTGATATGATAGAAGGAAATTCCATGTAGAAATTCTAACAAAAGTTAAAAATCATTAAAAAAAATAAAATCTTGGAATATTCAGGAATTCAACAACATATAGGAAAACAAAAGGACGATGGAGCAAGAAATGGAGACATTCCATGTGAAAACCCTTTTTTCTAACCCCTCTTATAATTATCATTATGAATTTTAATTCATGTAAATATTGTGTAAATGTAAACACAATGACTAGTTGTGAGGGCTAGACACAGATTCATTGTTTTGAGGAGAAGTTACTCGGGAAATTCGTGAAGTGAAGGTTATTCATTTAATGGCCACCGACATTATGTTTGGTTTTAATGGTCTTCATGGCAAGTAGGGTGGTGGATTATGGTCTTCTTTAGTGGAGGGAAAACCCATACCTCCTCTGCATTTCCTCGTGGGTTTTTTGTGTGGCCAACACATAAGGATTGCAAAGGGGTTAGTGGAGAAGAGATTTGATGGGAAAAGAAGAAAAGGGAGGAGATCATCATTAGGTGTGCATCATTCACATGATCTTGGAAACAACACTATGAAATGTGAAGAATTAATGCACACAGGAATTGTGTGTAGTGCATATTGGCTAAAGTTCATTGACATAGGTAGTGTGTTGTGGGAGTTGTATGTCGGGTTAGGCATATTGGGATTTGCAAGAGAACTTGTGGGACGGAAGGATAATGTTGGAAAAGCATCGTCATTCGAGCTAGAGGAAGATGGGAAGCATGGTTGAAGAGGAGTAACAAGTGTATACAATGTGTTTTGGATCCCTTTCAGGTTGTGCAGGTGGAAACTCAATGTGATATGGACCCCTCGTTTGTAGAGGGAAAGCTCTGTGTGTCTCTTATATCTACTAGATTAGAATATGGATATCAATGTGATATGTATTCTTGGCTGAGAAGGTGGAAACATTGGAGAATATAATCCTGAACACGATGGGTGGAGAAAAAGGAGATCTCTAGATTCTTGTGCGATCTATTATTTCGCATAAGTTTTAATTCCCTTGAACACTTACTCCTCGGACTTTGAATCTCACTTGAGGGTGGTCAGTTGCAAGAAAGATTGCAATACAATTAGCCTACAGTTGGTTGGAGAGTGGAAGTCCCTCCCTTAATTGTTGGTCATTAACCTATATAGATAACTGTACTTGATTGTATTCTATTGGATTACGAATGTGAAATGATGTTGCTATGGATAATAATAATGGTTGTATCAACACTGTTATATAGGAATGGGTTATTCACATTTTCCCTTAATGATATTTAATTGTGAAAATTCTCATGGTTTGATCGTTAATACTGCTCTAGGCTACAGAGCTAACTCATAATGTGTGGATCTTATTGTTGGTATGGCCAAGGTTATTTGTTCATTTGTATATGTTGACTTTTTTTATGTTGCATTGTAATTATTACCATCGAGTTGATGGTGTTGTATTGTGCCAAGTTTGGGAAATGTTAAATTGATACTATGTTTGGTATGCAGGGCAATGCTATCCATTGTTTGGCTTGTCTATTTTCAGTAAAGGGCATGTATATGAGCTTTATTGGACAAATTTTACATCCATGGTGATGTTTGAGCATCAGTACGGAAACGAGGGACTCGTTTTTGTAATCCTAGGGATAGGCCATGTAATCCTTATGTTATAAGCATGCACATTGTAGGGTGACGAGCTTGTGTTATGGCCAAACAATATTTAAAATGTATAAAGGAAAAACTATAAGATACAAGGCACAAAGGTAATGAAAGACATGGGATGGGAAGTTACATGTCAATTACCACCAAATTCTTCGTCGCACTGCAGAGGTGTGATATAGGGTTCTCTCGATTATTGGAATGGTGCTATTAAGGATGGTGTAGAGTCTATTGTGAATTTATCCTCGTCAATAGGTGAAAATATGTATGTATCGGGAAACAAAGATAGGTCTATATGGGAGGGAAAGTTGTCATCAGATAACATACATATGTATGTCCCTGAGGGGTGAGAAAATGGGACATTTTGGGGAAAAAATTGTGTTTCTGAGAACAGACAGAGATGCATTGATTTACATGGAAGTTCGCTAATAGACCACTTAACCTTATAACAAGAAATCGTTGAATTACATAAAGGGCTGACACCCGATGGGATGCTTGACTGGGTTGATGTGGCAAGCTAGCATGTAAAGGTGGTCATTAGTGCCACCTTGCATAACGTAGCTATGTGATGTTTACTAGGGAGTCAACAGGGTTTGGATCCACTTCATCGTGGATCATCGAGGGGGGGTGGTTGGAAAATGGATTTTGCATTGCATTTTTTGGCTAGGGCATGGATGAAAAATTCCACAAAGAAGACGGATGCCACATGACAGAGATCCATCTTGTCACTTGACATTAAAAAAATTCACGGCTTGGAAGGTCAGGAATAAAAAGAACTTAGCAGCTGGGTCTGGAATAGGGTGTGGTGATGCTATGTCATGGCAGTGCCATGTTGGCACCATGTTGGACCTCTCGTTAAGTGGTAGTTCCATGTGGGTACCATGTGGAAGATGACTTGTTGATGTAGCAAGGGGTTTAAAAGAGCCCAAACTTTAAATGGCCATAACTTTTGATCCTGAAGTGAGATCAAGGTAAAATTTATATCGTTGGAAATATCATGACAAGATGCATGCAATGGTGTTATCCAAACCACCAAGTTTGGGGAGGAGGGAAATTTTGTAACCCCATTTCTATGAGGAAACTATGGAGGTTGGGTTAGATTAATATAGCACCTCCCACTAAGCTTAGGAAATCCTAAGGGGGTGGGAAGGAGCATTACAGTCTAACAGGAGATCATAGAAAAAGGGAAAACCAAGGAATTAACAATGAAAGAAAAAAAAATTACAAATGAAAATGGAAGAAAGATTACAACAAGAAGAAACTCTATGGAGACAAAAGTCCATGGTTTAATGGCTAAAGAAGGGATAAAGAAACACAAAATTTTACACAGTTCCACGATTCATCATAGACAGAAAAATATAATCATTTGCCTTAAAAATGATCAAAATCAAAAATTGGAAGGGCACGAAAACATAACCCATGAACTTAATCATTACATTTAAAATTTTCCAACAGAACCCACAAAAAATAGGATTCAAACCATAAGGAAAATTATTATTCATATCCCAAACATAATCACCCAAGAACAAAATTATATGAGGATGAGGAAACTCATGCCTGAAGATGTAGAGAAATAGTTATGGAGATGCCTATAATTAAAGCCTTGAGTCCAAATGGTTTCATGGTGGATTTATTTCAAGAATGTTGGGACATATAAGGAAAGGGTATGGTTCAATTAGTTAAGGATTCTAGAAGGTTGCAATCATTACACATAGCCCTGGATGACACCTTCATAAACCTCATACCCAAGAATTCTCAAGCAGAATTCCCTAGTGACATCAAGCCCATCTCCTTCTAAAATTTCATTTATAAGATGATCTCCAAAATAATATCCAATAGAATCAAATCCCTTCTTAATCTCATAATTTTTAAAGAAAAATTGAGATATGTGAAAGAGAGACAAATTCTAGATAGCATAATAACTACTCATGAACAAATTCACTCCCCTTTTTTCAGCAAAACTCCTAGCATGATCATAAAATTGGACATGTTGAAATATTTTGACCAACTCAACTGGAAATACATAACTCATATGTTGAAAGCCTATGGCTTTGTAAAATCTTGGATTTCATGGGTTATGTGTCTCATTTCCAAAGATTCATTCTCCATCCTTGTAAATGGGTCACCCTCACCCACTTTCTTTCCCTCACAGGGTATGAGACAAGGAGATCCTATCTCCCCTTACATCTTCCTTCTAATGTTTGAAGGTATTGGCAGGTACATCAGTCATTTAAAGGCCTTTCAAATGGCCCCAATTGTCCTCCATCCACCCATTAATATTTTGTAGATGATATGCTTCTTATGGGACAACTCTCCATTAAAGAAGCTTCATATTTAAAAATGGTTCTCTTAGGATTTTCCAATTAATTTAGCACTAACTTCAATCTTCTCAAATAAAAAAGCTTCTTTTCAATACCCGCATACCTGTGTAAGCCAACCTCTTCAAGTTTTTTGGCATTCGGTGAAGCTCCCTTTCATTCAAATACCTTGGTATTTCCCCTTGTCAAAAAACCTTTAAGAGTTAAAGTATGGGAAGACATTCTAAAATTGGAGAACAACCTCACCTATTAGACCTTTATATAGATATCAACCTAGCCAACTGACTCACTCTTCTCAAATTTGTTCTCCAACTCATTCTCCTATATCTCATATCCACTCTTGCAACTCCCAAAGTCATCCTCAACAAAATTCGATCCATACAAGAATAATTCGTATGGGGAGGAGCCAAACAAGAGAATAAATGGGCATTGGTTGCATGGGAAACACTATGCACACCAAAAAAAGTATGAGGGTCAAGGCTAAAAGATCCATAAATCTTAAGTAGAGTAATGGGAGAAAAAACTTGGTAGAGATGGATCAAGAATCTAAAATCATTATGGAGTAAAATATAGAAAAAACAAACTTTCCCCTTGGATTGACAATAACATAATCATAATATTGCAGGGACAAATAAAAGGATCATATCTAAGAACCAATCCTGGAACAAAAAGAAACTCATACAGGACCAAAAATTTTGAGAAATTTTAAGTGGGAACCTCACACTATTCTGGGAGGACTCATGGCAACAATGGACAAAGCTGGAACAAAAAGAAAACATAATAAACATCAAAGTTGAGTTGTAGCAACAAGGAAAAATCCTAGTTACTGAGTATTGGAATAAAACAACAAAACAAACTCAATGGATACAATGGGGAAAAATAAGACAAGGGCTCCTCAATAATGATGTGGATTATCATCAAGCTCTTGAAACATAATTGGCACAAAGGAAAAATAAAAGTATCAATGGGGATGACATTCTCATATGGGGGGAATAACAAAGGAAACTTAAATGTCAAAGAAGCATACAATATACTAATAGGCACAACATAACAAAATGAAGAGAACAAATGGGAGAAATTATGGAAGCATGGTTGTAGCCCAAAATAGAAATGTTCATATGGATTCTATTAAAAAATAAAACATTAACCTTGAACAAACTACAAGAAAGATGATTTCAAGTTCCAGCATAATGCCATCTTTGTTTTTCAAATATAGAAACAGTGGAATACCTATTGAATGACTGGAAATTTTCCTCAAAAATATGGGATAGGCAAATAATAATCTTCAACAAAATTGACAGGAACAACACTAGTATAAAATCCACACTTGAATAATGGTGCCTTACACCATTCAAGAAAAAAATTATAAACAAATCCTAGAAGCTCTTTCGAGGCTTTAATCAAAGAAAGATCTTCAAGAAAAAATTTAATAAAACAATATTCAAAATTAACAAAGAGGATCTCAACCAAGTTTGCCAAACAATTATTAAGAAATTTTTGAATGTAGATTTCCACAGTTATAATTCACAATAAGAAAGTGATTTTTAGAAAACAATTGTTATAAACAGTTGAAATGGTTTATGTTTTCTGCTTCAAGACCCTAAGGATAGGTAAAGGATTCACCCAAAATGTCAGACATTTCAACTCTTTGTAACATAATTTTTTCCAAAAACCACTTTCTCAATTATTAATAAAGTAAGAAACAATTCTAGTCTCCCCATGGACCACTCAAGATTGGGAGTGCGAGGCAAGGGAATTAACTATATTTAGATTCTTAGGTTTGCACCAGTTGATAGCAGCAAACCACCTCATATCAATCACTACATCTAAGCAAGCCCCAACTAGTGGTAACTCTTGTTGCATGGATTCATCAAATTAAACTTTGATGGTGCCTTAAAAGTAAATCTTGGACTAGCTAGCTATGGAGGAGTATTTCGGAATGAGTAGCGGAAAATACAACATGTATATGTTGGAGCCCTTGACCACGACAACAATAATGTTGTAGAATTATATGTTGTGGAGTAAGGAATAAGGATAGATAACAAGATAATCATGGAGAAATTTGTACTCTAAGGGGACTCATAAACAATTATCAATATGATCAAGAAAATACAAAATGGCTCCAACTCTGCCAAAGTCACAAACAGCTGGAGACTTCTAGCTAGCTTGGAAAACATAGCCAAATAAGCCACAAAGTTAAATGTAATCATTCTAAAATGTTTCCTAAGAAGTGTAAATAAACTAGAAGATAATTTAGCAATTGTGGGACTTGATTACAAAACAGACGTCTTGGATTCAAATTGGGTGTAGCTGACTTCAAAACAATTGAAAGACACTTGCAATGAAATAGAGAAACAAGACTTCATTCCCCACGAGGGGATCCCATATTCCATGCCACACAATGCTAGTGATTATGGTAATGCAAAATAATGAAAGGAAGCAGACTACCTTCACCTAGAAGCCTGCATGGCCACCCTGTCGCCGCAGATTATGAAGCAAATATGGTAAGTTAGTTTCTGCTACACCAACACAGGGAGGAAGTGTGTGAAGAGTGGGGAAGCTACACAGATGTTATGGTATGTGTTAGTGTCGGTCTTGAGCCCTCCATCAGTGATCAATAGCTCTTTGCATGTGCATTTGTAGTTGTCTCATCAGTGTCAGTCTTGCATCCCGCTAGGCATGCCATAACACTGAATGGAGGAGCTGGTCTTTGTTCCCTTCTTGGCTTTGCTGGATCAGGTCATACAACAATGTAATTGAGTCATACTTGTTTTTGTTTTTGTCTTGAGGTCCCATGGTCTTAGGTCTAGGGTTTTGAGTCAAACTCTTTTCAAGGTCATGAGTCATGGTCAGCAAGTGCCCAACAAGCCGGAAGGAGTTTTGTACATATGTTTCATTATCATTTTCTTCAGCTACAG
This sequence comes from Pinus tabuliformis, assembly GCA_031772625.1. NCBI lineage: Eukaryota > Viridiplantae > Streptophyta > Pinopsida > Pinales > Pinaceae > Pinus > Pinus tabuliformis. The sequence continues at coordinate 890,537,026 of CM062811.1, forward strand.
TTCATTTTATGCCTTGGATTTAAAAACCCTGTTTTTAAGTCTAAGGCCATGTGGAATTTGAAAAAATAAAGAAATTCTCAAAAATTTGTAAAAGTGCCGGCAATAACCCTGGTTCCTTCACTACAGTCCCTCAGGCGGTCAACCTGCAAAAAGAACGGAGTCAAACGCATCAAGAGAGCTCATTTCAGGACAAAAAGACTCTAAACAGTGTTAAAAAGCAAAGCAAGTTGAAAACATTAGAAAGTGGGTTCTAAAGTTAAATTTTTTTTTTAAAGTGACCCTATAAAAGCTAATTTCCCTCTCAATTCACTCTTATTGTGCATTTGAAAGTCAAAAAATTTGTGTTAGAGGCAAAAGGAGGCAATTCGGGCAAGTTTCTGCAAGTTCCAAGGTTAGAAGTGGTGCGCGACCATTCTGGACAGGTGCGCGACCACCTGGGTGCGCGCGACCAAACGGAGGCCAAAGCGCAGTGTTAAATAACACGGGCGCGACCAAACAAAGGGGCACAACCATTCTGAGGGTGTGCGCGACCAAAAAGTCTGCCCGCCTTGAAACTCTCCCAAACGCTGAAATTACCCTCAAATTCTCTCAAGTTATTAAGGTATGCCTCCTCCACGGGTTGTATGATGATGTTATGGTTTCAAAGGAAGGTAATAGTCACAATTTCATGAAAGAAATCAATAGAAGATAGGTTGAATGATGGCTGTTTTGCAAGCAATATGCATGGACAGTTTGTTTGTTTTTCAAGGCAATTTTTCCCTTATGTCCCTCCTTTCATTTTCCCATGTAAATTACATATGTTAACATGTCATATTTATTGATCTCATTTGCAAATTAATCATACCAACCCTACCCCTAAATCCTATCAAACCCTAGTCCCCTCTAATCATTTCAAACCCTACCTTTTCCCCATGTTATATGCTCAAAACCTAAACACTAGTATACACAGCAAATTATATATCAAATGCACAGCAAAAGAATGAACAGAAAACATTGTAAAAAACAAATAGAAAAGTGATGACAAGGCATACATTCAAGAATTGTAAAAAACAGTGAAAATTACCATTTGCATAGCCTTAGAAAAATAAAGGAAAATGTCATCTTGCTGTATGATGTCAAAGGTTACAAGCTGTGTAAAATTCATGACAAAATTCATTAAAGGTATCAGCTGCATAGCTATCAAAAAAGACCAGTTTTGCTGTGATTAGGGTTTTGCATTAACATGGTATTCTTCCCCATCCTTAAGACTCTGTTTTCCCCCACCTATTCCCTATATTAAAACCCTAATTCAATTGCATTTCCCTTCATTAAAACTCCTTATGCAATTGAATGTCCCTCCCCATGATCAAAGCACACAGTGAAACCCTAATTCCCCATGGTAAAAGCATGATGAAGCTGCCTCTGTTCTAAATGAATTGCTGTTACGAAAATTAGTTGGCAGTGATTATTAAAAGGGTTTCATTGTCCCCCTAAAACCTAATTCCTAATATCCTCTCTTTTCCCTAATTCCCAGGTTACCGATTCCCTCTCCCTTCCTCTTGCAATCAAATACCCTAACTCCCTGTTTCCCAAAGCATCAAATGGCCATTCCAAAAGTTATAAAAAAACAGAGTATGCTCCTCAAGGACATGCAAAAGCAAAATGAAATGAGTTGCCTGTTACTTGTACATAAGTGATGCTGCCCTATCCCCCTATGCCCATGACATCCTCCCCTCCATCATGAAGATTTTCATTGTCCTTTCCCTTGATGCTTAAAAAACACAGTTTCCCTAAATAAAGTATTGATTTGCAAATGTTGAAAGATGGAATGACATGTTTAGCATTATGTGATGTTTTCCTTCAGAATTCCCTGCTTATATATATATATTTCCCTTTCCTATATGTAAATTCCCTCCCCTAACATATCCCTCATGATGTTTCCCCTTGAAAACAGCATACTTCACAGCATTTTGCAGGCAGGGCAGCGGTCATTTTGACTTGTTTATTCCACCTTGCTCAATAACACCATGTCAACTACTGAGACTAATGAGCAAGGTGATGACCGATCATCATCTACTGATATTGAGACACAGCGGAGGCCTCGTAGGGGAGGCAAAGGTGGTCATCATAGAGGTTACATGTTTGCAAGGCAAAAATGAAAATTCTCCAAAGGAAGCTGTCAGAGGCCCAGAAGAAGAAGAAAAGGACAAACCCACTCCGTATCTTGGCTGAGGCATCCCTCACTCACCATGGTACTGATCAGCCTTGATCTAGCATCAATATGTGAAAATTTTGAGAATTTTGGAGCATTTTGGAAATTTTTGGTAAAATTACAGGTTTTGCCCACGGTTTGGTCTCACCCCGGGTGAGACCATTTTGGAAGACTGCTCGGAATTTTGAAAACTTGGCATTTTTGGAAAGGGCATGCAAAAAGAAAAATTACCAATGCTTGGGAGAAGCCTGGTTTTGAGTTTTGAGCCTCCAAAAGCTCAAAATACATCAAAAAAATGACTTTCTGCCCACTTTTTGAGTTGCAGAAAGTGACCTTGGGAGAAATGGTTTTTGAGGGGTCAAATCAACACCAAATTCAGAAATTCCACTTGGGATGGAAAGTAGACAGGCCAAGCTTTCCAATGAGCCATCTTGCACCTGATTTGGACCAGTGGAACCCACTCAAAAACAGCTGTGAAGGGGCGCGACCAGAACTTCCAGGGGCGCGACCAGAACTTCCAGATTTGCCAGAATTCACATTTTTGGTCAAAAAACACTGTTTTGACTATGGTTGACTATTTTTACTTGTAGATGAAGGATAAATGTAATATTTTCATGGCACTTTGGTAGTTTTTATCTTTCTTTACCCTTCTAGAAGCTTCCATGATGTAAAAAGTGAAAAATTAATGCATGGATGAGTTAGCTAAGTAATAGAGGCAAGTTGTTGGGCTGCCTATTTTCTAGTTCTTAGTTTAGAATTAGTTCAAACTGCTCCTAGGAAGCTGAGCTCGACCCCTAGAGGTGGGGAAAGGAGTTAGATGGTCTAGATGGTCTATATTATGCTCTCTCCTTCTCATTTTCATGGTTGGACTCTTGTGGGAGAAAGTTTTTATTGTGTATTGTACATTTATTTCTGCAATTTAAGGAAAGGAAGGCTAGGGTTTTGCAGACATCATTGTGGATTCTTGTGGATTGATGTGTTGATGGTGTGTTCTCTACATGTTCTTGTAAGTTTGTTTATGTATTCCACATCTCTCTTTTGCTTCTAATTGGACAGATGAAGTGGTAAAGTTTGAATTCATGCTTTGACATGCTCAGCTTTTTAGTTTGTTCAATATTTATGTTTTCTACTGTCTAGAGAGGATTCAAAATGGTTGTTTGCCCTCTTTAGCTCCTCCTCTATCATCCTTGATCATCCATCTCAGATTAAGGCATCAGCGCCCACTCCTACCTTGCCCCAAAGATCCCCCTGCAAAAACTGTGCTCAATCCCCGCACCCTGAATTGCACTCCCTCCAATTGCCACCAAAAACCCCAAAAATCATTAAATCAACCCCCCTATCAATTTACTAGCCTAAAATATTTATTCTTAATTGGTCAGCCTAATCATATTGAAAGATCTATCAAATCTGACCCGAGAGAGCCTTCTCATACCTCGTAGGGCTAGCCACGAGGTGAAATGGTTTGATGTAGCCTTGAAGGTTTACCTTCCTCAGCCTAGGGTGAAATCTCAAGCGCTAACAGTATGCACATTCAAAGACAAAAAGTTTCAATTATGGAGGAATATAGGTCAAGGAAATCCCATCATGCAGAGAAATGGGAAGAAAGTCATAACATTATGAGTAGGAATCACATTGTTCCATTTATAGAGCACCAATCATGGCAAGAAAAAATTAGGATTGGAACTTTGGTTTGTTAGCACCATTTCATGGAACATTTGTGGACAAAGGCTCTAATTATCACCATCCATATCAACAACTCCAGGTTCTTCTCACTCCCGTGTGTCATTCCTCTCTGAGGGACCTTCTCCCTTAAGTTCAACATTTTCATGCTTTTACCCTGCTATTATATTTTAACTTTGCAACACTTTTAATATATTTCCTTGCCCTCTGTGAGATATTTTAGCTTATGTACCTCCATCCATGTCCTTGGTCCAATGTATCTGGGAGGTTACTTCTCACCAGTATCCCTCTAAATTTCCCTCTATCTAGTGTTTCTTCCCTATTGTTAGTTGGTCCTATCTCTACCCCTCTTGTTCTTGCCAAACCTTTATCGTTCTCACCCCTTGTTTTGGTAGCTTCATCCTTCACTCCACCCTCGTTTGTTTCTCCCTACTTGCTCCATTTTATTCAGGCTCATCCCTTCATCCTATATTTCTCATGTCGTATCCCCCTTCACTAACATGGTAAGGCCTTGTCTTTTTTGGCCCTCCCACCATGGTAGAAGAGGTAGGCATGGGGATCCCATTGCTCTTGATTTTAGTCCCCCAAAACTGCAAATCACTCATGCACAATCCTCTAACAGGATAGATATGGAAAGATACAAGGATATCATATCTGAAACGTCAAGAGAGAAATATCTCACATAGAGGAGCAATTCAGACAGGCTCGGAGGTTCATTCTAGACAAAAACATGGAATGGGAGACCATATATTGGATACCTAATGTAGGAAACTCCGCCAAAGTTAGAGAATTTGATTGCATGTAGACTCTCAACCTGTGTTGGCACAAAAAAACTCTCATGGGAAGAGCTCATGGAAAAAATGAACAACGTGAATAGGAAAGTCATGCTTCTAATTAAGTGAATCACATGCATAGACCCATCAACGTCAAATACAAGTGGTGATCCCCAACCACTAGATCATATGCAAAATACAGCTGAATGAGAGGCTATATGGCTCATTGTTTAATTTGCAGTAGTGCAACAATGTCTTTCAATTTATGTAGTAATATTTGTGTAGACTTTTTATCTTGTTTTGTTTTTAAATTAGCTCAACAGATGAGGAGCAATAAACACAATCTTAAAATTTTGATTTTATGTTATTAGTCTGGTTTCTCTAGTGACAAACTAGTAGCAATTCTCATTATTGTAAATCTATGTTTTTTATAGTAATATAAATTCTCCAATCTTACAACAAAAAAAATCCCCAAAACTAAATCACTTGTATTCTTAAAACAGTTAAGGTATAAAAGTTGAGTTACATCTATCAACACAATTTTTCTCACCTAATCCGAGGAATAAAAATTTGCAACTGATCTTATTATTAATAATTGTTGATTTAGGGTAGCATCGGATGTGCTCTAGCAATGAAAGTTGGTGGAGAGGTTATGGCACATGAGATCTCCAATACCCAGAAAGGGTTTGGGCAGATTCTAAATAGTTATGGAGATATTAAAATAATTAATATTTTTAATGGAGTCCCTAAGTCTAAACTTAGGGAAATTAAAATATTAATGTGAATTAATATAAAACTGTGATAGAATGGTCCAAAAGACATGGATCAAGTCAGATCTAATCTTAGCCGTCGATTAGGGACTTAATCTCGGCCGTTGATTTGTCAATGAGAAAAGTATAAGAGGATGCTTGAGGGTCATTTGGAGAGCACACCAGAGTGATCAGTCATTCTATTCTCTAGAGTGGGCTTTGCTAAGAGAGATAGAATCAGTGATCAATTGCAGTGAGGGGCAGTGAGTACGAGGCAGAGAGGCAGGGACAATGCTGAGATACCATCGTAGAAGTAGAGAGAGGCAGACGCAGATCCATAGAGAGCCACGTAGAGGCAACAGAGACTGCGTAGAGCCAGAAGGGCCTGCGTCATATACACAGAGGCCGCAGGAGTGACGCAGAGAGCTAGAGAGGTCGCACAAAGCCTCAGTAGGCTGATGCAGAGGGTTTCAGCCTGACGCAAAGGCTAGTAGCGTTGACGCTTGGCTTCATATTGTGCTAGAGAGGGATTTTGTGGACCAAGCTTTCTAAATACCTACTTCCGAGGAGAGGTATTGCTGCCAGATTCTTTATCTCTATCGAGTTAGCCAGTTTGGCACCCAGTGTACTCAGAAAAGAGCTGCTTAATAATAAAACCCTCAAATAGCTACATCAGTTTTCCTGCATTGGGTTTTTCCGAGGACATTAGTCCAAAAACAATGGTGTCATTTGTGTGCTTGTTTCTATTTCCTTCAGTGGATGATTTGTAATATGTTGAGCATGCACTTGTATTTATTTTCAGTATTTACATGGTAAATAACTTGTTAATTAACATAACAAGTAGGTAGGAATAAATGAGTAAAGTGCATGGAGGGTTTCTAACTGTTAGACTTAGAAACCTCAACATGGTATCACAGCGTGGTTGTAGATCACAGGAGAACTGAGGACATCAGTAGAGCAGAGCAACAACAGTAGAAAACAGTTGTCCCGAGTGATAGAAGGGGTGACGCAGTGCTTGCATCATCAACTTCAAGCCAAGAAGAGGTTATGTAGAGGCTAAAGGAGGCAAAGATAATAGGACGAATTATCATGAATAGGACTGATTATGAGCATAAAATGGAAGAACACTTAAACAATAGTGGCTGTTATAGAGTTTTGAACAAAGATCCTAGCAGCAAATTCTTCGCCAGGTAAGTAACAAAATTAAAAGCTCCTCTCTTGATGCCACCATTAAGAACAGATTAATACCTAACAATGCCATTATCCCTAGAATTTATGGAGTGCCTAAAATCCATAAAACTGGTGTTCCTTTAAGACCTATAGTAAACACTATAGGATCTCCCACTTATTGGTTAGCTAAATATCTAGCCAGCAAACTTAGACCTTTATCTGGTAACACTCCCTCTTACATCAAAGATTCTGCTTCCTTCATAGAATGGATCAAAAACCTAGAATTTAATGACAATGACCTAATGGTTAGCTTTGACGTAGTGTCTCTCTACACTATGATTCCGGTAGATGAAGCCTTAGAAGTATTGAAGAAAATTACAGACCGTGAAACAGTGGAACTAATAAGCATTTGCCTTAAATCTTCATACTTTAGTTTTAAGGGAAAAATCTATGAGCAAACTCATGGCGTTGCAATGGGTTCTCCATTATCACCATTAATTGCCAATCTTTACATGGAACACTTTGAGCAAATGGCCCTTAGGTCTTTCCCCTTTACCCCTGAAGAATGGAAACGATATGTAGATGACATTTTTGCTAAATGGAGCCATGGTTTGGACAAGTTGAAAGAATTTTTATCTCATATAAATAGCCTATCTAAACACATAAAATTCACCATTGAAATCGAAAAAGACAACCAGCTCCCCTTCTTAGATGTCCTCCTTACCAAGAAAAATGGCAAGCTAAGCCACCAGGTCTTCAGAAAGCAGACACACACTGACAGATATCTTCATTCAAACTCCCACCACCATCTAAAGCAAAAAGTTGGTGTCATCAAAACCCTAGCCACGAGAGCCTCTAGAATCTCTGACCCTGAACATTTAGAAGAAGAACTTATCCATCTCCATGAAGTCTTTTTAAGCAATGGCTATCAAAACCACACTATCCAGAAAATAATTAAAGATTCCATAACCAATAAACAAAAAAGAAAATCCCTTGAAAACCCTAGAATCTCCTTACCCTATATTAAATGAACCACAAATAAAATTGCCAGAGTTCTCGCTAAGCATAACATTATGGTTGCTTTCACGCCCCCTAACACCATAAAAAACATGCTTGAGTCGGCTAAGGACTCAATAGACCCAAAAAATCACAAAGGAGTTTACTCGATTCCCTGTTCTTGCGGTAAAGTTTATATAGGTGAAACAGGGAGATCCTTTGGAGTAAGATTAAAAGAACACATTAATGATATTACTAGAAATAGGTCGGATAAATCAGGTCTAGCAGAGCACGCTTGTTCCTCTTCTCACTATATTTGTAGGGAACAAGCTAAATTAATCCATAAGGAAGACCATTATTTAAAAAGAAGAGTTAAAGAGGCAATTGAAATTGATAAATCCTCCAATAATATGAATAAGGATGATGGCCTTAAACTAAGTAGTGCCTGGAAACCCTTATTAAATAAAATGAAAAAAACTTTAAACTAATCTAATACTCCCTTTTGATAACATTTGACAATTCATAATTTAAATAATCAATTAAATAAATAAATGCAAATAATAATTTCTACAATTTAAACTATTTCAGAACAAATAACTCATTTATATAACATTTCACATAATTTAAATAACATTAAAAATAATAATAATAATAATAATAATAATAATAATAATAATAATAATAATAATAATAATAATAATAATATAAAATAAATAAATAAATAAATAAATAAATAAATATATATATATATATATATATATATATATATATATATATATATATATAGATAATTATAAGATCTTTATAATAACAATTTTAATAATCATAAAGAATAAGAATAATAATTATAATAGGAATAATAATTACAATATTCATTACAATAATAATTAAAATTGTTATTATAATATCTTTATAATAACAATTTTAATAATCATAAAAGAATAAGAATAATAATTATAATAGGAATAATAATTACACCATTTGACAATTCAAAATTTAAATAATTAATTAAATAAATAAAGGCAAATAATAATTTCTTCAATTTAAACTATTTAAGAACAAATAACTCATTCATATAACATATCACATAATTTAAATAACATAAAAATATATATATAATTATAATATCTTTATAATAACAATTTTAATAATCATAAAGAATAAGAATAATAATTATAATAGGAATAATAATTTATAATATTTATAATAATAATAATAATAAGGATGATATTATTAGCAATAATAATATGTATAACAATAATAAAATAACTAATAAAAACTAATAATAAGAATAATGATTTAATTGTATTAAAGAGAAGAAGGAAAAAGAAAAAAAATAAAGAAATAAAAAAAGAGGATATAAATAATAATTATAATAATAAATTAATTAATTATAAAAAAAATAAAAAAAATAAAATATAATAAAACAAAATAATAATAATAATAATAATAAATAAAATAAATAAACAAATAAAAACAAAATAAATAAAATAATAATAATAATAATAATAAATATATAAATAAATAAATAAATTAAAAAAAAAATCTATAAATTAATTAATTAACTAATTAATAAGTGTAAATCAATCAGGCCGACATTATAAGCTAGCAGATATCTTTCTATTCATCTATTAATAGCTTCATAATTTTCTCATCTCTCTCTTCTCAAAATACAGATCTCATTGCCCTGATGATGGACTCACCTAGCTAGTCCGAAACGTTGGTTTCATAAATTGCTCACAGGTTTTCCATTAGCATAAAAAAAAAAAAAGATAGGCTCATGCAGAGCCATGCAGAGGTCAGGATGGCTAACGTAGTTGGTTGAGGGAGCTAGTTTTCCGGTGTTGGGATTGCGCAGAGCCTAGGATCTCTCACCTTTAGGTTGTTGGGGTTTAGAAGGCTGTGGGTAAGTTGCAGAGTGGAGCTGGTGGGGTACTGTAGTAAGAACAGTACCTAATAGGGCAAGGCCAAGGAGGAGGGAGTTGCTATCAAGGTTTTCTAGCCGAGAAATTCGTATCAATGGTGTAGTTGCACATACAATCACAGTAGGGGGCATCTTGACAACGACAGAAGGGTTTCTAGGAGGGAAATCAAGGCTTAGAGGGAGTCACATCAAGAACTTCTAGGAGGGAAGTAGAAGAGCAGCATGGCACTACATGGAGTAAAAGACTAGGACATACTGGATAGAGCATCAAACTTCGTAGTCTGAGAGGCCTCTGAGACCAAGGCAGCTCCAACAAGGGCAGAGAAGGAAGTGGAGACAGACGATGATTGTGCCATGAGTGGACACACGCCACTTGAGGGGAAGTGGGGAGACATCGAGCTGTAGTCAGATAGACTACAGGCGATGAGGGACAGGATCCTCGAGGCACCCAACCTATTGGATTAGACCTGCTATGGGAACCCCGAAGAGGAGTAGCAGGATTGGCAGATGTGGGTAGAGACGAGTGCAGATGAAGCGACAGAGAGAGCTACAATGCAGAATTCCTAGGACAACACGAGGTAAGAAAGTTGCAACAGTGCGAGGGGCACAGGAGTGTTGCGCCAGTGCAGGATGGCACAGAGAGGTGTGCAACGGTGCGAGATGCAAGGAGTTGTTGCAGCAACGTAGAGGTCAGAGAGGGAGCACTTGTCAGTGGTAGAGGGAGCTTCAGCATCAGAAGTACTCTAGCCTGACAGAGAGGTCAGAGTTGGGAGATCAGTTACTTACTTCTCAAGAAATGATTTGCAGTGCAGCAGTTAGTAGTGGTAGTGTTATGGGCAGCACAATGCAGCATGATGAGAGGAGATGCAGTGCAGACGCAGCAGTGGCAGTGGCAGGGCCATGGGCAGTGTCACAGATGCAGAGGGAATTGTCGTACATATGCAGCAATGGTAGTGGAAGAGCTATGGACAATAGTACAGGATGTAACAGTGTAGAGGATTTTGGGCAGCAGGCCTAGCATCAACATAGGGACCGATGCCGAATGATCAATGTAATACTCAGTAAGGAGTATTGCCAGAGCACAGTCCTCGCTAAGAGGGAGTGTTTATTTAGGGTAGCATTAGACGTACTCTGGCCACGAAATTTGGTGGAGAGGTTAAGGCACATGAGATCTCCAATGCCCAGAAAGGGTTTGGGTAGATTCTAAACAATTAGGGAGATATTAAAATAATTAATATTTTTAATGGAGTCCCTAAGTCTAAACTTAGGGAAATTAAAATATTAATGTGAATTAATATAAAACTGAGCTAGAATGGTCCAAAAGACATGGATCAAGCCAAATCTAATCTTAGCCATCGATTAGGGACTTAATCTCGGTCGTTGATTTGTCAACGAGAAAAGTATAAGAGGAGACTTGAGGGTCACTTGGAGAACACACCAGAGTGATTAGTCATTCTATTCTCTAGAGCGGGGTTTGCTAAGAGAGATAGAATCAGTGATCTGTTGTAGCAAGGGGTAGTGAGTACAAGGTAGAGAGGTAGGGACAATGCCGAGAGACTAGTGCAGAAGCAGAGAGAGGTAGACGCAGAGCTAGAGAGAGTGACACATAGGCAGCAGAGACTGCGTAGAGCTAGAAGGGCCAACATCATCCACGCAGAGGTTGTAGGAGTGACGCAGAGAGAAAGAGAGGCTGCATAGAGCCTTAGTAGGCTGACGCAGAGGGTTTCAGGCTGACGCAGAGGCCAACAAGGCTAACGCTGGGCTTCAGATTGCGCTGGAGAAGGATTTCGTGGAGCATGCTTTCCAAATAGCTGCTTCCAAAGAGAGGTATTACTACTAGATTTTTTAGCTATGTTGGGTTAGCCAGTTTGGCACCCAGTGTACTTAGAAAAGAGCTGCTTAAAATAAAACCCTCAAATAGTTGCACGGTTTTTCCCGCATTGGGTTTTTCCGAGGATATTAGTCCAAAAACAACGGTGTCATTTGTGTGCTTGTTTCTGTTTCCTTCAATTGATGATCTGTAATGTGTTGAGCATGCACTTGTATTTATTTTTAGTATTTACATGGTAAATAACTTGTTAATTAATAGAACAAGTAGGTAGGAATAAATCAGTAAAGTGCATGGAGGGTTTCTAGCTATTAGACTTAGATACTTGAACATTAGTCCCTACCTCTCCAGGGACTAAAACATTCACCTCGTGGTCAAAGTGCATTGATTATTCATTATTTTGTTTTTTTTGCCAATTTTAACCAAAGTTTTGGGAAAATGTTGAATATTTCTATTTTCCATAAATTCAAAAATAATTTTCTAATTTTCTGGAAATATTAATTCTAATTTTCAATTGAATTAGCAACCTCCAATAGGACATAATTCCCTTGGTGGAGAGAATTTTATTTTTGGTATTTGTCAATGCTTGACAATTCATTTAAAAATAAAAATAAAATAAAAAAATAAACTAATTTTTTGAGGGGCATTCCATCGGTATGTGCTCCGACACTAACACTAACACTAACATTGTTATGGTATTTCTCTGTCCAATGATGACAAAAATTATATGGTTGCATGTCCTTTACATAGGCGGTTGGGGAGGGGTGTTCTAAACAAATCTCCAATTAATATTTCCTTCTGTGGAGATGACTATTACTTTTATAAATTTCCACATCATATATTGCAGTGTTAATGGAATTATTGAAACTATAGCTTTAACTTTTTATTAAATTCATGAGATTAATCATATTGTTAATAGTTAAACTTATTTCTATTTTGAGTGCCATGAATAGGCATGGTAACATCACTTGCTATAAAATTTCAAAAATTAGAAAGTGTAGCATAGCAAAGCTTTGCATGTAAAGAAGTGTGCAAAGGTTTGCATCTAAAGTAGTGTGTGAAGCTTTGCTTATGAGAACGAGGATGCAAAGGGAGTTTTAGTTAATTTAACTATGATTTTTTTTTAATATATATTACTATGCTTCATTGTGAAAAGCTTTTACTATGTGCAAGACGGGGTATGTGCGGGAAACACTGTTATGGTACTTCTCTGCCTAATGATGATAGAACTGACACAATTGTAGGTCCTTTTGGCTTTTATTCCGTTTTTGTAACAATTATCGTAATCGTTGTGTTGAAGAAAGTGTAACTAGGTTCGGTCTTCATAAATGTAATCTTGATCTTTGTACTTGTAAAAGAAAAGAATTATTATTTTTGTAAATTGTAAAAATGAGTTTCTTGCTCATTGCATAGGTCAAGCACATGTTTGATTGCTTCTAGGAAAGTGTTGAAGCCCCAAAAATCGGGTCGACAACAAGGGGGATACCCGGCCGGTCCAGACCTTGGTTGGAAGCTCCTTATCCGTTTGGTATAGCGGGTCTGACTGGGGATAATGGAACCAGTTTCCCAATCTATGAGTGTGTGTGTGTAGAATTCGATGTTGTTGATCTAACAATTCCTATTTAAGATGTTCTAAGTCTAACTTTAATCTAATTCTATGCTATTGTAATCTAATAAGCAGCACATCTAAGTCTATACTAACCCGGGATGTAATTCTTCTATTATGCGATCTAAAGAGATTTCAAATAAGAACTGGTAATAAAGATCATTCAGCTATTATAAGAAAGGAAATCAATAGAGATGAACCACTTCGCATAAAAAGTTATACGAAATAGTTGTGAAAAACATATCGCATGATGAGCTATTCATACATTAAGCATAAATAAATAGCTATCACCGTACAAAAGTGCCAAATGATAACTCAGGCATTCATGAAATAATACATAAACAACTAAAAACTGTATATCACTTCAACATATAAGCAGAAATGGTCAAGAGATAAAAGTACCATTTATGACTAGTCCTACGCATAAGCTTCAAGCGACAATGATTTATCTCTCCTTGCTCTAACATCCACTAAGAGTACAGAAGTGGAACATCAGTAGTAGATATCAAATGCAAACATCAACAAATATTGATCCATTCATTCACCAAAACCTCCTCTAAGGGTGCAAAAGTGCATGTTCTGAGGACAAGTTTTTGATAAATTTCTGGACCCTTCTCTAAATGCATGAGAAAGGTTTAAATACTACTAACTAAATAACTTAATTACACAGATTAAGGATACGGTTTAAATGACCGCCCTTTTTCTAAGCAAAACTATTTCTAAAAATTAAATCTAATATCTAACTATTTCTGCATTTGCTCCTTAATGTTGCAAGCATTCAGTATTTGCCTGGGTAGAGTCGGCTGACTGTCTTCCACTTTTGGTTGAGCTAAGCAAACAAAAATGGTAAGAGCTGGCACCATCTTTTCAGCAAAATCGATGATATACTCGAGAGTCATACTCTGACTATGTGGAATTACTGCGTATGCCCAGTAATAATTCAAGTTCAACTTGGTTAACCCTTGAATTGCTTCTGCCTTTTTCTCTAGCTTTCTGTTTCCAGTTTGTTCTTTACCATTGCTTTCTTGCATTTTTCGGGCTTTACAAATGACTGAGCAGTTAGAGGCTTTGCTTTTTGAGCAATTTTCTCAGCGATGCACGATTAGCGCAGGCGCTAATCGCGCATCGGAAACTACCTCTGTTCTTTGATCCGGGCTTCTCTGATACGTTTTTCGCCTTTAGCACCTTTTTTCTTCACCGAGTATAAAGCTTCAAAATTTGTAAAAATAATGCTTTCGTGAGCTCTTGACCTTGAGTCATTAAACTGCCTGTTGATATCAGCATCATTCAATACTCATTCAACCATGGATGTAAATGAAAGATCTGTAATGGATGGCTCAGTAGCGTTTTGTGAATCTGCGGCTCTGTTGCATGCGGGCATCTTTTCTCTGTCTTTGAACATTGGAGTTTTACCCTTTTTCCTCATAGCTTCCTGCACATTGCTTCGTGTATCTTTTGTTTTTTCGTTCCTGCGGTTCACACATGAGGAGAGAGTAATGATAATAAAAATCGACAGGAAAGCTTTAAATGCTACGGATATGCAAAAATGCGCCACCTGACGTGAACTGACTCTTCGAAAAACACAAAACCATCTTTCATTAACAACTGTCGTATAATTCATTAATTATCATTAAAGCGCGTATCCAGTTCTTGGTTTATGGAAAACTTTTTCTTGAATATTGAGCCAGGAAAATTTGCGATGGAATGTTTCTGCGATCTGTATCGCAGTATTGCATTTCGCTGTTATCGCATTACCGCAATTTCATTGTGTTGTGCTATCGTAAGGTCACTTTATCGCGCTATCGCAATATCACGGATCGCAGTATCGTAATATAGCGGGTCGCAGTATTGTTATAATCGTTATGTGTCTTTCCTGCAATTTTGCGATATGCGATATGCGATATCGCATATCAGCGATTTTTTAAGGTTTTCCAATGTGAGTGTTTATTAATGCATGCGATGTGATGGAGTTCGCGTCGCAATCTCGCAGTTTATCATTTTTACTCATAAGGAAATGTCCTATCCTTCTTTGCGCGATGCGATGTTTCTTTAAGGAGTAAAATACATGAGCCTTAATTGATTTTTTGAATTTTTTACTAAGGGTCCCCACTTACCTAGTGTTATTGCTAATACTAAATAAGGAGGGGGGTTGTTGGTGGCCACAATAGAAAGTAAAAGAGTCAATGTAATTATTTAAATACCCTTGTGGGCATGTTACACTATGTAAATCTTTTTACTTGAGTTAAAGAATGACCTCCAAGAAAATTCATAAGCCTCCTCCATATGTCGGCCTCAATAAAAGGAGTAATTTGGAATTTGAAAGAAATTCTACCACAATTGATCAAGTCAGCCCAATAGGAGGGACAAACTCCTATATATAGGGCCATTTGACCTCACCAAAATACGACCAATTGATCTTTGAAATCAGCGAAGAGAAAAGGGCTAGAAGAGGTGTGAAAAAGAAAGAGAATGTGTCTCTACTTCAGCAAAGAAGGAAGGATAGAAGGTTGAGATTGGAAAGCCTATTTCTGGCCCAATTACAGTCACACATGCGAAAGAAAATAGGCTCATTATACTGCCACATCAGGCCTATTATTACAACCATGTGAAGAAGGTTGTTTGGGCTAGCAAAGAGTGCTAAGTAGGCCTCTTACTCCAAAGAAATAAGAGACCACTCAAGCGAAGGAAAGAGAGCATGAAAAGATGCAATTATTGAAGGTATTCTCCCACACGTGTGAATAAAAAGGGTCATCCTAATTTTGTCTCAGATCTGCACCTACATTGAAGAATAAGAGCTCATATGGGTTAGAAATAAGTTCTTCTCCCTAATTAACGAAGGCTCCATCTTAAGCGAAGGAAGAAAAGAAGAAAATTTCTTCTGTGGCATGCGTGATGACGGTTTCTACAGTAAATCCATCTATTGAAAAAGGACGAAGAAGGAGTTCGAGGTGCTACAAGAGGAATTGATCTCTAATCAAAGGGAAAGGCTTGAATTGTGCTTGGAGGATCTTCTTGTCAAGGGTCTAGGGTTTGGCATTCGTCAGTTGAAGCTTCAATAAGAGAAATTTGCAAAAGGGTTCTCCTCGCTAAGAGAGAGAGGTTTTTCCCTAGCTGAGAGTCAACATCTTGTGTTCTTATCTCTTTTGTTTTGGTAACTATTTGATGAAGTAAGAGAAAACGCTTTAATAATGAGAGAAGATTATGTTAATAATAAAAAGTAAAAAGTGCTACACAAATAGTTATCATTGTCAGAAGAATTTCTTTATAACCTAAATGCCCTAGATTCTTCAACATGGTATCAAAGTGAAGGTGACACATCAAGGAAGGGCATTTCAAGAGAAAATATAATATTGAAGCATTAAAATCAAGAAGAAGGGGCACACAAATGTTGAAGCATCAGATCCACAAGAAAGGGTTCTAGATTCATTAAAGACAAGGAGGATTACCATCTCCCCTCCTAGATCCATCAAGAAGGACTACCATCCTAGGAACAAAGAAAGAAGAAATCCTTCCATCTAAAGGCATCTACAAGAAGGTTTATCCAAGATGATTTTACATCAAAGACTCATAATTTTCAAAGGAAGGTACTCAGATCTAGGCCCATCATTGAAGATCTCCAAATCTACACATTGAAGAAGTCTTCATCACCAAGCAGTTCTCTCACAAGGCACCTTGAAGGAAGCATCTTGAAGAACTCCAAGATCTAAGAAGTCAAATCATCAAATATTCAAGGAAGCAGTAAGATCTCTTCACAACAACTCTCTCAAGTAAGTATTTTTATGGCCTTTACTTAAAATATCAAAATGTCTTTTTGCAAGGAAAGCAACAAATTGGTTGGGTCTGCTAATTTCCTTCCATGGAAAAAGAGAATTGATTTACTTCTCAAAGAAAATGAAATTTTGGACTACATCAAAGGGAGTGTCATTGTTCCTGCTAAGGAACAAAATCAAGCCCTAGCAAAGTATAATAAGGATGAAATAAGGGCTCAAAGGATTCTAATAGAATCCATCAAGGACCCTCTCATTCCTTATGTTTCCAAACTTGAAACATCTAAAGAAATATATGATAAGTTGGTGGAGCTATTCTTAGTTAGTACAGTTGGAGAAGTGATATCGTTGCATAATGAACTACAAAAAATGAAGATATCCAAGGAAGAAGAAATATATCCTTACTTCATGAAGGTCTCTGATATGAGAGACTAGCTGCAAGAACTAGGAGAAGTTATGTCAAACAGAGAAATGACAATTGTGGTGCTCAATGCATTACTTGAGGAATGGGGAAACTTCACATCAAGTATATATTCCAAGAAGGAAGCTACCCCATTGAATGAACTTTGGTCTCTATGCAAAATTGAGCAGACTAGACTCAAAGCCAAAGATGATGTGGGATTAAAGGAGTAGGCATTTGTTGTGATGGCCAAGAGAAAAGGGAAATTTGGCAAATTTGGTCCATGGAGAAAGGGTAAAAGAGATATGTCCAAAGTCCAATGCTTTGGCTTCCAAGAGTATGGACACTATAAGAGGGATTTTCCTAAGTCAAGAAGGACAATAATAAGAGGAAATGAGAAGAAGCCCACATTACCCAAGAAGTGAAAGAAGAAGATATGAAGAAGAAGAAGGAGGAGGACCCTCCCAATCTCTACTATGATTGAGATCAACTTCTTCACACAAGTCTTCTTTAAAATTTTGGGATAGAAACATGTAGCAATAAGATAGAATGTATGATTTATGAGAATGGCATCTTCAGGAATATAGGAGCACTATGTAGAGATAGCTAAAATGAATATATTCATGTAGGAAGGATATAGCCATTGGATAACCTCACCAATAAAATAAAGAAATGATCATGATCAAGAAGAATCATCTTAGAAGGCCATTATCATCAATAGAAAGGAGCATTTGCAGGATGAGGAATACAAGGATCCTCTGGGGAAATATTCAATAAAGGGCTCATGAATTTAAGTAAAAGTAGATGTCTCAATAAGAATTCCACTTATGGGGATTTAAGATATGATGATATGTAGGCAAGGAAAGATGTAGCAAAGAAAAGGAGATTGAGGTAATCTCAATCTAGGAAGTTGTCAAAGGAAGTTGAGATGATCAAGGAAACAAACTAAGATAAGATATGTATGCATCTATATTTTTAGTTGAAGTTTCATGTCATTATTTGTATCAGTGAGCATGGGGAATTTCTCTAGTAGCATGTTCAAAAACAGGGTAGATCTCTTTCACTGAAAAAAATGCATGAAGGCATGGTTTACTCACAGATAAATGTCAACATGAGAAACGTCTGCATATGGAGTATGAGGTGGTTGACAAAGAAAATCTATAAATAAGCATATGAGATAGAGAGATCAGGGATAAAAGGACACCATAGACACTAGGAATCAACATCCGATAGATTTGTTGAAGGCATCTCTCGGAAGAAGGCATGAGTACTCTGACAAAGGAAAAAAAATATTAAAGGACTCTTGACACCTGGAAAGGCCTTGGAGACGTGAAAATGCATGATGTTTATGATTCAATCCAACAAGATGTCATGATGGAAAGCCATCTCATAAGGTACTATTTGATTTAATGCTATACTTTGATTTCTTGAATCATATCTTGATAGGCTCTTGCAAGGCTACTGGAACAAGGGTTGTAAGTACAAGTACAACTAGCATTCATGTGGTGGATGGAAATCTCTGAAAGAAACATGACGGGGAAGAAGTAGCCATATAACAGAGGTTCTAGATATGTATCAAGAAGGTAACTTTCCATGGACAAAGGAATGACAAGATGAACTAAAAGGGAAAGTGATTGATGGTTTATGCCATTTAAAGAAGAAGCTCAACTGAATTTCATGACATCAAGGAAAGAAAGTGATCAAGTGGCTGAAGGACCCACACAGAAGAAGTTATTTATGGAAAGAAGAGTCCCTAGTTGAGAGGGAGCTCTAACAAGTCCCTAATTAAGAGGAAGCTTGGGCAAGTTCCTGGTCAGAGGGAGCTTGGGTACATTCCTTCACAATAATGGGTATATCTTCCCTAGTTTTGAGGGAGAGATAGACAAAACATTATTGTCTTCACTTGGGAAGAAAGAATGGAGGATTGTGTAATAATCTGGCATTTGATGCTCTTTGAGGATGTGTAGGGCATCTAAGATAAGAGTAGGCAAGAGGACCGATATTTTTTTAGGGCTGGGAACCCAAGATAATAATAGTCCTAGAAATTCATACTCAGTGAACACTCAGGTGGGTATGTACCTTGAGAGACAATGATGAAGGTGTCTATAATCATTGGTCTCACCAACATTGTGCTCTGATGTAATGAGAGATAGTGCTGTTTGACAAGGCCTTGTTGTGGAAACAATGTTGGTTAGTATGATGCTATAACAGATGGATTGCCAATCTGATTTCTCTTATGTGAATTCTTCAGATTGAAAATGTCCAAACACCTTGTAATGATTTATGAATACCTCCCTAGTTAAGAGGGAGTGTTGAAGAAAGTGTAACTAGGTTTGGTCTTCATTGCATAGGTCAAGTGCATGTTTGAGTGCTTCTAGGAAAGTCAAAGAGTCAATGTAATTGTTTACAAACCCTTGTGGGCATGTTACACCATGTAAATCTATGTAAATCTATGTACTAGAGTCAAAGAATTACCTCTAAGCAAAGTCATAAGACTCCTCCATATGTCAGCCTCAATAAAATGAGTAATTCGGAATTTGAAAGACATGTCGGCCTCAATTGATCAAGTCAGCCTAATTTGCAAAAGGGTTTTCCTCTCTAAGAGAGAGAGGCTTTTCCATGGTTGAGAGCCAACATCTTGTATTGTTGTATCTTTTGTTTTGGTAACTATTTTATGAAGTAAGAGAAAACACTCTAATAATAATAAGAGAAGATTGTGTTAATAAGAAAAAGTAAAAAATGCTTCACAAATAGTTATCGTCGTCACAAGAATCTCACTATCATATTAGGGCATTTTTGAGGTCTAAAATGGGCCTACTAAGAAAAATGTACAACCAAAATAAACTTTAGAAGAACCAATAGGATTCAAGATGATGATGTCAACCATGGGGGATGATTCACCATTTTTGGAGTAAAAAAGCACAAATATTAAAAAATAATAAAACTACTTTTTCAACTCGTATTTTCAACTTATCTCCCTAAATGTTTACTCAAATTTCGAGTAGGAGTACTCGTTGGATGCATAATTTAATTCCTCATCCAAGGAGTACCCATGTTGCATACTTTTGATGGACCCTACTACATGAAAAATGATAAATACATGAAAAAACACGTGATTGCAATCACGTTTTTAATGTACTTCTCATTTTTCTTGTAGAAGGGTCCATAGAAAGTACGCAACATGGGTACTCCTTGGATGAGGAATCAAACTCTGCATCCAATGAGTGTTTCCACTCGAAATTTGAGTAAACCCATACAGAGATAAGTTGAAAATATGAGTTAAAAAATACTTTTGTTTTTTTTCCCTCTAAAATTTGATGATGTAATCTAATATTATTTTATTATTTCCACTATTATTTTATAATTTCCTTAGGAGGCCCATTTTAGACATCAAAAATCCCCTAATGAACCTAGATGCCCTAGATTCTTCAACACTTTGGACTATAAAAGCTACTCTTATTATGCAATATTAAATAAATTTTGTTTTCAATCCATGTGACGTAGATGTGTTGCGTGGTAAAACGAAGTGAGTCAATGGGATAAACCAAATTCTCATTGAATTCCATCTTTCCATTGAAATGGATTGGTACATGTTCTACAATATCACTAGTAAATACCCTCGGGTATGAAAATAACTTAGTGTTGTTTGAGTTCCTGGCTTCCCAAATGTGCGGAAAGCTTTGTGTAAGGTTTATTGAAATAATTAATGTACAAATATATTTTTTAATTATTATCTAGGAATGTATTTCGCAACTATGGAAGTAGTTTTGCGGAGGTGGTTGTGTGGAGATGGATATTCGGAGGAAGCTTGTGTAGAGAACAATGCATGTTCTCAAAGATTTCAATGTGCCAAAAGCTTTGTGTAAATTTTATTAAAATAATAAATATACAAATATCCTTTTTAATTCTTATTTATTAATGTATTTCACAATAAATGCTTCCTCCCCACGATATTTGGGACCCACATCAATTAATAACAGCTTCGAATGTTAATGACTGACCGAAGGGCGCTATTGCGTGCAGAAGTAGTTGTGTGAGAAAATCGTGCAGAGGTGGTTGTGTGTGTGTGGAGGTTATGTAGAGAACAAATTCAAGTGTGGAAAGAGGGATGTACGGATTACAAACTTCCACATCGTATATTGCACTGGTAATGACATTATTGAAACTATGGCTTTAACAATTTATTAAATTCATAAAATTAATAATATTATTATCAGTTAAAATTTTTTCTATTTTGAGTTCCATGAATAGGAATGGTAACGTCACTTTCTACAAAATTTTAGAAATTATAAAGCTGAGTATAGTGTAGCTTTGCATGTAAAGCAGTGTGTGGAGGTTTGCATGCAAAGAAGTGTGTGGAGGTTTGCATGTAAAGCAGTGTGCAGATATTTGGTAGTGAGGATGAGGATGCGGAGGGAGATTTAATTAATTTAAATATGAATAAATTTTGAATTAATATTATTATGTTTCATTGTGTGGAGCTTTTACTATGTGCAGGACAGGGTATGTGTGGGTGTTGATGGTGTTGGATCCCGCCAACATATAGGGGGTCTCCCTGATATGAAGTCCTAATTATACCTCACACCATTTGATATAGGAGCCCCATCTGGAAATGTGGTGTGACTTTCATATACTTAAATATTTTCCTTGGCTACAGTTGTTAGCGTGAAAGAGAAATGCACATGTACTTTCGAATGAGAAAGTAAGTATGCCTTGTAAAATGTTCAATTGTAATATGAATCCAATTTATTTCACCAGAAGGGAAGAGAAAGTGAACCTTTAGAATAAAAGTATTAGTATTGTTCCAATAAAGGCACACGCACATACATATGAAAGAATTGTTGATTGTCTAGTGAAATATTTCACATGGACAATATGATCATTAAAACAATTACAACACACTCTCAACAATATGAGCACCAAAGTTAATGAAATATTTAAATTTCCTTAGTACATATGAACAACACACACACCACAAACATATAAAGAATAGTCATCTTACATTCACGATATATGCATGAAAGTGTGTTGGATCAATGACCTTCAAATATTAAGTGAAAGTTCCAAGATACATTGATAAAATGAGACACCACTAATGCTAATAGTGGAGCCTTAAGCCACTACTTACTCTTCAAAATAAAAATCTTTCTCTCTAATTCCTAAGTGGAGAAGCCAAGGTGAAAAGTCCTTTCTTTGAGAAATGAGGCTTCTTTTATAACAATAGGAATGACCTTTCACATGCCTATGACTATTGAACTTCCTTATGACTCTTAGACTTCTAATGTGACCTTTGGACTTCTCCATGTGACTCTTTTGTCCATATATGACTCTTGGAGTTCCACATATTTACATGTATAATATTTTTCAAAATTACATCATCATTTCCACATCATCATGTGACGACAACAAGAAAATTCATGGACATTTATGACTTGGAATCATAGTGACTTGTGACATGGATTTCATTGAGAAGTGACAACACTGCCACTATGTCTTCAATTCTTGTAATATATATTTCATTGTTGTTGCTTCTACCCTCCAAAGGTTTTCTTAAGATTATGGAGTCTTCATGAGTCTCTTTGATCATCAGAATCGATTGTAGTTTTAGTTGGAAACTTCACAGGTCCAAACACATCACTGTGCACAAGCTCTAATATTTGTTTCACCCTCTTACCACCAGAGGGGAAACTCACCCAATTTTGCTTCCCATATACACAATTGTCACAGAAATCAAAATCCAGAGAGCTATTACTCATACATTCTACCATACCTTTACCATGAAGTATTCGAAGGCCCTTCTCTCCAATATGTCCAAGCCTTTGATGCCACAGCATGGTCTTCTCTCCAAAGACCACTAGATTTTCTGCTTCACTTTCAGGAACCACAAAACTGTTGCACCCATCAACAATAGTGCCACTTTGCAGCTTGTACAGAGTTCCAATCCGAACTCCCCGCATCAATACTAGTGCTCCCTGAACCATATTACAGGTATCCTTCTCAAACACTATTTTTACACCTGCATCATCTAGCTTGCTTACAGAATCAGATTTCTGGCTAATGCAGGAATACATAGAACACCCGGAAGTGTTCTAACCCTTCCACCTTGCAACTTAAACTTTACTTTTCCGCGACCAGCGATTCTAGCCTTCCTATCATCCCCTAAGAAGACATCACCACCATCATATTTTTCATACTCGCAGAACCACTCTCTATGGGGAGTGAAGTAAAAGGATGCACCTGAGTCAATCAACCATGCCTCATGATCTACATGTGTACTTGAAGAAGCCAAGTACACATCCCCACCTTCATCTGAGGTGGTTTTCGCCTCTACAGAAGGAGCAGCATCAGATCCCTTTCCTTTGTCAAGAGCTTTAGATTTACAGTCCTTTTTGTAGTGCCCTTCCTTTCCGCACTTTAGCACACCACCTTTACAGGTTCTCCTGGAGATTTAGATCTCCCTGTAGATTTTAGATCTCCCACTCGATGACTTTTTTTTTCCTGTTCTGGGACTGTCTTCATACAGACAAGGCATCACCATTCTGGCTCTCCATATTTTTCCGTCTCATCTCCTCTGTCAGCAAGGATAAGACTATTTCATCAAACTGCAAGGTAGTTGCATTGCTACCAATAACCAGACTATCCCACGAATCTGGTAGAGAACACAAAAAACTAATGGACTTATCTTCATCTGCAATTTTGATATCAATAGACGATAACTGACTTACCACAGTATTAAACACATTCAGATGCTCTGTCACCAAGTCTCCATCTTTCATCCTCAAGTTATATAGCTTTTTCCGTAGGAACAATTTATTCACCAGAGACTTAGATTGGTACAAAGTCCCTAACTTGTCCCACAAAGCCTTCGTTGTAGCTTCCCTTGATAGATTCAGCAATACTGAATCTAAGACACACAATCATATTGTGCTCTTTGCCTTCTGTTCCAACTTCTTCCATTCTTCATCAGACACTCCCGTTGGTTTAGTACCTGGATCTACCACGATCCACTGATCTTTATCCACCAACAGATCCTCCATCTTGATTTTCCATAACTCAGAACTCTGACCATTAAATTTCTCTATCTCTATCTTTCCACTGCTCGCCATCTTCTTTCACCACCAGAATCGATCCCATAGATCTCCCACTGAACAGGGTCTACCACAGGCCCGAGCGAAACCCCTCAGCAATAAAGGCGTCCCCTTGAAGCCAAAACAACTCCAATACCAAATGTAGGTTTTAACCCTGTACAAAAAAATTCTAAAACATGGAAAAGAAACAATGCGAGAGAATAACACATAAAATAGATATACACAAAGATTTTCCCCTGGATCCCAAAACCGGGACTACCAGCTTGATTTTTCATTATGTTCCTTTCACTGTTACAATACATATTTATACATGTCGAAGCATCCAATACCATGGACCGAAAACTATCACGTCCAAAACCATATTCGAAAAACATGCACAAAACCATAGGTAGGTCCGCCCAACCTAATATAGGGTCCAAAACCAAAATTTTATGGGGCGCTGCCCTGGACCCCATAGAGTGGGGTTACCTGCACCCCTCAAACCCCCTGTGACTCCCCCCGCTACGCAATCAACGCAACGAAGGGGGAGCTCTGCCCCCCTTCTAACCCCTCGATTAACTACGTGGGCTAGTCATGGAAAGAATATAACACAACCCAACAAGATTGTACAAATATATGCACAATTTTTTGTGTTAACAGTTGTCCCCTAATGTATGAGGTTTTGAGAAAATTTATATCTGAAATACATCACGTTTTTCTATGTTCACTGAGTGTCTGATAAAATTCTTAAGAGAGAAGATAACTTTTTGGGGAGATGAGTAGCGAAAAACCTTGACTAAGGATAAAGATAGCCATGCTATAAAAAAATTATTTATGCTAGAAGGGAACTTACCATGCTCATTATGATGACTAGTGACTAAGTATTACAATCATACAGGAAATATTCCTATCAAGTCAGCATTGTAGTGGCTGACATGTTCATGGCTGATCATGATAATTGCTTATGCCCTTAAGGGCTTCTCAGAAAAATAGGCAGAGGTAGGTTCCCCCATGCATCAGAAATGTGAAGCATTGTTGAGTGAGGTTGTTAAGATTAGGTATGTTCTATGCTAGAGCAATTTATTTCAATTTTAGTTAACAAAATATCTTTTATTGATCAGCAATCACATCAACATTAAAGTAAACTGCAGATAGAACATAAATATAAATCGCAGAAGACAAGCCAATACAAGAGGACACAAGATGTGGCACTAGCCAGGGACAAACCCCACAATGTGGGGAATCCCTTAATCAATTCTTCTTTTATGTTCTTCATAGTTCAACAGAGAAAGTGAGAGAGATAGTACACTTACAATAGAAGTCCATACTTGACTTTTGATATTGCATGAGATTAGTTGAAGACATATTGCTTCAACTGATTCTCTAAGGTGACTCCTTCACCTATCTTAGTGTTGCATCTCGTCCATTTGTTGCACCTTACCATGTAGCACCATCATGCTATCTCATTCATCATCATGCTACCCTTTACTAACATGTCCATGATGCTGCATCTTTCATCATCATTATTTGAGATTGTTCATCCTTTTTTGTTCATTGTGATAGGATTGCTACAGATATGCTACCTATAGTTTTCATTGCTGCTACAGGTATGCCACCAATCTATCACTGTTGTTCATTACTGTGATTATGGTGATATTAGGATCAAGACTGTGATCCTTGTCCCTGTCCCTTGTAGCACGTCAAGTTAGCATCATAATTAAATCTGAGAGCTACTGAAACTTCTTCCATGGTTCTGTGATACATCACGTTGAGGTTGCTACAGGTATGTCATAGTGAGGACAACAGTAGATCACACACTGACTTATCTACTTTATCCATCTGAGGGCATCATCTTTATCACAAGGATGTCGAGAGGAGGTTGATCTAGGTTCTGCTGCTCCTTATACCCATTCGAGAATGCAGTCGAACCCTAGATCTATCCCACATAAAAATGTGGATTCATTTTCTTTATGACTGCGGCTCCATGCCTGGACTGCGGCTCCAACAACCTTGGCTACGGCTCTGTTACCTTGACTGCTACTTCATTCTCTTGACCATGACTCCATTACCATGACTGTGGTCTTTGTTACCCTTGTTGCGTCTTTATCACCATGACTGTGGCTACGTGCATTGACTGCGGATTCATATATTGACCCAATACATAGATTACGTTGTGTTCGTATAGAGTCTAACTGCGTGTAAGGATCTTTGCCCTGTGTATAATTAGGGCATCACGTTGACTGTATAAATGTCACCATGAACAACGTATAACCAGCATATGAACGTAACCATGAACAACGTATAACTGTGTCTCCATGATCTGTGCATAAGTGTTTCTATGAACTACGTATTAGTGTCTCAATGACCAGCGTATTAGGCCTCTCCTTAGCAACGAATTAGAGCATCACTTTGACTGTGTATAGATGTCTTCATGACTGCGTTGGATTAGGGCATCATCTGTAGCTAGGACATCATACTAGGCCAGCGTATTCTTTAGTGTCTCTCCTTTTCCAAAAACCCAAGACGTGGAGAGGAGATCACATGAAGAGTGTCAAAATGACTTCAAGTCCTCCTCTATTTATACTAAAATGTAGATGATGAATAAACATGTCTATTGGGCTTCTGAGTCTACATAAGATGTTGGACGAATCGACAATATGTCTTATAACACAAATAAATTCATAACTCCATGAATACTTGTCGGAATCGGATGATCTTTAGATCAATCCTACACCTATCGATGAGAGGGATCCAATAAAAATATCAGCTGCTATAAATAATATGACCCACATGGAGTTTAGCCCTAGTTTCTAATTTTAACACTCCCTCTCAACTAGGAGAACTCCATCTGTTGATCCATATGTCCAGTTGTACTATCTCTGCCATCAGTGCCCTACACTACTCAGCTCAGCTCAGCTTAGCTCTGCTCAACTCAGCTCTTCTCTGCTGAACCATGAAGAAGAAGAATTCATTGAGAATGTCTCATACCATTCTCCACTGACCCAAAGTCAGTCTCAGAGTGTGTATTACTGGTCCCAAGCCAGTCCTCAACTGACCTGAAGTCAGTGTCATAGTATGTACCACTCTCATTGGTCCCAAACCAGTCCTCTACTGACCCGAATTTAGTCTCAGAGTATGTACCACTAGTCCCAGATCAGTCCTCTACTAACCCGAAGTTAGTCTCAGAGTATGTACCACTGGTCCCAAACCAGTCCTCTACTAACCCAAAGTCAATGTCATAGTGGGTACAACTCCTACTACTAGTCCCAGACCAGTATCATTGATTCCAGATCAATGAAGGTCATCCTAGCATAGGGAGTACAGTAACAATGTGTCCATCGGTACTACTATGGTCCCTATCCTCATTTCCCTGCTCATTGTTCAGATGAGAGGTACTTCCCATGAGTCCCAGACTGCATGGGTAGGATGCCTCGACAGGATAACTAATCATCCTGTCCACAAGAGAGCGAATCATCCTATCCAGTGGATGCCACGGAGAACTAATCATCTTAGCCCACAGGAGAGCGAATCATCCTGTTCCACAATCACCATGGAGAACACATCATCCAGGCCTCACAGGAGAACTAATCATCCTGCTACACAATCATCATGGAGAACACATCATCCAGACCTCACAGGAGAACTAATCATCCTGCTACAAAATCGTCATGGAGAACACATCATCTAGACCTCACAGGAGAACTAATCATCCTGCTACACAATCGTCATGGAGAACACATCATCCAGACCTCACAGGAGAACTAATCATCTTGCTACATAGTCGCCACGGGGTGTCACAGGGAAAATTTTGATTCTTTTACCCTATACACGTACACCACCAGGGGATGGTGAGTCACCTTGTGGTCATATGTCACTCCAAGAAGTACCCCACGCCCCCCTGGAGCTCCCAGAGCTCAGTACATCATACTTGACCCTCGTTAGAGGGTCCCTGAATGACACCAAGTCGTTCTCAGAAAGTTAGGAATTTGACCTTTCCTAGGGGCTTTGTCAAAATGTCGGCGACCTATTCATCTGTAACGATATGTTGGAGCCTTATAGCTCCCCGCTGCACCATATCTCGAATATAGTGGTACCTGATATCGATATGCTTGGAGCGATCATGAAATACAGGATTCTCTGATAAACGAATTGTTAAGTTATGGTATGTTCTATGCTTAGAGCAGTTTACTTCTTTTTATTATTATTATCCATAGATTAGAAATCACATGTACATAAGTAAAGAGCAGAAAGAACATTAAACCATTGACAGAAAAAACAATCCAAGACAAGAGACATAAGATGTGGTGGCTAGCCAGGGAAAAATCCCAATATGGAGAAACCCTTTGATCAAATCTTCTTTTATCTTCAATAATTCAGCAGAAAGAAATAGTACATAAATCTGATTTACATCAGCAGCAGCAAACCCTAGATCAGCCCTAAACTAGGGCAGACAATATCTTGCAAACTGACCATCGGATGAACTTGATTCCTTCACCAAAAAATGTGGCCTTCTGAGGAAAGTCAGTTCCACCTACAGTGCAGTTCTGAGAGAGGATCTGATGGTCAACGCTGGTCAAACTTCTAATCTGCAGTTGCAGCCCTAAATTCTGCGTCCTTCCTTCCACACGTGTGAAAGAAGAGTCCCTTTCTACGCAGTAGGAGAAGAGCCTCTTTTGTATGCAAGAGAGAGAGAGAGAGATGTGATGGGAGTGTGTTCAAATGAGGAAAAGACCTTATGTATTTGTATACAAATTTTGAAGATGAATAGATGCAACTGTTGGGCTTTTGAGCCTACATGAGTTGCTAGTCGGCTTGATAATTATTCCATAATCAAAATAAATTCATATCTCCATAAATACTTATCGAAATCAGATGATCTTTAGATCAATCCTACACCTCTCAACAAGAGGAATCTAATAAAAATATTATCAGCCATGAATAAGATTACCCACATGGAGTTTGGCCCTAGTTGCCAATTCTAACACTCCCTCTCAACTAGGGAGAACTTCATTAGTAATTCGTCTGTCAGTCGCTATTATTCATCCATAAAATGCACTGCCCTGTATAGCTTGACCCCTGCTCTGCTCTGCTCTGTTCTGCCTTATGTTGATCTACTCTGCTCTACTCTGTTCTAGTCTGCTTGAATTATGAAGAAGAAGAAGTGATCAAGGATGTATCATACCATCCTCCACTGACTCAAAGTCAGTCTTAGAGTGTGTACTATTGGTCCCAGACCAGTTCTCAACCGACCCGAAGTTAGTGTCATAGTGGGTACAACTCCTACCACTAGTCCCAAACCAGTATCATTGATCCCAGATCAATGAAGGTCATCCTAGCATATGGAGTACGGTAGATATAGCGATGCGTCCATCGGTACTACTATGATCCCTATCCTCATTTCATTTCTCATTTATCAGATGAGAGGTACTTCCCATGAGTCCCAGACTGCATGGGTAGGATGCCTTGACAGGAGAGCTAATCATCCTGTCCACAGGAGAGTGAATCATCCTATCCCACAATTCCCATGGAGAACACATCATCCTGCTACACAATTGTCATGGAGAACACATCATCTAGACCTAACAGGAGAACTAATCATCCTGCTACATAATCATCATGGAGAACACATCATCTAGACCTCATAGGAGAACTAATCGTCTTGCTACATAGTCGCCACGGGGTGTCACAAGGAAAGATTTGATTTTTTTTCTTTTTTTTTTAACCCTGTACACGTACACCACCAGGGGATGGTGAGTCACCCTGTGGTCATATGTCGCTCCAAGAAGTACCTTGCGCCCCCCCGGAGCTCCCAGAGCTCAATACATCATACAGGACCCTCATCAGAGGGTCTTTGAACGACACCAAGTCGTTCTCGAAAATTAAGGAATTTGACCTTCCCTAGGGGCTTTGTCAGAATGTCATCGACCTGTTCATCTGTACCGATATGTTGGATCCTTATTGCTCCTCGCTGCACCATATCTCGAATATAGTGGTACTTGATATTGATATGCTTGGAGCGATCATGAAATACATGATTCTCTAACAATCGAATCCCACTCTGGTTGTCACATAGGATCACGATGGTATCCAATGTAAATCCAGACATCTCACTGAAGAGCTTTCGCAACTAGACTGCCTCACATGCTAGTAGCAATATACTCTGCCTAGGCGGTGCTCAAAGACCCCGACTTCTGCTTCCTGCTCATCCAGGTTATCGAAGCAAATCCCAAGGAGAAACAACACCCGGAAGTTCTCTTACGATCCACCACACTGCTTGCCCAATCAGCATCAGTGTATCCAAGTAGTCTCACATCTCCGGCAGTGTATCTTAACCCATATGTAATTGTTCCACGAAGATATCTTAACAGATTCTTGGCACCAATCCAATGTATGTGGTGAGGTTCAACCATATGTTGACTTAATGTGTTGACTGCAAAGCATATATCTGGATGGGAGTTCACTAAGAACATTAATGCTCTGACGAGTTTCCGATACTTGATAGCATTTCGTAAAACAAGTCTAGCAACACTACCGCTTAACTTATTGAAGTCAAGCTCCATCAAGATAGTTACAGGCTTGCAGTCTACCATACCGAATCTTTCCAATATCTTCACCACATGTTTTCCTTGAGATAGGAAAATTTCCCTTGGATTCTGCCAGACTTCAAGTCCTAGGAAATAGTGCATCAGTCCTAGGTCCTTCATTTCAAATTCAAAAGCCAACTCCCTCTTACATTTGTAAATGAGAGGGTCTGCACCTACTAGAAAGAGGTCATTCACATGCAGCACCAGTATGAGAGGTTTGTCATATTCAACCTTAAAGTAAAGGTTAGGATTGGCTTCACTCCTAGTGAATCCTAACTTCATCAAGTAGCTATCGATCCTCTCATACCATGCTCGAGGTGCTTGCTTCAGTCCATACAGAGCCTTCTTCAACCTGCATACATGAGATTTTCGATCATAAATCTCAAATCCTTCGGGTTGCTCCACGTAGACCTCTTCTTTGATCGAACCATGCAAGAACGCGGTCTTGACATCCATTTGATGTAGGTTCCATCCTTGTGAAGCCGCAAGGGCTATGATCGAGCGGATGGTGGTATATCTGGCAACAAGTGCAAATATTTCGTCATAGTCTATACCTTCCTTCTGGGAGAAACCTCGAACGACAAAATGAGCCTTATACTTTTCCGTACTTCCATCTGCTGCATGATTTATCTTGTAAAGCCATTAAGAAGTGACAACTGTCTTGTCCTGGGGTCTGGGAATTACTTCCCAGACATCATTCTTCATAATAGACTCATATTCTTCTATCATAGCATCCTTCCATATTTGATGCTTGACGGCATCTGAGAATGATGAAGGCTCATTTTGTATGAGCTCATGATGGTTAGGTATCCCTGATACTTGTTAGGTTTCTTACTTTCACGGAAGGTTCCTTGGGGTGCAGTGTGTCCTTCAACATCATCAAGTATCCCCCTAATCCAAGAGGGCCTCTTCCTAGAAGAGGAAGTCTCAGGTGGATCAATAGGATCCATGGGTTCATCCACATCGGGTATTGTTACATGATCTTTTTCTTTTGGTTCCCTGGTGTCAGCTTCTTGAAAGCTCCTTAAAGTAGGAAGATTGTTCACCTTGCTGAGAGCCATATCTTCGTCAAAGGTGAAATCATGACTAATTACGACTTCCCTTTGACTGGCTACATAGATTCTATAGCCCTTAGTATTTTCACCATAGCCCAAGAAGATTCCTTTCTTTCCAGATGCACCCAAATTATTCCTTTTCTCTTTCGTCACATGAAAATATACAACGATTCCAAAAATTATAAAATGAGATACATCAGGTTTCTTACCAGTGAACATTTCTTCAGGAGTCTTGGAACCCAATGCTTGATGAGGGCATCATTTTTGTACATATACGGTGGTGTTTGCAGCTTCGGACCATAGAAACTTTAAAAGTCTTTGATCATGGAGCATGGCATGGACAGCTTCCACAATCATACAATTCTTCCTTTCCGCCACACCATTCTGTTCAGGAGTATATGGTGTAGTAGTCTCCCTCTTAATGCCAACCTCTTTACAAAAATCATGAAACTCGTTAGATTCATATTCAGTCCCATTATCAGTCCTTAAGATCTTGATCTTCTTTTCGGTTTGATTCTCGATCAAGGCTTTGAAGTGTCAAAACCAAGATAACACTTCATCCTTCTTTTTCAAGAAGTATATCCAAGTCTTTCGAGAATAGTCATCTGTAAAAGTAAGGTAATATGAATATCCTCCCAAGGAGTTCACAGGCATCATACCCGATATGTCTGAGTGAACCAATTGTAATATATCAGAGGTCTTGCTTTGGCTTGAGGGGAATGGTCCCCTTTTGAGCTTTTCTTCAGCACATCCCGAACATACACCTTCTTTCTCTACTTGGAATTCGGGCATCCCTATCACCATTTGTCTTACATCGTGTAGATCTTTGTAATGAAGGTGGGAAAACCTCAGATGCTAAAGTTCGGACTGGAGAGGTGTGTCACAAGACATGACACCTAGTGGACTTCCACCGAACTGATATAATGAATCAATTCGAAACCCAAGAGTAAAGGCATCTTTAACATTGTTTTTCCATACATGTACCTTGCCATTGCTGAAGGTCACCTTATAGCCTTTGTCTTCCATTGCCGAGATGGACATCAAGCTATTTTTGAGGTCAAGTACATATAATACATCCTATAAGTGGATTGTATTACCTGGATTCAATTTAAGAGAGACATTGCCTACACCTTTCACGGGATATTTCATATTATCTCCAAGGACAATTTCCAGGTTAGTTTCTTTCTCTATCAGATTATGGAGAACTTCTTTGTAACTAGTGAAGTGCCTTGAGGCACCACTATCAATAAGCCAAATTCCCAGTGAGTCCAAAGGAGCAGAGGTAGATAGAGCAGCTAGTAGATAATATTCATCCTGCTTATTGTCAATAGTGTTAGATTCATACCTGGAATTTCTAGCCTTTTTAAATGATTGTCCTCTTCCTTGATTTCCAGCACTCCTTTTACCTCTACTATTAGATTTTCCATTCCTTTGATTGCCATGAGAGGGATTTTGATCATCATCCCAGTGTAAGTCCCTTCTATCAGGGCATTCTCTTGCATAGTGACCTGCTTTATCGCAAATGTAACACTGTCCTTTTCTTCCACCCTTAGGTCCAACCTTTCTTTTTTATTTAGTCCCAAAATTATTTCTTTTCTTAGCATGAGAAGAAAAGGCAACAATATGACCTTTAGGAATGGGCATTTCTTGCTCTTTTATCCTTGTTTCTTCTTGAATGCATCTTTCCAATAATTCATGGAAACCAGGAATTACATTATTGTTGAGAAGAGTAGTTTTGAAAACATACCATTCGGATGGTAATCCTCCAAGAGTCGTGAGTGCCATTTCCCTATCAATAATAATCTCCCCAATAGATATGAGATCATTCTTGATCTCAGTGATTCTTAAGAAGCATGCTTGCATACTCTCATCTTTGCCCTTCTTAATTTCCTTCAACTTATTCCTAAGAAACAAGACTTGATTTGCATCATTAACTTTAAATAAACTCACCAGTCTATCGTAGATTTCCTTGGAGGTGTTTAGGTTAGAGATGTAGGCCACCAAGAACTTGTCGATAGAGTCCTGGATGATCTTCTTTGTTTTGACTTCACCGTTTTTCCATTTGTTCCTAGTAGCATCGAGTGCATTTGATGGAGGCTCAACAATACTGCCTCCCCCCTTAAGAACAACTTGGGATAGGATTGAAGGATGTACAAATATGACACAATAGGAGAAGGAAGGAGGCATTAGATCCTATCCCCCCTTAGTGACAACTTCTTGAACTCCAATCATAAATTGAAGTTTAGTAAACTTCGCCTCTGTGAGAGCCTTTGTAAAGATGTCTGCAGCTTGATCATCTGTTGAACAATATTGTACTTCAAGAACATGGTCGTGAATGACCTTTCTAATGGAGTTCATGTGCAGTTCAATGTGTTTTCTACGCTAATGTTGGACTGGATCTTTGCATAGTTAAATGGCACTTTGATTATCACACCAAAGTGTAGTGAGATGCTACTGCTGAAATCCGAACTCTGACAGGATCTGAGGAAGCCACAGGGCTTCCTTACTAGCTTCTATGGCACCACGATACTCTACTTCTGCTGAAGAAAGAGAAATGGCACTTTGTTTCTTGCATGCCCATGTAATAGGTCCTGAACCAAGAGTGAACACATAACCTGCAGTAGACTTCCGATCATCAGAGTCACCAACCCAATCAAAATCAGTGAAACCAACCAATAGAGGAGATGCTTTTGCACTGTAATGAATCCCAAACTGGACTATACCTCGAACATAACAAAGTATTCTTTTATATGCTTTCCAATTACTTTCACGTGGGTTTTGCATAAACCGAGCAATAAGGCAAACAACAAAGGAAAGGTCAGGATGAGTATGGGTCAGATACAAAATTTTTCCTACAAGTTGACGGTATAAGGTAGCATCAACTTTAGGGGAAGTACAAGTGACTGAAATTTTGGCTCCAGACTGAAAGGGAGAAGGGGTTGGCTTACAGTCTTCCATGTGAAAATGGCATAGACGATCACAGGCATACTTGGACTGCGAAAGGGAAATACCTTCCTTGGATTGCAAGACTTGAAGACCAAGAAAATAATGTAAGTGTCCTAAGTCTCTCATTTCAAACTTATTATTAAGGTTGGACTTCACATGGTTTATAAGGTTGAGATCACTACGAGTGAGGATAATATCATCAACATAAAGAACAAGAATGATAAGATACTTGCCCATTTTCTTGGTGTAGACAGTATTTGTTAAGTTACGGTATGTTCTATGCTTATAGAAATTTACTTGTTTTCCTTATTATATTCCACAGATTAGCAATCACATGTACATAAAGTAAAGTGCAGATAAAACATTAAATGATCGACAGAAACAAGCCAAGACAAGAGACACAAGATGTGGCAGCTAGCCAGGGACAAACCCCATAATGTGTGGGGAAACCCTTTGATCAAATCTTCTTTTATCTTCAATAATTCAGTAGAGAGAAATAGTACAATAAATCTGATTCATATCAGCAGTAGCAAACCCTAGATCAGTAGCATAAGCATAAGCGGCTTCATCATCAAACTAGGGCAGACGATATCTCACAAACCAACCGTCGGATCGGCTTGATTCCACCACCAAAAGTTGCAGCTTCTAGAGGAGGTTCAGATGAACCTACAACGCAGTTTAGATGAGGAGATCTTCTAGTCCACATAGGTCAATCTTTACTTCTACAGTTGTAGCTTCAGTTTCGGCAGCTTCCGGCTTCAAACTAGGGCAGTCGATATCCTGCAAACCGTCCGTCGGATTGACTTCATTCCAACACCAAAAGTTGAGGCTTTTAGAGGAGGTTCAAATGAACCTACAACATAGTTTAGATGAGGAGATCTTCTAGTCCACGCAAGTCAATCTTTACTTCTGCAGTTGTAGCTTCAGTTTCGGCAGCTTCCGGCTTCACATGTGTGAGGGAGAGACCCTTTTCTGCGCAGTAGAGAGAGAGAGAGAGATGTGATGAGATTAGTGAGTCCAAATGAGGAAAATTCCTCCTGTATTTATACACAATGTTGGTGTTTGAATAGATGCGACTATTGGGCTTCTGAGCCTACATGAGTTGTAGGTCGGCTTGATAATAATTCCATAATCAAAATAAATTCATATCTCCATGAATACTTATCGGAATCGGATGATATTTATATAAATCCTACACCTCTCAACGAGAGGAATCTAATAAAAATATTATCATCCATGAATAAGATGACCCACATGAATTTTTTTCCCTAGTTGCCAATTTTAACACTCCCTCTCAACTAGGGATAACTTCATCTGCAATCTGTCTATCAGTCGTTATTATTCATCCATCAAATGCACTACCCCGTACAACCTGTCCCTTGCCCTGCTCTGCTCTATTCTACCTATTCTGCTTTGTCTTGTTCTGCCCTGTACTGATCTGTATTGTTCTACTCTATTCTGCTCTACTCTTGCATTATTCTGTTCTGCTCTGCTTTTGTTCGAATTATGAAGAAGAAGAAATGATCGAGGATGTATCACACTGACTCAAAGTCAATCTCAGAGTATGTACCATTGGTCCTAGACTAGTCTCAACCAACTCGAAGTCAGCGTCATAGTGAGTACAACTCCACTGGTCCCCGATCAGTATCATCCTCCACTGACTCAAAATCAGTCTCAGACTGCGTACCACTGGGCCCAGACTAGTCTCAACCAACCTGAAGTCAGCTTCATAGTAAGTACCACTCCTACCACTGGTCCTAGACCAGTATCACAGTCTCAGAGAGTGTACCACTGGTCCTAGACCAGTCTCAACTGACCCGAAGTCAGCGTCATCGTATGTACCACTCTCACTGGTCCCAGACCAGTACTACACTGACATGAACTCAGTCTCAGATTATGTACCACTGGTCCCAGACCAGTCTCAACCGACCCAAAGTCAGTGGCATATTATGGTACAACTCCTACCACTAGTCCCATACTAGTATCATTGATCCTAGATCAATGGAGGTCATCCTAGCGTAGGGAGTATGGTAGATACAACGATGCGTCCATCGATACTACTATGGTACCTAACTTCATTTCCCTGCTCATTGATCAGATGAGAGGTACTTCCCATGAGTCCCAGACTGCATGGGTAGGATGCATCGACAGGAGAACTAATCAATCTTGTCCTCACAGGAGAACACATCATTCCTACTATAATTTCCATGGAGAACACATCAATCCAAGCCACCATGGAGAACAAATCAATCTAGGTCTTACAGGAGAACACATCAATCCTACTACAATCACCATGGAGAACACATCAATCCAGGCCTCACAGGAGAACACATCAATCCTGCTACAATGTCGCCACGGGGTGTACATGTATACCACCAGGGGATAGTGAATCATCCTGTGGTCATATGCTGCTCCAAGAAGCACCCCGCACCCCCCTGGAGCTCCCAGAGCTCAATGCATCATACATGACCCTCATCAAAGGGTCTTTGAACAACTCCAAGTTGTTCTCGAAAAGTCAAAAAATTTACTTTCCCAAGGGGTTTTGTCAGAATGTTAGCGACCTGTTCATTTGTACCGATATGATGGAGCCTTATAGCTCCCCTCTGCACCATATCTCGAATATAGTGGTATCTGATATCGATATGCTTGGAGCGATCATGAAATACGGGATTCTCTAACAAACGAATCCCACTCTGGTTGTCACAAAGGATCACAATGGTATCCAATGTAAATCCAAACAGCTCACTGAAGAGCTTTCGCAACCAAACTGCCTCACAGGAGGCCATGCTGGCAGCAATATACTCTGCTTTGGCGGTGCTCAAGGCCACCAACTTCTGCTTCCTACTCATCCAGGATATCGAAGCAGATCCCAAGGAGAAACAACACCCAGAAGTGCTCTTACGATCCTCCACATTGCCTGCCCAATCAGCATCTATGTATCCAAATAGTCTCACATCTCTGGCAATGTATCTTAACCCATAAGTGATAGTGCCACGAAGATATCTCAACAGATTCTTGGTACCAATCCAATGTATGTGGTGGGGTTCAACTATATGTTGACTCAATGTGTTGATTGCGAAGCATATATCTGGACGGGAGTTCACTAGGAACATTAATGCTCCGACGAGTTGCCGATACTCAGTAGCATTTCGTAAAACAGGTCCAGCAACACTACCACTTAACTTCTTGAAGTCAAGCTCCATCGGGGTAGTTACAAGCTTGCAGTCCACCATACAGAATCTTTCCAGTATCTTCACCACATATTTTCCTTGAGATAGGAAAGTTTTTCCTAGCTTCTGCAACACTTCAAGTCCTAGGAAATAGTCCATCAATCCTAGTTCCTTCATTTCAAATTCAGAATCCAACTCCCTCTTACATTTGAGAATGAGAGGGTCTGCACCTTTTAGAAAGAGGTCATCCACATACAACACCAGTATGAGAGGTTCATCATCTTCAACCTTAAAGTAAAGGTTAGGATCGGCTTCACTCCTAGTGAATCCCAGCTTCATAAAGTAGTTGTCGATCCTCTCATACCATGCTCGGGGTGCTTGCTTCAGCCCATAGAGAGCCTTGTTCAACCTGCATACATCAGATTTTCGATCATAAATTTCAAATCCTTCAGGTTGCTCCACGTAGACCTCTTCTTTGATCGAGTTGTGTAAGAACGCGATCTTGACATCCATCTGATGTAGGTTCCATCCTTGTGAAGCGACAAGGGCTATGATCAAGCAGATGGTTGTATATCTGGCAACAGGTGCAAATATCTCATATAGTCTATACCTTCCTTCTGGGAGAAACCACGAGCAACAAAATGAGCCTTATACTTTTTTGTACTTCCATCTGCTACATGTTTTATCTTGTAAAGCCATTTGGAAGTAACAACTGTCTTGTCCTGGGGTCTGGGAACTACTTCCCAGACATCATTCTTCATGATAGACTCATATTCTTTGGTCATAGCATCCTTCCATACTTGATGCTTGACAGCATCTGAGAATGATGAAGGCTCATTTTGTATGATCGTGCTCATGATGGTTAGGTATCCTTGATACCTATTAGGTTTCTTACTTTCACGAAAGGTTCCTTGGGGTGCAACATGTCCTTCAGCATCATCAAGTAGCCCCCTAAGCCATGAAGGCCTCTTCCTAGAAGAGGAAGGCTCATGTGGAGGAGGATCAATCGGATCCATGGGTTCTTCTACATCAGGCAGTGATTCATCATCCTTTTCTTTCGGTTCCCTGGCATCGGCTTCTTGAGAGCTCCTCAAAGTCAAAAGATTGTTCACCTTGCTGCGAGCCATATCTTCGTCAAAGGTGACATCATGACTAATTACAACTTCCCTTTGACCAGCTACATAGATTCTATAGCCTTTAGTATTTTCCCCATAGCCCACAAAAATTCCCTTCTTTCCATATGCACCCAATTTATTTCTTTTCTCTTTCGGCACATGAAAATATATAGGGCTTCCAAAAATTCTAAAATGAGAAACATTAGGTTTCTTACCAGTGAACTTTTTTTCAGGAGTCTTGGAACCCAATGCTTGATGAGGGCATCGATTTTGTACATATGCGACAGTGTTTGCAGCTTCAGCCCATAGAAACTTCGGAAGTCTTAGATCATGTAGCATGGCCCGGAAAGCTTCCATAATCGTCTGGTTCTTCCTTTCCACCACACCCTTCTGTTCAGGAGTATATGGTGTAGTAGTCTCCGTCTTGATTCCAGCCTCTTTACAAAAATCATGGAACTCATTAGATTCATATTCAGTTCCATTATCAATTCTTGAGATCTTGATCTTCTTTTCGGTTTGATTCTCGATCAGGGGTTTGAAGTGTCGAAACCAAGAGAATATTCATCCTTCTTTTTCAAGAAGTATATCCAGGTCTTTCGAGAATAGTCATCGGTAAAAGTAAGATATAATGAGTATCCTCCCAAGGAGTTCACATGCATCATACCAGATATGTCTAAGTGAAGTAGTTGTAATATATTGGAGGTATTTCTTTGACTTGAAGGGAATGGTCCCCTTTTGAGCTTTCCTTCGGCATATCCCGAACATACACCTTCTTTCTCTACTTGGAATTCGAGCATCCCTGTTACCATCTGTCTTACATTAGGTAGAGCTTTGTAATGAAGGTGGCCAAACCTTTGATGCCAAAGTTCAGACTGAAGAGTTGTGTCACAAGACATGACACCTAGCGTACTTCCACCGACCTGATATAAAGAATCAACTCGAAACCCAAGAGTGAAATCATCTTTAACATTATTTTTCCATATACGTACCTTGCCATCACTGAAGGTTACCTTGTAGCATTTGTCTTCCATTTCCGAGATGGATACCAGGTTCTTTTTTATATCAGGTACATATAATACATCTTGTAAGTGAGTCGTATTACCTTGATTCAATTTGAGAGAAACATTTCCTACACCTTTCATGGGGTATTTCATGTCATCTCCAAGGATAATTTCCAGGTTAGTTTCTTTCTCTACCAAATTATGGAGTACTTCTTTGTAACCAGTGAAGTTTCTTGAGGCACCACTATCAATGAGCCAAATTCCCATTGAGTCCGAAGGAGTGGAGGTAGATAGAGAAGCTGGTAGATAATATTCAGCCTGCTTATTGTCAACAGTGTTAGATTCATACCTGGAATTTCTAGCCTTCTTGAATGGTTTCCCTCTTCCTTGATTTCCAGCATTCCTTTTACCTTTGCTGTTGAATTTTCCATTCCTTCGATTCCCATGAGAGGGACTTTGATCATCGTCACAGTGAGAGTCGTTTCTATCAGAACATTCCCTTGCATAATGACCTGCTTTATTGCAAATGAAACATCGTCCTTTTCTTCCACCCTTAGGTCTAGCCTTTCTTTTCAATTTAGTCCCATAATTATTTCTTTTCTTAGCTTGAGAAGAAAAGGCAACAAGAGGACCTTTAGGCAAGGGCATTTCTTGCTCTTCTACCCTTGTTTCTTCTTGAATGCAGCTAGCCATTAATTCCTCGAAACTAGGAATTACATTATTGTTCAGAAGA
The DNA here is from genome assembly GCA_031772625.1 of Pinus tabuliformis. Taxonomy (NCBI): domain Eukaryota; kingdom Viridiplantae; phylum Streptophyta; class Pinopsida; order Pinales; family Pinaceae; genus Pinus; species Pinus tabuliformis. The sequence goes on from CM062811.1 coordinate 890,577,781, forward strand.
GTAGTCCTGAACACATACCATTCGGATGGTAATCCTCCAAGAGTTGTGAGTGCCATTTCTCTGTCAGTAATAGTCTCCCCAATAGATAGGAGATCGTTCTTGATCTCGGTGATTCTTAAGAAGTATGCTTGCATACTCTCATCTTTACCCTTCTTGATTTCCCTATCTTATTTCTAAGAAACAAAACTTGATTTGCATCATTAACTTTAAATAAACTCACCATTCTATCGTAGATTTCCTTGGAGGTGTCTAGTTCAGAGATGTAGGCCACCAAGCGCTTGTCGATAGAGTCCCGGATGATCTTATTCACTTTAATTTCTCCGTTCTTCCATTTGTTCCTAGCAGCAGGAGGTGCATTTGATGAAGGCTCAACAATATTGCCTCTCACATGATCCAACACTCCTTGATCCTCAAGGGTTAGATCGATAGACATCTTCAATCCGTGATAGTCAGCTTTCTCACAGAGCTTGTCTTCGGCAGGAAAGAGTGTTGAGGACCCCATCGTTCTTTTAGGATAGCTTTGCTAATCTTCTCTTCGGTGATTGCTCTTGCTCTTGCTCGGGCTTTGTCTTCACCTCAACTCTGATCCCATGTTAAGTTATGGTATGTTATATGATTATAGCAGTTTACTTGTTTTCCTTATTATATTCCACAGATTAGCAATCACATGTACATAAAGTAAAGTGCAGATAGAACATTAAACGATCGATAGAAAACAAGCCAATACAAGAGACACAAGATGTGGTAGCTAGCCAGGGACAAACCCCACAATGTGTGGGGAAACCCTTTGATCAAATCTTCTTTTATCTTCAATAATTCAGTAGAGAGAAATAGTACAATAAATATGGTTTATATCAGCAGTAGCAAACTCTAGATCAGCAGCATCAGCATTAGCGACTTCATCATCAAACTAGGGAAGACGATATCTCACAAACCGACCGTGGGATCGGCTTGATTCCACCACCAAAATTTGCAGCTTCCAAAGGAGATTTAGATGAACCTAGAACACAATTCAGATGAGGAGATCTTCTAGTCTACGTAGGTCAATCTTTACATCTGCAGTTGCAGCTTCAGTTTCGACAACGTCCAGCTTCAAACTAGGGCAGTCGATATCTTGCAAACTGTCTGTCGGATTGACTTGATTCCACCACCAAAAGTTGTGGATTTCGATGGAGGTTCAGATGAACCTACATCGTAGTTTAGATGAGGAGATCTTCTAGTCCACGTAGGTCAATCTTTACTTCTACAGTTGCAGTAGCTTCTAGCTTCACATGTGTGAGGGAGAGACCCTTTTCTGCGTAGTAGATAAGAGACTCTTTTCTACACAGTAGAGAGAGAGAGAGATGTGATGAGATGAGTGAGTCCAAATGAGGAAAACTCCTCCTGTATTTATACACAATGTTGGTGTTTGAATAGATGCGACTGTTGGGCTTCTGAGCCTACATGAGTTGTAGGTTGGCTTGATAATAATTCCATAATCAAAATAAATTCATATCTCCATGAATACTTATCGGAATTGGATGATCTTTATATCAATCCTACACCTCTCGACGAGATAAATCTAATAAAAATATTATCAGCCATGAATAATATGACCCACATGAAGTTTTCCCCTAGTTTCCAATTTTAACAGTATTGTTAGAATGACACCTAGAAAAGCCAGTTTCTAAAAGAAAGCTATCCATTTTGGCATACCAAGCTCGAGGAGCTTGCTTGAGACCATAAATGGATTTCTTAAGCTGAAATACAAGGCTAGAGTTTGTTTCTATAAAGCCAGTAGGTTGTTCCATATATATTTCTTCATGCAAGTCCCCATGTAAGAAGGCAGATTTAACATCCATCTGATGGACTTCCCATTTGAAAGAGGTAACAAGGGAAAGAACAAGGCGGATAGAGTTCATTTTGGAAATAGGGGAGAAGGTTTTAGTATATTCAATGCCTTCAACTTGTGAAAAACCATTAGCAACAAGACAACCTTTATGTTTATCAACTTTCTCATCTGGTCCATACTTGGTTTTGTAAACCCATTTGCATCTAACAAGTTTTCGTCCCTTTGGTAGAGGAACAAGATCCCATGTATCATTTGCCAATAATGAACGCTATTCTTCATTCATAGCTGCATCCCAATGTGGATGTCCTGAAGCTTCTGCAAAGGTGTCAGGATCATAATTTTCTGAAGCTTGAGTTAGTAAAGAAGAGGCTCTATCGAACTAAGAACGTGTATGTCGCTGATCTGTAGGATCACCAACAAGAGCGCCTGTTGCATCTCGAGTAGCACAGACCCATTTTGGAAGCTGAGGAGCTGAAGAAGGATCCTGAGAAGGTGAGGGAGGATTGTCATCCTCACTTTCATCATCTGAAGAAGAAATATTTTCAAAAGTATAAGAGATAGAGAGAGGTGGCACATCTGCGAACTAGGCTCGTAGGCCGATATATTTTCAGCAAAATTTACATCTCTTCTAATGATAACATTTTTGGACTTAAGTGGAATAAGTCTATATCCTTTGACATCTTTAGAATATCCAACAAAAATACATTTTTCACTCTTAGATTCTAAAGCTTTATGTTTCTCATCTGGAATATGGGCCCATGCTTCACTTCCAAAAACATGAAAGTGACTTACATTTGGTTTAATTGAGCTCCATGATTCTTCTGGAGTGATATTATTTAAAACCTTAGTAGGAGTGCGATTTATTATGTTATTTGCACAGTTAATTGCTTCTGCCCAAAAATTAAGACTAAGTCCTTTAGATTGAAGCATACAATTAGCCATTTCCTTTAAGGTACGATTCTTCCTTTCAGCTACACCATTTTGTTGTGGAGTATATGGAACAGTATGTTGCATTTGAACTCCATTCTCAGTGAAAAAGTTGATGAATTTTTTGTTAACATATTCTCTACCATTATGAGATCTTAGCTTAAGAATTTGATGTCCAAATTGTTTTTCAACAAAGGCCTTAAAGGCCAAAAACATGGTAAATACTTCACTCTTGAGTTTTAAGAAGTATACCCAAGTGCGTCTGGAGAAATCATCAATGAAAGTTAAGAAATACTTGTAGCCAATGAATGAAACAACTGGAAGTGGACCACATAAATCACTATACACAAGCTGTAAAGGGATTGAGGCATGCCAAGAGGCACGTTTTTCAAAACTGTCTCGATGATGTTTTCCAAGTACACATCTAGAACAAACACCATCTCTGAAAGATACCATTGGAAGACCTATGACCATATTTTCTTTACATAGATTCTGAAGAGAGCGATAGTTTAAGTGACCAAATCGGTCATGCCAAAGTTTACTCACTTCATCATTATGAGCAACAAATACTGAGGGAATATTTGATGACCCAAAGTTGTTAAACATATACAACCTTGTAGAATCATCAACAATGTCAGTGGCTAAAATCTGTCTAGGATCTCTTAGGTCCTTAATTACAACATCGTGAGGTGAAAATTTAACGATTTTACCTTCACCTGAATGAGTTATCTAATATACAGATAGAAGATTGCAGGATAAGGTTGGAACACATAATACATCATTAAATTGACCATTGTCTATATGAACAGTTCCAGTTCCTACAACACTAAGAGATCTATCATCACCAACCTATTTATTTTTGGTGTTACAATCATTTAAAGAAGACAACATGGCTTTGTTTTTGGCCATGTGATAAGAAGCTCCAGAATCAATGAGCCACTCATGAGAATTAGAAGAAGAAGATACATTTAGTGCATATCCAGACCGATATGTTTGACAACCACATGTAGAAAGTGCTATTCCTGAAGATGAAGTTGATGTTGAAGAGTGCTCCAAATGGATGTTATGCTTCTTCATTGCTACTTCCAAGGCTTCCATCTTCTTCAAGCATTTGGATTCTAAGTGACCATATCGATTAAAAAAGTGGAAATGTCTATCAGTCTTCTTCCCTTTGTTTTTATTTGCCTTATCATTTTGTTGAAATGATTTTTCATTTTGAGGCCGAAATTACTTAGGACCCTTGTTTTGTTTAAGACCATTCTTTTTAGGATATAGCTTCTTAGCATTCTTTGAATTTGGTTGCTGCTAGGCGGCTAAGGCTTTCTTAGAAGAGTTTCCAAGATTTAGAAGACCAAGGTGTAAGATTTTTTCTTGTTCTCTTATTAAAGAATCACAAAAGGAATCAAAGGAAGGGGACTTGTAGGCTTGTCCTTGAGAAATGAAGGCTTCTATTGTAGAATGGAAGGTGGAAACAAACACAGAGTACGCTGGTCCCAACTTAGTAAGAATGGAATAGATAAGGTTACCATCTTCTTTCTTAACCTTAACACCTTCCAAGAGAAGTCTAAGGGTCTTGAACTTGGATAGAAAATCTTCAATGGAAGGAAAATTATTGGGATCCAATGTAAGCAACTCATTTTCGAGTTGATGGGCTCTAAGTTCATTTTTAATTCCATAAACTTTAGTGATTTGTTTCATTGCTTCATTAGGAGTATCAAGTTCTGCGATATGGAATCTAAGGTCTGGAGAAATATACATCCCTATCAACCCACGTGCTTGATCTTGCCTATTTTCCCATTTGGATGCCTTATCTTCATCTTTTGGTTTGGTTTCTTGGCCTGAGGCTATTCGGTAAAGACCTTTACTTCTAAGTAAATCCACAATGTAGGACCACCATTGGAAGTAGTTAGTGCTATCAAGAATAACTTGGCATGGACTTTCCATTTTTAATATAAACTGAAGCTGTATATGTTGAAAATAAGTGTTCCAATGGAAAGATCTCGAAAAAATAGGCTGATTAAAAAAAAACGGCTTTGAAAATGGCTTCCGAATGAAGAAGTTATGGCTTTTTGAAGAAAAGTTGTTGAAGATGCCGACGAAGTGTGAGAATGAATAATAATGTTATATTAAAAAAAAAATCTGCCCCCTTTCCAAACATAATCTAATAAAGTATCTTTGGACCAAGAAAGACTTGAACTCAAGACCTCTATTCTCATAAAGTAGCTTTGGACCAAGTAAGCTAGATTAAAAGATTAGTAATTTTTGGAAAAGAGGAAGGTTTTTTTTTTTTTTTTTTTGGCACTGAAGCTTTCGACTGCGTGCTTACTTGAGAAAGCTCTTTTTCCCCTACAAAACAAAAAACACAAACCCAACATGGACATACAAGAGAAAAAAAACAAACCTTACGACTTGAAGTTAGCTTTAGCCGGAAACTATATATGTTCCTTAATGTTTCTGATTTTCCGATATCACACTAAGGTGCGGTGGAAAAGAGCATACACATGAGAAAAATCCCTCCTCTCTGTTTATGATTTGCCCAGATCGCACAGAGTCGTGGAGCAAAGAGCATACACAGAAATGAAAGGTATAGATCTGATAATAAAAAAAACAAAGAGCTAAATAAACCGAAATAAACAGAGAGAAAATAACTAGAAACTGCAAATAGACATTATATACCTCCAGATCTTAAAAATGACGTAGCTAGGGATACCAGAAACCTTTTCACATGAAACGAAAGGGGTTCCTCACTGGAACAGATGCTCCTAACACAATAGAGTAGTACTCTTGGCCTGAAAGCAATCAGAAATAGTAGATCTAGGAAACGACAGTTGGATGCAGTTCTACCGGCTTCAGATTTGGATCACCAACGGATGCGGCCCTCAAATAGCTTTGATACCATGCAAGAATTTACAGGGTAAGTTCCTCAGACAAAACACCAAAGGACACAGGTCACAAACAGATCACAAATCAATACACTAGTATTGTTGATGTGGTTAAAACCCTCAAAGAGGGAAACAGTCCACGGCCTAAGCCAACGCAGCCACTTCAAGCAATTTATTAATAAGAGAATGACAATTTACATAAGCTTCTCTCATGAACGTTTACCCTACAAATGACCCTCCATGCTATTTAAATAGAGATCATGGACCAATCAGGTGTTAAGCCACAGATCAAGTGTCGGTAATACTGAGGAGAGAATGAACCGTCGGATCACTACATATTGTGACCATCGGATTGTCAGTTACAAAAGCACATAGTAAAGAAACACACTTTACTTAAGTCTACACTAGACCAAGTTATACTTAACTATTTCCTATGTGTCAGAATATCCTAACACTCACATGGTCCAACACTCCTTGATCTTCTAAGGTTAGATCCAGAGACATCTTCCATCTGTGATTGTCAGACTTCTCACAGAGCTTGTCTTCAGCAGGGAAGTGTGTTGAGGACCCCATAGTTCTTTAGGATAGCCTTGCTAATCTTCTCTTCAGTGATTTCTCTTTCTCTTACTTGGGCTTTGTATTCACCTCAACTATGATACCATGTTAAGTTAGGTATGTTCTATGCTTAGAGAAGTTTACTTCTTTTTATTATTATTATCCACAGATTAGCAATCACATGTACATTAAGTAAAGTGCAGATAGAACATTAAACGATCGACAGAAAAACAAGCCAAGACAACAGACACAAGATGTGGTGGCTAGCCAGGGACAAACCCCAATATGGGGAAACCCTTTGATCAAATCTTTTTTTTCTTCAATAATTCAGCAGAGAGAAATAGTACATAAATCTAATTTACATCAGCAACAACAAACCCTAGATCAGCCCTAAACTAGGGCAAACAATATCCTGCAAACCGACCGTCGGATCGACTTGATTCCTTCACCAAAAAATGCGGCCTTCTGAGGAGAGTCAGTTCCACCTACAACACAGTTCTGAGAGAGAGTCTAATGGTCAACGCTGGTCAAACTTCCAATCTACAGTTGTAGCCCTAAATTCTGCGTCCTTCCTTCCACACGTGTGAGAGAAGAGTCCCTTTCTGCACAGTAGGAGAAGAACCTCTTTTCTACGCAGGAGCGAGAGAGAGAGAGAGAGAGAGAGAGAGAGAGAGAGAGAGAGAGAGAGAGAGAGATGTGATGAGAGTGTGTCCAAATGAGGAAAATACCTCCTATATTTATATACAAATGTTGATGATGAATAGATGTGACTATTGGGCTTCTAAGCCTACATGAGTTACTGGTCAGCTTGATAATTATTCCATAATCAAAATAAATTCATATCTCCATAAATACTTATCAGAATCGGATGATATTTAGATCAATCCTACACCTCTCGACGAGGGGAATCTAATAAAAATATTATTAGCCATGAATAATATGACCCGCATGGAGCTTGGCCCTAGTTTCCAATTTTAACACGAATCCCACTCTGATTATCACACAGGATCACAGTGGTATCCAATTTAAATCCAAACAGCTCACTGAAGAACTTTTGTAACCAGACTGCCTCACAGGTGGCCATGCTAGCAGCAATATACTCTGCCTCGGCGGTGCTCAAAGCCATCGACTTCTGCTTCCTGCTCATCCAGGATATTGAAGCAGATCCCAAGGAGAACTAGCACTGAGAAGTGCTCTAGTGATCCTCCACACTGCTTGCCCACTCAACATTCGAATAATCATGTGGTTTCATATTTCTGGTAGTGTATCTCAATCCATGAGAGATTATGCCCTGAAGATATCTCAGAAGATTCTAGGCACTAATCCAGTGAATCTCAACCAAATATGAGCTCGCCATGCTAACTGCAAAACATATGTCCAAACGGAGGTTCATCAAGAACATCAACGCGAATGAGTTTATGAAACTCAGAGGAATTTCCCAAATCTGGTCTAACATCACTACCATATAACTTCTGAAAGTTAAGATCCTCGAGGTAGTCACAAACTTGCAGTTTATCTTTCCACATTTGGAATCCAACTCCCTTTGTCTTCTACAAATGATAGGGTCTGCACCTGTTAGACATAGGTGCCGGTATGAGAGGTCTATCATCCACAACCTTCGGGTAATGGTTTGGATCAGTTTCACTCCTAGTGAATCTCAGCTTCATCTAACAGCTATCAATCCTCTCATACTACGCCAGGGGTGTTTTGCTTCAAGCCATAGAGGGCTTTCTTCTACCTGCATACGTGAGATTCCTGATCATCAATCTCAAACTCCTCGAGTTGTTCCAAGCCTGTGGACCTACTTTTCATTGATGAGTGCCACCTCGTAACCTTAGACTTCCATTGCTGAAATGGACACCAAGTTCTTCTTGTGATCAGGTACATAAGAGAGATTCTATAAATGAATTGAGTTATCCCCATTCAGTTGAGAGATAACATTCCCAACATCCTTTCCGGGATAGGTGGCATTGGCTCCAAGTATAATCCCATGGTTGTTTCCATCTCTACCAAATTAGAGAGTGTACCCATCTATCCAATTGAGTGCCTTGAAGCACTACAATTAATAAGCTAGATTCCCAAAGAATCTGAAGGATAGGGCCAATACAAGATAATGCTTCTTTATCTTATCAGAAACAACATTTGATTCTTCATACTTGGGGTTCCTTGCTTTCTCTGAAGAGTCGTTCGTGTCCTTGATGACCTGCATTACTTATCATTCCTATGATCATTGAAGATGTCCCTGGAATGATTATTATCTTCATCAAGAGATGTGTCTCTGCAATTTGGACACTCCTTCGCATAATGGCTGAACTTATTGCAACCAAGGCATCCGCCTTTCCTTCCACCCTTAGATCTGAACTTCCTAATGAAGTGATCTTTAGGTAGTCCATCAGAAACTTCCACTGCACCATTATGATAATATTCTCTTCATCGACTTCACCCTTGGTGAATTAGAAGAGGGATGAGGAACCCATTGATCCTTTTGTCCTGTCTCAACTGTCTTTTGTGATTGCTCCTTCACTCTTGCTTGGGCATTGTCTTCACGTCATCTTTGATCCCATGTTAAGATTAGGTATGTTCTATGCTAGAGCAATTTATTTCAATTTTAGTTAACACAATATCTTTTCCTGATCAACAATCACATCAGCATTAAAGTAAAATGTAGATAGAACATAAATATAAATCGCAGAAGACAAGACAAAACAAGAGGACACAAGATGTGGCGCTAGCCAAGGACAAACCCCACAATGTGGGGAAACCCTTGATCAATTCTTCTTTTATGTTCTTCATAGTTCAGTAGATAAAGTGAGAGAGATAGTACATTTACAATAGAAGTCCATACTTGAATTTTGATATCGCATGAGATCAGTGGAAGACATATTGCTTCAACTGATTCTCTAAGGTGACTCCTTCACCTATCTTAGTGCTGCATCTCGTCCATTTGCTACACCTTACCGTGTAGCACTATCATGCTGCATCATGTTGTCTCATTCATCATCATGCTTCCCTTTACTAACATTCCCATGATGCTGCATCTTTCATCATCATGATCTAAGATTGTTCATCCTTTGCTATTCATTGTGATAGGGTTGCTACAGATATGCTACCTACAGCTGTTCATTGCTACTACAGGTATGCCAACAATCTATCACTATTGTTCATTACTGTGATTATGGTGATATTAGGATCAAGACTGTGATCCTTGTCTCTGTCCCTTGTAGCACGTCAAGTTAGCATCATAATTAAATCTGAGAGCTACTGAAACTTCTTCCATGGTTCTGTGACACATCACGTTGAGGTTGTTACAGGTATGTCATAGTGAGGAGAAAAATAGATCACACGATGACTTATCTACTTTATCCATCCGAGGGCATCATCTTTATCACAGGGATGTCGAGAGGAGGTTGATCTAGGTTCTGCTACTCCTTATACCCATTCGAAAATGTAGCCGAACCCTAAATCTATCCCACATAAAAATGCGGATTCATTTTCTTTATGACTGCAGCTCCAACAACCTTGGTTGCGGCTCCGTTACCTTGACTACTACTTCATTCTCTTGACCGTGACTCCATTACCATGACTGCGGCTTTATCACCATGACTGTGGCTACGTGCATTGACTGTGGCTTCATATATTAACCCAATACATAGATTATGTTGCGTCTGTATAGAGTCTAACTGTGTGGAGATTCAAGGAAGCATAGATGAGAATCTATGGAAAATATTAGGGCGTGGAGTCCTAACTTTCTAAAATATCAAGGTGTGGAGTCTTGGATCTTTGTAATAGATCAAGGCATGGAGTCTTTATTCTACTAGGACGTGGAGTCTTAGGTACAGGGCAAGGGCGCGAAGTCCAAACAAGTCGAGAGAGGTGCACAATAGGGGTGTGGAATCCTTATTCTCTTACTGAAATAAACATCACTTAAGGGAGTACATCAACGAGGTGAGTTAATCTAAGTTAAACTATCACTTGAATTAAATCCAATTTACCCACTTTACAGGGTCATTTGAATAAAAAATATTTTAAAATATTAATTACTTATTTTTGAAAAACAAATAATAGAAAGATTTCTAAAAGGACACATGGGGGGATGAATATTAGATAATTAAAGTAATTAAATAATTAAGAAAAAAATGAAAGGTTTCCACGGGTGGTGAATAATATGAATTATAATAAACTAAAAATAATTTAATTTTTGCATGAAGGTGGTGAGGTGTCACTCCACTCAATACTTATAAATATTGAAAGAATTTTCCCCATGGAGGGGGATACTAGGAAGAGTAGGGAGATGCTGCCGAAATGACTACTAAATTCCTAAATTTAAAATCCCAATAAATTTTCTAGTTGATGGAAATTGAGTGGTGTTAGAGGAAGATAAGATAGCTTCCTTAGTTTGCCCAATGATTATCACTATTGCTGAATTTGGTACTGTTTGTGAGCTCATAAGGCTCGGGGTTCCAGGGAAAAATGTTTCCCTTGGATATGGTTGGGTGGTAAAACTGACTGGTCTATTGGAGTTGGCAAGTGGAACTGTTGAACAAATATGACTGAGTATCAGGTAACTCTCAAGTAAAATTTCCATTTTGTTATATTTTTCTTTAATTAACCTTTCTTGGATGAAGATTTAGTTGGTGTACCTTTTAAATATTTCTTGTCATTCTAAAAGATCTTATCATTGTTTTTGTTTTAACTAATGGGTGAATAGTGGCTCCAATTAGTAATTCTTTCATTTAAATGGGTTGTGAGTCTACAACATGGTAGTGTTAATTGTAGTCCCTATGTCTTCTATCCATTACAAATGTACTGTTCTTATTTTCAGTTTGCAACGCTCTGCTTTATTGTACATTTTTTCTTATGAAAGCATATGTTGAAGATGAGTTATTACTTTTTTAATTTTTGTTGATAAAGAAAGAAGAATGATTACAATTTAAGCTAGTAATTTACCTCTCCGGGTAAAAAAAAGGTAGAATAAAAAAACAAACCATGTAATGTAAATTATAATTGGAAGGGATGATGTTCATATTGGTATTCTCTGGCATCCTCCTTCGGTTAGTTAGTTTCCTTAAAGGTTATATGTTTATATTTTATCTAATAATAGTGTTCCACACAAATCTTGTTTTAGAGTTTAGAAATCATTGTTTTGAAAGCACCATGCACATTGTTTCTGTTTGTTTTCTTTGGAATATAACACTTATTCGTTTTGCAAGAAAGAAAGTTCTCTTGAAATATAACATTTATTATTTTTGCAGAAAAGAAAGTATTCTTTGAAATATAATGTTTATTCATTTTCCATAAAAGAAAAAACATATATCTCTACTTAATTTTTTTTACCAATGTCAATGTGTTAATTTAGAGCTTTGTATCATTAAATGCAATGGTGGATATTGCTTTTAGTTTGATGGGTGTATATATTTTTGTGTTACATTTACCTTTGTGAATGTGTGATATACCTGCTAGTTTGTGAGATAAATTATTGCGGTAAACTTTGTAAATTTTACTAGAAAACGTAAATTAGTGCGGTAATATTTGCAACTTTTACTAGAAAATGTTACTAGATAAATTAGTGTGGTAATCATGTGTAACAGTTACTATAAAAAGTTTATGATTCCTCCCTTTGCAATATATAGTTTGAAGTTTTCATTATTGCCAAAAGTATTGGTTTCTGAAAGAGGTTAACCTTGGTAATATTTTATAATGTTGGTAATCTTTTATAACCTTGGTAATATTTATATGCATTCTTGGCAAATCACACTTATGATTTATCCATTTGCATTATGTAATTTTTTATAACATTTACTATTAAACATTTTATACACTAGGATCTTTGGCCATTTTACCAATAGTTGATTTTGGAATGAGTTTTAAATCATTTATTATTATTTTAATGTTTTACTCTACATGACACCAAATCTTAGCACATTAGCTTCCACACAGAGTGATTTTGTTTGACAATGTGAAAGAAAACCACGTTTTGGTTTTTTGGACTCTCATTGAAAAGAATACTTCTGAGTCTTTCTGTAGGTTGGCAAGATATACTTTGATTTTGTTTCATGCAACATGCAATTGTAATAATAAGAATCTTTAGTTAAAATAGTACAGATTTTGGTAATTATGACCAATCACTTATGGACACCATACTCTGGTATCATTCCCTGATAGGGATGTGGATGATATTGAATAATAAATTTTACTAAGCTTGAGATTCAATGACATCGTCTTCTTTTTCATGCTTTTAAAGTAATATAAATATTACCATATTGTTGAATTGAGGCTTCTGTGATCCATATCAAGTATGAGAAGATTTTTCGGCATAAATCACATTATGAAATATTTGTTGATGTGTTTCGAACCAACGAGCATGACTAAGCTTGAGATTCAATGACATCGTCTTCTTTTTCATGATTTTAAAGTAATATAAATATTACCATATTGTTGAATTGAGGCTTCTATGATCCATATCAAGTATGAGAAGATTTTTCGGCGTAAATCACATTATGAAATATTTGTCGATGTGTTTGGAACCAACTAGCATGGTTCATCGTCAGGACTAGTTGAAGAATCAGATCATGGCTGCATGTTAAATAGGGAGAGAAGATCTTCCAACATCTAAGTTTGACTAGGAAACGGCTATAAGGGATTGGACTAATGGCTATATTTGACCATGTAACGGATAACTTTGACTAGTCAATCCGACTGGACTATTTGGACTATTTTAAGGGATAAGGACATTGGACCAAAATTCTATTTCATACTATTATTTAATTATAATAAATTTATTCAATGAATAAATAACGATTATTAAAATATATTCTAGGTTTTAAATGTTAAAATAATAATTTTATGAATATTTCTTTTTAATATTATAATGCTTAACTAAACTTATAGTAAGAATAGTTATAGGTAATATTAATAATTAAGTAAAAGGTTACTATATTTATGTTAAAATGTTTGATAGTGATTAATATTAATAATAGTATGCATTTATTACCCTTAATATCACTATAACTATAATACTAATATTATAGATTTAATTATTACTTTAAAATTATATTATTATTACCTAATAATTAATAATAGTATTATCCTAATGTTACTAATGGACTGTATAACCTATTAGTATAGCCCAATAATTAAATATGTATACTTAATCTATCTAATAAATTTTAGATTAATGATCCTTTATAACCCATTATGATAGTTATATAAGGGGTAATCTAATAAATTTAAGGGAAAGGAAAAATCCTAAAAAGGCTAAAAGGACAAAAACCAAAAAGTATGGACTTATTACTCTTATAACTCTCATATTGATATTATAATTTTAATTATTATAATATTTTTAATTTAATCATTAATAATAGTATTGTTCTCATTATAATAATATTGTATAACCTATTAATAGAACATATTAATTAAATAAAAACTTAAAGTTATCTAATGCATACATAATCATTCTAATAAATTAAGAAGATGGGTCAACAGACAAGGGGGAAAAAACTGACTAGGAAGAGAGGGCAGGGATCCAGCAACTGCTGATCTTCCAACCATCATCTCTATTGAGATTGCTTGGCCTTTTTTCAATCTCAATTGCTTCTCTAAACTTTCGATGGTGAAACTACGGAACCTTAGCAATAACTTGGGCCTCCTCTCGTGGCAATTCCGAGGAAAGGAAATGTGTCAACAAACTGCTTAACTTCGTAGATCTTCTGAATAAAAAATCAAGGTTTTAGGTGTGAGGGTTTAATGCACTTTTAATTGTTTTGGCCTGCCCCTTTGTACTAGCCTTGGTTTCAAAAATGTAGCTAATTGACATCTGCCAAGGGAAAACTAAGAGTTGACCTCCATTCTTGCATCTGCTATTGGTTTGGTTCAGCTTTGTGTATGCATTGTGCCTTCGCTTGTTTCTTGTGGTGGTTTGTTTGCTGGTCCACGGAGGCTTCAGGTCGACTTTCAATCTGCAAGTTTTCACTTATTCTTTGCTGCCTGGCTTATGCTTCATTTTGTTCTGCTCATGGTGGTTTCTGATGTTAGTTCTGGTGTTGACTTGGCTTTGTGTATCCACAGGTTCTTCCCTTGCTACTTCTGTGGGTGGCTCAGCAAATGCTATTTCAGGTAAATTTTTGTTCTGGTTTCATTTTTGCATTTCATTTTTTTGTGATTCCAACCCTCTGGCCCCTTGGTGAGTAGGTAAACTTACCAATGGCGTTCTCGCTAGGAGAAACCCTCTGGCTAAGGACTCGGTTCTCATCCTCTGACTCGGAGACAGGCTTTTTCCAGGTAAACCCTTGTTCTTCCCTTCTTTTATCTGCTCTCTGTCACCTTATTTTACTTGCCTTTTCAGTTTTTGACTACCCATCTCATTTTCGTGGTGATGTGCAAGTCGTACCTAGAGAATGCTGCTCCACGGCCTCATTCTTGGGAGTCTTTGCAGCTTGGGGAAACAGGGTAGGATCCCTCCGTGATTGTCTTGTTGTTTTTGCTTGCGTTATCCTTAGTTAGGCATAAACCCTTGGGGTTTCATTTTCTCAGTTATGTTTTGTATGGTTTTATGGGTTTCAAACCCTCGCTGTCAGACTGGTCTTGGCTTGCAAAACGTTGTTTTCGGCACTTGTGGGTTTCGAAACCCTCTATTGTTTTGGTTTCATAAATGTATATTGAACTGTTAAATTTTGAAATGTAACAAATGCAGAGGCGTGCTTGAATACTGAATGTAAATGTACCTGGGTTTTTGAGAAAGAATGTGATATCTTTGTTGGCTTTGCCTTTGTCTGGTTTCTGGTATGAAATGCCTTCAGTCACGAGATTTTTGTCGATGTCATTCGACCTCTTTAATGAAATACTTCACTATTTTGCTTAAAACAATATTTGAAGCACTAATGCACAAGAAAAATAAATTGTCTTTCTTTCTTTATGACAGAGATTTTAGATTCATTTTCTTTCACATATACTCAAGAAAACAAATTGTAATTTCAATTTCTGTATTCTTTCTTCTCTCTAGATGGCATCCCTCTCAGTGGGGATCTAGTTTTGCTTTTATGCCTTACTAGCAGTCCCTTACAGTTGAGAAATCGTCCTTCAGTTACCTTATAGTTATCTAACAATTTCTTTAAACATACTCTTAACTAATCCTATTTTACTTTCTTGCTTAATTTTTAAAGGACAATGGTTGTATCAACCTTAATTTAAATAAAACAAAATTCGTAATTTTTTCTTCCTTTCTAGCAAAAAGTAAAAAACCATTTCCATCTGTCGCCTTTTCAGTCAGATGCTCCTGCATCAGGCTCCGAGGGTAAATTAAACTCATGGCTCCTGTCCATGAGCTCTTCAATAGAGTACCCAGTGCTTTGAATCTGGCCAGCATCTAACCAAGAACTATCCTCAATAGGATGGTCCTTCCACTTGACCAAGTACGGAAAATATTCTTTTCTTCGAGTTCATGTGGCCATCTGGTGTCTAGGATCTATTCGATCTCTAAAGGCTTTGCTGGAGCCATATGTTTAATCCATGAGTCATTCTCATTCTGGGTGTCATGTGTTCATCTTTCCGAACTGTCTTCTTCATTTGATCCAAAATGGATCCAAAACACCCTCTAAGTCTTCAACATCAAAACTATCGCAAAGGGAAAACCTTCACAAAATGGTGGAAAAAACTATCGGCAGTGAAAACACAAGGAAACAGTGAAAAAATAGACTTATCGGAGGTCAAAGGAACAATGCACAGGAGTCGTCGGATCTAGCCAATCAACGGTCCAGATACGATCGGCATATCGCAATCAACGGTGGCAAACAGAGGTAATCAAAGGCTATCACATGATGGTTGCGATCGATATTAGTGCGGGTCAACAAGGACTGTCGATCAAGCGTGCAGATCGATGACCCAGGTTAACGCGTGATATTGCGATCGGCGATTACAGAGAAGCGCTTACAAACGGCCTGAGGTTCTATGCGATATGTGATTTCAATCGCATCGCAATATCGCATCGGAGCTACACAAAGGAGTGGGGCCGATATAAATATGGCTTGCGATAGCCGGACCTGATAGGATTATATGCGATATTTTATATATTTTGAAATCCGGAAAATGGAAATTTCCTTTGTATTTCGCATTTCTGCCAAATAAATGAATTGCAAAGGAAATGTGCCCTATGCGATGAAACCGGACCCGAAAGTGTTTATAAATGCCACTGTATATTATTTCAAGTCCGATATGAGCCATTTTGTGGGATTTTCAATGTTTTAATGTATTTTTCAAATATAGAGGAAAACCACAACACAGGGGTATTTGTGACATGTGATAGAGATTAAAGGTAGACCTGATAGAAGTATAGGGTGGATTTATGGATATTTGAATTCCGATAAACAGAGATTTGGCGGAGTTTTCTCGTGTTTTTAGTGTATGTCTTTGTGTAAACAGAGAACACTATTTTTGAGCTTTTCAATGCAACGATGGTCCCTTTCGTTGTAGAATAGGTGGCCACCTTCCCTGAAGACATTATGCCATGAGTGCTAATGCTCAGAATGGAATTTGAGCGGACAGAGGCCGGGAGCCAGAGAGATTGAGAAGGGGAAACGAACAGACAGTGCTGATTGGCTTTAAAGCTACAGACTAACAGAGACAGGAGGGGGCAGTACTAAGACAAAGAGAAAACAGAGACAAAGAGTGAAAGGAAGAGTCTGTGTACTCAGAGAGGCTTGAGGGATTCAAGCAAAACTCCTGTTATTTGCATCTGTTGTGTTGAGACTCAAATTGAGCTCACACTTTGTAAAACTCTGCTCTTGAAGACATAATAGAGAGGCCACCACTGAAGGCTGGACCAGGAGACATAGCCCAAGAGTTTTGGGTGAACTCCATATTAAATTTTTTGTGTTATGTGTGTTGTCTATTATGTTTATCTAATTACTCAATTGTCTATATTATTCGCAATCTTATCGATCCATTGCACTAAGTAGTATAGACAAATCCATGCACATGAGTCTGTAATACCTTAAAAGTAATCTAAGATCTTCATTTTCAAATCATAATTAGCAGAAATGTATGGGTGCAAATCTGCCACATTAAAAATGGGTGAGATTCCTATACCTGGAGGTAACTACAACTCATAAGCGTTTGCAGAAAACTTTCAAAGAATCCTGCAAGGCCCAATTTACTTCAGTTTTAACTTGTTGTATTCGCCTTTAGGAAACCTCTCTTTGTGTAGGTGTGCTAGTACCAGGTCCCCTACATTGAATTGTACCTCCTGTCTTTTCAAATTCTCTTTCTATTTGTATTTTTGGCTGCTGTATTGTAATTTTAATTTTACCTATTCATGAAGATTGTTGATTGCCTTTGCGAAATCTTCACCATCAGCACTCCTACGCTCCAACTGACCCAAATCACACAACCCATGTACTCCATGTGGGTGCATTCTGTATAGGATCTGGAAAGGACTACTGCCCATTCTTCTGTTGGGCGAATCGTTATAAGCAAATTCCAATTGTGCAAGTACACGATCCCACTATCAAGAATTTTCACTAACCAGACTCCTTAGTATATTTCCCATACTTTGGTTCACCACTTTGGTTCGCCCATCGGTCTGCGGGTGATAAGTTGAGTTGAAGTTCAGTTTGGTGTTTAACTTTTTCCATGAGGTTCGCCAAAAATGACCTGTAAACTTTATGTCTCGGTCCGAAATAATAGACTTCGGCAAGCCATGTAATCTGACTATCTCTGTGAAAAACAAGTGTGCTACATGTGTAGCATCAGTGGTTTTCCTGCAAGGAATGAAATGTGCCATTTTGGTGAAACGATACAACACCTCCATGATGGAATCAAATCCCTGTTGTGTCTTCAGCAAACTTAAGACAAAGTCTAAATTGACTGAATCCCATGGTCTGTTCGGGATAGGTAAGGGTGTATACAACCCTGTGTTCTGGTTGTGTCCCTTTGCAAGCTGACACACTTTGCACCTAGTCACAAACCTCTGTACATCACTATGCATCTTTGGCCAATAGTAAAACTAGCTCAACTGATCCAAAGTCTTGTCTATGCCAAAATGCCCAGCTAAACCTTCATTATGCTTTTCTTGGATTAAGTTCTCTCTCATAGAACATTCCAAGATACACAACTGCCCTCCTTTGAACCAACCCCTCCTGCATATTATAGTCCAACCATGAACCGTTATCCCTCAACAGTGGATTTTGGCAAACTTCATAGGCTTCATTAAAATCTGCATCTGTTTCATACAAGTCCTTAAGATGTTCGAATCCTAATACTTGTATCGTACTTTCTTGTAGGATCAAATTCCTCCTGCTTAATGCATCTGCGACTTTTTTGGCTTGATCGCTGATGTGTTTCAACACAAATGTAAAACTTTTCAAGTACTCCACCCACTTCGCATGTTTATGGTTCAACTTATGTTGTTGCATAATATACTGTAATGCAAAATTCTCTGAAAATAAGACAAATTCATTGGCCAATAGATAATGTCTCCAATGCTTTAGTGCTTCAATGACTGCATAAAATTCTTTGTCATAAGACGTGTACTTCTGCCTACTTTCATTTAATTTCTCACTGAAGTAGGCTACTGGCTTGTCTTCTTGGTTGAGTACTACACCAATGGCTATCCCACTAGCATCACAACGAACTTGAAAAAGTTTGTTAAAGTCTAGTAATCTTAAAATTGGTTTTTCAGTGATCTTCCTTTTCAGCAGCTGAAAACTCTTCTCAGTCAATTCTGTCCAATGAAAAGGTTGATTTTCCTTCTTAATGGTGTCCACCATGGGTGCACAAATTCCACTGAAATTTTTAATAAATTTGCGATAAAAACTCGCCAATCCATGAAAACTTTGTACCTCAAACAAACTCTTGGGAGACGGCTAGCTAACTATGGCTGCAACCTTCTCCGGATCCATTTTTAGTTCATTCTCAGAAATCACAAATCCCAAATAAATTAATTCTTTCTTGAAAAAATAACATTTCTTCAAATTTATCAGCAATCTATTTTGCTGCAATTTTTCTAATACATACTTGACATGTCGAAAATGCTCTTCCTTTGTTTTGCTGAATATAAGTATATCATCCAGATATACAATCACAAATTTACCAATGAATTCTTTCAGCATCTCGTTCATCAAACGCATGAACGTGCTGGGGGAATTTCTCAGTCCAAATGGCATAACCAACCATTCATATAAGCCTTCATTAGTCTTGAAAGTTGTCTTCCACTCGTCACCTTCTCAAATCTTGATTTGGTGGTAGCCGATTTTCAAGTCTATCTTTGAAAAGTATGCTGCTCCACTCAAACAATCCATCATATCATCCATCCGAGGTAAAGGAAACCTCAACCTAATAGTGATCTTGTTAATTGACCAGGAATCAATGCACATCTGCCACTTACCTCCTTTCTTGGGAGCTAAAACAGTCGGAATCGCACAAGGGCTTAGACTTTCCCAAATCAGCCCTTTATCCAACAATTCCTGCACTTGCTTCCTAATTTCCTCATTGTCCTTCAGACTCATCCGGTAAGCATCGTTGTTTGGAAAACTGGCTCTTGGAATGAAATCAATATGGTGACTAATGCTCCGCTTTGGTGGCAATTTGTCTGGTAGATCATCTACCACAATATCACTAAATTCCTATAGCATGTCCTGTATCTCTACAGGCAAGTCAGTAATCTCAGTATGTATCAATATTGTTTTTGGCCTTCACACAACTGCATATTTTACCTCATTATCCTCAATCTGTCGCAGAAACTCTTTTCCACCTA
Source organism: Pinus tabuliformis (assembly GCA_031772625.1). NCBI lineage: Eukaryota > Viridiplantae > Streptophyta > Pinopsida > Pinales > Pinaceae > Pinus > Pinus tabuliformis. Next base: position 890,597,720 of record CM062811.1, read on the forward strand.
CCAGTAATGCTTTTGTTCCAGTGGTTTCTGCATCATCCTCTTCCTTCATGGGCACTAGCGTATGTTTTATCCCATCTTTAACAAACCTATAACAATTTGTTTCCACGTCATGGACGACCTTCCTATCATACTGCCATGGTCTACCCAGCGGAATATGGCACACGTCCATCGGCATGATATCGCAATTCACCTTGTCCTTGTACTTGCCAATATGAAACTCTACTTTGCACTGCTCATTGACCAGCAGTAGGTGCCCTTTCTGCAACTAAGACACCCTATATGGAGTTGGGTGCTTCAACTTCTTCAGACCCAATTTCCCCACCATTTTAGTAGCTACCATATTATCAGTACTTCCACTGTCTATGATTAATTTACAACATTTCCCATGAAACTTTCACACAGTCCAAAACAATGCTTTCCTCTGTGTATGATCAGCTACTTCCTTAGCTGGTTTCAATAACACCTTGTTAAACACCAAGGCTTCCCCTGTTTCATGCATATTTTCCACCTCCTGTGGTGGTGCCTCTGCTTCATTAGGTTGAGTAACATATGCTCCCCTCTGTCCAGTTTGTTCATTTTCAGGACATTCAAAGGACATGTGTCCCCACTTGTGACACTTGTAACACTGATAGGAATTTCCTTTTCCTCTTCCTCTTCCATTACCTCTTCCTCGTTGGTATGACCTTCCACCTCTAGTGTTACCTTCCCTTTCAGTTTGTCCCGAAGTTTTCGAACTGCTACCCTCTTCATTGTTGTTGGCAGTCCTACCTCTACCAGAACCATGTCCTCTTTTGGGATTTTGTTTCCTGACGATATTTTCCTCTGCCTTCAAAGCACTCTAGTAGGCTTCCTCTATGGTCTTATGGGAAAGAATACTAATTTCCTCTAGGGTCTCCATCCATATACCATTTACAAACCTCGTTGTTTTCTTAGGGGTATCTTCTACATAGCCAACTCTCAGGTTTACTTTATAAAATTCTTCAGTATATTCCTTTACAGTAATCGTTCTTTGTTTTAGGTTCTGTACTTGTCTATAAAGGGCAATTTGGTAATCTTTAAGCAGAAATTTTCTCTTCATCTTAGCAATCATCTTGTTCCATTTTTTAATCAATGGTTTGTTCAATCTTCTCCTTTTTTCCTGCACACTATCCCACCATGGTGTTGCATGTCCTTTCAATTTGGTGACAGAAAACCTAATCTCTGATTTCTTCATATTCAAAATATTTATCTAGTCCAACAATGCCTCTGTGGACAAACTGCCATCATAATTAGAAAGCTCCGGTCTTGGCTTGCTACTAGCCAACAAAACTAATCTCAACAGTTTAATCTTTGGTCCCTCTTCATCTGACCCATCCATCTTGGCTTCTCTGCGCCTTCCTACTTCCACTGCTACCAAACGTGCAGTTAAGGTCCTGATCTCTTCTCGTAGCCCTTCATCTACTACTCTTCTGATGGCTCTACCTCGACCTCTTCTACCTACCTCCATCTTTACTGAGAAAAGGAACTAACCTACTCTGATACCAAAAATTGGTGGCAATACCGAGGAAAGGAAACATGTCAACAAACTGCTTAACTTCATAGATCTTCCGAATAAAAAATCAGGGTTTTAGGTGTGAGGGTTTAATGCACTTTTAATTGTTTTGGCCTGCCCCTTTGTACTGGCCTTGGTTTTACAAATGTAGCTAATTCACATCTGCCGAGGGAAAACTAAGAGTCGGCCTCCATTCTTGCATCCGCTATTGGTCTGGTTCGGCTCTGTGTATGCGTTGTGCCTTCGCTTGTTTCTTGTGGTGGTTTGTTTGCTAGTCCACGGAGGCTTCAAGTCGACTTTCAATCTGCAAGTTTTCACTTATTCTTTGTTGCCTGGCTTATGCTTCATTTTTTTCTGCTCGTGGTGGTTTCTAATGTTAGTTCTGGTGTTGACCTAGCTCTGTGTATCCACAGGTTCTTCCCTTGCTACTTTTGTGGGCGGCTCAGCAAATGCTATTTCAGGTAAATTTTTGTTCTGGTTTCATTTCTACATTTCATTTTTTTGTGATTCCAACCCTCTGGCCCCTTGGTGAGTAGGTAAACTTACCAATGGCATTCTCGCTGGGAGAAACCCTCTGGCTAAGGACTCGGTTCTCGTCCTCTGACTTGGAGATAAGATTTTTCTAGGTAAACCCTTGTTCTTCCCTTCTTTTATCTGCTCTCTATCACCTTATTTTACTTGCCTTTCTGGTTTTTGACTACCCATCTCGTTTTCGTGGTGATGTGCAGGTTGTACTTGGAGAATGCTGCTCCATGACCTTGTTCTTGGGAGTCTTTGCGGCTTGGGGAAACAGGGTAGGATCCCTCTGTGATTGTCTTGTTGTTTTTGCTTGCGTTATCCTTAGTCAGGCATAAACCCTTGGGGTTTCATTTTCTCAGTTATGTTTTGTATGGTTTTATGGGTTTCAAACCCTCGCTGTCAAACTGGTCTTGGCCTGCAAAACGTTGTTTTTGGCACTTGTGGGTTTCAAAACCCTCTACTATTTTGGTTTCATAAATGTATATTGAACTGTTAAATTTTGAAATGTAACAAATGCATAGGTGTGCTTGAATACTGAATGTAAATGTACCTAGGTTTCTGAGAAAGAATGTGATATCTTTGTTGGCTTTGCCTTTGTCTGGTTTCTGGTCTAAAATGCCTTCAGTCATGAGATTTCTATCAATGTCATTCGAACTCTTTAATGAAATACTTCACTATTTTGCTTAAAACAATATTTGAAGCACTAATGCATAGGAAAAAGAAATTGTCTTTCTTTCTTTATGACAGAGATTTTAGATTCATTTTCTTTCACATATACTCAAGAAAACAAATTGTAATTTCAATTTCTGTATTCTTTCTTCTCTCTAGATGGCAGACCCTCACAGTGGGGATCTGGTTTTTCTTTTATGCCTTACCAGCAGTCCCTTACAGTTGAGAAACTGTCCTTCAGTTACCTTACAGTTATCTAACAGTTTCTTTAAACATACTCTTAACTAATCCTATTTTACTTGCTTGCTTAATTTTTAAAGGACAATGGCTATATCAGCCTTAATTTAAATAAAACAAAATTCATAATTTTTCTTCCTTTCCAGTAGAAAGTAAAAAACCATTTCCAGCTGTCGCCTTTTCATTCAGATGCTCCTGCATCATCCTCAATACAAACATGATGCTTGGTCTTCTCGAAATGCTCTGCAAGAGGGGAAGACCAGGTCCTCCCATGTTTTAGGTCCACTGAGTGCTCATTAATCCTCTGATCAATATAGCGACCAGTCTCTCCAACATAGGGGGTCCCACAAGAACAGGGAATAATATAGACACCTTTCATGTCTTTGGGGTGTAGGCACCTTGGTCAGAGGGCTTTCCTTAGAGCCAACAAGAATTCATTGGTCAAGAAAGACCCTAAAGATCAAGCCTCAGGGGTCCATCTACCTTTTAGCCAAGGAACCACTGATAAGATTGCAAGGATTCGTAAGAAGCATAATGTTCCCTTGACCTTTAAACCTCTTAACACTCTTCGTAATTCCCTCTGATCGGTGAAGGATCCGATCGACCCTAATGACATGAAAGGTGTCTATATTATTCCCTGTTCTTGGGGGACCCCCCACATTGGAGAGACTGGTCGCTCTATTAATCAGAGGATTAATGAGCACTCAGCGGACCTAAAACATGGGAGGACCTAGTCTTCCGCTCTTGCAGAGCATGCCGAGAAGACCAAGCATCATGTTTGTATTGAGGAGGCCCAAGTTATTGCTAAGGTTCCACAGTTTCACCACCGAAAGTTTAGAGAAGCAATTGAGATTGAAAAAATGCCAAGCAATCTCAATAGAAATGATGGCTGGAAGATCAACAGTTGTTGGATCCCTGCCCTCTCTTCCTAGTCGGTTTTTCCCCCCCTTGCCTTCTGACCCGTCTTCTTAATTTATTAGAATGATTATGTATGCATTAGATAACTTTAAGTTTTTATTTAATTAATAGGCTCTATTAATAGGTTATACGATATTATTATCAATAAGAACAATACTATTATTAATGATTAAATTAAGAATATTATAATAATTAAAGTTATAATATCAATATCAGAGTTATAAGAGTAATAAGTCCATACTTTTTGGTTTTTGTCCTTTTAGTCTTTTTAGGAATTTTCCTTTCCCTTAAATTTATTAGATGACCCCTTATATAACTATCATAATGGGTTATAAATGATCATTAATCTAAAATTTATTTGATAGATTAAGTATACATATTTAATTATTGGGCTCTACTAATAGGTTATAGAATCCATTAGTAGCATTAGGATAATACTATTATTAATTATTAGGTAATAATAATATAATTTTAAAGTAATAATTAAATCTATAATATTAGTATTATAGTTATAGTGATATTAAGGATAATAAATACATACTATTATTAATATTAATCACTATCAAACATTTTAACATAAATATAGTAACTTTTTACTTAATTATTAATATTACCTATAACTATTCTTACTATAAGTTTAGTTAAGCATTATAATATTAAAAATAAATATTCATAAAATTATTATTTTAGCATTCAGAACCCATAATATATTTTAATAATAGGTATTTATTCATTGAATAATTTTATTGTAATTAAATAATAGTAGGAAATAGAATTTTGGTCCATGTCCTTATCCCTTAATCCAATCCAATCTGATTGACTAGTCAAAGTTAGTCGTTACATGGTCAAATATAGTCATTAGTCCAGCCCCTTGTAGTCGTTTCCTAGTAAAACTTAGTTGTTGGAAGATCTGCTCTCCCTATTTAACATGCAGCCATGATCTGATTCTTCAACTCGTCCTCACGATGAACCACACTCGTTGGTTCAAAATGCATCAACAAATATTTCATAATGTGATTTACGCCGAAAAATATTCTCATATTACCATATTATTAAGTAATTGAAATTGTATGTGATTTATTAAGTATTGGAAATTGTTATCTTACTTTTGAGAAACTGAAATAAGAATTATGTTGGATTTTTCCTTTTAGAATACGAATATATATATATATATATATATATATATATATATATATATATATATATATATATATATATATATATATATATATATATATTCCCTTGTAATATTTTGCATGTAAAGCTATGGTATTGATGAAAGATTCTTAGAGTACATAAAGAAATTAATTTTAGTTGTTTGGGGTAAATATGAAAACTAATTCGGAAGTAAGATAAATGGATTTGAAATTAGAAAGATTATTCGAGTTATAATATTGGATATTTAAGAAGAAAGTATTATAGTGGGGTCAACAATATATGAACCAAAAGAATTTCCGTCATGACTAAAAATATCTGACAATGATGTCAGTAAGTAAGTTATTGAGAAGAGGAAATGGAAATGAATCCCCATGTTGTGATAATTTAATGGTTTATTAATGGTATCAAATATTTCTAAAATGGCATAATTTATATTTAAAATATATGGTATTGTTGCAAAGAAAAATTCTTCAAATGAATGGATCAAATGTTAATATCTAAATTTTATGTTACTTGGAATGAATATTCTTGGATATGATGAGTTCTTCATTTTTGGAAAACTTATAATTTATGTGAGGATTAATGTTTTTAGTTTTAATGTATTATGAAAGGCCAAAAATATGATACAAAGTCTATATAGAGTATTGTTAACATATAGAAATAATATGGATCTATTTTCAATGTTTGTATGAAACATGGATGGGTTTTATGTGTGAAGTCATATTTTATGATTTAAAATTAACATTTAATATTATAGTTGGATTTGAGACAATTTAATTATATCTTCAAAAAGTTATTAAGAATTTATATGATTTAATTTAAAGCTTACATATATTAATTAGATATATATATGTGTGGTGTACTTAAGAATATGTATACAAATTAATTGTAAAAGAGAAAAAAAAATCACCTATTTTGGGTAACTTAAGTTATAGACCTAGTTGGCAGTAGAGGGATCATGTGTATGGTATCAGAGCGAGCTACAACACTATGGTATTAGAGCGAGCTACAACACTAGGGCCTAATGGGCATACCTGCTTCCTAGTGTATTAATATATCAATGATGATTTTGGATCCATGTTGAATTGTTATGTGTGTGTTTAATTATTTGTTCTTAGAATAAGTGTAATTTGGATTTTTTTTTTTGTAAGCGTAGGTAGATCCTTTTCTATTTATAATAAACAAGATGAATACACTTACTCTCCATAGGTGACCTCAGCTTGCCCAGTGGGAAACCAATCTTTTTGGCCACCTATACATAACATATGCCATCCAAAATTGATATGTTTGAAGTCTTTTTAACCATGCTATGTAAACCAAACTATTGAAAATACAATTTTTATCTACTGTTCCCATAAACATGCAAATATATAAAGAAACCTGCCACTAAAAAAACAAAAATGTCCTGAGAACATAAGCTCAGTCTACTCGTCCATTTCATCTTGGTCTGGTTCGACCACTGCTGGGTCCGCTGCTGAGCTGCCATGCACTGGTGTCCTATCCACTATACTGGGGATGTGTCCCTCTATGCGTTCCAGTCACATATCTTGTTTGCAGAGATGAAATTGAATAGTCTACAAGCCCCTAATTATTAAAGCCCTACCCATTAAGACTTGCTCCACTACCTTACCCATCAGCCGCTTCATTAGCCAATATAAGTGCAGCGTCTGCTTGTACTAAGACATCCTAACTCTTGTGTTGCTAGGGTTTGATACAAGATCCCGCCACTCTTCCATCTCCTCCTCGGAATCTTCTTCCTTTGCACTATCTTCCATCTTGTCAATTATTTTCTTGATGCCTTCTTCTGTGTCCCTCATGTATGCTCTGGCCACTTCATGAACTGTCTCGTCCATTGGATGACGACCCCTTCTTTTTCCAAGGGTGTTACTAACCTGGGGCCTCATACTATTGTTTTTCTTTCCTCTGTGACCCCGACCACGACCGCAGGCTGACCTTGCCATATCTCTGCTCCCCTCTATCTGTTCACAGGACGAATAGTAATGGGTCAGGATGAAATCATCTTCCATCCAAACACCCATAAACTTAGGAGTTTTTTGATTTTTTCTGCACTTCCCTATTCCTAGGTCTCCTGGAGGGTTATTCCCTCCCCTCTCCCTATTCCCCCTTTCCTGCTTCTCACTCATATTTCTGATACCGAGCTCTCCTTCACTTTCACCGTCCCTTGCTATAGCTCTGATTTCCCTTGCTCGAGGGTTCCTCAGCATGGTAAATCCATGAGTCAGAATCTCATAATTCTCTCCCCTCCTCCCATGTAATATGGCTTCTCTCTCTTTCTTGTCAATGATCTCCTCTTGGGATATCTTTGGCAACTTTCTAGGGTTCTCATTCAATTCACCCTCCCAGCCCCACTCTCTTCCTCGACCCGAGTTTCCCTCCCCTACCTGGCCTCCCTACCTGGATAATCTTTCCAGACTCGCCACCCTCACATCCTCCTTGTCCCTCTCGCTGGTTCCCTTTATTTCCATGGCTTTGGCCTCATCCTTTCTCTTCCTGTCATTAACTATGCCCTTACCTTTCTCCTGCCTCAGAGCCGAACTCCTAGGCTCATCCTTCCCCAAGGACCCATACTGGCTACATAATTTAATTCCCATAACAAGACCTTCCTTTGCCCCCATACCCCTGGTTCTAACCCCCCCCAGCATTCTAGGGTTGGCAAATCGAATTACGAAGAGTTGGTAGTATACATACCCAGTGATTCACTTTCTTAGCGTTGGTTGAATGCTTGGCTTCCTCTTCTTGCTCCTTCTTCCTCTCCCTCTCCTTCTATCCTTCCTGTCTGCCTTACTCCCCCTTTCATACCGCTTGCCACCACCCTGTTGTCCCATCCTGCCTTCATCACCGTCCTTCCCACCTCTCTTCACCCTGACATTCCATATGCCACTTCTCCTAACCGATCGACGGTACCTCTCCATGTTCATTCTTGCCCTCATGCGAACTGTTATGGGCAGTCCTTGCTCCGTCCTTCTTCTGACATCGCCATTATGGTGCTTTACATCCTCCATCACCCCGATCGGGGACCTATTGTACTCCTGGTGGTTTCTATTATGTTGTTTCTTCATCTTTGGTTAATATTTCATTTAACGGGTCCATTCTTATATCACTTGGATGTATAGGCCAGGTTCGTTCCATATGTCCCGATTGCGGGTCACTTCCCCAATTGGCAAGGAAATCAGCTGCTTTGTTTCCTTCCCTTTTAACATGTTTGATTATGATGTAATCAAATCTTTTCATGATTTCACCCAACTCCTGTATGAGACTTGTTGTTCTCTAGTTGTGGCAAATCTTGTCCCAATTCGTTCCATTATATAATTTCCTCATCATGTTGATTACCATTAATGAATCCCCTTCCACCTCTAATTGTTTGTATCCAAGCCTGACCGCTATTCTCATCCCTTGTCTAGCTGCCATTAGCTCTGCTTCGTTGTTGCTCATCATACCTCCATAAGCTGCGTACAACAGACGAGTCCTGCCCTGGCTGTCTCTAAAGATACCGCCCATCCCTGCATTGCCTGGATTACCTTTGGATGCTCCATCAAAGTTTAATTTGATGAAGCCTTCTGCTGGTCTGCTATACTTCTGGGACTGTACCCCCTTTGTGCTCATTTTTTTCCATACATTCTCTCCCACCATCTCCTTTGTTAAATTAAGCTTTCTTAGGATACTAGTTTCTTGCGGCAAGGTGTCCCAGTCTTCTTGCTTCCATTCTTCTGCTAGTATGGTTTCTCTTATATGTTCAATTATCCCTCCCCATACCTTCTCCGGTGTAAGTGTTTCATTCATGAATATCCTTCTATTCCTTTCCTTCCATATCATCCATAGAGTGAAACCTACAGCTAGCCCCCAAGATCTATTTAGGACCAGACTGACAAAGTGACCACGTCCCCATTGTTGTACCATCTCTCTTTTATGCTCTGAGGGTTCCTATCCGACCTTCCGAAGGCTTCAAAGATAGCATCCCACTGTCTTCGTGAAACCTGACATGAATTCAGTAGGTGTTCTATATTTTCATTTTCCATCTTACACAATTCACAACGGGTTGGTCCTTGCATCCTTCTTCTTTGTATTTGATCCCATGTCAAAATTCTACCCTTGCATGTTAACCACAGAAAATGTGCCACTTTCGGCCACCATTTGCTCTTCCAAATTTGTTTCCACAGGTGCTTGTTTCCTTCCTGTTCCTTTTTGGCCTTTAGATCATATGCCTCCTTTACCGTGAAATTACCTTTCATTGTGTAACCCCATCTCAGGATGTCTGGTACCTCCCTGATTGGAATCTTCCATGTTTCCATTTCCTTCATATAGTGATGTCTCTGTTCTTCTTCAATAGTTTGTCCCCACTCTTCTGGGATTTTCCAAACTCTCCATTTCTCCTCGTTGTTGTCATTATTCCAGTAATCCTTCACGCTATTTAATCTTGCTTCTTTTGAATATTGTAGAATAGTTCTGAGGTCTTGTTTTTCATTTAATTTGTCCCATTGTTGCCATGCTTCATCCCAAAATTTTGCAGCGTTGCCATCTCTTATTTCCCAGAAGGCATGCTTTGTGATGAGATCCCTATTCTCACTGGCCAAGTTCCAGATGTTGGATCCTCTCCGTTTCTCTGTGTTTCTCAATATCTCCTCCGTTCTTCCTGGCATGTTGTATTTCTTGGTCCATATCTATTTCCAAAGGTCCCCTCCTCCAGTCATCCACCTCCACCATAATTTGGCTCCCATGATTTGGTTAATGAGTTAAGGGTCCTTTAATCCTAGGCCTCCTTCCTCCTTCTTTCTAGTCATCCCTTGCCATGACATTAGCGCCCATTTTTTCTGCTATTGTGAACCTCCCCAGATAAATTTCTTCACTATTTCTACCATTTTGGAACAAGCTCCTTTCGGTGCTACCATCCCTGATAGTTGGTATATTGGTATGGATTGCAGGACAACTTTAACTAAGACTATTCTCCCTGCCAGGTTTAGAGATCTGAATGCCCAGTTGTTTATCCTGCCTTGCAGCTTCTGTGTAGTGTGCTACCAATTTACCAATTTTAAGGAATTGGTTGTCAAAGGTATGCCTAGATATTTAGTTGGAAGCTCCTCTACCCTAAAGCCCATCATTCTTGATAGATAAGATTTGACATTTACAGTTGTGTTAAAGAAGTAAGCACAAGATTTCTCATTGTTAATTTGAGTGCCCGAGGCTTCCATAAATAGATCCAGAATGTTCTTCATCCTTTTGACTTCCCTAAGTGACACATTGCAAAATAGCATAATGTCGTCCACAAACTGTTGATGGGTGATCGGGATCTCATTTCCCCATGCCCTAATCCCTTTGATTTTGTTCTCCTGCACCTCTTTTTTGATGCAACGTCCTAGACCTTCAGCTACTATAATAAATAATAAGGGTGATAAAGGGTCTCCCTATCTTAACCCTCTTGAGGCATTGAAGGTGGATGTCAAGGTTCCATTTAGGAGTGTTGAAAAGAATGGGGTAGATATCATTGTTGAAATCCAATCTACCCATCTTCTACAGAACCCAAATGCATCCATTACTTTCCTTAGGTAATCCCAATTAAGTCTATCATATGCTTTGGATAGGTCCAATTTAAACACCATCCCTACCAACTTTTTGGATTTTAACGAATGTACCACTTCCTGGGATACAATCAGTCCATCTAGAATCTGTGTGGCCTCTACAAAGCCTGTTTGCTCAGGTGATATAATACTAGAAAGAATTGGTTTCAGTCTCTTAGCAATTATTGTAGAGATAATTTTGTAAATAACACTACACATAGCAATCGGTCTAAAACCCTGTGATTCATCAGACTTAGAGGATTTAGGTATGAGGGAAAGAAGGGTAGCATTTAGACCTGGACATACCTTTTGGTTCCTTCTGGATTTTTCCACCACGGCTACAATGTCATTGCCTATAAATTTCTAGGCTGCTTGGTAGAATTCCGCTGTAAATCCATCTGGTCTCGGGGCCTTATTTTTCTTTAGTCCTTTCACCACTTCTTCGACTTCCTCTATCGTGACTGCTCTCATTATTGCAAGGTTTTTCTCTCTAGTTATTATCTTGGGGATCTCATTACATATTCTACTCATTGCCACCTATCTATCCTCTTAAGGTTCCGTTAGGAGGTCTTTAAAATACCTCACCAGGGTTTCCTCCATTTCCTCATGTTGGGTTTGTCTTTCCCCAGCTTCATTTTTCAAAGAGAAGATTCTGTTGCTCTGTCTATGCTGTATCATTGCTTTTTGGAAAAATTTGGTGTTCCTTTCTCCCTCTGGCAACCAGTTCACCCTTGACTTCTGTCACCATAATATCTCTTCTCGTTTCCTTCGTTCCTCTATTTGGCTGACCAATATGCCTTCTTCAGCTTCTAAGTCAGGGCTTCTCCCTTCTCTTATAATTTCTTGTTGGATTTATTCCATCTTTTGAGTTAGCTATTGTCAGTCCTTCAATATTTTTCCAAATTCCTGTTGGTTCCATCTCTTGATGTTTTGCTTAATTTCCTTTAGTTTGCGTTGGAATGTTTGCATTCTGTTTTGCCCCTTTGTTTGCTCTGTGTCCACCATTCCTCCACCTTGCTTATAAATTTAGGGTCCCTAAGCCAAAACGCTTCAAATCTGAAGGGTCTCCTTTTGGGGCTGGCTTTGAGTTCAATTTCCAATCTCACCAGCCAATGATCTGATCCCATCCTAGGTAGTATCATTGCCTCCATGAAAATGTCTCTGCTTACTATCTCCTCTAATATTAAAAATCTATCTAGTCTTGATGCAATTTGATGTCTGCCTCCTCTTCTATTATTCCATGTATGAATTCCATTAGTGGTTGGGAGATCCACTAATCTCTGATCATTTATGGTATCCCCAAACATCTCCATGTCTGCATCCATCCTGCGTATTCCACCTCTTTTCTCATTTAGGGATTTGATCATATTAAAATCCCCTCCTATTATCCATGGAATATTATGATACAATCCTCTCACTTTTATCATGTTATCAATGAATTTTTTCCTTTCTCCTGGTATGTGCAGACCATAGACTCCTGAGAGCAAAACCCACTCTTTGGATCCAAGGTTACTGAATTTACCAGATAGTATTCTTGGCATACTTGTCCAATCCTCGAATCTGACTTCCTCTAGATTCCAGAGTATTGCCAAACCTCCTGCGCTTCCAGCAGCATCTTGTCCTACTACCTCATACCTTGGTTTGAAATTTCCCATAATCTCTTTCATCTTTATTTCACTAATCTTGGTTTCTTGTAATAACATAACACTGGCCTTATCTTTCTGCAATTACTCTTTAAGATATCGTTGTTTCCCCTTACTGTTCAAACCCCTTATATTCCAGGTTGTGATTATCATTTCAACAGTTTGGTTGGTTGGTGGAATACCTCTGATAATGGCACCACTCATCCTGAGTTAACGAGCATTTCTCCTACCATTTGGATGGATTCACTCATGGGTCTTCTGCCTCTTTTCTTCCCTACTTTGCCTATTGCTCCCGTTTTCGGTCCTTGTCCTCCTTGTGATCCAAGATGCTCTGGTTGATTTACCACTATCGTTCCTCGTTTTAGTTTGTATTGTTGAAACATTTCCTTATAGAGTTGTTTTTGGTCTTCAGGGATGAACCTCTCATCCAGGTGTCGCCACTCCTGCAGTAGTATTTTCATTACTTGTTCCTCTTCACTGTAATTTTCCTTATATATGTCTATCTCCATCGAGTTTTTCTCTATTTTCTCTTTGTTAATTTCCCTTTCTCTTTCTTCCTCTATTGTTGTTATTACCTGTTGTTTCCCTTTTTCTTTCTGCTTTGGTTCTTCTGGTTCTTCCCCATTTTCCACTAATATCTCCTCCATTTCTTCCTCTTGTAGAACTAAAAATTTATTTTGGTTTACCTTTTCCTTCTCCTTCGGAGGATTCTTGTGGATACCCGATGGTTTTGGATTCCTTTTTCTTCTGTGGACCTCCTAGAAGCCTCCTTCCATTTCCTTGCTTGATTCTTCCTCATTCTTATTTCCTTGGGTGTTCTCTGGGATGTTTAGGGGGTAGGATCTAAATAAGTGGCCATATTCATGGCATCTCCTACACCTGAACGGTATATGCTCATAATCCAGAGGTTGTTGACAAACTTCATCATGATATTCTACTTCTATGCAATCATGGAGAGGTTTTGTGATGTTCATGTAAACACATATCCAAGCATAAGAAGTGTACCTTCCTTTTCTTCTTGTATCAGCTACTTTGACAAAGGTTCCAATCGAGTTACCTATCCCTTCCAAAATTTCTGGTTCCCAAAAATCCATTGGAAGGCCGAACAACTGAACCCAGATTGACGCCGCCATCATTTTTTGCTGATCTGGGTTATAGCACTCTTCCCAGTGTCGCTTGAATAAGCCAGTGTTATTAAAGAAATATGGCCCCTCCTCAAAGACCTTCTCTTTGTCTGCTAGATTGGAAAAAATTACTGAGAAGAATCCTTTTGCTCCTAGTTTCAGATCTATGTGTCCTTTGGGTTGCCAATGCTGGTGGATCCATTTAATCAGTTCTTTTTCTTTTGGCTATACTCCTATGAATTTACAAATCAGTTCATGATCCTTCATGTACCCCCTGTACTCCTCTAGTTTGTTGTTAGGAATGACAAACCTGGGTTTTTTAACTCCTCTAGGAAGGCATTTTCCTCCCAATTCCACCTACCATCGCGCTCCCATGACCGGTTTGTTACTCCTTCTTCCTTGTGGTCCGTTAAGCCCTTGTCTGCTCGCCTCCTCTGCTGTAACATTCTTATAGGAGGGGCTCTCACCCCCCCTGCTTCTAGACTCATCCTGCCTGCGACAAGCCTCACCTACCTTCCTACGCCTCGAGCCCCACTATGATTTCGTATTGTTTTGCCAAGTTCTGCCAAGACTCCTACCCTCTGGTGCTGTAGCAGGCTTTCCAGGGCAAACCTGCTTCAAACCCTATTCCGTGACCTAGCACTCCCAACCATTTTCCCGTTGTGTGCTAATCTAGTGTAATTTGGATTATTATTTTTATTTTTAAGGCTTAAGGCTAAAATTTCATGTTGTTGTTTAGTTTTGAATTTTTTTTTTTTTTTTTTATTTCTTGGTTTCTAGACTCTTTCTAGTTTGAGGCTAAATTTTGAGGAAAAAGGGACAAAAAAAATTGACACAGACCTCCAAAATATTTTTTTTTTGTTTATTTTTGGTTAAGATTTTGGAAATATATAGGTAATTTCTAAACTAATAATCCCCTCCAATTTAATAATTTAAAAAAAATGTTAGGGCACTCTAGCACATAGTTTATCTTTCTTAAAAGCTATAATTTTAAAAATATTACAACACTTTAGCACAAAGCATGTTAGGGCACTCTAGCACATAGTTTATCCTGCTTAAAAGCTATAATTTTAAAAATATTACAACACTTGATCTTGTTGTACTTTAGCATTGAGTTGGTAGCTCATCATGTTGTACTTTTCATGGTTTAAGTTTCAATTTGCATGGAGATTTAGCTTGGAATTCATCTTCATGTTTTTTGGTTTAAGGATATACTTTTGAAATAATTTGTAAAATTATGGGGAGACTAAATTTGGAGTTTCTTTCCATTTCTTATTATTCCATTTAAAGGTTATAATTTTGAGATTATTATGAAAGATTCTAGCTGAAGCTTAGTTTGAATTTAAACTTCATATATTTTCTATGATTTTAATATTATTAGTGTAAATTCAATTTCTTGTCCTATATCTTTAGGTTTATTGCTAAAAAAAAATATGGGCAAATTTGCATGGTATTTTTTTCACGTAGTTTCTATATTAAAGTCATAATATTGAAATTATTACATAGAATTAATATAGATAATCATTAAAGTTTTAGAATAGTAGTTTCTATATTAAAGTCATAATATTGAAATTATTACAGAGAATTAATATAGATAATCATTAAAGTTTTAAAATAATTGCCACAAATTCACACTTGAGTTTAAGCTTGGAATATTCATACTAATAACCTCGAAGTTAAATTTGAGCTAGTTATGGCGAATTGCTCTTAATATGTTGTAGCTAGTTAAAAAAAAAAAAAAAATGAAAACCATAAAATTCACTTCCTATTTTCTATGCTAGTCTATAAGAAGTTTGAGCTAGTTATGGTGAATTGCTCTTAATATGCTCTAACTAGTTTAAAAGAAAAAAAAATGAAAACCGTAAAATTCACTTCCTATTTTTCTATACTAGTCTATAAGAAGCTGTAAAGTGATCAGCTCCAAAAGAATTGAAATACCATTCTATCTTAGATCTATATGTGTGTAGTCTCCATTTAAAAAAGAAAAAAAGAAAAAAACACATTTTCCCGGTGAAATCACACATGCCAAGAGAAACCATGGCTTAGTATGGAATAAATACTTAGTGTGTATGGATTGGTATTGTGTAAAAAGTATGAGGCTGAAATTTCATTAGTGTAATGGTTGATTCCATAGTATTAATCTTGATTATGAAATTATCCATGCTAATTATAACTCAATGAAAGTTAGCCCCAACAAGTCATTTTTAACTATGAATGTAGGTGCATAACTAATGCGCAAACATTAAAGAGTTAAAATATGTTTATGAAGACCTTAATGGTTAAGAATGAAATTTTTGTGGTTTCTTTTATCTAATTTGTCATCTTGTTAAGTGGTGATTATGGGTTGGTTTTCTTCATGAGATAACTTGAAATTATTTTAGGACTAGGTTGAGATATTCCATGCTTGATAAAGAAGGGGTTCAAAGGTGTGAATGGTTATGGAAACCATTTTAGGGAAAGTTGAAGGATGTACTTGCTATGTTATGTATGAGGGTAGAATGTATATTAACTTATATGTGTAAGATAAGTAAATATTTTTGTATATAATGAAGAATTGATTTTGATGAAATCTCGTGGACATGATTAAGAAGGGTTGATTATGCATACTTTGAATTTAGTGGAATAAACTTCCATAACAAAAATTTGTTTGAGATTTAAATGCATTATTTTCCTTTGATTACAAATGAATAAAAAAAGATTGGTATAGTGTACACCATTAGGTGGTTTAGAATGTTAGTAATAGCTTATCTTGATATATGTAGTCAAATGTGGACTAGGTATTTATACTCCAGTATTGTAATTCTTTTTGTATGTGCTTGATTGAGGTAGGGTTAAATTGATTTTTAAATGCTTGAAAATGTAGAAAGATATTATTGTAATAAGTTGATGAAATATATTTTTGTTTGCTTAAGACAAATGAAGTCTAGCATATTTAAAGAATATTTCATATTGTTGTGCCTAGGAAATTCATAATAGTCTCCTTAATGAATTTAAGGATTGCATATTGATTGAATTGTATTTAACTAAATTAATTAGAGAAATTATGAGGATTGAACTCATGAACTTCTCAAACCTATTTTTAGTTAGTTGATAGATTTAAAATTCATGTTGTTTATGAACATGATGAATTACTTTCTTGAAATTTGATTAGCACGTAATTGTTAAGAGAATAACATGTTTAGAGATAAACCTTTTCTGTGATTGGATTTTTTATTTTATTTTTATTTTAGCTTAAAGCATAAGGTATGAGGTTAATGAAAAGTTGATTTGAGTTCTTATTTTACAAGAATATGTGCTCATGATATTTTTGAGGGAAAATTTGAAGAAGAGTGAGATCACATTTTTGATGAATTGGAATTGTTGCATGATTTAGAAACCTAATATGATTGTATTGTATGTGGAATGGAAGAAATTGTTGGATTTAGGAATTTGTGCTGGGATGTATAGTTGTATGAGTAGTGAGTAGCCCTACAAAAGGTTGTAATATTTTGAGAGGGTACTCATTCTTATTTATAGGAAAAAAGAAAAAAAAAGACAAACAAACAAACAAACAAAGAGAAATAAAAAAGAAATGAAGCTTAGCTTTGCGCTAGAAATGCCATTGTGATAGTGTAAATCTTACGTAAAATCAACAAGATTATTCATAGTTTGAGAAATGTATGGTTTTCATAGCTTTGTTTAAGGTTTCTATATATATATATATATATATATATATATATATATATATATATATATATATATATATATATATATATATATATATATATATATATATATATATATATTAAGAAATAAGGTCTAAAACCAAATGAATTACCTAGCTATTGAATAGAAATCATGAGTAATTGAGAAATGGGTGTTGATATAATGTTATAAGTAACCTACTTTATGAGTTGTCTTCAATTGAAAGATTGCAAATTGATATGTTGGAATGAAATTTGTCTAAACCAAGATTGAATTGGTTCTCAAAATTTATATGTTGAAATGAAATTCTTCTAAACCAAGATTGAATTGGTTCTCAAGTAATGAATGTGAATAACATCAATGGTTGTGGAATTCAAAGAAAAGTCAGTGGTACAAAGTAGGTGTTTCCACTTTACCCTTATAAGTTAAAATAATTGTGCTTTGAGCTTCAAATTGTTTTTCTTCTTAGGGTGAAACTTTTGGTAAAATAGTAATTAGTTCTTAAGATTTGTGATTGCATCTATCTCTTGTGAAATGAAAAGGGTAAATTTAGAGTGAGAAAACATATGTCATTATTTATATCATGTTTGGTAACTAGATTGACATGCAATTGTATATCTATGATTTTCTACCTCTTGTCATGCAAGTTTGATTATATGATAGGATGGACCATCAATGTTGTTATACAACTAATGTGGGAGATATTTATAGCTTGGAAAGCTCAATATACTATAGAACCCAAAATATGACACACGAAGGATTAATGAGAACTATGAGAAGAAAAACATGTGGAATGTCAAGATATTATAGATAACTTAAGTAGATGTCATATCAATTACATAAAATATTATCTTGTTACGGTATTATAAATTATACAGTTGGTTTTGATATAGAAATATTTGGCATTTTATATATTGAAACATATCTAGTATAGTATGGATATATTTCCTACTTGACTAAGATTGTATGTTTTGGTTTTCATGGAGATGCTTTCACTCTACCAAAGCAATGAGTTATGAATTGGCATGAAGAAAAAGATATCAAATACTTATAAACAAGGTTAAAACCTTTATGAAAAGAGAATTAAAAATAACCAAGTATCTTATAACTGTAGGAAAACTTAGGGCCAAGTTTAGCCCAAGACGGGGAGTATGTAGTGTCCCTTCTTGGTTAGTTAGTTTTGGTGACACCTGGAGGGTGATTTTGATGGAGTTTATAAAGATTATATATGTGAGACTTATGTATAAGCTTGTACACTATAGACCTGGTTTGGGTCCATGGTTTTGCATGCTTATGATAATATCTATAGTTATGTATTTTGGTTAAGTGCATATTATAGATGTTTCTCTTTTGGCATCCAATTTTGAATTTGGTGCATGACATGAATGATGGTATATGATTGCTACACATGAAAAAAAAACTACTGTGTGGAGTAGTTAAGTGAGCATAATCTTGTTGATGATCTATGAATTACATGATTATGTATGCTTAACCATGTATTTAGCAATAATTGGCAAGGAACTTAGTTACTTGTCGAGAAGGATGCTCAGGCAATAAATGACCATGGAGGTCATGTATACAGTCTGGGGAAACAAGACCTTGCCAATAAATCATCAGATGCATATGAGCTCACAACCAGTACCTTGAGGAAAAGCATGGAGCTTCAAAGAAGCATATATGAGAATCTATGGAAAATATTAGGGCGTGGAGTCCTAACTTTCTGAAAGATCAAGGTGTGGAGTCTTGATTCTACTAGGACGTGGAGTCCTAGGTACAAGGCAAGGGCACAAAGTCCTAACAAGTCGAGAGAGGTGCACAATAGGGGTGTGGAATCCCTATTCTCTAACTGAAAATAAACACCACTTAAGGGAGTACATCAACTAGGTGAATTAATCTAAGTTAAAATTTCACTTGAATTAAATCCAATTTACCCACTTTAGAGGGTCATTCGAATAAAAAATATATCATAAAATATTAATTACTTATTTTTGAAAAACAAATAATAAAAAGTTTTCTAGAAAGGACACCTAGGGGGATGAACATTAGATAATTAAATAATTAAGAAAAAAATGAGAGGTTTCCACCTCAGGGTGGTGAATAATATGAATTATAATAAATTAAAAATAAGTTAATTTTTGCATGAAGGTGGTGAGGTGTCACTCCACTCAATGCTTATAAATATTGGAATAATTTTCCCATCGAGGGGGATACTAGGAAGAGTAGGGAGATGTTGCTGAAATGACTGCTAAATTCCTAAATTTAAAATCCCAATAAATTTTCCTAGTTGACGGAAACTGAGTGGTGTTAGAGGAAGCTAAAATAGCTTCCTTAGTTTGCCCAATGATTCTCACTATTCCTGAATTGGGTACTGTTTGTGAGCTCATAAGGCCTAGTTCCAGGGAAAAATGTTTCCCTTGAATATGGTTGGGTGGTAAAAATGACTGGTCTGTTGGAGTTGGCAAGTGGAACTGCTGAACAAAGGCGACTGAGTATCAAGTAACTCTCAGGTAAAATTTTCATTTTGTTATATTTTGCTTTAATTAACCTTTCTTGGATGAAGATGTAGTTAGTTTACCTTTTAAATAGTTCTTGTCATTCTAAAAGATCTTATCATTGTTTTTGTTTTAACTAATGGGTGAATAGCTCCAATTAGTAATTCTTTCATTTAAATGGGTTGTGAGCCTACAACATGGTAGTGTTAATTGTAGTCCCTATGTCTTCTATCCATTACAAATGTGTTGTTCTTATTTTCAGTTTGCAACTCTCTGCTTTATTTTTACATTTCTTCTTATGAAAACATATATTGAAGATAGTTATTATTTTTTTAGAAGAATTACAATTTAAGCTTGTAATTTACCTCTCTAAGTAAAACAAAGATAGAAGAAAAAAACAAACCATGTCATGTAAATTATAATTGGAAGAGATCATGTTCATATTCGTATTCTCTGGCATCCTCCTTCGGTTAGTTGGTTTCCTTAAAGTTTATATGTTTATATTTTATCTAATAATAATGTTCTGCACAAGTCTTGTTTCAGAGTTTAGAAGTCGTTGTTTTGAAGGCACCATGCACCTTGTTTCTACTTGTTTTCTTTGGAATATAACACTTATTCGTTTTGCAGGAAAGAAATTTCTCTTGAAATATATCATTTATTATTTTTGAAGAAAAGAAAGTATTCTTTGAAACATAATTCTTATTAATTTTGCATAAAACAAAAACATATATCTCTACTTAATTTTTTTTACCAATGTCAATGTGCTAATGTCAATGTGCTAAGTTGAGCGTTGTATCTTTAAATGCAATGGTGGATACTTATTTTAGTTTGATGGGTGTTATATTGGTGTGTTAGATTTACCTTTGTCAATGTGTGATATACCTACTATTTTGTGAGATAAATTAGTGCGATAAACTTTGTAACGTTTACTAGAAAACCTAAATTAGGGCAGTAATCTTTGTAACTTTTACTAGATAAATTAGTGTGGTAATCCTCTGTAAATTTTACTATAAAAGGTTTATGATTCCTTCCTTTGCAATATATAGTTTGAAGTTTTCATTATTGCCAAAAGTATTGGTTTCTGAAAGAGGTTAACCTTGGTAATATTTTATAATGTTGGTAATCTTTTATAACCTTGGTAATATTTATATGCATTCTTGGCAAATGAAACTTTATGATTTATCCATTTGCATTATGTAGTTTAAAGTTTTTATTTTTGTCAAAATTATTAGACTGCAATAATTTTTTATAGAAGATAAGATTTGTAATATTTTATAACATTTACTATTAAACATTTTATACACTAGGATCTTTGGTTATTTTACCAATAGTTGATTTTGGAACGGGTTTTAAACAATTTATTATTATTTAAATGTTGCACTCTACATGACACCAAATATTAGTAGGTGAGCTTTGACATAAAGTAATTTTGTTTGGGCAATGTGAAAGAAAATATTTTTTTTTGTTTGGACTCTTGTTGAAAAGAATACTTCTGAATCTTTCTGTAGGTTGGCAAGATATACTTTGATTATGTTTCATGAAACATGCAATTGTAATAGTAATAATCTTTAGTTAAAATAGTATTGATTTTGGTAATTATGACCAATCACTTATGGACACCATACTCTGGTATCCTTCCCTAACAAGGATGTGGATGATATTCGAATAATAAATTGGATTTATTTTACTAAGTTTGAGATTCAATGACATCGTCTTCTTTTTAATTCTTTTAAAGTAATATAAATATTACCATATTATTAAGTAATTGAAATTGTATGTGATTTATTAAGAATTGGAAATAGTGTCTTACTTTTTAAAAACTGAAATAAGAATTATGTTGGATTTTTCCTATATATATATATATATATATATATATTATATATATATATATATATATATATATATATATAGATATATATATATATATATATATATATATATATATATATATATTCCCTTGCAATATTTTCCATGTAAATCTATGGTATTGATGAAAGATTCTTATGGCACATAAAGAGATTAATTTTAGTTGTTTGTGGTAAATATGAAAACCAATTGGGAAGTAAGATAAATGGATTTGAAATTAGAAAGATTATTCAAGTTATAATACTGGAGATTTAAGAAGAAAGTATTATAGTGGGATCAACAATATATGAGCCAAAAGAATTTCCATCACGACTAAAAAACTCTGACAATGATGTCAGTAAGTAATTTATTAAGAAGAGAAAATGGAAATGAATCCCCATGCTCTGATCATTTAATGGTTTCATAATGGTATCAAATATTTACAAAATGGTAGAATTTTATATTTAAAATATAGGTTATTGTTGCAAATAAAGATTCTTTAAATGAATGGATCAAATGTTAATATCTAAACTTTACGTTACATGGAATGAATGTCTTTGGATATGATGAGTTCTTTTTCATTAAACTTATAATTTATGCGAGGATTAATGTTTTTAGTTTTCATGTATTATGAAAGGCCAAAAACATGATACAAAGTCTATATAGAGTATTGTTAACATATAGAAATAATATGGATCTATTTTCATTGTTTGTATGAAACATGGATGGGTTTTATGTGTGAAGTCATATTTTATGATTTAAAATTAACATTTAATATTATAGTTGGATTTGAGACAGTTTAATTATATCTTCAAACAGTTCTTAAGAATTTAAATGATTTAATTGAAAACATACATACATACATACATACATACATACATACATATAGATATAGATATATATATATATATGGTGTACTTATGAATATGTATATAAATTAATTGTAAAAGAGAGAAAAAGATCACCTATTTTGGGTAACTTAAGCTATAGACCTATTTGGTAGTAGAGGGATATTACAATCAATAAGGAATGATAATGAAAGCAAAATGTGAATGGATACGGCCAACTACCTGAGATTGGAGTTGTAATGCGAGTGGCGACAATCAAAAATTTCTTCTGGGGGGGAAGTCCCTAGATTTCATAGGACATCTAGGGTAGGTGTGAGAATTTGTTTACTAGCATGGTGAATGATCAATCGATGGGGTGGTGATCAGCGAGCTCCAACCAGGGGCGACTAGGGACTATCGATGGGTATGAAACATGAAAACATGGGTGGGAATCCTTTTCCTAAAAAATATTTGTACACTTTCCAAAAGAATGTAAAGGTGATTTGGGATGTACATACATGGATATGCGTGCCCCATAAAAACAGTGACCTACATCATGATGAAGGTAAGGTGTTTAATGCAGAGGGTGGGGGGCCCATTGGTTGGTCTCTATGTGGGGTTAATGAGGTCGATGAAGCGACACGAATGAGCTATGTCATATAGAGGGATGATAGGCCAAATGTAGAATGCGAAAGATAATTCAACTTTATCCGTCACAAATAAATGGGGTGGCCCAGGAGTGGGGTTGGTAAGAAATAAGTGAAGAAGAGAAGAATCAGGCTAATCTTTAAGGCATCCAAGTGAAATGGCTCCTAGACCTGAGTGTATGTTAATGGATCCAACGGTGTGTGGGGTCTACAACATGGGTTGAACCATGAATGGGAAGGTTCTGTCGATGACATGGACATTTACCGTGTGCAAGGGGAGGTGGTGGTAAACGTGGTCGAGATGATGGAACTTATGGTGCATTTTAAGGAAATGATGTTAGGATATGCAAAGCTTTATAGGAAGCCTATCATGATGGGTGGAGAATGATACCTTCACTGTCAACGGCCACTGGGGTACTGATTCCAGCAGGAAGCTGTTGATGTCCCTATAACTTCGAAAAGAAATACCCCAAGTGAAAAAATCTTGATGAAAACTGTTGTAGCGGCTACAACCACCCTCCAAAATTTTGCCTTAGCATGTTTTGGAGCCTCCCTACCAACCTTACACATCACTTTGTCTTGCTTCATCAAGTACTCAAGCTTCAGTGTTTCCCTCACACAAAGGCAACATGTCGATCACAGTCGATCCATTCCCCTCACAGGCTGCTTACATGGACTTGGTCTAGCTGCAACCTGAGTAGCTTCCCATTGAAAATTGTGCATTCTTGGAGAGAAACTAGCCTTCCCTCTAGGAATTGCACAATCCTCTATGATAGCCTGCTGGGCTCCAAGATTGTGCAATCTTGTGAAGCAATAAACTTTTGATAAATAGAAATATATGTATAAATATTTTATTAAAAAGATGAATTGATAGATGATGATAGTTTACAATGGGCTTCCTGGCTTATATACCACCATGGGCACCCTTTGGGAAAGGGCATGATCTTATGATCGTGCCCTTTCATCTAATTAAACCTAAAATTAAATAATAACCCTAAAATTAACTAATTTTTTACTTAACATTGCCTTCCTCTCGAAAGAATGCTTTTTGTCCTCAAAGCATAAGTAACGATGGATGTTGTTGAAGAATGATTCATTCTCCTAGAAAGCGTCTTCTTTGGGTAAGTCCTTCCACTTGATCAGATATTCCAAGATGATCAAGGTCTCACACTTTAAAAGGTCTTGGATTAATCTCTCAATTTTCGTTTTTTAGAGATGTGGATATTGGTAAGGCTTGATGTTGAGGTCTGACCCTGCCTTGACTTCTATTGTACGCTCAATTTCCCTATTAGGCGGCATCTTCAAAGGTAGGTCTTGAAATACTTTTTCATGCTTCCTAATTAGATCTTGTATCTCTGGTGACTCTTCAATAGTCATATTTGCATATAACATTTCTAACTGGTGACATTGCACTACATAAGCGGGTGCTCCTTTTCGACTTATCTTCATCATCTGAGATGATGATACAATTTGATTCTCTAGTGCTTGGAATTCGCATAATTTGTACTTCTTACCACCCCATTTGAATTTTATAAATTGTACTTGATGGTTGGAGACATAAGTACCTAAAGTTCGTAGCCATTGGATACCTAAGACTACATCTACTCCTCCTAACGGTACTGTGAAGAACGGAGACTCTAAATTAAAGTCTTGAATCTGCAAATTGACCTTATGGCATTTCCCCACCTTCTCAATCTTCTTACCGTTAGCTACCATCACTTTCATGTTTGGTAAGGGAAATGAAAAAATATTGAGTCTCTTTGCCACCGTTGTATCTAAAAAATTGTGTGTGCTACCAGAGTCAATGAGAACCACTACGTTGTTCTTCTTTATGTGTCCTTTTAATTTTAAGGTCTGAGGTTGTCATATACCTATCATAGCAGATAGTGACACTTGCGGAATACTTTCGTCATCTAATTCTGATGAGAATTTTGGGGCATCTTCTATTTCTTCTATGTCATAATCTTCACTGTTTGAATCATTGGTTGCTTCATAATTATATAGGTTCTTTGGTTCTTTTCCTTTAGCACATCTATGTTTGGGGTCCCACTTTTCACCATAGCGTTTACATTTACCCTCTTTTATCCTTTGCATTTCCACATTAGATTTTTCATCGTCACGACGATGTGGTGGAACATATCTCATATTATTTGAGTCCACATACTGGGTTATCCTTCATCTTGAATATGTTTTTTCCACTTTTGACCAAAATATTGGTTCGGATTTCTTTTCAGCTGTTCTTTCTTTCCATCTTGCTACTTCTATTGATGTAATGTCATGCATCTCAAGTTCTTCTTGTAAATGGGTTTTGAGTCCCGAGACGTATGACTGAATTAAACGAGATTCTGATAACCCAGGTACTCGTGTTACTAAGGTCTCCCATTCTTGAGTGTATTCATCCACACTTCCTTTTTGTCGTAATTTGATGAGTTTTGAAAAGAACTCTTCTTCCTTTACACCTTGGAATCTTTTAAAGAATGCATCCTTAAATTTTCTCTAGCTAATGACGTGTGTTTTCTTTTTCCACCACATATACCAATTATATGCTTCGCCTTCCATTTTCATGGATGTGTGCCTGAGCTTTTCGTCATCATCATTGATGTCATATATCTCAAAGTATTCTTCTGCTTTATTTATCCATGCAACATTGTTTTTTTCGTTTCCGTCGAATTTAGGCATCTCGACTTTTGCCCTTCACTGATATGTCGCTAATGGTTGAGCGAAAAAAGGGTGTTGATTGGTAAAGGTATCCCAGAGTTGCTTGTTGGTAAGAGTCGCATTACTCACTTCTTGGTGGGGTGTCGCTGATTTTCTTGGGGATTCAACTTTTTCATGAGAGTCTGTTGACTTTGTTGAATCTGATGAGATGTGTTCTTGATTCTCTTCATTTTCTTTTAGTAGTTGTTCGGGTGCACAATTCATATTTTTACACAGAAGTTTCAGCATTGTTAAGGCATCTCTAATGTTTACTTCTGTTTGGACATGTTGATTTTCCATCTTTATTTCTATTCGATTTGTCGTATCCTGAAGATTTTTTATTTTGTCAGCCTGATTTTTGATATCGTCAGCCTGCCTCTCAAGCTTGATCTGGAATTCATCTAATCTTTTACTGACCTCATCGTGGTTGTTACTTATCCTATGCTCCGAGTCCAACAATTTTTTTTGGAAATCCGCCATTGTCATTGTCGACATTGAGCGGGTTTGCGGGGGCGTGTATTTATCTGCCAGCTTTTATATATATATATATATATATATATATATATATATATAGATATATAATAACTAAATTAGATTAATTAATTTAATTATATGACATAAGTTGTTTTTTTTTTTCCTTTTTTTTTTTTTATTTAATCAATTAAAATAAATTTAATTAATTAAATTATATATATATAAACATTATATAAATGTTATGTATTTTTCACGTTATATGTCACGTTACTCCATTAATGAATGGTCAGGTATGAAAAGTCAAGTTCGAATGTATGAACAGTGACGTCAATTAAAGTCACGTTATTGTTGACCGCACGACCATCGACCCTTGTGTGGATATCACCGTAGATCCCACCGCAGGTTAGCGCAGATGGTCACGATGGCAGAAGTCCTCCGATGATGGTTCATTTTATCACCCAGTGTATCACCTCTTGATGTTGCGACGTGGTTAGCTGGTGTGAAATTGTCCATACATGGTTAGTTGTACATCCTGCAAAAAAACCTGCGCTTGGTTGTTGTTTAGCTGCAAAGCCTATAACAACCACACTCTAGGCAGAGCACAAATAGCCCACACGCACTGTTATTTTATGAAAAACTCATAGGGCCTAATGGCCAACAAAATTTGTGGGTGTCACCAGTCTCGTATTGGCTCTGATACCAGATTAAGCAATAAACTTCTGATACGCAAAAATATATGTATAAATATTTTATTAAAAAGATGAATTGACAGATGATGATTATTTACAATGGGCTTCCTGGCTTATATACCACCATGGGCACCCTTTGGGAAAGAGCATGATCTTATGATTGTGCCCTTTCGTCTAATTAAACCTAAAATTAAATAATAACCCTAAAATTAACTAATTTTTTACATAACATCCTGCCAGCCAACCCTCCCAGCAGGATTTGCGCAATTTTTCCCAGCAGCAGGTTGTTCAGCCCAGGATTTGGGCAAATCTAGGCAACAGTCAGCTGCTCTACCCAAAAATTGTGCAATCCGCTTGGGCAGCCAGCCCAGCTCCAAGCGAGGAATGCTCATTTTTCCCGAGCAGCTGAGCACTTGCATGCATGAACAGTCTAGTTAACCAGTTCCACCCGGGACTGAGGAAACTTGACTTGCATACATGCATGACTTGTTATTCTTGAAATAACAAGAGACAACATGAAAAAGGAATCCCATGATTTAGGGAGCTATTTTTAGCAGCCAGGGGTTACATGCAAAGTTGTTTTAGAAGTTTCCTTCCAAATGTCACTTTTTCCTAAATTTGTGGCATGCACGTCTTAAGACCAAACTTATTTATTCGACGCATCAGAGCTCCTTCATTCACATCGAACTTGGATCTCTAACATCCCACATCACATCCAGGACTCTTTGACACATCAGGCTCAGCTATTCACAAGTAAGTGGCCTCAACTTGTCTTTTTCAGCATTTCTATTGCTTTTTGTGTATTCGCTTGTGTGAGTGTTGTTTGCTTGATTTCTTTGAACGCCTACTGTCGTTTACATATATTCTAGCTTGTCCTAGATTTGTTTCAATTTTCGTTGCTATCTCACAGCTGTCACACGCATGAAACTATTTTTCACGGACGTTCACCCAACCGACGAATGGCCTCACCCACATGCATGTTGATCTGTTTGCTGAATCTTCCATTCATGTTTTGCATGCATTGCTTATCGCTTCTGCTATCACTTAGTGTTTCCATGCATCTCATCGACTTACTTTCTTTTAGTTTCCCGTCGACGAGTCGAACCAACCTTATTCTGGTCTCTGCCTTCACCAAGGCTTCATTGTGCAATCTGGGGAAGGAAGGCTCACCTCCCTCTCCAGATTTGTGCATTTTGGCCCATCACTAGCCTAATGGAATGTTTTGCGCATTCCTGGAGGAGAGTGGCTGCTTGGCCCAAGAAATTGCGCAAATTTGTCCCTTGGTCAACAGTCCTTCCTAGCTGGAATTGCGCATTACGCAATCCCAGCAGCCAGTTTCCCAACTAGATTGCGCATTTCGCAGATCCAGCAGCCAGTCCAACCTCCCAGACAGCCCACACTACCTTTTACATAGTTCTAGCAACTAGTCACTTAGCCTCCCAGTGAAATTTGCAGAATCTTTCTCATCCGTTTCCCATGTATGTGTTGTGTCATTCCCCGGATTTGCTTTGTTTTCACTGACATATTTCTTGCCATGTATGCTGCTTGTTTCTAGGTCTTTCAAGTGTTCATCTGTCTCAATGGCTTCCAAGAGAACAGGATCTCAGGACACTGATGGTATGGCAACTGGAGAAGCAGCTGAGCAGGTGTCCTCTAGTTTGCCGATCTATGAAGATACAAAGTTGTATCTAGACAAGGACATCAAACTGAAGTGGCAAGAGGTGAATGAAACATTCGCAGGTACTTTTGGGGAATACCTTGAAGACCGTCAGGTGTACGTGAACATTCATAAGTCCATATTGTACCAGATTGCATGCAGATACCCCACATTCCCATGTGCAGACATGATTCACTGGATTGTCTCTCACACTGACCTGGAAACGATGACCTTGAGCAGTGTTAGTGGGATGAAGCTTGCAACCTTCTAGGCACGAGATTACAATGAGATGTATTAGATGACCAAGCCCATGACTGTCATGACTCCCTTGTTCAGCTTGCCCAACAGCAGAGGCCACTCCAGAGACATTTTGAAGGATTGGGTAAAGAAGCCAACTTGTTTCAGGATGACCCCCAATCAGATCTATAAGACAAAGATATTGAGGAAGGCATACCAATACTTAGTCATATTCGCATGTTGAGTGAGTGGCCAAGTGGGGACTGAGACCTTCTCTCAGAGTTGGGTGGTCGTGCTAGACCAATTGGCTAGAGAAGGAAGACCATGCAACTAGTCTGGCATACTGGCTCATCAGCTGAAGGAGAAAGTCACGAAGGCTCGACAGCCACCCGAAGGCATGCATGCAGAGATTTATATGTCTTCCTACATTCTAGATGCATTATGTTCCCAACATGAGTTCACGGGCTTAGAATAGGCATGGTCACCAGTGGAGACTATTGTGAGCATGTATTTCAATTTATTGCCTAAGTACAGCTTCAAAGGAGTGATCATACGATTGTCCGACCATCTTGTCACCCCAATGTAAAAGTTGATATTCGAACAGGATCCACCCTGAATGTCAGAAGAAGCGATGAAGGCATTTTTATTCATTACAGATTGGTATGCCTCACCGGACGACACGTTCATCCGAGTGTTAAGTGCGAAAAAGGCTCCGCATGTTCTGCCAAAGTTTGCTTTGGACGTGCTTGTAATGCAGGAAGTAGAATAGCATATCTCAGCAGGATTAACAACTAGGCTACAACAGAAGAAGAAGGCACCTTGGCCCACTCTTCTGTTGTGGATCAGGTTATATGAGATCCAGAGCATCAAGAAAGCAGATGTCAAAGCTAAACAAATGAAGAAGTACCCATTCGACCTCCGAAGCTTCAACCCGTATGACCCACATTACATTATGAAGGATCACAACATGAGAGTTCAGTTCAATTGGATCAATGGGGCATGTCATTGGGTCAAGTAAGACTCTTGGAGGTATTGCTACAATTCCTCCAAACCCAATGAATAGGTCAGTTTCGTCGTAGAGTGGCTAGCACAGCAGCATGAAGCAACATCATGGAGAACACCAGTAGTAGCAGCAACAACAGAAACAACAGAGCCAAGCATACCTATGCGTGACAAAGGGAAGAGAAAGATTGTTGACCACATGGAGGAGGAACAAAGCTGCAAGTTTCGAGCAGATCCACTTGTAGAACAAGCAGCTATGGCTATTCAACAGAAGAGGTAGCAGCGCGACAAGCGAATTGTGTGAAGGCAGAGAGATAAGAAGAGAATGGAAGAAGTAGAGAAGGAGTTGCATGAGATGAGGGAGCAACTCCGAAAAGAACAAGAGTTGCGCCAACAAGAGAAGGAAGCATAACAACAACAGATTCAGAAGGGGCACATCACGTACAGACAGATGAAGCAGTGCCCATACAAGTAGTTGATTCTTCTGAACAGCTGGCATAAGGCGAACAGGGTGAACCCTTGCAAGGGCAAGACTTTGCTCATGAGATAGAACGGGCTCTTGAACAATTGGATGCAGACATGGAGTAACAGGAGTTGGAACAGGACACTGACCTCATGCCTCACCAAAGAGAGGTCGACTCACCTACTTCAATGCATCCGAATGATGAGCAAGTCTCATATGACCAAGTAGGCACTGAAGAGCAAGTGATCGTGACTGATGTACACAAGCATCCAGCTCCGTTGGCCAATGCAAATAGTGTATGTCGAAGCCACTAGCTCAAGTGTTCATTTTCTCATAGCTGAGAATGAGCGAATGGTGAAGGAACTACATGTGGCCAAGCAAGGAGGAGACTTGGTGACAATGTTCACCCAAGCTGAACTAAAGAAGGAAATATTAGATGAAGTATTGTCCTTGGACACAGTTATGAGAGTATTGTAATCCAAGTTTGGTACCGAGCATCAAGCAGTCGTTCAACTCCACGAATGGTAGCAACGATGTGCAAGAAGAATATGCATCTTAAAGAACATACGTACCACTGTTGAAAACATGCGAGCATGGATGATGAAGTACAAGGGAGACCCAATTCACTTGCCAAAGATGATGAAGGCCAATGCAGTCGAGCTGCAAGCACGTACCAGGAGTTAGGTCTGGAACTATGAAGACCTACCACAACTCATCACTAGCATACAAGCTTCCCATGCATGAGTATTCAAAAGCATGGAGTTTATAGTGCACACTCATGTGATCCCATCACTTGGGAGCCTCACCCAGGCAAATACCAAGAAGCAGGTCTAATAGGAGCTTGACTGGTACTTCAACGAGTTGATGCGCACCGCCACTAGCCCAGACTTGCCTATCAGTGCAGACATTATGAGCAAGTATGTTGCTCGTCTGGCCGCACTAAATACAATGATTTTCATGCTCACAGACGAGTTGGATAGAGAAGCCCAAGTAGTGTACCCAGATGCTATGGAGGCAAGGTTTAGGTTTAAGATGGATGTCACAGCAGAACACATAGACACTCTCAAGGACTACCAATCTTGGCATCAATATGTCACTGTTGATCAGCATGAGGATGTTGAGAAGTTGGAATTCTATTGTTGTCTAAGTCCGAATGATGTCTAGTTTGACTTGTCCAAGCCATTGTTCACATGGGTACATGTGCATTATAATGTTGAGTCATGTCAAGTGTAAGTCAAGTGTCAAGAGTGGATGTAACAGTCATAGAGTAGTTGAAGAGTCATGAGGGTAGTTGAATGGTCACAAAGGGGAATTTCAAGGGTCACCCCACCCTTTGCTATAAATAGTGCCCCATAACTCATTGTAGGGGATTTTGGTCAGCCAAGCTTCTACTAAGACAATTTTGAAGAAGGCTTGGATAGTATTGTAACGCGCCTTGGCTTTTCCACTGCATGGAGCTAGTACATCTCTTTGGAGGAGCAGGTGCATGTGGCTATAACGTTCCACTATTGGGGCTAGCAGGTTTAAATGGATTTATTGTATGATTGTGACTTACACTTCTTTATATAGCAAGAGCCAACACATTTTCATGCATATGTTGTTATTGTAGTTGGACTTCTCCGGTTACTTTAATGATATGTGTTGTTTAACAGACCTTTCACTTGAACCTTACTATAACAAGTGTCATGCTTGTCTCAGAATGATCCGTTAGTTTTGTACGTGTTATCTTACTTTGTATGATGTGACTGTCGCATCCGAGTGGACTGCTTTTCCGAAAACTGTGCATGTCCTTTATGTTGTGTGTTCCTAGCCAAGTTGGGACTGATCCCTTTCAACTTGGAACTCACCTTCACCTCCTCCCCCTTTTGAAATGTTGGAACCTCTCATACACCTTCCTTGAATCACTGCATCAGTCACACCTTTGCTACTGACAAAGTTATTCTACTTGCCTTTGTGTGACACCGTGGTCAAAGCATTACCTTATGACCCACTGCTGGGACTCCTACACCAAATGGTCTAAGGTCTGATTGGGACTTCTTACTGGGAGATCCCCTTGACATGTTGGTGGGTCCAGCACCGTCAACATTTTTGGTGCTAGAAGGAGGGCCTGATGACAATCAAAGTCCTCTCATCTAGTTTTGAACCTTTTCATATCTTCCATGGAGTCTTGCATTCTTCTTCCCCCGAGGTGTTTTTCGAATCGTGAAGATGTCTCCATCTCAGGGAAGATTTTTGATCTCTTTTCTACTCACACGTATGATGGTGAAGGAAAAGTGGCCTGGCTTAAGCACTTGTATAACTTTCTTTCTAGGATTCATGGGGAAGATGATTTTACTGATGAACAGGCTGGTTCGCTGCTTGCATTCACACTTTGCGAATCTCCATTTCGTTGGGTGCTAAGCCTATCGGTTGACACGATGCACTCATTTCAACACTTATGTGATCTTATTGAAGACATGTTCTATCATTTTGATCCAGACCATCTTGACTGGAAAATGTTACAGCAATGGAGGGCTCTACATGAATCCATTATTGATTTTTGGCAGTGCTTCCATGACTTACAGTTTCAAGCTATGAGGATCTAGATGAAGTTATCTTATCTCTGGGACCAGTTTGAGCATTGTCTTAAGAAGTCTACCTGTCCTAAGAGAAAGCTTTATGTCAAGCCTCGCTCGACCTTCTTCATTTATGGAACTGCACAATCCCATGTGGGAGCAGGCACTGTCTCGATGGACCATTTTCCTCCCTATCATTCAACAATTCCACCATCACCCAGTGATGTTCAGGACCATGTTTGCACACCTGTTCATCCCTCACACTCTCCCAACATCACTCCACTCCATTTTTGCATAGATTTGGTTGTGAATCCTTCGAGTTCACATATGTGTTCTTTTCTTCAACCTCCATCTTCACACTCAGGTGTTCCTCCGGATGATGTTGTCTTGTGTTTTTCCATTCCAAACTCTTCACTTGTTGTGAATGAGGAACAACCCACTGATGGATTTCGTGTTGCACAACCAACATGTGTTGTCATTCATGAAGAGTATGAGTGGGAGCTTGAACATCAACACTCGGCAAAGGATGACTCCCTTCCGTCCGAGCCCCCTCCGTTATTTCCTAGCCTCTTTGGTGAACCTGCCATCTGTGATTTTGCATGTGTGTCTTCATCCACGGATGCACCCATTATTGATCACTTGCAGGACTCACCGAATGTTAATCCATCATTCGAAAACGGAGAGGATAAGTTATCCATTGAAGATCCACTTGATCCTTCATCTATCTTTCCCAGAAACTTAGAGGATGAGTTCGTTCACTTTTCATCTACCCCTCTGTTTGATTCATATGATCATGAGGATGCCGAAGAATTCATTAATTTTTCTAATCATGGCAGTCGTGATCCATTTGCTTCCAATTTTGATCACAATCACAAATCTATAGTTGTTGATCTTTCGAAGCCACTAGTGTATGATGATCTACCTGATGATGAAGTTGAGACACCCAAGACTGTCGAGGAACTTCAGCCTAAGCTGATGGTTATGTCAGGCCCTCACTCTCTTGAGGCTAGTCTCACTTCCAATCATGAAATCATTCAATTGCCCAAGGCTCCTCATCACTCATTTGTAGCATTGAAGATCCATCTCACACACAGATCAAACTTCCTCCACTCGAACTGCACGATCCCATTGCTCATGCTTTGGAGGAGTCTTACATTGCAAGCACCCGTTCGCGATGCAATTTGTCTTTGTTTCTTTCATTTGCTTGCATATCACAGTCAAGAGTGTGCTTATGATTCAAATTTGCACGTAGTGTCACACAGCACCTTGAGAAGTCCACGGACTGTTCGTCATGCTCCTACACTCACTTATGTCACATGGGCACATTGAAACACAAAGTGTTGTTGTCTTCATTGTTATATCTTTCTTTCTTGTTGGTTCACACCACTGGATTTCTCGCAAACCAATCCTTCACAAACATGGGTCTACCAATGCACCGGTAGCTGCATTGGAAGTATCACTTCACGTGATCAGGGCCGTGCACCATTAATGTAGGAGTAGGAGTAGTGTTTGCTTTCAATTGTTTGCTTGCATGCTTATTTTCTTACATGCCTTATTTGGTTGATTGTTTGCTTGCTTGTTTATTTTCTTTCTTTGCTTTCACTTTTGCTTCTTCTTTTGCTTGGATTTATTGTTAGCTCATTCGCTTGTTTCGTTCATAGGTTAGTTCGCATGAAACCATGTGTGACTCATAAAATGAGCTGGGTAAAGTACAAGAGGGCTTGTACAGCTATCGCTACTTGGTTATATGTCATCTTGCCTCTGTATGATGAACTTGTTACTCTTATTCCATTATACTTCGAAGGAAAATACATAATCTTCAAAGTGAAACTTGGTGTAAACACAATTCTTGAGCACTAACTAGTGTCACCTTCTCTAGTCGATTGTTTTTTGGTTAACCCTTGTTAGCTCAGTCAAGTAGAGTAAGGTGAGGGGGGAAACCATAACAGGAACATTACAGATATAATAAACTACTTCTGTGTTGGAACAACCTCCTTTGCTCTCAATAAGTCAGGATCCCTCTTCCGCCTCTGAAATGAATAAGTGTTATGCACAGTGAAAATGAAAAATGAAAAGTCAAAAAAAAAATTCAAAATGAAAAATAAATAAGGCAAAGGAAGAGAAAAGCTTCCTGTGTAGGGAGGTGATGCAAGTTACTACATCGGGGTATTGACTAGGCTCGCTGGCAACGAAGCCATGCTTGTGTTCCTATATGACTCCACTGAGGTACTATCCAAGCCTACTCACAGTGGAACAACACCAGAGATGAAACTAAGACTCTGACGACTATACTTCTTGTGCACTTATATAGCCCTCAACCCCAATTGAAACAACTGTGTTGTCTTGGCTTGGAATGTGTGTTAATCAACCAAGGGCTTGGTAGATGCTACATCTTACAATCAAGTTAGTGTGAAACCAAGATGAGCTAAGAACTGAACAATACTTTCGGAGGTGTTAGACTCGCTTTTCATGAACAAGGTCTATGCAAAGAGCTGGAGTTCTACCAGTGTGTCCCCAAGTGTTGTAGCAGCTACAACCACCCTCCAAAATTTTTCCATAGCCTGTTTTGGAGCCTCCCTACCAACCTTACACAGCACTTTGTCTTGCTTCATCAAGTAGAACTCCCCTCATAGGTTGCTTACCCAGACTTAGTCCAGCTACAGGTTGTGTAGCTTCCCCTTGAAAATTGCATATTCTTGGAGGGCAACCAGCCTTCCCTCCAGGAATTGCACAATCCTCTCTGACAGTGTACTGGGCTCTAGGATTGTGCAATCCTACCAGCCAAACCTCCCAATAGGATTTGCGCAATTTTTCCTAGCAGCAGGTTGTTCAGCCTAGGATTTGCACAAATCTAGGCAGCAATTAGCTACTCTTCCAAGAAATTGCGTTATCCCCATGGGTAGTCAACCCAGCTCCAAGCCAAGAATGCGCATTTTTCCCGAGAAGTTGAGCACTCGCATGCATGGACAATTCGGTTGACCATTTCCACCCGGGGCTAAGGAAACTTGACTTGCACGCATGCATGACTTGATCTTCCTGAAATAGCAAGAGACAACATGCAAAAGCCATCCCATGATTCATGGAGCTATTTTTAGTAGCTGGGGGTTACATGCAAAGTTTTTTTAGAAGTTTCCCTCCAAGTGTCTCTTCTTCCTAGATTTGTGGCATGTGCGTCTTGAGGCCAAAATTATTTATTCGACGTATCAGAGCTCATTCATTCACATCGATCTTGGAGCTCTGACATCCCACATCACATCTAGGACTCTTCGACACATCTGGCTCAGCTATTTACAGGTAAGTGGCCTCAACTTGACTTTTTCATCATTTATGTTGCTTTTTGTGTATTCACTTGTGTGAGTGTTGTTTTCTTGATTTCTTTGAACATTTGTTGTCATTTACATATATTCTTGCTTGTCCTAGCTTTGTTTCAATTTTTGTTTCTATCTCACTGCTGTTGCATGCATGAAATTGTTTTGCACGGATGTTCGCCCAACCAGCGAACGACCTCACCCACATGCATGTTGATCTGTTTGCTAAATCTTCCATTCATGTTTTGCATGAATTTTTTATCACTTCTGCTATCACTTAGTGTCTCCATGCATTTCATCGACTTACTTGCTTTTAGTTGCCCGTCGGCGAGTCTGGCCAACCTTGGCTCAGTCTCTGACTTCACCATGGTTGCATTGCGCAATCTAGGGAAGGAAGGCTCACCTTCCTCTCCATATTTTCACATTCTGGCCCAACACTAGCCTCCTGGACTATTTTTCACATTCATGGAGGATAGTGGCTGCTTGACCTAGGAAATTGTGCAAATTTCTCCCTGGACCAACAGTCCTTCCCAGCTGGAATTGCGCAATGCGCAATCCAAGCAACCAGCTACCCAACTGGATTGCACATTTTGTAGATCCAGCAACTAATCCAGCCTCCCAGATAGCTGAGACTGCCTTTTGCGTAGTTCTGGCAGCCATTCACTCAGCCTCACAATGAAATTTGTGCAATCTTGCTCATCAGTGTCCTTCCTCGGATTTGCTTTGTTTTCAATGACATATTTATTGCCATGCATGCTACTTGTTTCCAAGTCTTTCATGTTTTCATCTGTCTCAATGGATTCCAAGAGAACGGGATCTTAGGACATTGATGGTATGGAAGCTGGAGTAGCAGCTAAGCAGGTGTCCTCTGGTCTACCGATCTATGAAGATACGAAGTTGTATTTAGACAAGGACATCAAACTGAAGTGGCAAGAGGTGAATGAAACATTCGCAGGTACTTTTGGAAGACCTTGAAGACTGTCAAGTGTACGTGAACATTCATAAGTTCGACTTGTACCGGATTGCATGTAGATACCCTGCGTTCCCATGTGCAGACATGATTCACTGGATCGTCTCTCACACTGACCCCGAGACGATGACCTTGCGCAGTGTCAGCGAGACAAAGATTGCAACCTTTTGGGCATGAGATTACGATGAGATGTATCAGATGACCAAGCCCATGACTGTCATGACTCCCCTGTTCAGCTTGCCCAATAGCAGAGGCCACTCCATAGATATTCTGAAGGATTAGGTAAAGGAGCCAACTCATTTCAAGATGACCCCCAATCAGATCTATAAGACGAAGATATTGAGGAAGGCATACCAATACTTGATCATATTTGCATGTCGACTGAGTGGCCAAGTGAGCACTGAGACCTTCCCTCAGAGTTGGGTGGTTGCACTGGACCAACTGGCTAGAGAAGGAAGACCATGCAACTAGTCTGGCATACTGGCTCATCAGCTGAAGGAGCAAGTCACGAAGGCTTGACAGTCATCCGAAGGCATGCATGCAGAGATTTATATGTCTTCCTACATTCTAGATGCAGTTTGTGCCCGACATGAGTTCACAAGCTTAGAGTGGGCATGGTCACCTGAGGAGACTGTTTTGACCATGCATTTCAAGTTATTGTTTAAGTGTAGCTTCATAGGAGTGATCATACGGTTGTCCGACCATCTTTTCACCCTAGTGTGCAGGTTGATATTCAAACAATATCCACCCTGCATGTCAGAAGAAGCGATGAAGGAATTGTTAGGCATTGCATATTGGTATGCCTCACCAGACGACATGCTCATCTGAGTGTTTAGTGCAGAGAAGCCTCCACATGTTCTGCCAAAGTTTTCTTTGGACGTGCTTGTCATGCAGGAAGTAGTGTATCATATCTCAGTAGGATTAATAGCTAGGCTGCAGCAGAAGAAGAAGGCACCTTGGCCCACTCTTCCATTGCGGATCGGGTTATATGAGATCTGGAGCATCAAGCAAGTGGATGTTGGAGCTGAAAAAATGAAGAAGTACTTGTTTGACCTCCGAAGCTTCAACCCGTATGACCTACATTGCATTGTGAAGGAACAATGCATGAGGGTTCAGTTCAATTAGATCCATGGGGCATGTCACTGGGTCGAGGAGGACTCATGGAGGTATTGCTACAATTCCTCTAGACCCAATGAACAGGTAAGTTTCACCGTAGAGTGGCTAGCACAGCAACATGAAACAACATTTGGGAGAACACAAGTAGTAGCAGCAGTAGCAAAAATAGCTGAGCCAAGCATACCTATGCGCGACTAAGGGAAGACAAAGATTGTTGACTGCATGGAGCAAGAACAAAGCTGAAAGTTTCAAGCAGATCCACTTGTAGAACAAGCAGCTATGGCTATTCAACAGAAGAGGCAGCAGCGCGACAAGAAAATTGCGCAAAGGCACACACTCATGGAGGTTATAGCACACACTCATGTGATCCCATCACTTGGGACCCTCACCCAGGTGAAGACCAAGAAGCAAGTCCAACAGGAGCTTGACTTGTACTTCGACAAGTTGATGCGCACTGCCACAAGCCCAAACTTTCCTATCAGTGCAGATATCATGCTCAAGTACGTTTCTGGTCCTTCCACACTAAAGACAATGATGCGCATACTCATAGAAGAGTGGACAGAGGAGCCCGAGTAGTGTACCCAGATGCTATGGAGGCAAGGTTCAGGTTTCAGATGGATGTCACAGTAGAACACACGGACACTCTCAAGGACTACCAATCTTGGCATCAATATGTCACTGTTTATCAGCATGAGGATGTCGAGCAGTTGGACTTCTATGGTTGTCTATGTCCGAATGATATCTAGTTTGACTTGTCTAAGCCATTGTTCACATGAGTACATGTGCATTGTAATGTTGAGTCATGTCAAGTGTAATTCAAGTGTCAAGAGTGGATGTAACAATCATAGAGTAGGTGAAGAGTCATGAGGGTAGTTGAATGGTCACAAAGGGGAATGTCAAGGGTCACCCCACTCTTTTCTATAAATAGTCCCTCATAATGGATTGTAAGGGATTTTGGTCATCCAGGCTTCTACTAAGACTATTTTGAAGAAGCCTTCGATAGTCTTGTAATGCGCCTTGGCTTCTCCACTGCACAGAGCTAGTTCATCTCTTTGGAGGAGCAGGCGGATGTGGTTGTAACGTTCTACTGTTGGGGCTAGTAGGTTTACATGGATGTATTGTATGATTGTGACTTATACTTCTTTATATAATAAGAGCCAACACATTTTCATGCATATGTTGTTATTGTAGTTGGACTATTCTGGTTTCTTTCATGATATGTGTTGTTTAACTTATGTACTTGTGTATGAACTGATTAATATGCAATTATATGAATCTTGTTTTTAATGTGTTGCATATGTTGTTAATGTTGTCACTGTCTTTGTCGACTGTTCTGTCGGACATCAGACAGACCTTTCACTTGAACCTTGCTATAACAACTGTCACACTCATCTCGGACTAATCTGTGAGTGTTGTGCATGTTATCTTACTTTGTATGATGTGACTGCCGCATCCAAGTGGACTGCTCCACCGGAAGCTATGCATGTCCTTTGTGTTGTGTGTTCCTAGCTGAGTTGGGACTGATCCCTTTCAACCTGGAACTCACCTTCACCTCCTTCCCCTTTCAAAGTGTTGGAACCTCTCATACACCTTCCTTGACTCACTGCATCAGTCACACCCTTGTTGCTGACAGAGTTATTCTACTTGCCTCTGTGCGACACCGCGATCAAGGCATTACCTTATGACCCATTGTTGGGACTCCTACACCAAATGGTTTGAGGTCTAATTGGGACTTCTTACCAGGGAGATCCCCTTGACATTTTGGAGGGTCCAGCACCGTCAACAAAAACATATATAAGTTGAAATCAGTTGAAAAAGATGAATCAAAGAATATGAGAAGGCACATTTGAAGGAGTACTTCGAGCATGAGGTGGGCGAAAAAAATGATTTTGTGGTTGAAATGGAATGCAAGGTACCATGATGAAGATGATATGGTCCTCATTCTTATGTCTCTGATGATTTTGAGAAAGGAGGTCCTGAGCTCCTGTACTGGACTCTGGAAGATGACAAAGAGGGTGATATATAGACAAAGTGGGCCATATGCCACCTCATTTGTACTTGTTTTCTTGGAGTGCAGAGCAGTTATAGGAGTTGTTTCCTTTTGTTGCGGTAAGCATGTGTTCCTAGGAAGCGCGCAAGGATAGACATGTAAGAGATCATGACCCAACCTTTATGATTTTGGTAGGTTAAGGTAGGTAGGCCATACAAAGTGACCTATACAGGCCTTTTTAGGGTAGAAGGGTTGACCACGTGGGAAACTATGAGACAGTCACGTAGTCCCCATGGGAGACCAAGGATTATGCGCGGGCTCCCCGTCGATTTAGGGGATGTAGCCACACAGGTTTTGCAACTACGGGTAAAATAGTCATGCGGTCTTTGCATTGAGGACCCCGCAGATTTTAGGATGACAAATGTGCAACTAGCATGACTGTCAATGGGACAATCAAGCATTTTGCATGTATATGCGTAGAACAGGCACACGATCATGGGGTTGAAGTCCCTGCAACTTAAGGGCTAACAAATGCATTGATTGCACATATGGACAACACCATTACGCCGTTTAATACATGTCTTTCAAAGAAACAAACACGAAGTCACACGCCTGTTATGGACACAAGCGCACAAGCTTATAAAAATACCCTTTTTTTAGCCTGTGAGGATAATTTTCTTTTTTTCATCTCTTTTGGTAGGATGGATATGCTGTGGAGAGAGCATGACTAGGAGCCTCTCTTCATTGCAATTATTGGCGATGCTACTACGAGCGCCACTTTAGCTAGATGGGGGTTACTGAAGTTTGCTCAGATACCCTCACTAAGGTCATAGGATGAGTTCCTACATTTTTTGATACGATGCTAGGACCTGGATCAATAGGTGTTTCGGATCCAGGGTAGAGAGATACATTTTACTATTACCACTGACATCTATTTTGTCATAGGGTTGGTTCCTCATGGAGAGGCATTACGAATTCCACTTCCAACTGGGCAAGTGGACATTCATGTGTGGGAAAGGGATCATTACGGGTCCAACGCTATTGATCAAGGGTTCATCCAAATTGAGACCATCATGGATTTAGCTGAGTGGGTTGCTTTATTGGTGATCGTGCACCTTGTTAGGTCAACCACCCCTCATCGAGTGTCCAAGCCACAAATTTTCATCTTAGAGAGACTTCAGGAAGGCCACTTCTTCAACTGGGTTGGTTTTGTGCACAAAGGGATGACATCACAACTCACGCAGGTGCGTCAGGGTCAATCTCAAAGTTTTTACTATGTGGGCATCATGTGTAGCATCCTCTACAAGAGGGTTTTGATGTTACACCCCATATTTGCAATTCCACTAGGGCTTGCGAGAGACCCACAGATATGGCAGTGGGATCTAGTGATGCTTTGAGCACATGGGGGTGAGTTGGGTCGTTATTGGAACCCCACAATGGAGGGTTGGTTTAGGTCCAACCCTTAAATGATTTTGGAGTTACCCTGTGTTGGTGTAGACATCAGGGGTGATCCAGACATGGGACTTCCTCCAAGTGACACCTAGGGGCCAACAGGTATGTGGTTTATTTTTTCTGCACTTGTGCTTACTTTCATGTATGTATGATGTATATTTATGATGATATTGATACCAAGAATGGTTTCTTGCAGAAGTGGGGCCTCATATACAAATGTTATCCTACCTAGTGGGTAACAGTCACTGGTGATTTGGCATAGCTAGTGCGGTAGTTGTGTCGTGGAGACGGAGATATGACAGGGTTCGGGAGGACCCTGAAAGACCATCTCAGTGCTGGTGCATGGAGATAGGTGGTCCCTAAGGAGAGGGAGGTATCTCTTTTGCCCCATCTAAGATGGTGAGATTGTAGGAGCATGAAGATGTTGTAGAGGCTCAGGATGATACAACAAAGGCGTAGCTGAGGAGGTAGAGGATTCTTTGGGTCGAGTTTCCACCATGCTGAGGCTAATTCCCAAAAGGGTTGGGTAGGGTTGGGGGAGGAGACGGTAGAGACATTCATGGCTCAAGATAAAGTGCAGTGTCCGTTTCTTCGTTGTCTTATTATGGCAGTGTTTCCTGATCATCTGATCCTAGCTCTAAATGAGGTTAGGGGACCTCAGGTTGGAGGCATCGGGGGTGGTGGACCTCAACCCTAGATGTTTTTTGGATGTATGTACCAGGGAAAACACCCATTATGAGGATGATCCCCTGTTTGATGATTTATTTTTCTGGCATGTGCCAGCAGATCTATACATTTTTTGTACACACACACACACACACACATATATATATGAGATGAGTATTTTTTGTGGATCTCGTGATGTGTTATGATGTGTATGCTTCTATACATGTGATGTATTTCTGCATTTATTTGATGGATATGATGTCTATGATTTATGTGTCTCAATGATGGTATATATGTGATACATGCTAGTCTAGGATTTGATTAGCTATGTGGTCAGCTATATGATTTCTATCTCTTGGTATATGTGAAAATGTAATATGATCAAAACCACGAGCTAACCTTTGTGCATGCAGGTATTTCTAAAAAAGGCATGGATCATGTACTTTGAAGGCTTTGTTCAATTGCGAGACAACAAGCTGGGAATCAAGGAACACATGTAGGTAATTGATACCTAGATGGTAGGCATCGGAAAAAAGCCCTATGATGGCATCATATTTGGCATGATTATTGGTAGTGGTCCCAATACATATCCCATT
Source organism: Pinus tabuliformis (assembly GCA_031772625.1). Classification (NCBI taxonomy): domain Eukaryota; kingdom Viridiplantae; phylum Streptophyta; class Pinopsida; order Pinales; family Pinaceae; genus Pinus; species Pinus tabuliformis. The sequence goes on from CM062811.1 coordinate 890,640,459, forward strand.
GTGGTGAAAGTTTGTCATGTCAGGAGAGTATATGGCCTAGGTTGTTGCGGCGAGGTTTTGCAACCATCGAGAAGCACCATAGGCAAACCCATGATGATAGGTTGGTGGGTGATCCATCTGTAACATAGGATGAGTGATTTTAATGTACATCCATGATAAGGTGGTCATCATAAAAAATAATTCATGGTGCATACATGTTTAGAGATAGAATATTTTGAGGTAGAGCCCATTGACGGTATTTTTGAGGCAAGTCCCATCTGGCACTGGTAAGATGTATGCCCCTTTGACGAGACAAGGTTTAATAATGTATGGGTCCTTCCATAATGTTTCCAAATTCTTCAGTCCTAAATCTTATTTGGAAACATCGTAGCGAAGGACTAATTCCCCTTTGGTGAATGATCGAGGGGTGGCAGTGTGGTCGAAAGAGACTTTGGTGCATTTTTTGTGTGCTTCATTATGTTAGAGGGACTCTCGCCGACTTTCGTCGACATGTTCCAGCTGCATCAACCTTTCCTCTAAAGGTGTTGTGTCAAAGACAAGTTTAATGATAAAGTGTAAGGTAGGGATATTACGCTCGATGGGGAGAAAAAATTCAACCTCGTAGACTAAATGGAAGGGTGTGAATCCCATGGATGCTTTAATCGCAGTGCAGTATGCCCATAGGGCTGAAAACACCATGTGGTGCCAATTAGTTTTATGGTTGTTCACCATATGATGCAATATCATTTTGAGGAATTTGTTGATAGATTCTACCTGGCCGTTAGATTGAGGGTAGTGTGGAGAAGACAACTCATGAGAGAAACCAAGGTGTTGGGATAACTCCTAAAATATATCATTCTCAAAGTGTTTTCTAGGATCCTAGTCCAACTCCTTGGGAGCCCTGAACCATGTTATGACATGGTTAAATAAAAACCATGTAGCGGTATTTATGGTGTTATTATATGTGGGCATGGCTTTTTCCCATTTGGTGAAATAGTCAACAATGACCACAATGTACTTATGGTCACCTGAAGATGGAGGGTTGCAAGTCTTTAATTCTATGCCCCATTTATAGAACAGTTCTATGACAATACCGAGTGAAGGGAAGTTGGTGGAACTCACGCCTTATGATCGTATGTTTGGTACTACTCACATATATTGACTTATTTAATGCAGTCACAAAATAGGGTGGGTCAGAAATAACAGGCATGGAGGATTTTCTAAGCGGTAGCCATCCCTAATGAGTGGTTTCTGCAAGCTCCACTATGGAAATATTTTAATACTTTCTCAACCTTTTCAAGAGTAAGGAATAGAAAAAGGATTGTTTCGATGACTCGATGATAAATGATGTCCCCCATAAGGAGAAAATGGGGGGTTTGGTGGTGAATGTGCCTCCAATCGTCACAAGTGAGCTAAGGTCTGAAATTTTGAGTCCATAGAAAGAGGAGGATGTCATTATACCAAGGGTCATCTATTAATACAGTGGACCCTTGGGTCCTTGTAGGGAGATCTGTGATGAACTCGACAAGATAAGCGCCTTCTTTCTCTTGGAGGAAGCAAATTACAAGTCAAATTATTGCAGAAAAACTACCCATCGAGTGTATTTTTGGTTCATCATATGAAGAGTGAGAAATACCTCATGGTATTGATATTTTCTATTACAGTGGTGGTCTGTAAGATGATTTAATGCCGAAGCTTTTGTATGGAGTGTACTAGGGATAAGGCGGTCATTTTAGCGAACTCATACTTCAAGGCACACTGTTAGGCCCCTATACTACTAGTGTAACCCCTTATTTTTATTAGTACAACCCCCTTATTATATTTTTGTACCCATGCAGTCCCATATTGTTACTATTGCGCCCCATAGAAGCCCACTATTTTTATTATTGTGTCCTTACATTATTATTGTTATGTCGGCTCTAATTATATTATGAACCCTTAGACTCCTATATATAAAAAGGAGGTCTTGTCATTTGTATCATCCACGAATTGTTCATTTGTGTAATGTAAAGGAGGTTTCCCCCTCGAAGAGGCTTATTTCTAAGGCGTTCATCTATCTTTTATATCTTTTTGTGAGCTGGTTCCATAACATTTGGTACCTGAGCTTTGGATTCTAGGGTTTTCGCTGCTCCAAACAGGTCATCGTGAAATTTTCGATATAACTTTATTTTTGCGATGTTTCAAAAGCTAAAAATAAAACCCATTTGAGACAAAATCTCGTTGAATATCGGGTCCAAATTTCAGAGCTTGTCTCGCTATATTTTCGGACATATGATCTGAGGAAGTTATAGTTTTTGCAAGCTCCAGAATTTCATCTAAAACTGGACATCGTGAAATTTTCATTATAAAATTTTCGCTACAAAGTTTCAGAAGCTAAAACAAAAACCCATTTGAGAAGAAATCGGTCTAAACCTTGGGTCCAAATTTTAGATCTTGTCTTGCTAAATTTTTGGATATATGATCTGAGGAATTTAGGGTTTTTGCAGACTCCCGAATTACATCTTAAACAAGTGACCTTGGGAAAATTGTCATAACTTTCTCTCTAAGAATCAGATTGAAATTTTGTAAGAAGTTACAGAAATAGGACAAATTGTAGTCTTTTTTGTGTATTTTTTAGATCCGAAGGTCAAAACAGTGACACGTGGCACATCATACAAGTTCGCTATTCGAAAAGGTGTATAATCAGGTCATCTTGGGAGATTGTGCATAACTCTTTCTTGGAGAATCCAATTTCGATCAGACTGGTGGCATTGGAAAGAGGACACAGAGGACTACTACAGATCATGATTTCAAAACTGGAAGATCTGAAATTACAGAGTTACAGTCGTTTCAAGATCGAGCTCCTAAAATCAAGAAAAAGCGAGATGAGGAAGTTTGATGGCAAGGATTCGGTAAATTGGATACTACATATGGAGAAATATTTTGATCTACATGGTGTACCACTATTACAAAAGGTATGTATTGCATCTAATTATTTAGAACCAAATCAATTTTTATGGTATAAAGGGCTTTGTTCTCATAAACCACTTGTCATGTGGTCAATTTTCACAGAGGAAATGATAGCACATTATGAGGATACAAAGAGAAACACCCTTTTTAGCCAATTGATAAATCTCAAATAAAAGTGTTCAATGGTAGAGCACATTGAGGACTTTCAAAAATTGAATATAATGGAAAATGACATTCCAGAGAAGCAGAGGATTGATGTCTCCATATGGACTTTGATGGATAACATTCAACATGAGGTTCGTCTTTGGGAACCTGATTCATTGGAGAAGGCATTCAGGTTGGCAAGAAAACTAGAAAGAAAAATTATGGAAACAAGGAATTCTACCCCTCACAACTATAAACATGGAAGTGTTGTTTCTCCTAGCCTTCCACAACCTACAAGGCTGACACCACAACAATTGGAAGAAAAAAGAGAAAAAGGGCTTTGTTACAATTGTGATAGCAAATGCACTAAAGGTCATAAGTGTGCTAAGAAGAAATTATTTTACATAGATTATGAAGAGGAGGAAGAAAAGGATCAAGAAACATCAAAAGAAGAGGATATACACCAGGAACCAATCCTAGAGAAAGAAGAAATGAATCTAACCATATGTTGTAAAGCATTGGCTAGAATTACCACTCCTCAAACTCTCAAGATAGAAGGACATATCAAGAAGAAAAAGGTTCAAGAAGTGAAAGATCACATCGAGAAAGAAGAAATGAATCCAACCATACCTTGTAATGCATTGGCTGGAATTACCACTCCTCAAACTATCAAGATAGAAGGACATATCAAGAAGAAAAATGTTTAATAAGTGAAAGATGACATCGAGCATCAAGAAATGAATCCGACCATATCTTGTAAAGCATTGGAAGAAATTACCACTCCTCAAACTCTAAAGATAGAAGGACATATCAAGAAGAAAAAGGTTCAAGCAATGAAATATCACACCGAGCATCAACAACAAGTTCTCCAACTTTTAAAGGATAATGCCACTTTGGTGCAGAATTGAATGAAACAATAGGTAGATCAACATCACAGTGAAAAATGTTTTGATGTAGGTGATTGGGTATTTTTACGGCTACATCTCAAGCAATCTATTTATGAGAAGGAAATGTTGGCAATGCTACATGCACTTAAGAAATGGCGACCTTACCCAATGGGGAGACACTTCAAGGTAAAAATGGATCATGATAGTCTTAAATACTTTTTAGAACAAATATTATTTTTAAAAGAACAGAAAAAATGGGTCACAAATATGTTGGGTTATGACTTTGACATCATCTATAGAAAAGGGAAGCAAAATTTTGTTGCAGATGCACCCTCAAGAAAGGATGAGGATGTGGAAGCATTGTTTTGTGCTATTTCAATTATCCAACCAGATTGGATAAACAAAGCAAGGGATGAATGGAAGAAGGACAAAGAAGTGTGGCCACTCATTCAAAAGTTGCAGAAGATCCCAATTCAAACAATATTGCGAGAACGTGAAGGGGAAGGAAAAATCATATTGGAACCTGGAGTAGTCATAGAAACAAGAACCCGACAACTACGAAATCGATCAATTTCAGAGTATCTCATCAAGTGGAAGAACTTACCAGCTGAAGATTCCACATGGGAGGACAAGAATTTTATATAGAAGCATCAATAACAACTCAAGCAATGAGGACAACACTTTTTGAAGGAGAGGGGCATGTTAGGCCCCTATACTACTAGTGTAACCCCTTATTGTTATTAGTACAACCCCCTTATTATATTGTTGTACCCATGTAGTCCCCATATTGTTACTATTGTGCCCCATAGAAGCCCACTATTGTTATTATTGTGCCCTTATATTATTATTGTTATTTCGGCTCTGATTATATTATGACCACTTAGACTCCTATATATAGAAAGGAGGTCTTTTAATTTGTATCATCCAAGAATTGTTCATTTGTGTAATGTAAAGGAGGTTTCCCCCTCGAAGAGGCTTATTTCTAAGGCGTTCATCTATCTTTTGCATCTTTTTGTGAGTTGGGTTCATAACACACACTTGGAGAGGTTTTTGTTGTTGTAATAGATTGCATGCTCTCTATTATTAAATCCTCCTTGAACAAATACCCCAGCAATTACAATGTCAGATGTTGTTAGGTAAAGAGCATAGTCCTTATCATGGTCAAGGGGGCTAATCAATGGAGCTTGAGATAATGCATCTTTTAGGGCTTTAAATGATTTTTGTACCTGCTCATCCTAGTGGAAGTGAATTTCCTAATGAAGTAGGTGCAAGAAGACATGCGCACAAGTGGTGTGGTCGGGTACAAAGTGGCGTAAAAAGTTGACCTTACCCTACAAGGTTTATAGTTGCTTTAAATTTTTTGGAGGGGGTACTTCCTGGATGGCCTAGACCTTGAGAGGGTCAACTCTAATACCTTGTTGGGAAACAATGAATCTTAGAAGTCTTCTTGCGTTGAAGCAGAAGACACACTTGAGAGGATTCAAGCATAGGTTTTATTGTCGACATCTTTGAAAGACAAGGTAGAGGTCCTCCAAATGATCGACGCGCTCTTTGTATCGTATGGTAAGGTCATCCAAATAGATGAAGATGAGATTATCTAGATCATGGAAGATGTAATTCATGGCCCACTAGAAGGTGGCTCTAGCATTTTTAAGACCAAAGGGCATGACTCAGTAAGTGAATGTGCCCTAGGGGATTGTGAAGTTTGTTTTATAATAATCTATATGGCCAATCTGAATTTGATTATACCCAGAGAACCCATCCATGAAGGATAGGGCTTCATGACCGACACGAGTGTCAATAACTTGGTCGATGAATGGCATGGGGTAATAGTCCTTGGGACACGCTTTGATCGTATCTCGAAAATCAATACAAATGCATATGGTGCCCTAATTTTTCATGACGAGTAGAGGGTTGGAAACCTAATAGGTGTAAGCGATAGGATATATGAAACCATCTTTGTGTAGTTTATCAATTTCCTGTTTGATCTCTTCAGCTTTGGAAGGGTGGAGCTGATGTTGTTTTTCTCGAACGAGATGAGCACTAGAACTTTTGCCAATATGGTGCTCCATAATGGTGGGACGAAGGCCAGGCATCTCAGAGTAATTCCATGCAAATATATTCCTATATTATTGAAATAGGGCTTTGTATGAGGTTACTTCGTCTGGGGAGCATGTTTCCCCAACGAGATCTCTTCAACAATTCCAAGTTTATTTGAAATATCGACCTTAATGGTAGGTGATATATTTTACATATTCCCTTCCTCGAATACATCTGGTGAAGGGATGAGATTTTTAAACCAATCTACGTATCCTGGTGGTAGGAAATCCTTTGACTCTATGGTGAAAATACCATGGGTCGATGCATCAAGAGGAACAAAGGGTTTTTTAGGTAAGAAAAAAGAGCAGTGATGTATGGCATACCACAGACACTTGGGCTTCGTCATAGCCTCAAGAATATATTCATCTTAGTGAAAAATATTATCTAATGTTAAATTGGGTTGTGTGAGGTTGTGAGGGATGAATTTCGTCTTGGTTGTGCTGGAAGACAAGTAAGAAAATGATTCGGTGGTTAATTCTATAAAACCTGGTGAAGTTGACAATGTGTAGATGGGATGGGTCTGCATAGTCGGTGATGATACCACCTTTGTGGTGGGTTTAGTAGTATCAACATCAAAAAATGATGAGCAGACAGCATGAATCATGGTTCCTACATAAGAGGAAATGAATCGTATGTGATGTTGCGTGTCGTCATCATTAGGTGGTAGTAAAATCGTCGTAATGGTGGATTGATGGTGATTGGGAGTAGGTTCACATGATAATGTCGGCACCCTATGAGCCAATGTATCTTCCTCCATGTGAGGCTAGTGTTGAATCCTAAGTTGTCTAAATGTTTGTAACATAGGACATGTCTTAGAACTATGTGAGTTACTAATGCAAATATTGCACGCAGAACTAGTGCTAACATAATAAATGGTGTGGGTGTTAGTATCACCCATAGTGTGAGATGGTGTCATGTGGTCAGTGTCATGAGATGGGGAATTTATGGGTGTTGTAGGCCTCTGGATCTTAGTATCACCATGATGTGGCTCCCCAATGTTATTTTGTCTTAATGTTTCTCACGCTGTTTGAAAACGTGGAAGGAATGCTTGAGAATAGATGTGACACTGATGGTGTGAGCATCTAACATGGTTCACGTGAGTAGATCATGGAATATAAACCAACCAGTGAAATATGGCTCTATTATTTCCCAATTATTGGTATTGATTTACCAGATGGTTGGGTCTATCGCATAGGGCGCACATGTGGGGTGATTTTGACAATACTGCCTAAGGTTTTTTTTCCTTCCTTCTAGATCCTGACTAATGGTGGTGGGAGGTAACATGTTGATGGGTGTCTGGTTTTATTGCATATAGTGTTTTTTCCTTGAATACACATAAGACATTCCTTGATCTGTCATCCTCCACTAATGTGGTATTATCCAAGGATTGGTTATCTGTTTCGACTAAAAATGAGTTCTCAACAATGAATTGGCACATAAAATCAAATGTTTTGTGGAATAGGGGAAGGTGTGGGAAACATTGAGTATGATGGTTTCGTGAAAAAATGTGCAAATATGACGTTTGTGCCTAGGGTTTTTTCTAGCAACAACATGAAGGGCATGGTAAACATCCTAAATTCCCGTAACTTGGGACATTGGTTCATAAATGGTCTAGTTCATCACATAAAATGCACAAGGAGGAAGGTTGAGCTATCACTAATTTTAGTTGCCTCCTTGTATGGTGGGAGGTTTGGTGACTATGGGAGTGAGAATAATATGAGCATGAAGCTTCCTCCCTAGAAACATAAAAGATGGTTTTCGATCCATCATCCAAAATTGGTGTGGTTGGTACTAATGGAGCCATGGCATCAGCTTGGATGATTGCACTTAAAGCATATCAATAACGAGGGATTTCAGGGCAATGATGAGTGTAATTCTTGTACACCATGCATATAGTGCATGCATGCTTAGTGCACAATGCCTTATTACGTGATGGTGTATTGTTTTCTCCTTTAGCTAGAGGTGGGTTCACTGGCATTTTTGGGGCATGCCGCAAAGGTTTAACTCATCTAACTCGAGGCATATATTGGTAGGGTACCCAACTACTTCACACAAAGCACAGGGTGGAGGTACCCTAGAGGAGGAAGCATTTGAAGCTTCCACTTTCTTTCCTTTTTTCTTATACCTTTTTCTGAAACCGTTGGTTTTGATGCAAGTATTTCTTATTGTGGGTCGGTATCCTAAGGAGGGGCTACGGGAATGAGTCTTGTCGAGGTGATGCCTAAGTTTTCTAACATGGTCTGAGGGGACAGATACCATACTGGTATTTCCATAACCATATTTGGTAATGTAAGCGTTGCCATTACTTGGTGCAAGACAAAACCAGGTGGAAGGTATAACAAGGGTGTTTGGGTGATACTGTATGGTAAGAATGTAGAATTGGCAATTGCATCGTTGTTGGTATCTAGAACTGGTTCTGGATCTTAAGGGGTTTTTTATGAACTCATCTTGCACATCGAGGCTCCTATGGCTATAGGAGTGTCCTCTAACAAAGGTGGGTCTCTAGGTTATGTACCGAGGAGCATTGATGGTTTAATTCGTCTAGGCCTAAATTCAATGTAGGTTGTGATCAACTCGAGAGAAGATCTTACAAAAGGTAGCACATTATCAGGGTCAGTGAAAGTCGTCTTCTCTTTGTATGTGAGTCAGTCAACTGTAACAATTTCCCCATCATCAGGGAACATCATTATCCTAAATATGGAAGATGCCACTGCCTTCATTTCATACTTGTAACTTCGTCCAAGAAGGATATTGTAATCCAACTATGTGTCCAGGACTTCTATGTCAATCAGCACCATTTTACTAGCAAGTTGTACTAGAACATCTTGGTATAGGCCTATGGGAACATGGGAACAGAAGGGTGATTTTTTTATGCTCTATGAGTGATTTCAGATGGTTTGAGTTCAGGAAATCCAAGTTTTTTCCAAAATATTTTGGACATAATACATGTGGACACTCCCTTATCGACTATGCAGCATTGTATGGTGATATTCTAGATTGAGAACAGAATTTGAAAAGCGACAACTAATGGAAGACGTGGGGTAGCTTTATCCAAGTCAAAAGCCATTAAATGAGAATCGGCAGGGTCAATTGATACTAATATAGAAAGTAATGATTTTTGTTGGTTTTTCCATGTTTGCAATACTTCCAATGCTAACATAGCTTAAGGAAATTGAGCTAAGTCATCGACTGTGATGTAGTTGTGAGAAGCCTTTGAGTTATGTCCAATTCATCATAAAGATCCTTTGACCATCTTTTGGATGGGTTATAGGGGGTATTGAGGTATTTTCAAAGGTGTTGTAGGAGTTGCAGTGGTCGAGGTGGAAGGGTTGGTTTCTGGTGGAGTTCTATAATCTCAATTTCACGTTTGTAGGAGAACCTCTTCCCCTGGCATGTAAATGTCACAACTTGAGGTATTCTAGGAAATTCCTCTAGGAGGATTCTGATATTGTTGTTGGGAGGGTTCCTATTTAGTATTTACCACTCCTTTATGGGGGAAAGGATTTTGCATTACTGAAGTTTGTTTTTTTTGTCCCCCTTAGCCCCCACTTTCTTTCATCCTCTTAAACTCAAGGAGTTGTGGGAAATGATGGGTGTAATGATTGTATTCCACACAAATGGAACAAGCATGACTAGTCTGTATACTAGGGTTCTTGTTTGTCCTTTGTGGGTTATTATTGGTTTGTTCCTAGTTTGGGTTCTATTTGGGGTTGTCCCAGCTAGTTCTTGTGGGGATTTTCGCTGATTGTTGATCCCCCGTGCAAGCTCTACCTTGGGCTTGTTATTTATTTTTTTCTTAGAAGTGTTAGGTGGATTAGCCATGTTTATTTTTTTAAATGATTGTTGTTGTTGAGGGAGAGAAGGTTGCACAAAATTAAACCCTGCATTATTTTGTGCTAGTAGGTTATTCCATTGAGGTGGTGGAAAAGGGAAATATTGGTTCCCATGTCCTTGGTTAACATATGTGCTTTGGGAAGTGGAAACTACTTTTGCGATCCTATGGGGATATGTATTTCCCTATGTGCGAGGATAGTGGCTATGCTATGAAGGGGGATAATGGCTACCCTGCATGGGAGGGTATGGGCCAACCTGCATAGTAGGGTTCTACAGAGGGGTAGGTTGACTGCGAAAATATCCTATGTTTTTTGGTGGAGGTTTTCCAAGCATTCCACCAAATGGTTGGCCATTGTATGTATTTATAGAGTACTGGAAAGTGTTTCATGGTTTATTTTTGGGGATGGTCCCAATCAACTTGTCTGTAGCACTAGATGTTCCTAGTAACTCAGGTTTAAAAGTTTGCAGGTGGGGTGCGTCTGAAGGGACATGGTAGAGGTATCCAGATTGTGTGTATATGAGTTCTAATTGTTGAGATTTGGCGATAGCCACTTCCTCATTTTGTGAGGAGGAATTTTCCACATCTTTTGAGATTTCTAACGTGAGAGATCTTAAAAATAGGTCAAGGAGGAGTTTGGCCTCCAGATGAGCTTTGCACAAACTACGGTGTTTACGCACTCATGGATATCATCTGACATGTGCGTAGCATATCTCTTTTTGAAATGGGTTAGGAGTTCCAGTCCCACGTCTGAGAGGACCTGAAGTTGGAAGAATGTAAGGAATGTTGTGGCTATGGGACTGAAGTTCCCATGTGACCCATAAGGTTGGTCTATGTACCATTTTGTTGCAGGCACTGTGAGGGTGCATTGAAATAGTCAGAGGCGAATAATATCTTCTATGATATTGTTGGATGAACACCAAAGGTGAAAGGTTATAACATGGTTTCCTAGATATTTTCCTTTCTTCCCTTCGAATTTTGGAACATCCTAAGGTAGTTTGATTGGCATGGGTGGCCAATTTGGCCATGTGAAATAGGTTCATTAGTTAAATGGCTTAAATCAGGGAGATTTAAAGAAGATAAAAATGGGACTTGCAAGTTATTCGCCATCAAAAATTGGTTTTGAACAGCTATATGTAAAAGGTTTCCCTGATGAGGATGGTTACCATAGTGAGAACCACGTGGACTCCCAAGAGGGGAGTTGTGTGGGCTTCCTTAAGGGGTAGCATGACGGGTCCCCTAAGGGGTAGCTTGTGGAATCCCATGAGGGGTAGGGAAAGGATTTCTTTGATGAGGAGGGGTACCAATCAAAATTGCAGAGATAAAGGATGATCCTATAATGGTGGTTGTGTGGTGTCTTTTACACCTAAATGGCAAGAGACCTAGCACACATCCTGGTAATGGAGGGAGGTTTTGGAAATGTTTAGAGCAATGGGGAGTCATGGGGTCCCCTATGGTGTCGAGTAGAGTGTGTGTCACTTTGTGTGATTAGGGAAGGAGATAAGTATCAAAGCAAGTAAATCACATACATAAAACAAAGTGAAAAATAAAATGATTACTTTCCCGTTAACTTATGTTATGTGATCAATCAAACAAAAAATGGTTTTCATTTGTTTTTGCGTATGATAAAAGATCCTATAAATACCTATTTATCCTTACCACTCTCAAAGTAACTGGGCCTTATGGAGATATCTTCTGATGGGTACTGGGGCAATGTCCCTTTAGAACAGACAACGTTTTCCAGCATCTGAAGAATCAACTAAGGTAACGGATGAGGTTTTAGTGTCGCCCGCACCTCCACCTATAGGGAAAGTATGCCCTAATTTTTCCCACTAAGATACCTTCGTCCCACGGGAGAAATCAAGTCTTTAGATTCTTGGTAGTTAGTTACCAATACCAAGCACTAGACAGGTCAATTAGCCCCAAATAAATACCACACGCACTAGACCTACGTTGAACCCCCTCTTAATCAGGTCTCTGACATGCTCAGGGAGTCTTTTTCATGGGATGATGAAGGATTTTAAGCACGCTAAAAGTAAACTTCTAGGTTTCAAAGATGTAACATGACCATGGCAGCTTATGGGATGCCTACCCCCAATGGTCCTAACCTAAACTATAACTACTCTTTTGGCCCCTATGGGGAAATTTAGTTGGTTCAAGTTATGGTTGCTTTTATGAGTCTTGCTTCACTTAAGGTGTGAGAATGTAAGAAAAAATAAACTAAGTACAAAACTATAGAAACTAGATGACCTCTTATACAAAGCTTATAGAAGCTTAGTGTGTGACATGTAATGTGTGTGCAAGTGGCAAAGTGAACATACAAAGTGTGATAAGATGTTGATATTCGGTGATCCTTTACAATACCCTCTAATAACACTATGTTTGGATTGTTCCTTGCATGAAAAAAGAAATAATGTGTGGATAATGGGTCACTTACTCTTTTTCCTATTACACTATGTGTGCCTAAAGGGAGATGGAAAAGTCAAGTGCTTTAATAAATATTTCATATGCAAGCCCGGGTTCACCTAAAAGATGCAAGGGAAGCAGAGATTACTTACTTTCTATAGTAAAATTTGGTCCTAGTCCCAAAAACTAATGAAGTAAAATTGTGTTAGTTAATAACAATATTTGTGGATAATGGGCCACTTACTCCTTTACTAGTTAAGCTTTGTGAGTCGTGAAAAATAGAAAAATAAGTTGAAAAAGATGTGTGGAGTGTGGCCACTTACTTTTCCCCTAATTAATCCATGTGAAAAATTCACATAAAAAGCAAAGATAATATAATTACTCTAATATTAGTGATTAGTAAAGAAGCTAGGCAATCTGAACTAACTGGAAAAAATTTACAGAGCTGAAGGCAATTCACTAAAGGCTTCCAATCACTCGAGGTAGGAAAATTAAATAGTTTTTTTGTGGTCTCTGTAAATCGCGTGGGTTTTCCTGTGCATAGAAGCATGTGCACGTCTGTCTGAACAAAACTCATGTGGACGAAAAAAAAATTGAACAATCAATCTTTCCAATCGAGAATAGTTCCAAAAGGTCTTGCGAAAATTCTAAAGAGATGATGGATGCACAAAGAAGTGATAATGCAGAGAGGAGGTCCTGCAAAAACAATTGTTAGAGTAAAAACAAAAATACCAGTGGAGTCACCAAATCTGTGGTAGTGTTTTTGTAGTAATGGCATACCAAAAGACACCTTTTTAGCAGTTGGTTGTTCCCTGTAAGAAATCAAAGATAGAATTGGTTGTTGTTAGTGTACAAACATGAGACTTAAACAAATAATTGTAAATGGTTAATACAATGCATACACAACAAAACTAAAAATTAAGAAACAAACACATAAGTAATGCCTGATGAAGAAAACAAGTCAACAAAATAATGGAAAATGGCTCCCTTTATTGAGTGCTGAAAGTAGAAGATGAATACAATAAATGAATACTAAAAACTTGGAGAGAATTCTTTGAGCAATGGTGCTCCAAATCCACAACAAGGAGTTTCCTTTCTTCACTCTCTTTACAAGATTTTCCTCTCTCCCAAAGAAGTGTCAAGGCTCTCTCAATGGTGAAATTATCTCCACACTAGAATGTCAAATTATTGAGAAACAATTTGGCCAGCATACTAATGCTCTACTTCTTCTTCATCAATGGTATGCAGGATTTCTTGGGAAAAACATTTATGGCATAACATTTCCTTGTGTTTGGTCTTCCAATGGTCAGTTTCTATAGAATTTTGAATCCCTCTTCCCTCTCTTGTTCCATTAATGACAAAATGATCCATGAGTAGGACAAGAGGATCCCTTGGGGGTTTCATATCTCTAGGGTGACTCGAATCCATCTGTACTTGACTGGAACATTTTAGGGAATCTCATTTTCCAAATGTGTGAAGTGGTCCCAACTTATTGAGTCAATATTTTCTTTGACCGCACGACTATTGAAGAAAAAGTCGGACAGTCATCAATTTTGACCTTTCAATAGGTCCTGCAGTTCAATTTTATACTTGAGACCTTTGGAAAACTTTGATTTTATTTTTTATGATGTCTTCAGCTATAAATTCTTCACCTATATGATGTACTAGACGACTTTGGGTGCCATCTAGACTGTACATATGTGTGTATGATTTTTCCATGTTAACAGCCTCAAAGGGCTAACAGTTAGGGTTTTAATACCATTTAGGCATGCCTCCTTAGTTCAAAGGGTTTTTTGGATTGTGGCCAACTAAAATAAGCCTCGATTATACTTTTTGGCCCTCCAACAAGTTTACAATGATCCTACAATGAGAGCAAGCAAATTTAATGCCAAGAATATCCAAATTGTAGCCAAAAAATTGCAAATAAAAATTAAATGTGAACCCTTATGTGAAACCCCTGAATTGCAAGAGAAAAATCCCTAAAATCACTAGCATCTACCAAATATTCTTTAGTGTTGATGGATTAGGGATTCCAATTAATGGATCTAGCTCTTTTTGGGCTATTTCAAGCCTTTAAATTCACTCAAACTCCCTCCCTTGGTTGGATGGCTTCTTTGAAGGGTGATTCATTACCCAAACCCTAGATGTTAGGATAGGTGAGGGTTTTCTTCCTCAAAAAAAATGAGATTAGCCTTTGATCTTGTGATTGAATACCTGCAAAATGACAAAAGACTAACCTTATTCCAAAAATTTATAGAAAAAATAAAATTTGAAAAAATAAAACCCCTTTAATGTTTTACAGTATCAAAGTAAGATACAATGGTTAGTAAAATAGTTTACAAAATTATCTACAAATATTCACAAGTAAAAATTATAATCTCTAGATAAGCAGATCTAAGTTTATTGCTCAATTTAATTTTGAAAATAATTTGAGGAAGATAAATTTTTAATGTAATTCCATGGCCAAGTTACTGCATACAACGCATTAGATAAGCCTTGGGAAATTTAACATAATGGGCTTTTAAACCTCTTGTCTTGCTAGTTAGTTGGTCCAACCGAAGACTTCCCCTCATGCCCAAGATCTGAATATAAAATAATCTCTACACACTTGAAATGAATTTATTAGATCATAAGCGGCCAGATACACATTAAAACCCTCAATATCTAGAGAGACCTACTAGATCAAGTGAGCTAGAATGCTTTTCTAAACCCAATGCATAATGTAAGATACATGTGAAAATATACAATCCAACTGCTAGCAAATGAAATAATAGCTTGACAATATTATTCAATAGAGAATTAGAGTATGATTCAGAAAAACATTACCATAAGAAGCAAAAAAGGAACACCATCACAAGATAAACCCCCAAAGACTTATGATATTATTATTTCAAAATAGAAATTACCTCTAGAAACTTGACTCACAATTTCTCAAGATTTTTTCGTTCAATACATCATGATCAATGAGGAGATAATGGTACCCTTATATAGAAAAATTAGTGTTCTAGTTCCCCTCCAAGTGGAAAAACGACTAGTTTGACTTTATCCAAGGCTTGATCATTATCAAAGTAATTTTATCCATTGATAATTGTTGCACAAATCTCCAAAAATTCAATCCCCTTGAAAAATGAGTTGGATGGGTCAAAATAAAACTTCTTGTTGCTTTTTCTCCCCTAAGGAATATTTAAAAAATAGAATTGTCGTAACTTGTGCAATTTAATCAACCAATTGGTCCAAGAAATTCGATTTGCCGGAAAAATAGTCTTTCTGGTCCAACGAATTTCTGAATTGGGATATTATGCCTTGGAAATGAAGCCTCTTAACTTTGACTTGATTTTTTCCTTTTGAAGAAGGGCCTCGATAATTTTTTAATGATTTTTTGAACATAGAGAGAAATTAATTTTTTCTCTCCTTTTATTTTTGACAATTTCTAGCTATTTTATTTTTTATATTTTTTTTCAGAAAATTAAATAAAAGACTTAAAAGGGGATTACACATATTTTTCCACCCTCTAAGTGGGTCTAAAAGTATTTTTGCATGGTGTCTAACTATGAGTAATCGTTCACCCAAAATATTCCTAGACAACACTTTTTACATCAAGATATTACAGTGATCACCCATAGAAGGGGAAATTTATAATAAACATGACCTCTTAGACTCAACGAAATTATGTGACACAAGACACATGATCTAGTATGATAACAATACATAGACTTGATAACACTAGGAGACACCAATGACCTTACCAAAGAATTCCACTCTAGCTTCAAGGGATACTTTGGAGAAAATCTCTGCTAATTATTCATGTTTAGAAACACAAATAATTAGGGAGGTTAAAAGAATCCCTAGAGTTAAACCCTTTGTTAAGAAGCAAAGGCTTACCTAGTTGTTTTTACATGGATTTATAGTCACACTAGAATCATTTTTACAATAAAATTGCAAAATTTGGGGTTACAATGATGACAATGACTTAAAAAAAAAAGTATGCATTGTTGTATACTCTGCTTCTTGGAACTTGTTGGCATATGCATGGTCAACAAGTCCAAAAGGGACTTTTACTCATGAAAAAAGTATTTTTACTCAAAAAACCCTAGAAGCATGAAGAACATGCTTTGACTAATGAAAATAATAATAATAATAATATCTTTTTATTTTCTATTTTTTCTTTTACATGAAATATACAAGTAAAATGATTATTATGAAGATTGTTCACCTAGTTACATTTTTCAACGTTATGGACATTGCAAAATATAAATACCCTATGATATATGACACATACATAGGACCAAAATTATTAGAATTGTGAACCAAGTCTAACACACCCTTAGACCAAGTCTCGCTATGAGGATACAGAACCTTGGTTTACTTGCCAATTGCACACCCTTTGCACAATCCATTTGTCAATTTTTTCAACTACGGTAAAATTCCACCTTGGACAGCTCAATGACCAAGATAATGATTGCATTAGATTCATATTTTCGAGAGGAACAAAATCAACCTAAAGATCGCCTAATTTGGTTAAGCAGAAGTTGAATTATGAATTATTTTATTCATACATGTATTATGGAATGGGTCGGCCCTAACCACATGAGTAATTGCTTGGGTCAGTCTTAACCCCAAGGGAACCCTCAGGAAAGCCTATAAATAGAAGAGACCTCAAGATCATTTGAACACATCTTCTCTTCTCTTTTTTTTTGGTCCGCACAGGTTCAAAAGAAGGAGTTCACGCAAGGGTCTGAAATCACAGTTGAAAGGTTTGCTCTGGGTTAGGGTCTTCTAGATCTCGGTTGTTGGCACAGAACAGAAGTTTCTCATCCTCAATCACAGGCATAGAGTAGGCAAGAGAGCGACTCTGGCTCCCTGGTCACTCAAAGATAGTTCAATGGAGCGACTCTGGGTTCAGAGGCATATTGGAAGGTTTCGGTCCCTAGTCGCTCACACAAGGTAGCCCTAGGAGCGACCCTATCATCTTGGTCACTCGCACATCTCGACAAGGGTTCGACTTTGGGTTTTTTGGTCACTCACATAGCTCAGCAAGGGAGAAACTTTAGGTCTTTTCAATTCAGTACCAGAGTTGCACGCATCAAGACCTCTTGAGAGCAACCTTGCAGTCACAGTTGTTTGCATACAGTGACAGAGAGAGCAACCAAGGAGTTTTAGTTGCACGAAGTCAGTGATGACGAGGGCGAATAGAGTTCAAATTTAAGATTTGACATCTTGGATTCAGTTGACTTCAATGATCTAGTAGATTTGGTTTTCTCTCTACTGTTATACATATTTGTAGATTTGTAGATCTGATTTTTTAGTATCCACTGCAAACATATGTATTAGGCTCATTTATAGTGACAACAATGCTCAGCGTTGTTCGACAAAATGACAGTAGTATCCAGCAGTTAACATCAATTTGTGACAGCACATTATAGCCATCAGTATGAGGGTTCTGATTCCTAGCATGATAAGATATGTTTCATAGATATCATTATTGCTTTGTTGCATAGACAAATTTATGGATCATTGTACTCTCTTTTGCTACATCATTTGATGACGATCTAAGAAGAAGAATATTTGCAAGCATTTTCCCCATAGTGGGTTTTTCGCTGGTCTTAGACCAATCCTGGTGTCTCTATATGTGTGCGTGATTTCTTCTGTTGTTCCTTTTATGTTCCACTGCATTTATGATGTAGGTTATGTTGCTTCTTTCTATGTAATTGCATATGTTGGCGTATTATGGTGTAGATATGAATAATGCAATGATGATATGGGGTGAGCTTAATCTATTAATGTTGAAATGCAACTATCATAGCAAAGAATAATGTCAACCTAAGAAAATTTAACATGGTATCAGAGTTGGGTTGAAGAAAAGCCATGGAGATCACCCCAATGATGACATCGTTGATGGAAGCAAGAAGGGGATGGTGGAGACCTAAAATAATTCTAGGTTTTGAAGAAAACTCTACGTAACTTGTTTATTAGGGTTTGATGGATTCTATGAGGTTATAAGACCTTGGTTTATGGAAACCATATGAGATATAGTATGGTCAATGAGAAGGTGCTCAAGTACTTGTGGGAGATTTAATAAAGCCCTAGATGGGATAATCCCTAGCAGATCCGTTTGGATACTTTAAGGAAACATTAGTATATGGACCATGGACATTGATGCCTCTTTAATATTGGTTCAAGAGGGAGAGGATCACCTCTCATTGAAGATAATTATTTATTTACTTATGATGCTTCTTACTTGTTAGACTTATGGATCTCATGATTATGTTTATTACTTCCTGCATATGTATTTGAGTATATGGATGTTTCTAACCTCCTTAATGAGATGAGATGTGTAGATCCTTCTTGAGGATCACTTTGAGATGCAGATCTGGAAATATACAAAGAGGTACTTGATGAAAAGATAACAAAGTGCTTCAAGTGGCCCATGTCTAATGAATAGGTGCTTAGGTATTTGAATACCACAAGGTATGCATGTTATGTTTCAGCTATTGCCTCGGTAAGCCCTAAGGTATGATGAGAATGTCTCTTTCTTTATTGGCTCATACATGCATGTGAAAGTGACTTGGATCTATGTTTCCTATGATGAAAAGGTGCACCTGGTGCTGAACACTTTTGACCTTTTTGAATTCTATGAGGCTATCTAATGTTGATACATCGATACACTTGATGTTTGGCTAACATCTATTATCTATGTGTTGGATATCTTGATCCTATAAAGAAGGCTAGCACCTTGGCTCTATAAAATGATACTCTTCATGATAGATTTCATATAGAAGGATAGTTCATTGACTACTATACATGAGTCTACTGGTAATGCTTGCAATAAGAATGATGAAATCATATTGAAAGAGTGGTTGACACTCTTGTTGTTTTGATAAATCTTTATTGAATGACCTAATTTTATCACATTGATCATGAAGTGCATGGTAACCTTGATGTGAGAGGTATAAGTGTAATACTGATATTTACGGCCTATGGTCTTGTCTTGATGGAATATGATTAAGCTGGATGCAGTAACTTGATGGAAAGACTTGACAGAAAATGTTATTTTATTCATAATCTTTAAGATATGATGCTACATATATCTGATGCTTTGAGTCTAAACTTTGATGAAATATTAATTTCATGATGTTGATAGTCATATGTTTATGATCTAACAGATCTATTGTTGCATGAATCTAGTAGAGATAGGTTTCTTACATGAACGAAGATGACTGATGCATATCTCCAGTCAAAGGGAGAATCTCTCTCAATATTCTTACCATTATTACTATTTGTATTCTATAGTATGATTTATGTGCATCTAACAGTATTGATCTGCAGCAAGGTCTCAGATCTAAATCCCATACAGAAATTAGAATTTATGCTCCAGACGCAATCACATATCTAGGAGATTCCATCCCTGGACGCATGCATGCTAAGGCCTAGACAGTGTCCTGACAGCTAAAATCACTCCCATGCTAACCTGAAGAGAGCAACTAGGGGTTTGGCTATTGTTGACCATCTAAAGCTTTCTGAAGCTATCTGAACTCTGAATCATGATGTCCCTAACATATTCTACCACTGTTAACTGATTTCTAAAGTTGTTGGGTTAAATTGTTGATCATATAATGAAGTATTGTGCATGAAATCATATGGTCACATGGAAGATTTAATTACCACAGATGTATTGTAGATAACAACAAGATATGCTAGCAGGAAAAGGTTGAATGTTTTCCATAACATGAACATGCAGACTAAACTTGTGTTTGCAGGTGACCAGGACATACATATAGATATGTCACTATGTTGGCATAATTTGGTATTACTGGTATGTATGAAAAGTGTTTTTTCATGATGCTTGACAATAACTTTGAATTGACGATTGAGATGTGCTTTAACTATAAATCTCTCTATGATAGCATTTGGACTTGACCTAGTGTCTAGTGATCTGATTTGACGATTGTTGAATTTCCATAATATCAATACTATGTGGGCATGATGACTTGTGGAAATTGGCCTCCTTTTCCTTAACACAATGGTTGAAGTAATGATAGTTGTGATTTGGCATAAAAAAATGGAACCTGCAGGACTCATCCTTGATGTATTCATTTTCACCTAGTGATAGGATGACTTGTATTATGATTATGAGAATGGCTTAATCAAGTTCGGATTGATAATGCATGACTTGTTGGCATGATGAAGTCATGATTTGATATGAGCTCCACCTGTCTCCTGGTTGAAAGTACTAATACTATGATAATGATGACTTTGATAATGGTCATGGTTTGGCTTATAAAGTTTGATGATTTGACCTTGTAGTCGATGGTACAACATTGATTTATGTAAGGATGTATGTTGGCTTATCAAGGCATTATGCTTAGAACATTATAATCCAAATATTTCTATATTTGACAGTTATCTGATGAAGTCATGATGATGAGTTCCAAGGTATGGCTTTGATATTGATTATGTTTTTGGTTTTATATCCTGGTGATCTACTTGTGACAAGTGATGAGCCTCTGATGATCTAAATTAGAGGGAGATGGCTTATGAAGCCCGAAACGATGTGTCATGACATTTCTAAAATTTGGGAAAGAAATTTCATATTGAAAAGCTATTGGAAAATGTTTTTGAATAATGAAAATGAAAATCCTTGGATACTCTGATTTGAAGTTCAAGATGTTGTTGAAATTCACATAGCATCTTACGATTGAAGCATTGATGTTCCATTTTGAACATCCATCTGTACATGTATGATGTGCATAGAACCTTAATGAATTCATGAGTGAGTTGCTTCACTTACATAGAGTTTCCACTGAGCATGCTATGAAACATCTGCATGAGGTATTCTATTTTTAGAATCAGATATTTCTCCTATGATATGCATCTTCATAAATGTATTGTTGATATTTGAGATTATTTTTGATAAGCACATTTGGATGTTTCGTTAGTATGTGATCTTCCATGATATCTTGGTAGATAGGTGTTATAGACATTTTTGTGCCTCGCATCATGGAGCATGAAATGTCAATAATCACAGGGATCCTCAGTCCCTAAACATGTTGTTCTTACCCCTAAAAGAACAAGGTCATCAAACAACAGCACTTCCAATCAGTTCTCCACCTGAAAACACTTCAAAACAGGCTTATTTTGGATCATGTCAGCTGCTCCACTGAGCTTCTGCGCTGGAATGCAACTGTCCCTCCTTGTACCTGCGCTGGAAGTCAAGATTAATGAAGGCTACCTGCGCTGGGCGAGATTGGCCAAGTGGCACAGTCATCCTGCAAGGTGTCAACTGCCCAGGAAGCTTCCAAACTGACACTTGGTTCATGAGATTCGCCCTGTGATGAGTAAGAGGTACTTGATCACCATGTGTAAGCAAGGATCTCCAAGTGGACTCAAGAACTGAAGATTAACTGAAGAGGGAGAGGACACAAGGCAGCTTCATGTCAGTCTCAAGTTGACTCATCCTTTCTTCTTCTATCCTATATATAGAGCTCTTCTATGAGGTCTAAGGAGGCTGGAATTTTGTGTAAAGTAAGGAGGTGCTGTTGGTTTACAGTTAGAGCTATTGGGTGATTGTTTTACTAGAGGTGAAGAGGAGAGTTCTTGCTGCTGGGGAGGTGCTGCTGGATTGGAGCCATTATTGGTTGTAACCTTCTCAGAACCCTGTTACTTCTATCAATAAAGTTTTGCATGTTCTCCTATATACTTGTATTGCATTGATGTATTGTATTTACATGTATATTTGATTCATCCTAATCCATGCTTCAGTTATGAGTACATGTATCTTGTAGTTTGCTCTCTTGTTTGTGCAGGATCTGTGTGTGGCTGGACCGGCAAAGAGAGCAAGGAGCTGGGAACAAGAGACAAAGAGAGAGGACAAGGATCGACTAAGCGAAAGACACCAGGTTGGTTAATCTTTCTTCATTCTCTCTGTACTTTCATAAAGGAAATCATCAAAACTTTACTTTCAGTTGTTGCTAAAGACTGTCACCTTTAGAGTAGGGATAGGGTCATCCGCATCGGATACTTTTCCCCACAACAATAGGTCCATAGCAAGACCGAGGTTGACCATGATGTTGCTAGCATGGCTAGCTTTGAGCCAAGAAACAAAAGCTCCTTAGAGAGTTGTTTAAGCATGATATGACATGGATACATTGTGATGATCTGATTGGCAATAAGTTCCATATTTATAGTTGGGACCGAGATACTCTCATATATTGAGACAACAAAGTTGTGTGAGATAATATTAGGCTTGTGATTAGCACCTCCTTGAGAGGGAAGATGATTATGGTATCCTTTTTTGATTCATATGATTATATATGATCTATCATGATATTTGATTTGATGTTTTGTATGAATAGGAAACAGTTTCTATTGAGACAAGATGATGATGAGAGCAGCGTTGATCAAGGACACTAAGCAAACTCTTCCTACCTTACTTGAGCTCACAGGGTGGGGAATTGAGTTAGAGGGCTTCTGGGGTTGAGGAAACTCTGGAAAATAGGGTGTTACCCTATCTGTTACCCAAGTTTGAAGAATGTTTCTCCCCTATATTTATAGGGTCAGAGAATGTTGCTCCCCTCTTAGCCTTTGCAGAGTATACCCCAGTTGGCATCATACCCTCAAGCAAGCCAGCTTGATGGGAATACCACTCCTCATTTTGGCCAACGAGTTGAGAGTGTACTTGGGGTGTACAAGCCAAGTCGATTATAATGCAGGTGTTCTAGCACATGACTATTCTTGGTAATTGATGGGAAGATCAATAGGAAATAGGATGTGTTGAGATAACCTGATATGATTCTGGGTTGAGAGTAAGCTCCTTGATGAAGTTCCAGGGTCAAGGGTGTACTCCCTTACGTGATGAGTTATCCTATTGCTCAGTATGGGTGGAAGATATTGCTCCCCGATGTGGTTCCAGGTTGAGATGTGCTCCTTGATGATATGCTCTTTGATGATGATTGATGATGATATTCCAGGTAGCAGCCTGATAGTAGAGATTCCAGATAGCATCCTGATGGATATAGGGTGGTAGATTGAGCTCCCCTCTGGTAACAAATTCTTCTTCTTCTAGATCCAAGAATGTTTGGCATACGAGCAAGAACAATCAAGTGATAAGTAGGAATAACCAAAGGATACATTGAGATGTACAATGATGATTTGTCATGATGAGACACTTGGGATGGACATGGAATGATGACTACATGACAGAGATGATCCATGATCTTACATGATGACACTCGAATATTCCAGAATGGCATATTGTTTGATGGACAAATATTGGTAGGTGGAATTATCCATAGTTGAGAGGGAGTGTTAATTTTTTAAAATGCGGTAAAATTCCACCTTGGATAGCTCAAATGACCAAGACAATGATTACATTAGATTCCTCTCTTCGAGAGGACCAAAATCGACCTAAATATCACCCAATTTAGTTAAGTGGAAGTTGAATTATGAATTATTTTATTCATACATGTATTACGGAATGGGTTGACCCTAACCACATGAGTAACTACTTGAGTCAGTCTTAACCCGAAGAGAATCCTCAGGAAATCCTATAAATAGAAGAGACCTCAAGATCATTTGGACACATCTTCTCTTATCTCTTGTCTTGGTTCACACAGGTTCGACGGAAGGAGTTTGCACAAGGGTCAAAAATCACAGGCGAAAGGTTTGCTTTGGGTTAGGGTCTTCTAGATCTCGTTCCCTGGCACATAACAGAAGCTTTTCATACTTGGTCGCAGGCACAGACTAGGAAAGAGAGTGACTCTGGCTCTCTGGTCGTTCGGAGACAGTTCAGTGAGAGTGACTCTGGGTTCAAAGGCATATCGGAAGGTTTTGGTCCTCGGTCGCTCACACAAGGTAGCCCTAGGAGCGACCCTGTCATCTCGGCCGCTCACACAACTCGGCAAGGGTGGGACTTTGGGTTTTTCAGTCACTCGCAAATCTTGGCAAGGGAGAAACTTTTGGTCTTTGCAGTTTAGGGCTATAGTCGCATACATCAATACCTCCTGAGAGAGACCCTAAATCACATTCGCTCGCATACAATGACAGAGAGAGCGACCAAGGAGTTTCAGTCGCACATAGTTAGTCATGATGAGGGTGACCAGAGTTCAGATCTAAAATTTGACATCTTGGATTCAGTTGACTTCAGTGATATGATAGATCTGGGTTTCTCACTATGGTTATACAGATATATAGATCTGATTTTGTTAGTATCTGTTGCAAACATATTTATTTTTCCCATTGACATTGACAAAAGTGTTCGGGATAGTGACAGAAATATACAACAATTGACATCAGTTTGTGATACCACATTACAGCCATCAATATGAGAGTTGTGAATCCTAGCATGATAATACTTGTTTCCTAGATATCATTATTGTTTTTCAGCATAGATAAAGTTATGGATCATTATACTCTCTTTTGAGACAATGCAGTTGTGTGAGATAATCTTAGGCTTGTGATTAGCACCTCCTTGAGAGGGAGGATGATTATGGTATCCTTTTGTGATTCATATGATTATATATGATCTAACATGATATTTGATTTGATGTTTTGTATGAATAGGAAACATTTTCTATTGAGACAAGATGATGATGAGAGCAATGTTGATCAAGGACACTAAGCAAACTCTTCCTACCTTACTTGAGCTCACAGGGTGGGGAATTGAGATAGAGGGCTCCTCGGGTTGAGGAAACTCTAGAAAATAGGGTGTTACCCTATCTATTACCTAGGTTTGAAGAATGTTTCTCCCCTACCTTTATAGGGTCAGAGAATGTTTCTCCCCTCTTAGTCTTTGCAGAGTATACCCCAGTTGGCATCATACCCTCAAGCAGGCCAGCTTGATGGGAATGCCGCTCCTCATTTTGGCCAACAATTTGAGAGTGTACTTGGGGTGTACAAGCCAAGTCGATTATAATGCAGGTGTTCAACCACATGACTATTCTTGGTAACTGATGGGGAGATCAATAGGAAATAGGATGGGTTGAGATAACCTGATATGATTCTAGGTTGAGGCTAAGCTCCCTGATGAAGTTCCAGGGTCAAGGGTGTACTCCCTTATGTAATGAGTTATCCTATTGCTCAGTATGGGTGGAAGATATTGCTCCCCGATGTGGTTCCAGGTTGAGATGTGCTCCTTGATGATATGCTCTCTAATGACGATTGATGATGATATTCCGGGTAGCAGCCTGATAGTAGAGATTCCAGATAGCATCCTGATGGATATAGGGTGGTAGATTGATCTCCCCTTTGGTAAAAAATTCTTCTTCTTCTAGATCCAAGAATGTTCAGCATACATGAAGAACAATCAAGTGATAAGTAGGAATAACCAAAGGATACATTGAGATGTACAATGATGATTTGTCATGATGAGACACTTGAGATGGACATGGCACAATGACTAAATGACAGAGATGATCCATGATCTTACATGATGACACTCGAATATTCCAGAATGGAATATTGTTTGATGGACAAATATTGGCAGGTGGAATTCTCCATAGTTGAGAGGGAGTGTTAATTTTTTAAAATGTGGTAAAATTCCACCTTGGATAGCTCAAATGACCGAGATAATGATTACATTAGATTCCTCTCTTCGAGAGGACCAAAATTGACCTAAATATCACCCAATTTAGTTAAGTGGAAGTTGAATTATGAATTATTTTATTCATACATGTATTATGGAATGGGTCGGCCCTAACCACATGAGTAACTACTTGAGTCAATCTTAACCCCAAGAGAACCCTCCGGAAATCCTATAAATAGAAGAGACCTCAAGATCATTTGGACACATCTTCTCTTCTCTTTTGTCTTGGTTCGCACAGGTTTGACGGGAGGAGTTCGTGCAAGGGTCAAAAATCACAAGCGAAAGGTTTGCTTTGGGTTAGGGTCTTCTAGATCTCGTTCTCTGGCACATAACAAAAGCTTTTCATACTCAGTCGTAGGCACAGACTAGGAAAGAGAGTGACTCTCGCTCTCTAGTCGTTCAGAGAAAGTTCAGTGAGAGTGAATCTAGGTTCAAAGGTATATCGGAAGGTTTTTGTCCCCGGTCACTCACACAAGGTAGCCCTAGGAGCAACCCTGATCTTGGCCGCTCGCACAGCTTGACAAGGGTGCGACTTTGGGTTTGTCGATCGCTCACAAATCTTGGCAAGGGAGAAACTTTGGGTCTTTGTAGTTCAGGGCCAAAGTCGCATACATCAATACCTCCTGAGAGCGACCCTGCAGTCACATTCACTCGCATACAATGACAGAGAGCGCAACCAAGGAGTTTCAGTCGCACACAGTTAGTCATGATGAGGGTGACCAGAGTTCAAATCTAAAATTTGACATCTTGGATTCAGTTGACTTTAGTGATCTAATAGATCTGGGTTTCTCTCTGCTGTTATACAAATCTGTATATCTAATTGGTTAGTATCCGTTGCAAACATATGTATTTTTCTCATTGACATTGACAAAAGTATTCAACATAGTGACTTCAATATACAACAATTCACATTAGTTTGTGACAGCACATTACAGCCATCAGTATGAGGGTTCTGAATCCTAGCATGATAATATTTGTTTCATAGATATCATTATTGTTTTGCTGCATAGACAAAGTTATGGATCATTATACTCTCTTTTGATGCATCATTTGATGACTATTTAAGAAGAAGAATATTTGCAAGGGTTTTCCCCATAGTGGGTTTTTCCCTAGTCTTGGACCAATCCTGGTGTCTTTATATGTGTGCATGCTTTCTTCTATTGTTCCTTTTATGTTATGTTTCATTGATGATGTAGGTGATGTTGTTTCTTTCTATGTAATTTCATATGTTGATGTATTATGGTGTATCTCTGAATAATGGAATGATGATATGGTGTGAAATTAATGTATTAATGATGAAATGCAACTATCATAGCAAAGAAAAATGTCTCCCTAAGAAAATTTAACACCATCCTTCTCCACATGGATCTTTGGAAAACCAGTAACCATCCTCTACACCATCGAAAGAGCTTTTTTGTGTAGGTTCTGTTAGCGCTTGAATTTGGTCTCAGGCTGAAAAAGACAAAATCCAAGGCAACATCAAACCACTTAGCCTCGTAGCTAGCCATACGGGGAGAGGAGAGGGCTCTCTCCGGGTCTATCTCGGAAAAAGGTCTTCAAAGGGCGGAGATGACCAATAAAGAACACTGATTTTAGGCTAGTAAATGGATAGGGAAAGTTTGATTTTAAATTTTTGGAGTTTTGTTGGAAAACTGAGCACAGCAATTTTGGGTGCGGGGATGAGACACAGTTTTTGCAGAGGTCTTTTTGGGGCAAGGTAGGAGATTGTCTTGATGCCTTTGAATTAAGTGAATGGATAGAAATGACCGGTGAGGAGCTAAATAGAGCAAGAAACCTTCGAGAGTTCTCCTTAGACAGATGAAAACATAGATATTAAGCAAACTTAAAGGCAGAGCATAGAAACCATGAATTCTACCTTAACACTTCATTTACTTAATGTGCAGAAAAGAGAAGTAGGAAAATGATACACATAACAAACTTACAAGTACATGAGAGAAGCACACCATCAACACAAAACACCACAGGAATCCCAAATAGTGCTGCAAAACCCTGGTCTTTCCTTTGCCAAAATTGCAGAGATACAAAGAGTAAAACAGTCTAAGCTTATCCCTCAAGAGTCCAACCTCTCCAACCATGAAAATTATTTAGAAAACACATAATATAGACCATTCCAACCCATTCCCTAGCCTCTAGGGGTCGAGCTCATCATCCTAGGAGCTGTTTCAACCAATTCCAAACTGAGCACTACAATCTAGGCAATCAAAACAACTTGCCTCTATAAGCTAGGAAACCAATTCATTCATTAATTTTTTGCTATTTTATGAATGAATCTTCTAGAATAGGTAAATAAGTATCATGTCAACATGAAATTACATCAATTACATCAAAGAGGATGAAAAATCCCACCAAAAAGTCAAAACTAGTCAATGCTACGTTTTCCTGAGCTGAAGGTGCAAAACTGGCAAATTTTCCCAACGCGTAGCGCGCCTTTCAGGCCACTTCTGAGGCACTTCCCGACATCCAAATGAGGCACAAGTGGGCTTGTTGGAAATTTCTAGATGTCTAATCTCCAGAACAAGTGTAATTTCTCAATTTGGTGGCCATTTTCCCCTCCAAAATTGCAATCTCCCAAGACTGCTTCCTGTGTGTCCAAAAAGTGGCAGAAGGTCATTTTTTGCTTGTTTTTTGACCTTTTGCGGGCTCAAATCTCCATGAAAATTCTTGGCAGTGGCTGAGAAAGTGTATTTTGTCATGAAAAATCCAAAAATGCTGAGTTTTTGTGAAATGGACCTCCCCAACTTAAGGGTAGCGCGCGGCGCGCTACGCGTTGAGCCAAAACCCTGACGCGTAGCGCGCCTGAGCCCTATGCGTAGCGCGCCTGAGCCCTACGCAAAGCGTGACTTTCAGCTGCTTTTTGGAGGCCTTCCTGGTGTCAAAATTGGGCACAGGATAGCTCGTTGGAAATTTCTTTGAGTCTACTTTCCAACACAACTAGAATTTTTCAATCTGAAGTTCATTTGCCCTATCAAAAATCAAATCTCCCAAGACTGGTCAAAATGTGCCAAATGAGGCTGCCTCAAGGTAGAGTGCTGTTGCAGTCAACTTTTGAATGCCTTCCTCAACTCCAAATTGAGCTCATGATAGCGCATTGGAAAGATATTTGTGTCTAGTTATCATTTGACTCATCACGAAATTCATTTATCCAACCAAGCTAGGAGAAAACTTGATTTTCCCAAGGTTACTTCAGAGGTGCATTCGATTCTCCTGAGGCAACGATATTTTTGACATTTCTCTAAAACCATGACACCTGTGTAAAAAGTGAAGGAGGTTTTTCTTATTTGGCATGTTTTGGACAAAAACCTCTCTCAGGTTTCCAAAATTCATCTTTGATTGCTCTGAAACATCATTTGAGTGAAACTTATCCCGATGTGTGAAACAAGGGATTTTGTCGAAATGAAGCGAAATGAAGGGGATAAGAGGCTTCTAAATTCTTGGGGAAATTTTTGGAAATAGGGAGGGATGTTAGGAAGCAGGGGAAAGTGGAATCGCAGAGATCGAGTGAGGGGAAGGGGTCCAAAAGGGCAAAACACAGGCCCAACCTAGAAAATTGCCAAGTTGTAGCAAGAAACTAGGGTTTGTGCGAAAATGAGGAATTTGGCGGATCTAAGGGATGGGAAGTGTTTAATAAGGTACATGAAAGATAGGGGAAGGTGTATGAACATCTGGATACAAGTTTTGCTAACGATTTGACCATCCAAGAGAAATTGCCTTCAAAACCCTAGGAGAGGGAAATGAACCTTGCCTAGGCGCAACTGAAGCATGAACAAGGTGTGAAATGACTCATTAGACACTGACATGATAATGACAACCCTATGAATGATGATAGACTCAGCTGAATAGTGACATAGATTGGCATTTGGAAAATTTTGAAAAGAGTGAAAGCAAACCCTAGACCTAATGCCTAGTGACCAAATTTTGCTTGAAAACTCTTTGAAATGACAAAATTTGACCTGGACACTCTGAGACCACTTTGTAAGAGCATATTTGATCACTGGAGGAAGGCTGGAAAGACTGACACTAACAGGTTCCCTATTCTCCTATGTCAAATCTCACACTGGTTGTCACTCTCATGTATGAGAGCCTTCACTAGTTTCCCTATCAATAGATAGATATATCTGTCCCTCCTACCAATCACTCACTTCTTCTTGAAATCGGTCCCCTTTGGCCTAACAACCACTTCAAGTACTGTAAAGTTGACCTCCAATCCTCTGCCTTCCATTGTTGAAACTGAAATGAGATTCTTCTCCAATCCTGACACATATAACAACACGTTCACCTCCATGATGCTACTTGATTCCATCTAGAACTTGATACTCTCAGTACCCTCAACTGTATACTTGGCCTTATCACCAAGATCCACATTTACATCTTTGGTCCCCTTGGCATGCTAGTGAAGAGTTCTCGAGATCCCATCATATGACGAGATGCCTAATTTTCCATGAACCAAACACCTCTCATGACGGTTCCAAAAAGGCAAGACTCTAAGGTGAAGTTTTTCTCGAACTTCTATGCCATCTCCTCCATCTTCACAGTAGTTGTTGTAGAAGTCTTTCCATTGCCCTTCTTTTGTTAGTACGTTGAATAGGAAATGCTTGAACTTAAACAACCACTTGCAAAGCTTTACTAAAGTATGTTATTGATAATTTTGGAAATTGTTTTGTATTAAAATGGGAATTCAATTTTTTACTTGGTATGGAGCGGTAATCTAATTAAATTTCTCTTCGGAAAGCAACTCTCACCTTGGTCATTAATGCACCTTGGATTAATACCAAGTGTAGATTTCATGATTGTGAAATTAGATTTGCATAAAAGGTTATCAAATACAATCACGAGAAGACAAAAAAGGCATTGCTATGTACAAGTGAGTGTAGCAACAACAATTATTTTTTCTCTATATATTTTTTTTTCAATGTTATCACAAATGGTTGCTTGAATATGGCAAGGTTAATGCTTACTCCCACATAAAACTTATTATTGATATCTGAGATCCACTGTGTTGTTAGGTTCAAATGAACTTTCTCTCGATTATTTGGTAAGTTATTGAGACTTGTGTTGTTAGGTTCAAATGAACTTTCTCTCCATTATTTGGTAGGTTATTCATAATTCCCTTCGATTCAGGGGCCATGGGTTGTAGCCATGGCCTAGTCCTTTCTGTATTTCAATTGAACAGTGTCAAAATTTTCCTTTTGTCTGCATGTCCAATTTCATTGCAGTATGTCTCATTCAATATTACTTTCATATCTATAGGATTCCAATGACTATCTAAGCATGATTAACTTGCTTCTATTTTTGGGCTTTTGATATTGATTCTATATTAATTGGAAACGTTTTTTAATATGATTTTGTTTTTGTTTTTTAGCTAGTTTTATGACTTCTTAATATAGCAGTGATCAATATTTCTCGTTCTATTTTTCTTATGAAATTCTCCATTACACTTGTACATTCCATGTTCCCAAGACATAAGCTTTCTAGCAACCCATTTTGATTTGATTGTTTTGACACGGTAGAAGCAAAACCATGATGGAAACACAACATGGGTGGTTTATCTTTCACTTTGAGTACCATATCTTCTTTCTTTACCTCTGATGAAGATGAGCATGCTTTTTTTCTCATAGAATTATGGAAGCATACATATTTTCTACTAACTTGGCAGATGTCTCTTTAAGAGAATAATATAATTCGTTTTTGCTAAAATGGAAGGAAGCGAGGACTATGATAAATTGGAAACTATGGATTTCCTTGCAAACACAATCATCTACATATCAAAACAATTCAACATGCCAAATGTGACTGCTTCGTAAATCCTTAACCTGTCGACGGGAACAACAAACATGTCCCCTTTGTTAGGGGTGTTTCTTTCTAATTCTTGTTTTTTTATTGACAGATACTGAACTATTGCTCTTGCTTGCAAAGCATCTCTTATTGTATGCTTATTTCTCAATTGTATCTACTCATACCAATAGTCATAAGTATTTGAAAATGCACAGTCAAGGAATCCATTCTTGCAACTATTAATCAATTTGAAATAAAATGTTACAACTTCTTGTTTTTAGTGTAACGGTGCAAGTTAAGACTTTAAGAAGTAAATATTTGTGTGTTATGAAAGAAAAGTGTAATCATATATTATAGTTGAGTTACCAAATTTCCTTCTAATATGTTGATCTTTATTGTGAAGGGAATGACTCTTCTCTCTCTTACAGCCATATTTCCATAGTCTAGACCACATCCATGCAAAATTAATCATAAGATAACTTTTGAGGTCTAAAATGGGCCTCAAAAAAAAATTGTACAACCAAAATAAAATTTATAATAACCAATACAATGCAAGATGATTATGTCAACCATGGGGGATGATTCACCATTTTTGGATTAAAAAAGTAAAAATACAAGAAGCAAAAAATAAAACTACTTTTTCAACTCGTATTTTCAACTTATCTCCCTATCGATTTACTCAAATTTCAAGAAATAGCACTCATTGGATGTGGAATTTAATTCCTCATCCAAGGAGTACCCATGTTGCATACTTTGATGGACCCTACTACATGAAAAATGAGAAATACATGAAAAACATGATTGCAATCACATTTTTTAAAGAATTTCTCATTTTTCATGTAGTGGGATCCATCGAAAGTATGAAACACGGGTACTCCTTGGATGAGGAATTAAATTTCACATCCAACGAGTGCTTCCATATGAATTTGAGTAAAATTGTAGGGAGATAAGTTGAAAAAATAGTTTTTTATTTTTTCCTTCTAAAATCTGATGATGTCATCTAATCTTGTTTTATTATTTCCACTATTGATTTATAATATTCCTGAGGAGGCCGATTTTAGACCTCAAAATTTCTCTAATGATAGGGAACCCATGCAGACTTTCATTACGAGGTAAAAATGCTTTACTCTATTCCTCCTTTATAATGGATGACCATAGGTGCAAGGGTTATGAGACAATGATCAGTAGCTTTCGGCGTAGATCAATTTGATTATACAAGTGAAAAGGGGAAGAGAAGTATACAGAGCTTCTTCAATTGGTATTTACTTTTCATTCACCATAGCGATGATGGTGGCACTCACAATCATAGTATACATTCAAGATGATGTAAGTTGGAGTTGGGGTTTGTGTATCCCCACTAGTTTGATGTTTCTTTCTGTCATGAGCTTCCTTCTAGGGGAAAATATCTACATTTTTGTTACACCAGAGGGAATTTCATTCACTAGCTTTGCACAAGTTCTAGTTGCTGCACGAAGAAAATGCCATCTTTCGTTGCCTTCTCAGGCATCAAGGTACTATGATCCTCCACAGCAAGGAGTTCTCAAATCAAGGATGGATCTTACAGACCAATTCATGTAAGTCCACGTCACACAATTCTGATTGATTTGCTACTATATGTGATCTATTCCTAATTTCTAGTAAAATGCTAATAGATCATTTCACGAGCAGTGAACTTCTTGAATCTTCATTGAATTTCTCATAATATAATAGAACAGTAATATTTGTTATGCAAGATGTATATTTTAATAAATGGGTTCTTGGTAATTATTATTCAATTTTATAAAAACCCAAGAATATTTGAAGGAAAATAGATTGGTGGGTAATATATGGAGACTATGCAGTCTTCACCTAGTGGAAGAGCTAAACTCGGTGATGAGAATAGTGCCAATATGGTCGGGCACCATTAGCCTTTTCAT
Source organism: Pinus tabuliformis (assembly GCA_031772625.1). Taxonomy (NCBI): domain Eukaryota; kingdom Viridiplantae; phylum Streptophyta; class Pinopsida; order Pinales; family Pinaceae; genus Pinus; species Pinus tabuliformis. Next base: position 890,674,044 of record CM062811.1, read on the forward strand.
GTGTGTGGCATAGCTAAACACATTCTCTATTATGTAGGAAGAGATGATGGACAAACATCTTGCCAATCACTTCCAATTCCCCACTATCTAATTTAGAATATACATGATTCTAGTGCTCACATTATTTTCCCCATTCTATGACACATTCATTATGCCATTCTCATGGCGCATGATGAAGGAAGGCTACAAAAAGACCTTATCCCTCATTATCTTATCGATGGCCTTAGTCGGTGTTTAGCAACGGTTTCATGGAGAAACCAAAGGGCATGATTCTGATGTGAACATTGTGGTTTGTTCCTCAGTATTCTATGGTTAGTGTGGCAGAGATATGCAATGTAATCGAATATATCAAATTTATGCATAGTCAGTTCCTTGAAAACATGAGTGTTGTTATTGCATTCTTCTTGTTATCCCTAGGTTTGGGTAATTATCTTAGCAGACTTGTTTCCATTTAACAGGGAGATATCAATAACAATATTTGTTTTCTCTATATGTTGTGCAGTATTGTATATATTCTAGTGAAATTGTATCCATTTAAGATGGAGATTTTTTTTTATGAGGATGTTTCCTTTTGGTCAAAGCCACATGGTTGTAGAATGAGAAAAAAATGTTTACAATCAACACTCTATTGAAAAAGAGTGTAGCATGTGCATTTTAAATCAACATTGTTCTTCACAATGGATCATCCTTTTTAGATTGCTTAACCTCAAGCAGAAAGACTAGTCCTTTATTCCTTAATTGTTTGTGTTATATGCCATTTTTCCACATCTGATCAATGTGCCTCCTAATGGGATCAATCAACATCCCGTTCCCCCTTGTCACCATCTTGCACAAATCCCTAAGCATGTTCCTTTCATCCCCTAGAATTTTATCCCTAAATTGCATCATTTGAGCTAGTTTTAGGACCAACACTCCATGTATACCTACTGGGGTGCAATCACCTACAGGTTGCTCCACTATGGCCTACATTGGTCACCAACAAGTTGCTCCCCTTTGCACTTGCGTTGGTTCTTTAAACCCGAGAGAATGATTGGGATTCCAGAAGCTTCCCCTTCTAGGAGTTTCCAGAAGTTGTTTTAACTACTTACCTTTGATAAAACATTCAGATCTTATCCTACCCTACTTTGGAGTTTTCACCACTTATCCTTTGATCCTATCCCTCCATTAAAGGTGGTTCTCAAACCCTAGATTGATAATTGGATAAGAACTCCAACATACCCTACTTCTCTATTATTCACAGTCTTCTATGTATTTGGGGGCTGGATTTTGGAGAGTGATTCTACCCTTATGTTGTTGCAGTGAGTGATTATTATCTCATGCATTTAGGGTGATTAAAGGTGTGTATTGTGACAAGGAAAGTATAACTAAAAAACTTGGAGGAGTTCTTCTACAATATCAACTTCTACTTATGGTTGTAATCTCCTTCCATTTATATTAATGCAAAGAATTCATTTTTATGTACCTCAAATTGAGTCATTATGATGGGGGCATGCAAACTTATTCCAAGCATAGTTTTCCTTTGTTTCAAGCTTGTGTGAAAATGAAACTACTTTCAAGCACAATTTTTCTCATGTTTCAAGCTTGTGAAAAAATGAAACCATCTTAAACCAATTTCAAGCATAGTTTCCCATGTTTCAAGATTCTGTAAAAATGAAACCATACCCATCTTATCCCTCGTGATTTCCATTTTTATCAGCCTATTTTTTCCAAATGTGGCTTGGTTTTCTCATTCCATTGTTGCCATCTTCTTGGCTAATCATAAGCTTTCACTTGGTTGTTTTACCCTTTCTTGAGGATCGTTGTGATGAGTGGTATTATTAGCCAACCTCTTGACCTTTGTGTGCTTTGAGCAGTTCCATCATGACCAAAACTAGTTCTTTCCCTTTATACCACTCGTTCCTCCACTAGGAGTCCTCTTTTAGCTCTTTTCAGACTCCCAAAACATGAAAATATTGTCGAGCACTTGTATTTTCGATATCATAAAAGTAACTGAAAATATGCCTACTCAATATAAGTTTAACCCTTTTCTGGACTAAGATAGGCTATCTATGAAAAATGAATACCTTAGTCGAACATGGCTAAGAGGTTTTCTTGGGTATTTTTTTCTATCGTTTTAGACATAAGGGACTACCTACGAAAAGGGACATTTGGATTTTTCTTTTTCACCTCTTTTTCAAACTCTCTAAACATGAAAAACATGTCGAGTTTTACCTTCGTTGGACTCATAAAAACATCAAACAGCGATGGACTCGTCTATCATGAAGGGGTTGAACCACTCCTTCTCAGGGTTCATTAAATATACTCGGAGGGACTCATCCGAAGGATGAACTTACATATCAAGCATATGTTATCCTCCTCAAGCTTGTAAAAAAATAAAGAGGTATTGACCAGAATGGTTGAGGAAATTGGGAAAATAAGGGATTGCATTTTTCTAATGGGAGTGAGTCACTCTTGAACAAGACACTCTTACACTTCATCTCCATGGCTATTGGGTTGGGTAATCTTCTTTTCTTTTGGTTATTATACCATTTTCAGAGCCTCCATTGCAATTTTGTGTCAATGCTGCCAACTCCATTCAATGTCACTAGTGTGTTCAAGAGAATTCATTTAGTTGATCTCTACTATAATAACTCTTAAGCCTTCATTTCATGTATGCCTTTCCTGATCCAATTCCATGTCAACATCATTATGTTCAATCTATCTCAATCATGATACTCATTTCATGTCATTGATGGAGGACACATCAAGGCCCTCCTGCAATGAGTTGCTTCATGTTGATATCGTCACATCATTCAAGAAGTTTACTTAGAAGCACACCTTTGGTACCTTGGTGCTTGCATACATCAATGGAAAGATTCCTTGCTCTCGGTAACAAGTGTACATCAATGGCCTTCGACCGAATGTATCTATGTGGTGTTCTACATCAACTCATTTACTCACATCATATAGATTGTACCATAGTACCTTGAGATCCATTAACATCATCGATGGTTTCTCTCGCATCTATTAACGGCTTACATCATTGGCCGGTAATAATATGGTGTCTACCATGTTCGACTCCAGCACATTGATTCACATGGATAGACCCATTTTTTGGTTGGTCGTGTGAACGAGATAGAAGACCCCAAATTTAGTTTCATCCATCTAGGCTGCGATTTCAAGAGTTGTACAAAGATCACAATGTATAATGGTCATGCTCATATAAATAGCCATCCATTCATGGGTCCACCAGTTGCATCTGTGGACACATATTTTGATCATTACAACATGACATGTTTGTTTGATGAGGGAGGCATACCCATACTCAGGTCGTAAGCTAACATAGGATCAATCAACATCTTATTCCCCCTTGTCACCATCTTGCACATAGCCCTAAGAATGTTCCCTTCATCCCCCTGAATTTTAGACTTAAATTGCATCATATGAGCCAGTTTAGGACCAACATCCCTTGTATGCCTACTAGGGTGCGATCACCTATAGGTTTCTCCATTGTTTCCTGCGTTGGTCACTAGTAGGTTGCTCCCCTTTGCACCTAAGTTGGTTCTAGAAATCTGGGAGAATGATCGGGATTTTGGAATATTCCCCTTTTATGAGTTTCCAGAAGTTATTTTAACTACTTAACTTTGATAAAACATTGGGATCCTATCCTACCCTACTTTGGATTTTTCACCATTTATCGTTTGATCCTATCCCTCCATCAAATGTGGAACTCAAACCCTATATTAGTAATTGGATAAAACTCCCAACTTACCCTACTTCTCTATATATTCCTAGCCTTCTATGTGGTTGGAGGCTGGCTTTTGGAGAGTGATTTTTCCCTTATGTTGCTGCAATGGGTGGTTATTATCTCATGCATTTAGGGTGATTAGAGGTGCATATTGTGACAAGGAAAGTATAAGTAAACAACTTGGAGGATCTCTTCTACAAGATCAAATGCTACTTATGGTTGTAATATCCTTCCATTTATATTAATGAAAATACTTCATTGTTTTCCTATATGTGATGTTGTTATTTCATATATTTTAATACCATGTTGATCTATTGAATGAAGTATTTAGATGATACTGCATAGATCTCGTAGTTCCTTAGCTTGTATTATCTAACTGTGTAGGTTCTAATTTGGGCATTCGAAGATGGAATTGGATCTTCCAAGCTAAAGAAGGAGTGAATTATGTGAAGGATTCTAGGTAGGCCTCACTCTGTTATCCATTTACTTTAAGGAAAAACATTGAGTTCCTTGTCTCTCTATTGTTCTAGGTTAGCCACCGACCTAGGGGAGATACTTTTGTCCACAATCGTAAATCCAGTATAAGAAATTGGCGACCATACTATGGAACTTCATACCACTCTTGTACTATGGATCGATTCCACATTCAATTGATCTTACCTTTCCCATAGAGAGTGAACTTAATACCACTCAAATTCTTCTTATTTCTTGAGGTTCCAATGAACTGAGGGATATTTCTCTCATTCCCACAACATAAGGGGGAAATCCTCTCATTCCCATAAAACAAGGGGGAAATTATCTCATTCCCACGACACCCCCTCCAAGTAGTATGGTCACTTCCTTTGATTGGAGTCGAATGACATGATATTGTCTTTCTTCTTATGTGCCCTTCCAGATCATAGTACAGGCTTATAATGTGGTCATACCTAGAAAAATCATAGATGAAGCTGCATCTATTAGTATTATGTCCTCAATTACTTGGAAAGCTTTAGGTTCTCCACATCTTGTGCTCATTACCCAAAATCTATTGGATTTTAATAGAGGAACTAGTCAACCACTAGTGATCCTTCCTAAGTTTCTTGTTACCTTGGGAGGAAAAACTATATGTATTGATTTTATGGCTTTCATAGACCCTTTGGACTTAACTTTTCTCCTAGGGCGAGACTATGTTTATGATATGAATTTTGTTGTATCCCCACTCTTTCAAGTGATGTGCTTCCCGCATGATGGTTGGATTGTGGCTATTGATTAGCTTTCATTTGTTGGTTCTGAATTAACCGCCAATAATCCTACTTCCCTAAGTGTTCCAAATGTGCAAATGGTATATTCCCCACCACAGGCTAATTATGTGGCAACCTTTCCCATTCATGTACCTACTGCTGAAGCTGAGCCTTTCACTGTCTACTCAACTTCTTTCGACTTAGATCTAGTAGGTGATATGGTGAATCATTTACTAGGGGAATTGGGGCATGATATTTCCATTACATCCCTTGGTATATATCCCTTCCAGAGTGTTGTTCTCCCGTATGATGAGAACCTCTTGGAAGCCATGGTGTATTAGAGCCATGATTAGGGTCGAAGCAAAGTTCCTTTGATTGTGTCCAACTTGTTAAAAAATGAAAAAAGGTGTCGAAGCAAAGTTCCTTTTCTTATGTCAAGCTCCTTAAAAAAATGAAACAATTTACTCAGAGCAAAGTTCTTTTCTCATGTCAAGCTCCCTAAAAAATGAAACAAGGTTTCAGAGCAGAGTTCCTTTTCTTTTGTCAAGCTCCTTAAAAAATGAAACTGTTAGAAAATTATATATTACAGAGCAATGGAACACATAAAATATGTTGAATAAATATAAACACAGAAAAACATATAACAAGAGAGACACAGATATACGTGGTTCACCCAATTTGGGCTACATCCATGGAGAAACAACCAATCCTTCCTTTTATATTATCCAATAAACTGAAGAGATACAACCTCCAGTAAATCCGTAGTAATACCCTCTTCGCTCTCACACAATCTCCTCTCTCTTTCTCACTCAGAATATAGATCTCCATAGAAATAATACAATTCCCTCATATATAGTGAGGGGATGCCTTCTAGGGTAAAAAACCCTAAATTAAACATAACTTCTACCATCATATCTCTGCCTAATGAACGGCCCAAATTGACTACAAAATTACAACATTTTACAAGGCAATTTCACATCTATTTTTAGCTTTAGGGATGCTGCCCCCCACCAGGGGGGGGCTCCCAAAGATCACATCGCCCCCCTGGACACCCCTTGCAACGCAAATATTACAAGCGGCATTACCGCCACATTACAAACTGGGGTCCAATGCGGCGATACCTCTGAATAAAGAAGATAATCAAGGTCCACACCCAACAATCTCCCACTTGGAGACTGATTATAGCAACTCCACCATTGTTTCATTTTTTGGACAATGACTCCACATTGGACCTGGTTGTTTCTCATCTTCTTCATCATACTTGAAGACCAACTGAACCTGAGCAGAATCTCAATTTCTCCTTGGTTACAAATTTTGTTAAAATATCTGCAAGATTCTGGCTAGTGTGTATCTTTTCCAACTTCAATTGTCCATCTTCCAATGCTGACCATATGAAATGGTACTTGAGATGTATATGTTTAGTCTTGGAATGAAATGCATAGTGCTTTGTAAGATGTATGGCACCCTGGTTGTCACTATATAACCTGCCTAACTCCTGCTTCTTACCCAATTCATCTAGAAACCTTTGTAACCAAATCATTTCTTTACTATCCTTTGTAGCAGCAACATACTCTGCTTCCGTTGTTGAGAGTGCAACAAAACTTTGTAGTTTTGAAACCCAATTTACATCTATTCCACCTACAATAAAAACATACCCTATTTTTCTCCTCCTGTTATCTCTATCACCTGCCATGTCTTTTGCATCAACATATCCCTGTAGAGCAATGTTTGAACCACCAAATCATAATGCTTGATTTGTGGTACCTCTCAAATACCTAAGAATCCACTTCACCTCCATCCAATGTTCTTTTCCTAGATTGTTCATGTACCTTCTTACAACTCCCACTGCATGTGCAATATCAGGCCTTGTGTAAACCATTGCATACATTAAGCTTCCAATTGCTTATGCATATGGAACTTTAGACATATAAGCCATTTCTTCCTGAGCCTTGTGACACACCTCCTTACTTAGTTTGAAATGGCTAGCCAAAGGTATACTAACTGGTTTTTCATTTTGTATATTAAATCTTTTCAACACCTTTTCTATGTACTCACTCTGAGGCAATATTAATTTTAAATTCTTCATGTCTCTAATTATTCTCATACCAAGGATTTGTTTTTCAACACCCAAATCCTTCATTTCAAATGAGTTCGCCAATTTTCTTTTGAGCACATTTATTTCCTACATGTTAGAACCTGCAACAAGCATGTCATCTACATACAATAACAATATACTATAGCTGCCATCATTTTTACTTTTGAGATAAACACAATGATCAGAGTGACATCTAGTATAACCTTGTTCATACATAAATCTATCAAATTTTAGATACCACTACCTTCGAACCAGTTTTAAGCTGTACAAGCTCTTCTTCAACTTGCACACTAGTTTCTCCTTCCCTTTTACCTCATATCCTTGTGGTTTTTGCATTTATATCTCTTCCTCCAAATCCCCATGGAGAAAGGTTGTCTTTACATCTAACTGCTCAAGACGAAAATCTTCAGTGGCTACTAGACTTAAAATAGTTCTAATTGAAGTCATTTTAACAACAAGAGAAAATATCTCATTAAAATCTATACCCTTTTTCTATGCAAACCCCTTCACCACAAGTCTAGCTTTATACCTTTTTCTACCTCCATCTTTTTCCTTCAACCTGTTGTTATAGACATTTTTGTGCCTTACAGCATTGAGCATGAAATGTCCATAATCTAAGGGATCCAAAGTCCCTAAACATGTTGTTCCTACCCCTAGAGGAACAAGGCTAACTAACCACAGCAATTCACAGAAGTTCTCCACCTGAAACCACTCAAAAACAAGTCAATTCAGGATCATGTCAACTGCTCCACTGAGCATCTGCGCTGAATGTCAACTGCTACACTGGCTACCTGCGTTGAATGTCAACTCCAACACTAGCTACCTGCGCTGAGTGAGTTTGGACAAGTGTCAGACTCATTCCTCAAGGTGTCAATGCTCAGGAAGCTTCCAAAATGACAATTGCCTCAGGGAATTCGACTGGTGATGAGTAAGAGGTTCCAAATCTCCAAGTGGAAGCAAGAACCTCCAAGTGGACTCAAGAACTGACAGAGGGAGAGGACACTAGTCAGATCTCAAGCTGACTCATCCTCTCTCCAAAATAACTATATATAGATCTCTCCTCCATGAGATCTAGAGGCTGGAATTTTGTTATTGCAAAGAATTGCTGTTGGTTTGAGACTGGAAACATTGGGTGCTTAATGCTTTGAAGGGAGCTGAAGAAGGAATTCCATTCTGCTGGGAAGGAGATGCTGGATTGGAGCCCTTTGGGTTGTATCTCTTCCTGAACCTTGTTATCAATCAATAAAGCTATCTTGGTTTTCTCCTATATACTGGTGTATTTGTATGATTGCTTTAGTGTATTTGATTTACTTCTAATCCTGAATCATTTATGAATATGAATATTTGCCTTTGTGTTGTGTTCTTCTCTTGTCGCAAGTAGCTGTTCTCTTGTCACAGGTAGTTGTTCTCTTGTGATCTTGTGGGAATCAAGTAGTTGTTCTCTTGAGCAAGCGAGGAGGCAAGTAGCTGTGAACACCCAAAGAGAAGAGGATCTAGATCGAGGGACAAACGAAAGACAACGGTAAGTCTATCGATCTCCCCTCTTTCATATTTCATAAAGGAAGAAACTAGAATAGTTGTATCTGTTTGTTGCTAAGGCACTGTCACACCTTAGGTGGATAGGACCATCCTGCATAGGCATTTTTCCCCACAACAAATTGGCGACTCCGCTGGGGAAAATTTATTTATTCATTTCATTTGTGTTTCTGTCATTTGTTTACTTCATAGACTTGACAGCAACAATCGAACTGCATCTTTCCCGGATGCAAAGTAGAAAGTTGCTCCTTTGATCCAGTTGCTGGACTTGTCTATGATCTAAACAATGGATCCACAAATGATTTGATGATCCTTGTGATAGTCTTTAGTACCCTCTCAAAGCATCCCTCTGTTTATACCTTGCTTGTGTTTCTGATTTGGCCTGAAACAGTTGATTTTTGAGCATTTTATGACCCAGAACCCAGGGGAAACGAGAGTTTCTCCTTCAGCGCAACTGTTGTGAAGGCAGTCTGCATTTCAACGCAGGTCCCGTGAGGGCTACCTGCACTGAATGTCAAGTCCTCAGTGTTGAGGTTGCGCTGAACCAGTTTGGCCTTGTGCAGCTGGGGTTCTCTGTTCTCTGTTGCCCTGTTTTGATCTCTGTTTTTTGCAGCCTTTAACCAGCATAGGTACCAGTCTGATAACTCCTTTTCTTTGCTTAGATTCTGCCTCCTTTTGTACAAAAATATTGTGAATGTTTTTATGTGTTTGTGGCGTCATTTACAGTCTTCCTTTGCATGAGTAAAGTAGTCATCCTATAGCCTTTGATTCAGATCTGATTGATTGTGATCTTAGAAGAGAGTTCATTGGCTGTTTGCAGATTGATTATAGATTTACTTTTGCTTATTGGTTTGAATTTGTCTCTTTTAAGTGTCAAAACAAGTCTTTATTTCGAAAATCGTTAAGTGTTGTAATCTCTTCTATCTTCTCTGATTTCGAAAAAGTGAACTTGTTTGTATTGATTATTTAAAAGCAAATTCAAAGTTGTACAAAAAGCTTTCTTTATAGGCATCTATACTAAGAAAGTGGAAAACAAACACCTGCATTGTGCATTTTGCATTTGATAGTTTGCATGTTGGATTTAGGAAAAGTGCATTAGAGTGTGTTGATTGCTCTTTGAGAAAAGATAGTGTCTTTCTTTTCCCTTAGTAGCTAGGATTTTCAAAGTTGAAAAGATTATAAAGCTTGCTTATCATCTTTAGACTGCATTCAGGAATTTGTATCATACATCTCGTGGTGAACCTTGAAAGGAAAACTTTAAAAAGATCAACCTAAAATAAACTGAATGAACCTAACAACGCTTTGTAACATAACGCACAATATAGAGGTCTAGGCTAGAGACGTGTTCCGGCGTCGTTAAGCCTAGTGACTGTCGATCTCGTCGAAGGTGGGTGATTCCTCCTGAGGGACGATAGCGCTAGTACGGATTGTGCTCCCACGTACCGTCGCGTATATATTGGGAGACCCCTATAGGCATATATCCTTTATCCTTAGGAAACCGTGTCGGCCACCCTACTGATCGCAATGCAGTGAACACAGCATTCACGAAGATCGACCGCCCGTACCCTAAAAAGTATTCTGCGGTTTTGCGAAAAGTTTGGCACACCCTCTGCCTAGATCTCCAGAGCAGTTTCTTTTGCCCTTTTTCAGACTCTATAACAGAAAAAATCCATCCGAGCATTTGTCACTTCGGGCTCGTTAAAACATCGAAGGAGACTAGAGTCATCTTTAGCTTTTTCTCGACTCTTTAAAAGTGAAAAAGCAAGTTGTGTCTAAAGCGTCGTTAACAATTTATTTTAAACGGAACAATCACCCTTTAATCCTGCGTTGATCTTTAGGTTGAAAAGATGGAGCACACCAACCAAGGAATTCCTCTTGGTGGAAATCCTAGTCCCTTCTCCTCTTGGGGAGATGTTGGTGCGCCCCATATGGCCATATTGTCGCTTCCAGGACTGACAATTGGCCTACCAGTCTGGCTCTTTTCAACCAATGTCGTTCAGAATACCACCATTCCTGAACAGTCGAGTCAACAGTTAGATCAGACAAGAGTTGCCTCCCAGCCTTCAACTTCATCTTCCTCCCCTCCTTCCTCTTCGCTTGACGGAACTGGTCGAACTAAAAACCAGGTTCCTAAGGAGAAGAAGGAGAAGAAGAAGAAAGAGAAGAAGAAGAAGGAGCCTAAGGCGACTGGGGGCAAACAAGTGTCATCTAACAAAAATCCACACACAGCACTCGTAAGGCCTAAATCGCCATGCGTCATATGCAAGGGAGACCATTTCCATAGAGATTGTCCCTGTATCCCCCGGATACTAAGAGACTGGTCTCCCCGTTTGCACAATTCGGTAGCATCTACCTCTGATGGCCATGTCGACTGCTCACCATCAACTAGTGGGAGTGAAGCCCCAGGACAGAGCGGGAAAGCTAAATTTCCCTGCAGACTGTGTGAAGGCGATCACGCCATCCACCGTTGTCCCTTCTTAGACGAGGCAAAAAGAGTTCTGGAAGATCGCTCGATTTTACGAGCGCATCTCCCTCCTGGATATCAAAGACTCCTGCCAAGTCCCTCACTAGTTGAAAACCCGGCTGACCCGCCCAGGTGGTCCGCCGAAGCACATGTCATTGAAGATGAACCGTCTGGATCCATGCCTGACGAAAGTCAAAAGGTTGATACGGCAGTTGACCCGGTTTTGCCTTCAGAGGCTCCATCTTCGAATGACACCATCACAGAGGAGAATAAGGACGACACCGTCCAGATTCTCTTCATCAACACTGACTCTGATGAACAAGGGGGCAATGCCACCATTCCTTTATCGCAGGAAGGAAGTTCATCGGAGCGATATCCGGTCATATATTTGGTCCCACCACCAAGCAACCTAGTTGTGTCCTTTGATTGGAACCAACTAGGCAGACCCCGGTTGCCAGCCAGTATACCATTCAGAATTATTTGTCAAATATACAGAATGGTGATGGCTGGCACTATCAATGATGAGGGGGCATCTGTGAGTATCCTTTCCTCTATTGCTTGGAAAGCGCTTGGTTCGCCAGCGCTTTTACCTGAAATGAGAAATCTATCAGGTTTTGATAAAGGAACCAGTCGACCTTTAGGGATCCTCCCCAATGTGCCTATAACATTGAAAGGGAAGATTGTTCAAATGAACGTGATGGTCGTTCAAGGACCCTTGGATTATAACCTACTCCTTGGACGAGACTATATATATTGCATGGGAGCTGTAGTCTCCTCACTCTTTAGAGTAATGTGTTTTCCGCATGAAGGAAGAATGGTCAAGCTCGTGGACCAACTTTCGTTTCCCGGATCACGCATCGCAAATAGTCATGTACCATCCCTAAATGGTCTATTCATGCAAGAAGTGTCTCAACCCACGGTCCGTCCTCCTGATGAGCGCGAGTAATCCGGGAAGATATGACTGGAACCCAGGGGCATGCGTCCTGGTCTGCTTCGGCAGGGAAACTTTGGGTATAGAGTAGGTTTCCGCGGGAGAATATGACTAGTCCGTACCCCGTCCGTGATTGGAAGAGGGGTTGTTCTAGAATAGGATTCTTTTGTCAAAGTTACGTGTTTGGCACCAGAGTCATTCACCCTTGTCTATTTCGGTAGACATTGCCGAGGAAGTGTTTTGTTTGAAAGATTAACGAGACAATCTTTGGGTAACCTGAAAGAGGTAGGCCTCTCCCGGTAAAACAAATGTTTTATCTGCAAATTGAGGGGTAACTTTGAAATCGTACTTTATACCTGGGGGCATGCAAACCTTTCGGAGTGCAAGCAAGGGGCGGCTATTTATTTTTTAAAATTTTTAGGTCCTCCCTTTAAACCTGTAGGTCTAACCCTTTAAACTCGTAGGATTAGTCGTTTCCGAACTTGCATAAAGAAAGGATCTGGAGCAAAGCTTAGTGAGATGAAGCTCCATAAAAAATAGAATCTTGATGAGACACTCTTATCATATGACTGGGTAATCGAGCAGTTTTAACGCGGAATTTATGCTCGTTAAAAAATAGAAAAGCGATATCGAGCAGTTTTAACGCGGAATTTATGCTCGTTAAAAAATAGAAAAGCGATTGTGAGCAAGCTTTCCCCTAGAGTTCAAGCTCATTAAAAAATGAACCTATCCTGGTAAATAACCACTGTGAATGTAATATCATCAGCCATCAAAGCCTTGGTCGTGTTTGCACCTGCCACCTCCACTTTTCATTTGGCCGATCGTTCACCTCCATATGATTGTTTACCCATTTTGAGGAACAGCTGCAAAGAGTGATTTCACCTAGCCATCCTTGTGACACTGCCGTGATTGGAAAATTCCAACCTGTACCTGGAATCAGTTGTTATCCCTGTTTATCACTCGTTCCTCAAAAGACGAGTCTTCTTTAAGCTCTTTTCAATTGACTCGTAAAATATGAAAAGATTGCTGAGTTTTGGCCTTCCATCTCGTTAAAGGACATGAAGAGCCATCCCTCCTCTAGATTTTAATCTTTTTGGACCTGAGGGATTATTGCACAAAAAGATCGAGCGCTTGTTTTGTTCGGCTCGTTAAACCTATCGAAAACTCATCCCTTCTGTATTGTTTTATACTTTTTCGGACTTAAGGGATTAGATGACGAAAAAGGAATTTTGGAGTTGACTTTATGTACCTTTTCAGACTCTCTAAAAATGAAAAGGACCGAGTTATCCTTGTCGTTAGACTCGTTAAAAATCATTAAATAGCGACAAACTTGTCTTTAGACGAGAACGAGTTTCACTATCGCTAGGCTCGTTAAAACATAGCGATGGGCTTGCCCGAAGGGCAGGTTATAGAACAAGCATATGTTATCCTCCTCAAGCTTGACAAAAATAAAGAGGTACTGGTCAGCAATGACTGGGGAAAAATTGGGAGAAAACTAAAGAAAACTTTGATGGTAGCAGGTCGCTCTTGAACATGACACTTTTCCTCCGTACCACAATCGGGTTGGGTTGTTTCATTCACCGGTCACATCACCATGGTCTCGCCATACCATCCATATTTGGGGTAATGCTACCGATCCATCGTATCAGTGTCGCCATATGTTCAAGAGAAGTCGTTCAGAAAGAGTCAACCGGGTCCCATCAACTACCATACATTATCCTTCATCCATTCATGACCACCACCCTGAATCATATGTCACAGACCGTTTTCACCTCCATTAAAATCATTAGCTCCGTTCCGTGTCACTGATGTGGGATTCATTAAGGCCCTCCTTTGACGGATCGCTTCTTGTCGACATCAGCTCATTATCCAAGAAGTTGATCTAGGAACAACCCCTTCAGTACTTTGAAGCTTGCATGCCTCAATGGCAAGTTTCTCACTTACCGGCGACAGGTATACATCAATGACCTTTGACCAGAAGATTTTGCGTGGTGTTCGACGCCAAGTCCTTTATTCACACCACGTGAATTGTACTGCAGTACCTTGAGGGTCATTATCTTTATCGGTGATTCCTCTCATGCTTGTTAACGGTTTACATCATTGACCGGTAATCAAGCGATGTCTTTCCATGTTCGACTTCAGCGCAATTCTCACATGGATCGACTTGTACTTAGAGTGAAGATCGAACGAGTTTGAAGACCCCGGATCTAGTTTCATCCATCCGGCTGCGATATATATTCAGGAAAGATAAAGACATTTGACAAGTACATCATTGCAGCAGATGATCATCCTCTTCAAAGGATGATAATTTCGCCAAAATTATCAGTCTACCATCAGACGATCGTCTGTTCTATGTACAAAAATGAATTTACAAAGCTGAGCATGGGAATGCCCGCCTCAGCTAGATCATGAAAGCAGTATGAATCATAATGTATTGTATTTTATCTTATTACAGGTCTCCTCCCAGCAAATGGATGAACTTTGGACCCTCCTGGATAAAGCATTTCACCCGATAAACGGCCTCATACTTTAGGGGGCAACTGTTATAGACATTTTTGTGCCTTACAGCATTGAGCATGAAATGTCCATAATCTAAGGGATCCAAAGTCCCTAAACATGTTGTTCCTACCCCTAGAGGAACAAGGCTAACTAACCACAGCAATTCACAGAAGTTCTCCACCTGAAACCACTCAAAAACAAGTCAATTCAGGATCATGTCAACTGCTCCACTGAGCATCTGCGCTGAATGTCAACTGCTACACTGGCTACCTGCGTTGAATGTCAACTCCAACACTAGCTACCTGCACTGAGCGAGTTTGGACAAGTGGCAGACTCATTCCTCAAGGTGTCAATGCTCAGGAAGCTTCCAAAATGACACTTGCGTCAGGGAATTCGACTGGTGATGAGTAAGAGGTTCCAAATCTCCAAGTGGAAGCAAGAGCCTCCAAGTGGACTCAAGAACTAACAGAGGGAGAGGACACTAGTCAGATCTCAAGCTGACTCATCCTCTCTCCAAAATAACTATATATAGATCTCTCCTCCATGAGATCTAGAGGCTGGAATTTTGTTATTGCAAAGAATTGCTGTTGGTTTGAGACTAGAAACATTGGGTGCTTAATGCTTTGAAGGGAGCTGAAGAAGGAATTCCATTCTGCTGGGAAGGAGATGCTGGATTGGAGCCCTCTGGGTTGTATCTCTTCCTGAACCTTGTTATCAATCAATAAAGCTATCTTGGTTTTCTCCTATATACTGGTGTATTTGTATGATTGCATTAGTGTATTTGATTTACTTCTAATCCTGAATCATTTATGAATATGAATATTTGCCTTTGTGTTGTGTTCTTCTCTTGTCGCAAGTAGTTGTTCTCTTGTCACAGGTAGCTGTTCTCTTGTGATCTCGTGGGAATCAAGTAGCTGTTCTCTTGAGCAAGCGAGGAGGCAAGTAGTTGTGAACACCCAAAGAGAAGAGGATCTAGATCGAGGGACAAATGGAAGACAACGGTAAGTCTATCGATCTCCCCTCTTTCATATTTCATAAAGGAAGAAACCAGAATAGCTCTATCTGTTTGTTGCTAAGGCACTGTCACACCTTAGGTGGAGAGGATCGTCCTGCATAAGCATTTTTCCCCACAACACCTGTAAACCCATTTATTTTGCAATCTTGTTTTACCTGCAAGCACCTGACTAAGTCCCAAGTCTGGTTGTGTGCTAAGGATTCCATCTCTTCTTTCAGGGCTTGCTCCCACTTCTTCCTAGTTTTTACCTGCACTTCTTCTTCATAGCATTCTCGTTCACCAGAATCAGTCAACAATACATAATATAATGAAGGAGAGTATCGTTCAAGGGTCTACTTATCTTGGTAGATATTCTAACACCACTTTTAGGTGTTTGAAGTGCGTGTTTGTGTGGTTGTTATTATTGTTCTGGCTATTGATCATTATGATTTTCAGGCACCTTCACTTTTTCTGTGATGTCATCAAGGACTGTGTATTCTCTGTTTTCTTTTTCCCGTTTCTTTTCTTGCATCTAAT
Organism: Pinus tabuliformis; assembly: GCA_031772625.1. NCBI lineage: Eukaryota > Viridiplantae > Streptophyta > Pinopsida > Pinales > Pinaceae > Pinus > Pinus tabuliformis. The sequence goes on from CM062811.1 coordinate 890,690,047, forward strand.
CCTTATACAAAACCTTTTCATTGAATATGACATCTCTGCTCCTAATGATTTTGTGTTTTTCATAATCATAAAAGTGAGAACCAAAATTATTAAGACCATATCCAATAAAGGTACATTTCTTTGATTTTTCCTAAAGCTTTGTTCTATTTTCTTTATTAATGTGGACAAAGGCTTCACAACCAAAAGTCTTTAAAAATGAGTATTTTACCTTTTTACCTGTCCAAGCTTCCTCTGGAATACCACCATCTAAGGAACTTGAAGGCCCTCTGTTTATTAGATAAACAGCAGTATCTACAACATTTTCCCAAAATTGTAAAGGCAACCCTGCATGCAATTTCATGCACCTTGCACGCTCCATGATTGTCTTGTTCATCCTTTCTGACACACCATTTTCTTGTGGTGTTCCTGTAACTATGTTCTCTCTGTGAATTCCATTCTCTGAACAGTACCTATCAAACTCTTTGTTGCAATATTCACCTCCATTGTCTAATTTGAGGCACTTCAACCTTTTTCCTATCTCATTTTCAACCAAATCTTTCCATTTCTTAAAGTATCAAATACATCAAATTTATTTTGAATACAATAAATCTAGGTTTTTCTGGTTGCATCATCAATAAAAGTAACATAATAACGAGAGCCACCGAGAGATGATACCTGAGCAGGTCCCCATACATCTGTATGCACAAGCTCTAATTTTTCGCTCTTCTTTCCTTTTCCAACTATGAGGAATCTGACTCTCTTATGTTTTCCATAAACACAATTCTCACATAATTTTAAATCAACATGCTTCAAACCTGGCAACAAATTTCTTGAGTGAAGAATTTTCATCCCCTTCTCACTCATGTGCCCGAGCTTATGATGCCACAGTTTTGTATCTTCTCCTGTAGAGGTTAAAGCATTAACAAAATTAGAAATTGTTGAAATATGGCAACAAGAAATATTCCAATTTAATTTGTCCTTGAATTAACTTGTGAATTAAAATCGAATTTAGTCTTAGCAGCTACTTGGAAATAATTAATTAATTATTTTAAATTAATTAGTTGGAGAAATTCAAGTTAGAAGTCTTTCCGAAGTCATGAAAGAGTTATCCCTTAAATTAAGGAGATAGATTGAATTATATTTGAGTTGTAATTAGTTAACTCTGTTTACTAAGTTAAGTTCAGTTAAATTAGTTCCAAACTGTTTGAGGAACTAATAGCGAGTTAACAGTCAATTGATGCATTAATGCACTCAACCAGTGCTACTCTAGTTAACTGAAGATTCCCTTATCAAAAACTCATGCATGTCTATTCTGAGAAAGACCCAGTTGAGATTAAAGTCAAGTATAGTGTACTATCAGTTGCATGTGTTTTTCTCAAGGAGAAAACTCATGCATGCAATCAAGGATTTATCCTTGAGGATTGCAATTTTTTAAGGAGGTTTTCCACTTGGTTGAAGGTCAATCATCCACAAGGAACAGTGAAAGGAAATAGGAGCTTGGAGGGCAGAGAAGAAGGCTGGAGAGAAGCCAATATTTCCTGTGAGCATCTATGAGGATTGTACTGAGAGCTGGCCAGCTGTGAGAGCTAAGGCTTTGTATAATTCCTATGTATTTCCACCATGTATGATAATACAATAGTGTGGGGTTTTTAGTTGAGGCTTTCCCCAAAGTATTTTCATGTGTATTTTGCGGTTTATTCTTCTTCTTCTGGTTATATTGTTTAGCTCGATCTTCAAGATTTTTCAAATTGATAGTAGAAGTAGGTTATAGTATTCTACTTTGATTTATATTGCATTATCAAGTTAACCTACATAGGTTTTCTACAGAAATACCATTGCATAAATACAATGTACCAACCTTTTCTCCTTTTTCTATTACCAAGGATCCTTTAGTGACCTTCCGAGTTTTATCTGTAAAAGTAGTCACACAGCCTTCACCTCCCAACTACCCTGTTGAAATTAGATTTTTCTTCAGATCTAGAACATTCCTTACCTCCTTCAAAAGCCATTGATTTCCATTCTGATATTTTATGAAAACTGTACCCATTCCAATGATTTTACAGGGTTTATCATCACCCAATCGAACCTATCCAAAATCTCCTTGAACATAATCATGAAAATGTTTCCTATCAGGTGTGGCATGGAATGAGGCCCCTGAATCTACCACCCAAGCATCAATAATATTTTCTAATGAAAGAATCAAAGCATCTTGCAACACATCACCTATCACATTCGCTTCATGATTGTTTTCTTGTTGCACATCTCCTTCTTTTCCCTTCCGAGACTTGCAGTATTTCTTCAGGTGTCCTTTCTTCCTGAATTTCCAGCACATTATCCCCGATCTAGACTTGGATCTGCCTTTCCTTGACTTACTGCGATATCATGGGCTCTTTCCTCTTTCCATTTTTCTTCCCCTAGTCTCTGCAATCAAAGTAGTACTTGATGTCTCACCAGTGCCCCCAGTGTAATGGCTCAATTCGAGGTACATGCCTCCCAAGCTTCATTTCATGGACCTAACTAGAACTACTAAAAGATCAACTACTCATGCGACGAAAATGCTCCGATGAGACATCAGTAATGCTTTTCTCGCTCTTCTAAAAGATCAACTACTAATTATGGTTTTAATCTCCTTCCATTTATATTAATGTAAATAATTCATTGTTTTCCTATATATGATGTTGTTATTTCATATATTTCAATACCATGTTGATCTATTAAATGAAGTATTTAGATGATACTGCATAGATCTCGTAGTTTCTTGGCTTGTGTTATCTGACTGTGTAGGTTTTAATTTTGGCATTCAGAGCTGGAATTGGAGCTTCCAAGATAAAGAAGGAGTGAAGTGTGCGAAGGATTCTAGGTAGGCCTCACTACATTATCTATTTACTTTAAGGAAAAGACTTGAGTTCCTTGTCTCTCTGTTGTTCTAGGTTAGCCACCGACCTAGGGGAGATACTTTTGTCCACATTCGTAAATCTCATATAACAGTTTGGACAGTCATGTAGGGCTATATTATGATGGTAATAACAGTACCTGATGTTCCTATGAGAAGGGCACGTAATATTATGTTTCTTATGTGGATCAATCTAGTGACACGAACAAAACATCAAGCAAATATACAAAGGGGGTGACGACTAATCATTGAAAAGCGTTAACTTTAACTTCGACTACAGCAATCACTGTTAATAATGAAGCTTCAGATAAAAAAGCTTCTTTATCAGATGGTGTCCAAGCTGCTACAACGGCTACATAGGTAGTTGAAAATAAAGAGAAGGAAAAATTAAAAGAAAATAATTTTCCCTCTAAAGGAAATATATTGGCTAGTAAGAAGTATACCAACAATGTCTTGATGATGTGGAAGCAACATAATCATGAAGGGCAGGTTGCTCAGATTGTCCTAGATGATGATTCCTTTATAGAAACATTTCCCCAACTCTTCATATGAGAAGCATAATAATAATAATAATGGAAATATGTCTAGTAAAGGTGTAAGTGCTCCAAAATTTAATTCTGACATTGTAAATGCCAAAGAAGCTAATCATGGATTGTCATCTATAGGACGTGGAGCAGGAAATCCATTTGGTGGTAATTATACTCCATTTAATAGTGCAGTAAAGCCAAATATTGTGCCTATTAGTAATGGTGTTGGTGGTACAATAAGGGATGTGATTAGAGAATCAATAAGAGGAGTGGTGTGAACATATGTAAACTTTCCAGGATCTACTAGCGTAATACCATCTAGATCATCAATTGTTAGACCAAGTTTTGCTCTCGAGGCTAGTACAGTTTCAACTCCATTCAAGATATATGCATATGCATTAGGTTCTTATGTACCTATTTATGGTGTTGTATGTCGCCAACATTGTAAGGGGATCTACCCAATGTGAAGCTCCAATTAGACCTCACATTGTTTGGTGTAGAAGTCTCATTCGGTCATATGGTCCAGCGATAGTTGGAATTTTTTCTAGGATATGCCTTGGTTACAATCAAACATAAGAGAATACAACCCCTCCTTGGGTCAGCAAGAATGCGTTCTTTGTGAGACACTCAATGTAAGGAGGGAGACTTGCACAAATGGTGAGGGAAATGAGTCACCAATTAGAAAAGTAATAGTACTATCCTAAAGAGGGGCCCGGGGATAAAGAGAAAAACTTTTGGAGTACATGTAGATTAGTCCACATAATAAACAACAACCATTAAAGCATAACAACATTTATTCAATAACAACCATAACTAAGCAATGAATTATGTCATTAACGTGGTATGTAAATAAAGCAACATATACCATAAACATAACCAGAATAGTCCAACTATATCTACAATACATGTATGAAGGAATTTCAGCTCATTGAGCTTCTGGTTATAAGTGTAAGATACCAATTACACTATTACATGAATGAAACGATGTATCCAATAGTGGAACACAAAGCCATGACTTTCTTCTCCAAAAAATAATCTATCTCCTATGCATTACAAAAGAAGCCAAGGATAAGCCTCTCAAAAATCCCATTTTCTCTTGAGTTATGAGGAGCTATTTATAGCAAACACAATGACCTTTGAGCTTCCCATGACTCTTTGACATCTATGATTGTTCACATTCTAGCATAACTCATTACATTCCAATGTGTGGCTTTTCATATTCCACATGTGTCCCTTGGACTTCATTACATAACATTCATTACATAAGAAAATTTGCAAATGAGACGATGGCCTAATATGACAAAATTTCTAAAAGGACAAAGACTCATCAAATGGATAAATTATTTGCTTCTTCATGGAGTTCATTTGTGATGTGAGTGTGTCATGCTCTGAACTCCTTTGTGATGTCATCGATCCAATCTAGCAAGTCCCCTTTGTAGCGCATCTTCACCTCCATTGCCTTTATTTGTATGTGCTTGGAGCTTGATTGTAAATTATTCCACAACCATGAAAATTTCATGTGCATTTTAACTAGTGAAAAGGCATAATGCTGAATAAAATATTTGGTTACCTTTAAACCTTCCTGTTCCATTGCATGCTTTATTTTTTCAATGTAATCCTTGATCTCCTGGAAGACGATCTCCCTGCCTCTTATTACTTCAAGAGATCTAATGGAGAGCATCCTGTGCTTTTGTGTGGGAGACTCAAACCCATTATGCAGTCAGTTGTAGGAAACCATAGTGTTAACCCACTGTGCTCCAAGATAAAAGTAGTTCTATAGGTGGAGTCTCAACTGAACTCTGTCAATTTCTGCGATAGTATTATTCTTCTTTTCTAAATGTTGCGGAGCATCCACATATTTTCCAGTCCACTCCTGCATCTGGTCAACTACTTTTTTTTTCTATCTTCAAGATTTTCACCACTTCCTATGCATTCTTTTGAATGCCAATGAGAGGAGCCACAACCTTTTGTATAAGTATCATCTCATCATATATTCATGCCATAGTATCCTCCAGTGGTCCAAACTCTTCTAGCATGGTTGACTGCCATTCTGCAGTACTGAAGTTCTGTGATGACAGTCATTGGTTCTCCACTATGATATGTTCTACCTATTGCTTTGTCACAACTAATTCTCTTCTCAATCTAGCATTCTCACCCAATAAGTACTCTGAGTTATCATGTGTCGTTGTAGTGAATGCAACATTTTCCACCATAACTACCCTTGAATTTCGTCTAGTGTTGGAAATGATCACCCTCTCTCTAGACACTGAGACTGGATTCTAAGGATCTTGTGGGAAGTACATGTGAATTTTTTGTACGATCCTCTTCTTCAGTTGATCAAATGTTGAATTTCATACATCCATGACTCAATTTACTAGTGGAGGTGTAATCCCAATCTCTCTAAATGGAAGATGACCACCTGTGAGGGGATTCTTCCCTGGAGTACTTGGTTCTTCCTCCATTTTCTAGATGGTATCTTCTTCCTTGAACTTCTCTTCTTCCATCTCCTGAGTCAATTATTATGCTTCCAATCTTTGTGTTGCTTCATCCTCCTGGGATTTCCTCTGTTGTTCTTCTTCTATCCTCCTACTCTCTTCTTCTTATTATTATTATTCTTTATCTTCAAGAAACTCATCTTGCTGAATCTTCCTCTCCTCTTCTTTTGCTTTTCCTCTCTCCTTCTCTGCTTGTCTCGCCCCTGAGCTTAAGGGATCATATTTCCATTTCTTGTTGCTCTCGTCCGTCGAGGAATATCTGATCCTTTTCTTGGGAGCTAGTTTCCTTAATTGAGGTGTTATCTCCTCCTCCTAGTACTCTTGCAAATATTGATTTGGTGGATCATGGGGTGAACTGGCCTCCAGTAGTGGGTGTGTCTTATTCTAACATTGTACCAGTTCTTTATATTTTCATCTTTGGGTTTGGATATTGATGAATACCCCATTTTATGACCTATCCTTTGACAATGTTTCCTGAAAATTTGCCTTAGATAATATGTATAGAAGTCTTTGGTAGCTAAGTGTAAGTGATACAACTCTTTTATCTTTGTTGGTGCAACATTTTGAATGTTTAATTCATACAATCTGAGCCTTAATAGAAAGTGTTGACGATGTTGGACCCACCAACATTTATGGGATCTCCCTAATATGAAGTCCCAATTAGAACTCACATCGATTGGTGTAGGAGTCCCATCCAGTATAAAGACCTGGTTGTTGAATCCTTAAATATTTTCCTTGGCTCTAACTGTTAGCAAGAGAGAGGGGTACAATGGTACCTTCTAAAAGCAAGAAGGTGTTCCTGGCAAGTCTTCAGTTGTAAATGTGTTAAATTTATTCTACTACAGATAGGGGAGTAAAGTGAGTCTCTAAGAGAGAGGTAGTAGTACCACCCAGGAAGAGGAACACATGAACCAGAAGGATCCGTCTAACATCCAGCAAAATAGTCCACAAAGGATGTGATGTTTGTTACAACCAACAAATGAAAAATATATGTATAATACCCTACGGAGTAGTCCACAAGGATGGGACAACAATAACAACCATTAAAGCACATTCTCAATAAGATAAGTACTAAAGAAACCGAAATAGTTTAACTATCTTAGCACGTGTGAAAGGAAACATGAAGTACAAACATCCGCAAAATAGTCTTACAAACATTCATAATCCATGCATGAAGAACGTGTTGGACTTGAAGACTTTTGTTATTAAGTAAAATTTCCAAGACACGTGTTTACAATGAACATCACTAGCCCCAGTAGTGGAGCATTGGAGCCACTCATTTCTCCCCAAACGAACTAGCTTATCTCTCTAATACATTGCAGGAGGAGCCAAGCTGAAAAGTCCTTTTCTCATACAATGAGGGAGTATATATAACCAAGGGGTGATGCTTCCCCTTATGACTCTTTGACTAACCCCATGACTGTTTAAATTCCCATGACTTTTCAACTTTACATGACTCTTCGTATTCCACACATGTCCTTTGGACTTTCACTTTACAATACACTTATGAAACATATGTTACATCATTGGCCTCAACGTGTGGCATGTGACCACTCATGACATGACATGACACTGCTGACATGGACTGCATGATTATGTGTAAATGCCAAGCCGATGTTGCTACTAAGTACTGAGTGTTTGCATCTTCTTTTCACCTCCATATGACTTGGTGATAAGGAATCTTCAATGATCTCGAGTCTTGAGTTACAACCACAAATTGATGTTCCTTTTTCTTTTCTTGATTGATCAACTTGTGTGTTCAGCTACAAGTGTGTATTTCAACATGCTTCCCTCCTTCATATCCTTCTTCATCATCTTTCCATGGTATGGTAGAGTTCCTACATTTGTAATTCACTCATGATGATATGACATTAGTCTGAAAACCCCCTAGTCTAAGATAATGCATTTTGATCCATTAACTAAGTCAGAACGAGGTGATATTCCAGGAGAGAGGGCTCAGTGACTATGTAGCTGTGCAATTCAAGAAGCTAGGGGTGGGGCTTGAACCTTGAGACTATGCAGTGCACATTTCAGGTAGGATTGAGGGAAAAATTTGCGTAGTGTTGAGAGCTAGTGGGACAGGCTGAGGGGACGAGCACTGAGAAGACTTACTGTGCAATTATGGGATACAAGGTAGGTTGGGATACTATGCAATTAGGAACTTCTAAATCTTAGGGAATGAGCTTGACGCTTGTGATTACTCAATGCTCGGTGAAGGCCAAGTCGAGAGGAAGTATTGTGCAATTTTGGACGTCAAGGTCGAAGCTTGAGCACAAAAACTGTGCAGTGCAGTACTCCTGGAAGGCAGGAACTACGCGTTGTGCAATGCCAAGGGTCAAGGTCAAAGATAGAGGACTAAAATTATGAAATGTACAGTTCAGGGAGGCCAGATGAAGCCAAGTTTTTTGGTCAGGAACCCTTCTCATACATGGCTAAGTGTAAGACTGGTTAGACATGTACAACCAATGACGACAAGGGCGACACTTAAGATAGACTTTGCAATCACAGTGACGACACTTGTACAACAGTGTTTAAAACTTTATGAATGAGTGTGATAGGTGTTTACATAACTATAAAAACTCATATATAGAAAGATAGACCCTTGAAACCATCTGAATAGGCTTCTAAACATTATACAATAGCCAATCATGCCAAAAGACGATAGTTTACCCAACTTGCAAAGGGAGCATAATACTTCAAGAAATTTCACGAAATAAGCTTCGGTGTTTGTGACAACAATGTACAAGACCAAGGAAGGCTTCAAAATTGAATGTAAGCCAAAATTTTGGAGGGTGTTGTAGTAGCTAGTAAGCTACAACACTTTGCGACACACTCGTAGAATTCCAACTTCTCTGCCTCGGTTAACTTCTTTTGTGCAAGGCCTTGGTTCGTCAAGGAGTATTGATTCATTGTGAAAATTAATCTAGTCTACCCTCTTACGCCATGAATAGACATGGTCCCCTTTATGCCTTCTTGGTGGAACACGACATAAGATTCAATGATATCACAATGTTTTGAGTTGGGAAGGGTAGTGTAGCTTGCGAGCTTAATATTTCATAGTATAATTTTCCATCTCTGGTGTTGCTCCGTTGTCAACAGTACTAGAAAATGCCCCATCGAAGTCACGTAGGAACACAAAAATTTCTCTGATTCCAATGAGCCTAGACAGTACCCCAGTAGAGTTGCTTGCTTCACCTCTCTGCGCAAGAAGCATTTCTCTTCTTTCATCTTTATTTATTTATCTTAAAGAGGACTGCGCATCGGCACTTATTCATTTGGGCAGAAGAGGGATCCTGACTTATTGAGAGCAAGAGAGGTTGTTCCTTCAAAGAATCATATAGATAACTCTTATTTAGGTTTGCTCATTTAGATCTTTCCCCTTCTCCTCTTCTACTAATTGGATAAACATGAAAACACTAAAACAAAAAACCGGTTGCACACACAACGTTTCCTGAATAGACATAGGTTCATGGTTAGATCAAAACTCTCCTTACAGACAAATTGTAGTTTCCGTCGGAACTTCATCAACCAAAAGATATAAACAACACAAGGAAGATGGATAGGAGGTTAGCCAAATGTTGAAGTTTCACAAGACTCTTTAGAGTTCGGTCACACACATACTAAGAAGCCACAACATGTTCATGCACAACACTTATTCACATGATGAAAACAAAGAAAAATTCAAACAAATAAGAAAGAAAAGACTATGTACAAAGTGTAGGGAACAACCCCAAATCATCACTGAAAATAATGTTTTAAGTCTTTCCCATTGATAGGGACAGAGTCAATATTCGTGTCAAGTGATTGAAGATGATAAGTGTGTTGGGCAAGCTTTTTGTGGACAGTGAATGGCCCAATACACAAGGATTGAAACTTAGTGTGTTTTTCTTTGTCATCGTGGGCTTTATCCCACTTCAAGACTAAGTCACCCACATTGAAGTTGTTCTTCCCTGCAAACATCTTGTTTTTTTATATTTGTTATATTCTTTCCACAACTAAAGTTGTCCTTCCCTGTGATAGCCCCCCATGTTCGTTGCGTCGGGTGCAACAGGGGGTCACAAGGGGGCATATACCCCCTTGTTGGGGGGCTTTCAAGGGCATGGTATCCACCCTGCACAAAGTTCTGGGCAGCACCCCAGGAAAGAATTTTTTGGACCCTATATTAGATCGATAGACCTACCTATGGTTTTGTGCATGGGTTTGGCACATGGTTTTGGGCATGATGGTTTTCTGCCCATGGTATTTTGTAGATCTAGTCAAGGGAACTATGGTTATGTTCTAATCTAGGGTTAATGGATTGGGGTTTATGAATGCTTCGACATGTATATATGTCTATTGTAACATTGAAAGAAACATAATGAAAATCAATCTAGTAGTCCCGGTTTTGGGATCTAGGGGAAAATCTCTATGTATTTGGTTTATATTCTCGTCGTTGTTTATTTTCTATTTTTAGAATTCATCTGTAGGTAATTTATGTATAGGGTTAAAAACTACATTTGGTATCGGAGTTGTTTCGGCTTCAAGGAGACACCTTTTCTGTTGAGGGGTTTTTCTCGGGTCTGTGGCAGACCATGTTCAATGGGAGATCTGTGGGATTGATTCTTGCGATGAAAGAAGATTGCAAGCAGTGGAAAGATAGAAATTGAAAAATTTAATGGTCAGATTTTTTAGTTGTGGAAACTCAATATGGAGGATCTATTGGTGGATAAATATCAGTGGATCGCAGTAGATCTAGATACTAAACCAATGGTAATGTTAGATGAAGACTAGGAAAAGTTGGATCAAAAATAAAAGAGCACAATATGGTTGTGTATCTCATATTCATTATTGTCAAATGTATCAGGGGAAGCTACAATGAATTTTGGGGGTGGAGCCTGATTATCTTCTTTATTCAAATGTATCGCCGCATTGTACCTCAATTCGTAATGGGGCGGAAACACTTCCCATTTCTTCACCACCAGGGGGGGGAATTTTATGAGCCCGCCCTGGCAGGGGTTCGGGGGCAGCACCCCTGAAGCAAAAAATAGATCTAAAATTGCCTTGTAAAATATTGTAATTTCATATTCAACATGGGATGTTCATTAGGCACATGATTTGATGGTAGAAGTTATGTTTAATTTAGTGTCTTTTTCCCTAGAAGGCAACCTCGCGCTATATATGAGGGAATTGTACTGTGGCTGAAGATATGTGTATTCTGAGCGAGAAAGAGAGAGGAGATTGTGAGAGCGAAGGGAAAATTAGAGCAGATCTGTTGTAGGTTGTATCTCTTCATTTTGTTGGATAATATAAAAGGAAGGATTGGATGTTTCTCCATGGACGTAGCCGAAATTGGGTGAACCACGTATATCTGTGTCTCTCTTGTTTTATGAATTTTCTGTGTTTGTGTTTCTGCAATATTTTATGAGTGTCATTTCTCTGTAATATATAATTTTCTGCAATGAAGGCTTTATAGGACAAATTAGGGACTTTGTACCAATCTAAGTCTCTGGTGAAAAAATAGTTCCTATGGAAAAAGCTATATAACTTGAGGATGAAGGACGGAGACTTAGTGACAGAGCATCTGAATGCCTTCAATACTATGGTAAGCCAATTTTTATCTATTGATATTAAAATGTCAGATGAAGATAAGTGCATCATTTTGTTGTGTTCTCTACCAAATTAGTGGGATAGTATGGTTGTTTCAATAGGTAGAAATACAACTACTTTGAAGTTTGATGAAATAGTCTCCTCCTTGCTGTCGGAGGAGATGAAACAGAAAATATGGAGGGCCAAAATGGAGATGCCTTGTTTATACAAGGACAGTCCTAGAATAGAAAAAAACTAAGTCCTCAAGTGGGAGATCTAGATCTAGAGGGAGATCTAAATCTAGAGGGAGATCTAATTCTCCAGGAAAAAGTGTAAAGGTGTGCTCGAAATGCAGAAAGGAAGGGAACTTCAAAAAGGAATGTAGATATAAAGCTCCTGAGAAAGGAAAGGGATCTAATGGTGCTCCTTCATCAGAAGTGAAAACAAACTCAAATGAAGGTGGGGATGTGTACTTGGCTTCTTGTTCAAGTACACATGTAGATCATGAGGCATGGTTGATTGAATCAGGTGCATCCTTTCACTTCACTCCCCATAGGGAGTGGTTCTATGAGTATGATCAATATGATGGTGGTCATGTCATCTTAGGGGATGACGGGAAAGCTAGAATCATCAGACGCAAAACATTCAAGCTGAATTTGAAGGGTGGAAGGATTGGAACACTTCCAGGAGTTCTGCATATTCGTGCATTGGCTAGAAATATTATTTATGTAAGCAAGATGGATGATACAGGTGTAAAAACAGTGTTCAAGAAATATGCCTGCAAGATGGTTCGAGCAGCATTGGTATTGATGTGGGAGTTTGGACTGGAATTTTGTACAAGCTTCTGTGTAGTATTGTTATTGATGGGTGCAATAGTTTTGTGGTTCCTGAAAGTGGAGCAGAAAATCTAGTGGTCTCTGGAGAGAAGACCATGCTATTGCATCAAAGGCTTGGAAATATTGGAGAGTAGGGCCTTCGAATACTTCATGGTAATGGTATGGTAGAAGGTATGTCTAATTTCTCTCTAGATTTTGATTTCTATGGACATTGTGTATATGGGAAGCAAAATTAGGTGAGTTTCCCCTCTGGTGCTAAGAGGGTGAAATGGATATTAGATATTGTGCAAAGGACCTGTGTCGGTTCCATCACTGGGTAATTATGTGTACTATGTATCATTTATAGAATTCTTCTCAAGGAATACATGGATATATTTCCTCATAAAGAAATCTGAAGTCTTTGATGGGTTTAAAGAATTTAAGGCTCTGTCAGAAAACCAGATAGAGATAAAGATAAAGGTGTTGAGGACAGATAATGGTGGATAGTTCTACAAGAAGGAATTTGAAAGGTTCTCTAAGAAGTGTTGTATAGCATGGCAGAAGACTACTCCATACACACCTCAACAAAATGGAGTTGCAGAAAGAATGAACAGGACGATTATGGAAAAGGCATGAAGCATGCTCAGTGGTGTCGGGTTAGGACAGGAATTTTTGGAAGAGGCACTAGAGACTACATGTTACCTGGTTAATAGATCATCTTCATCAACTTTGGAGGATAAGACTCCACATGAGGTGTGTATTGGTAAGAAACTCTCTCTTTCAAATTTGAGGGTATTTGATTGTGATGCATATGTACATGTTCCAAAGGAGAAAAGAACCAAGTTGGATAGTAAATCTAAAAGGTGCATCTTTATTGGGTATAAGGATTGTTTAAAAGGTTATAATATTTGGAAACCAGAAACAAGGAAGCTTGTGTACAAACGAGATGTGGTGTTTAGAGAGGTGAAAAATGTTATTAAACATGAATTCCTAACAAAGGAACCTGAGAAGATAGAGTTTGAGCTAAAGGAGGAAGAATTGGACTCTACAGAAAAACAAGAATCGAAAGATGAAGAGCCACAAACTCCAGTTGTGAGAAGATCAATTCGAGAAATAAGGCATCCATAAAGGTATAGTCCATATTCTTATTTTTTTCAAAATTTACTCTATCTATTACTGGCGATGATCCCAGAACTGTCAGGGAGGCAGTAGATTCAGAGGATGGAAAACTCTTGAAAGAGGCCATGGCTAATGAAATTCCATCTTTGGACAAAAATGAGTCTTGGGATATGGTGGAGTTGTCGGTTGGAAGGAAATCCATTGGAAGAAAATGGGTGTTTAAGAAGAAGATGAATGTAGAAGGCAAGATGGAGCAATACACATCTCGGTTCGTAGAAAAATATTATTCCCAGGTGTCAAGAATTAATTTTGGTGATATTTTTTATCTTGTTGCCAAGGTAGCTTCTATTAGATTACTTTTATCTGTTTTTGTTGCTTTTGATTTCAAGGTAGAATAGATGGACATGAAGATGGAATTTATTCATGGGGATCTGGAAGAAGAGACCTACATGAAGCAATCTGAAGGTTTGCTATGAAGGGAAAGAAATAATTGTATGCATGTTAAAAAAGTTGTTGTATGGGTTAAAATAGTCACCAAGGATGTGGTATCATAAATTTGATATGTATATACGGGGACTTGGCTTCACTAGAAGCAAATTGGATCACTGTGTATATTTTAAATTAATTGGTGACTGTTTTATCTATCTTGTCTAGTATGTGGATGATATGTTGCATTGGAAATGACAAAGAAATTATCCAAAATTTGGAGACCCAATTTTCCTTCAAATTCGACATGAAGGATCTTGGTGCTGCAAACTATATTTTGGGCATGGAAATTGAATGAGATTGGGCAAAGAGCAAGATCTGGTTAAACTTGAGGAAGTATGTCGAGAAAATACTGCAACAGTTTAATATGCAGGATAGTAAACTGATGAAGGTTCCTATTCCTGTAGATGTAAATTTATCTGTTGAATAGTGTCCCAAGACACAAGAACATGAAGAAGAAATGTCCCGTGTTCCATGTGCAAGTGGAGTTGGTAGCCTGATGTATTCAATGGTCTGTATTAGACCAAAAATTACACATGCAATGGGGGTATTAAACAGTTTTATGTCAAAACCAGGTAAGGAGCATTAGACAGCAGTGAAGCAGGTTTTCAGGTATTTGCGTTACAGTAGTGATTATGGTATTGTGCTATCAAGGAATACTAGTACTGGACAAAGTTTTGGATAGTTGTGGCTTTTTTGATGCAGACTAGGCTGGAGATCTAGATAGGAGAAGATATGCAAGTGGGTATGTGTTTAACCCATTTGGAGGTGCAGTCAGTTGGATGAGCAAGAGATAGTCTAGAGTGGCACTTTCAACTGCAGAGGAAGAATACGTGGCATCCATTAATGCAAGCAAGGAATCATTTTGGTTGCAGATATTGTGTTTAGGTATGGGGTTAGTACAACGAACTATAAGGATAGACTATGATAGCCAAAGTGCAATTTTCTCAACAAAGAACCCTACGTATCATTCAAAGACAAAGCACATTTATTTTCAATTTCACTTTGTGAGGGATATGGTTGAGGACAAAAAGGTGTTGCTAGTAAAGGTGGACACTTTGAAGAATGTTGTAGATGCATTGACAAAGTATGTGAGCACTGAGAATTTTTTGTGGTGTAGAGAAGCAATGGGCATTGCAGGGCTAGACTGATGATTAAGCTCTCCTATAACCCCCTTTGTGGAAAAGAAAACAACAAGTGAGAGAATGTTGGGTGTGTTTTATATTATGTCCATGACGAGTTACATGCACGGGGGGTGACAGCGGGGGTGACATCTCCCTCTATTCGTTGTGTCGGGCACAACAGGGGGGTCACAGGGGGGACAACAACTCCCTTTGTTTATTGTGTCAAGCACAATAGAGGGGTCATAGGGGGCGCAGGCCCCCCTATCAGGGGGTTTCAGGGGGGCAATATCCCCCTTGCAAGAGGTCTGGGGTGGCACCCCGGGAAAAACAAATTGGACGTCGGACCTACCTGTGATTTTATGCATGTCTTTTGCACATGGTTTTGGGCATGATGGTTTTTTTGCCATGGTATTTTTTAGATCCAATCATGGGAACTACGGTTATGTTCTAATCCAGGGTTAATGGATTTGGGTTTATGAATGATTCGACATGCATATATATGTATTGTAAAATTTGAAAGAACATAATGAAAATCAATCTGGTAGTCCCAGTTTTGAGATCCAGGGGAAAATATCTGTGTATTTGGTTTATATTCTCGTCATTATTTATTTTATGTTTTTATAATTTGTCTGCAGGTAATTTTTGTACAGGGTTAAAACCTACACTTGTCGAACCACCTCTTGATATGGTTTTGATGAAGTGAAAATCTTTCTTTCGCTTTCAACCTTTCTTCCTGTAATTTTTGAAGGGTGTTCATCCTATGTTTCACTAATAAGCATGGCTTGCCTTGGGATTATTACGAAAGTTGGACAACAACAAATCATATTTTGGGCGTAGGATGGCTTCTTTTCTGTATACTGGGAAGTAAGGGGAGGTATCGAGAGAGGGATTTGGCATGAATTAGTCAGCACATAAAGAATTTACCCAAGCGGAGTGCCAGTTTTGTTGCTCAAAGAATATGGTCTTTTTGATGATACAGATGAGGTTCTTATTGGTGGATTTTGCAAGACCATTCCCCTGTGGATAATAATTAGTTGAATGTTTCAATACAATACCATTTTCCAATGCAAAATCGCAAATTCTTAGCAATGAAAAGTATGTTTCATTGTCGAAAACAAGTGAAGTAGGAATATCAAACCTGGAAAGGATGTTCAGCTGAAGGAAATTTATAACTTCCTGATCATTCACTTGTTTGAGTGGAACTGCTTCTGGCCACCGCGTGAAATAATCCATGGCAGTGAGAATATAATGGTGTTTCTTCAATGAATGCAGAAATATTTCTCCAATAGTATCCAAGCCCCACTATTGAAAAGGTTCTTCCACTGCAATAGGCTGCAATGGGGCCACTGACTTCTTGTTTCTGTCAGCACACCTCTGACAGAATGGACACTTGCGCTCATAAGCATTAGCATCCTTGAATAATGTAGGCCAGTAAAATCTGGCCCACATGAGTTTATGTGTTGTTGTGTTACACACAAAGTTTCCCCCGGTTGGTTCGTCGTGGAGATCATGCAGTACTTTCTCTGAATCATATGCTTCCAAATACCTAAGTAGTACTCCATTATGGTTCTTTCTAAAAAGCACCCCATGCACCATCTATTAAGATAATGCTTTGAGTTTGAGCGCCCTCTTTTTCCGTGTGAATAGATGGGAGGGAACGGTGTCATGCTAAAGGTATTGGCGCACACCTATGTATTGAGAGTTCATGACAGTAGTGGGAGAGGCTCGCTCAACATTGTACATTTTGATTTATTGCTCCCATCCTGAGAGATATTCTTCTTCCTTTGCGTCTATGGCTTCTCATGTTAGTCAACATAGACAGTGGCCCTTGATTGTGTGAACTGGTTTGAATTCTAAGTCATATTCTTGTAAACCTGTCATCCAGTTCACTCTTCTCTCCCCCAGCTCTTGTTGGACAAAAAATGATCTGACTTCTAGGTGGGGAATAAACATAATACATTGGATTTTTAAGAGATATGGCCAAAAGTGCTTCACAACCTCGTATACTACATAAGCCTACTTCTCAATGGAAAGATAATTGAGTTCAAGTCCTTGAAGACTAGCACTCATAAAAGATATATGTTTCTCATTATTCTGATCATCCTTTTATGTGAGCATAGGGACAAGAGAAGTGTCAAAAGCAAAGGTGTAGAGCAAAAAATATTTGTTGAATTCTAGGTTGTATAATGCAGGTGCTTCTGTGATAGCTTGTTTGATACAGGAAAACGTGTCCTTTTCCCTTTTTTCCTATCTATATACTACTTCCTTATTTATCATCTGCTGTATTTGTTTAACAATATGAGCGTAATCGGAAATGAACTTGCAGAGGAAATTGATGAAACTGATTTTCCCCATAAAGGACTGCGTAACATTTTTGTTCACTCGGAAGGGAATCTGCATAATTTCTTTGACCCTCTCTAGGTCTACTTTAATCCCACTCTTAGTGATTATGTGGCCGAAGAGGTTACCTCAGACACTGCAAAGATATTCTTCTTGGGATTAAGAGATATCTTCTACTTACGACATCGTTCAAAAATTTTCTTCAAGAGGCGTGTGTGATCGGATCTCTATTTGGAAAACACGGTAACATCATCAAGATAGACCACTACGCTCTGTCCAATCACCCCGGAATGTGATTTCCATGGCACGTTGGAATGTAGCACCATCATTAATCAACCCAAATGGAATTCTCTTAAATACGAATGTGCCCCACTTTGTGTGGAAAATCATTTTAAGTTTGTTAGGCTCTAAGACTAGAACCTGATTGTATCCTAAATATCCATCCAATAGAGAAAACATTTCTGACCCCGATACTCTTTGCAATATCTACTCCATAGATGACACAAGGTACTTATCTTTGTTTGAGGCGTGGTTTAGATTTCAGAAACCAACGCATAAGCATATTTCCCCAGACTTATTTCTTACCAGGACCAAGTTTGATACCCAGGTGGAGTGTCGCACTTTGTATATGATCTGAGCATCCAACAATTTCCTTAACTCTTTTTGAAGGAGAGGAAAAAGCATTGTATGTACCTTATGTAGATTTTTTTGAACTGGCTTGGCCCCTTCTTTTATCGAAATCACATGTTGGATAATTCGCATGTCATAATTTTTCAGTTCGTCATACCTCCATGTACATGCATCTCGGTACTGCTTGAACAAGTGGATAAAGGATTTTTGCTCCTGTGGTTTACAACAAGTACAAACATTAACAAACTTCATATCCTTTTATGTTCCCAAATTGATCTGCTTGTGTGACATCATGGAACTATGGGTTTTAGCATTAATAAGTCTCTGGAAATGGTTTTGCAAGTCATACAATTTTTCCAGTGATATCATTCCTTTCAGCATGAGATTTCCTTTTGTTGAGCTAGTTGCATCCTGCAATATTCTTTCGTGTGCATATTCATTAATTGTTGTGTCCTTGAAAACATCAATGTTTTTCATCAAGTGAAATATCTATTGGTCATCATTGAAAATGTGTAAATTAGTGATATTATCAGGAACTGAAGACTTATAAATAATTTCAACAGAAAACCCATCCCTTAATGGTGACAACCTAGCAGCAACATTTTCGAATGCATCCATAGTTGCGTTACGCATTCTAGGAATAGAAATAATATTAAAAGCTTTGAATTGTGAAATCAAATGCCATACCTCTTGTTGATAGATTTTAAGATGAGGTGACACACAATGTATGGTATCACGTACCTGTCACACAACAATAGTTGAGTCACATACTACTTTTAGGATTGCAACGTTGATGTCAATGGCTATTTGCAAGCCCTAAATGAGTGCCTCGTACTCTGCACTATTTTTCGTGCACTCAAATTGCAAGTAGCTAAATATCAGATGTTTTCTTTGTAGTGGGTCTATTAAAACACAACGAACTCCAGAGCCCTCCTGTGTTTTGGAACCATCAAAATATAAATTCCACATATCATATGTACAAGGACTGGGAACTACACTAGTATTATTATTAATATTAGTACTAACTATACAAATGTCATTTTCACCAGTTGGAGTAGGAAGGAGCTCCAACTTTGTATCTAGTGGGATTGGGGACAATTGCACAAGATAGCACCCCATTTGAGTTTCCAGGAAGAAATTTCCAAATATAAGTTCTGCAAAAGCCACTAGGTCATTATGTCCATTCAAGGAGTGACATTATGTTTCATGTATCTCTTTGAATTCACTCAGATATAATTATTTTTTCCCTTGTGCAAAAGCCATAAATGTGACCAGTTCGTAGAAAAGTACCCTTGTAGCTTTTTGGACTAGTCTATGCTCAACAATACTTCATATGCTTCTAGAATTTCCATAATCACTATGTTGATACATTGGTGGACTCGCTCATCGGATGATAAAAAGATTATCACATCTCTGAGTTCACTAACTGCGTGGACAATAGCCTTGTCTAGCTGAATGATTTATGCATCTATTTTGTCCCATTTTGTGTTGATTTTCTTGGCAACAGATAATGGAATTACGTTTACCGATGCACCAGAATCAACAAAGAAATTGTGTACATTGAAATTGAATATTTCAAAAGTTAATAGAAATGGAGGGTAGAGTGTATTTGCATCCATTTTCAAAGCATTAAGTATGGATTCGAGGGAACTAGAGGACATACCAGATCCCTTGTCTGAAGAAGCATCATTACCTGCGTCGAACTGGCCAAGTTCACGTAAGAGGATGTCTCATTGACTCGTGATATTTGTTAGTTTGAACATTAAGATATTTGTGCGAGCATTCTTCATGTCTTCAACTATGTTATAATCCAAAGTGGGAAAAATTGTCAAAGTGTATAGGGATGTGACTTGATTTGTGACTTCTAGAATGATGTTCTTACTCTTACTACTTACGGAAGTACTTTTCATTGTAGTTTTGTTTCCAGACTTGCTCTGAGTGATTTGTGTTGGGCTGACGGGCAGGTTGATTTTTCTTAACAGATTTTCTTTGAGTTTTTTCTTCATCAACTTTAGTCCAATGGTTGTCCCTTGGCTTCTCAGACTATACCGATTGGTTCTTTTCTAGGTCGTACAACCACTTGGAGGTTGTTTGTTGGCCATGTTATTTTGGGTTGCGAGTATGTAATTCAACATTTTACTGTGTTCCCCACACTTGGAGTCTCTTCGGTTGCAGGATTTTCTTGCTTTTCTTCTGCAGGCTCGATCTGCTCATCAGCAAGTACCGCATCAACAAGATGTGTAGAAATAACGCTCATGGTGTGTGTTGGTATCATCCCAAGACCCCTTTTTCCTCCTAAAACATATCATTTACCCATTCCTTTTCATCATATATCCCTTAGAATCCTTGGAAATTGGTTAGTTAATAGTCTTATAGTTATTAAAATGCATTGAAATTGATTTAGGAATTTTATGTTGAAGAATTAGAAGTTTTTGGTGAAATGGTTACAGGAAGTTCCAACATCCTGTAATTAGCTCATTGTTTGACATGTGGCACAAAAGCTGGGCTAGAATGAAAGGCATGGATGAAAAGTAGAATGTCCAAGCATGGACAAACACCTATCCTACAGCCGAATCGACCCTCCTACATGCGCGTTCAACTCAGGTCAAAGCATGGCACACTGGCGACAAAGGCAGAAACAGCAGCTCATTCTAATTTGATTTAGTTTTTGTTCTTTTTGAAATCAGTTAGGATAGAAACATTTTGAAAATCTCGATGTAATAAAAGCGGCAACGGCCATATTCCGAATGTACATTCATTTTCGAAATGACATGGTTGTAATAGATATATGTAAATACAGTTCAATGTAGTGAACGATGGTTAATCGTTGTATCATTCTGAAACAGAGTTTTTGAACTTAATACTAAGAACCCAGTTGCAGTTATGACTCGTGTCTAGTGCATTGATTTGATATTCGGTCGAATATAGTCTAGTGTACCTCTGGAACGCGGACGGGCCCTGCGTTCAACCGGTATACTGTCCTTTTCATTTTATTCGCACTTAGGGTATTATATGGTTTGCACAGTAGTTACGATTGATTGGATTTCGATTTCAATAGGTATTATATGGTTTGCACAGCAGTTACAATTAATTGGGTTTCGATTTCAATAGCTCTTGATTTCCATCGAATGTATATGGTTTGCATTTATGGTAATGCTGAACAGTCATCACTGAGATCTTGAAGTGCGTCCTGTAAGGGATTCGATCCCTGTGTTGTCTTTTAAAAGCACTGTCATGAACTTTGTTTTCATTTCAAAATCCATTTATGATCTCTGTATATTTTGATATTGTATAAATATTAGTGAATGCTGGGTGTTTACTGAACAAGGGTTTTATGTGTAATGTCTTTGTAAGGAGATTGAGATCATTGTTGCAGTGATACACAGTGTTTAGTTTCAGTGTGTAATTCAGTAAATGCATTTAATGATAGTATTGTAATCAGGTATATTAGCAGAGTGACCTGAGTGTTTGGATGATAGGTGACATACCCCAGTCTTCCGTAAAGAAGCCCTGTGACCTACATCATAACCACTTAGCCAACAATCCTTTATGTCTATATACTTTAGACGCATGCCTCTAAGCTTACGCATCCTGGTTGATAATAAATATAGTCTAGTCTAGTACCCTAGCTAGAACACTACATTTTGGCGCCGTTGCCGGGGAGGCGTACTTAAAGGATTCAGACAAAAAGAAAAAAATTTCAACACACAAAAATAAACAAAAACACAGTTAGAAATCATGTTCATTTATGCCTAGATTTAGAGACAGTCAAGGGAGATTTGTAAAAACCCCCCACCATCTAAAAACTAACCCATCATCATCAGGAGCAGACTCTCTAGGGAATACAACACCAGCTGAGGAAGTTATCCAAACATTGGCAGAAAAATTTTATTCAGGATAGAAACTTACTCTTATTGAGAGGGAAACTTTATTCACACATAAATCGCAGAAGAAGCACTTTCCTAGACCTTCTACACAAGGAGAAAGTAGTACAGTTACCGAACAATCTTCCTTCCTCCTTTTTCCACCAAGTGACACTGACACAGAGAGACCAATTATAATGGCTGAGGAAGGATCTGGATCAGTACCACGCCAAGGAGATGAAGAGGAGTCAACTTTTAAGTTCCCTATACATGAACCACAGGAGGATGAGGAGATCAAAATGAAAAACATACCCCCATCGGTGCTACCAAATTTCTATGGTATGGCTTCAGAGGATCCGGACTCATTCTTGTTCGAGTTTGAAATTGTATGTCGAACTTATGGCTATACAGATGATACCCATAGGCTTAGATTGTTCCCAGCCACATTAAAGGCATCAGCCTTAAAATGGTTCATGGGGCTTGGTGAGCATGCTATAGTTGATTGGGATGGTATGAGGAGAATATTTCTTAGGAAATATCAGCCTTATTGCAGATCCAAAGACTCTAAAGATGATATCTTTAGAATGAGTCAGCAAGAGGATGAAACCTTAGAGGAATATTTAGAACAGTTTGTCTAAAACTTACAAAAATCTAAACACCGAACTATGCCTCCTGATCTGGTCCACACAATATTCTTGAAAGGTATCCGAGAGGAATACATGGATGATCTCAACTTGATGGGCAAAGGTGACATTTCTGCCTTACCCTTTGAAGAAATCGCTGAGTTGTGCGAAAAGTATTCAAGGAGTAAAGCTAAAATGGGAAAGAGAAGCATGTCATCAAGGGTCACAAAATCTGCCTCTGCAAGTGTCACAAGGGCCGAAATAGGGAATCTTTTAGAAGAATTTAAAACAGATTTGTTAAGCACTCTAGGGAACCAAATTGACACTTTAAAATCCAAGAAGAAATAAGAAGATGAAGATCATATCATGGCTATCTTCTGCCCAAAATGCCGGAAGAAACATGCATTAAAAGATTGCCCTCTAGAGGACATCCAAGTTTGTGCTTTCTGTACTGAACATCATGATATGTTTAACTATCCTAAAGTTAAAGTTCTGCAGAACTGTAATATGGCAGCCAATACAGAGATGGAAAACGTGTATTACATGGGCACAAAGCGACCATGGCAGCCAAGGCCAGCAACCCAAGGTATGTTTCCAAATCAAAATCTGCAGCTATGAATGATCAAATGTATGCACAAAACTCATGGAATGTACCCATGCCATGGCAGCACCAAAACCAACCACAACACCAATGGAGACCGTCTCAACAGTACTCCCAATCTTATCATACATATCCTCAATCATACCCACCTTACTCACAACCATATCAACAATACCAACAGCCATATCCATCACATTCTCAACCATATCAGCAGTATCCTCAGCAAGTTGTCTATCAGCCCCAACCTCCTCAACAAGCATTGCCTGCTCCTCCACCAATAAATGCACCACAACTGCAATTTCCAGCTAACTCACAACCTCCCAGACCCACTCAAATTCCTGCTCAAACTGTCCCAAATCCAAATAATATAGCAGAGAGGCCAGCCTATAATGTAGAAGAAGGAACCTCATATTCCACACTGCCTTTGCAAAACATTAATTTGAGGTCTGGTAGGGTGCTCCACAAAGATTCTCCAATAACAGATAAGCAAGAAGAAAACTCAGAAAAGGAAAATGAAATGACAAATCAAACAAAACCAAACAATGATACCAAAGATAAACAGATGCAACCACTGCATCCACCTTTTCCAGACCGATTGGTCCAAATAAAACCACCACTGTCTATACCACAATTTGATGTCTTAGATGAACTTAAAAATGTCTACATAAAAATTCCATTGCTGCAAGCTATAAAAGACATTCCTATCTATACCAAAGCCATCAAAGACATGTGCCTCAAGAAGCCTGCTAGAAAAAGGATTGATCCTCAAACCATTCATGTTTTAGGAAATTTAGCAGGCCTTATGACCAATACCATCTCCATGGAGAAGTATGTTGATCCTGGCATTCCCAAAGTGACCACCATCATTAACAACATACGAATTCCAAACACTTTGATAGATCTTGGAGCAGCAATCAATGTCATGACTCTTGAAACCATGAGAACACTCCAGCTCATAAATTTGCAACATACCACGATTGTTCTAGAACTAGCTGATAGGTCCAAAGTCATTCCTGAAGGGATTTTGGAAGACATCATTGTCTCACTGGACTCTTGGGAGTATCCAGTGGATTTCTTAGTCCTTCAACCGAAATCCAATTTAGGAGGACACCCTATCATCCTTGGTAGATGGTTAGCGACTGTTGATGCATTTATAGGATGTCGATCGGGCAACATGATCATTTCAAGAGGGACCGAAAGAAAACAACTCACCCTTTATCCATCAGCAAAATCACCAGCAGTAACACATAATTTGTGGCTTGATGATAAATTTAATGATAAAGAAGAAGTACAATATGTTTTTAGCATTGACCAAATCTATGATTTCCAGGAAGACAATAATGATTTGGTAGAATTATTCCTTTCTCAACCTGATATGTCTGAAAATTTGAGAAATGAACAATATCATGCTGCAGATGTACTTTTGGCCCAAAGCTTTCAGGAAACATGCACCATCCAATCTTTGCAAACTACATTTCACGACATTTTTCCAGTTCAATCCATCACCAATACACAGAGTCAGATCATAGAGATTAGTCCAGGGAAAACTCTGAACATATGCAACCACCTAGACTCATCTCAACAAGAGAAATTGATTAAACTCTTGAGAAAATACCAAAAAGCCTTTGCTTGGGACTACACCGATATGCATGGGATTCATCCCGACACATGCACTCACCATATCTATACAGATAGCACCATTAAACTAGTGAGGCAACCACAGAGAAGAATGAACCCCATGCTCCAAGATATTGTCAGAGAGGAATTGCAAAAACTTTTGAGAGTTAATTTTATATATCCTATTTCTGACAGTCAGTGGGTATCCCCATTGGTTATAGTGCCCAAGAAAAATGGTAAGTGGCGCATTTGTGTTGATTACAGACAGCTGAATAAAGCAACGCTCAAAGATTACTTCCCACTGCCATTTATTGACCAAGTGTTAAACACCCTAGCTGGCAAATCATCATTTTCTTTTCTTGATGGTTTCAGTGGCTACAACCAGATCAGGATCGCCTCTGAAGACCAGGACAAAACCACATTCACCTGTCCTTGGGGCACCTATGCTTACAATGTTTTGCCATTTGGACTTTGCAACGCTCCAGTTACATTTCAGAGAGCTGTGTTAGCTATTTTTGTTGATTTAATTCATGATTGTGTTGAAGTCTACATGGATGATTTTTCAGTATATGGCAATTCATTTGAACATGCATTAGAAAATCTTGAGAGAGTTTTGAAAAGATGTATTGAAGCTAACCTGTCCCTCAGCAATGAAAAGTGCTTTATGATGTTAAACGAAGGGATAGTGTTAGGCCACTATATTTCTTTTCAAGGCATCAAGGTTGACCCAGCAAAGATCCAAATCATTGCTGATTTGCCAATTCCACAGAATCAAAGAGAGGTAAGAAGTTTCCTTGGTTATGCAAGCTACAACAAAAGATTCATTGAACATTTTAGTAAGATAGCTTTACCTTTGTTTAAACTTCTAACCAAAGATGTACTTTTCAACTGGAATGAGAACTGCCAACAAGCATTCGAAGAACTCAAAACGAAACTATCTACCGCACCAGTCTTGAGAGGGCCTAATTGGAGCCTACCATTTCATATCTTTACAGATGCATCTGAAACTGCAGTAGGTGCATCATTAGGCCAAAAAGAGGAATCTTGTACTTATGCCATTTATTTCATTAGTAAAAATCTAACACCTGCAGATTTAAACTATACAGTTACAGAAAAGGAAACACTTGACATCATTTATGCTGTGAATAAATTCCGACATTACATAACTGGTTATGAGGTCTTTGTACATACTAATCATTCGGCCATTAGACATTTAATGAATAAACCAATAACTAGTGGCAGAGTTACCAGATGGCTACTATTGTTACATGAATTTAACATCACAGTGTTAGATAGACCAGGCAAAGAGAACTAGGTGGCAGATTTTCTCTCTAGACTGCAAAATCCAGGTGAGGTTGTTCCAGTTGAAGATTCTTTTCCAGATGAAAACTTATTTGCAATTTCCATAGTAACTCCTTGGTATGCTGATTTGGCCAATTATTTGTCTACAGGAAGGACACCTCCACACTTTACTGCAAAGGAAAGGAAGAGACTAGTCAAACAATGTGCTAGATATTCATGGCTTAATGGCGATTTATTTTACACCGGTTATGATATGATTATTAGGAGATGTGTAAGAAATGATGAGGTAATTGATATTTTAAAATCTTGCCATGATGAACCCTGTGGTGGGCATTTTGCAGCGAAGCGGACAGCATTCAAAGTTCTTACTCTTGGATACTACTGGCCATCCATTTTCAAGGATGCCAAGAAGTATGTAAAGAGTTGTGACAGCTGCCAACGAATGGGCAGACCAACAGCTACCGATGAGATGCCCCTTCAGCCCCAAGTTCACTTAGAGCCATTTGATAAGTGGGCTCTAGACTTTATAGGACCCATTAACCCAACCTCCAATGGTAAGAAGTACATCTTAGTATGTACTGATTACGTCACAAAGTGGGCTGAAGCAAAAGCACTGGTTAGAGCAACTGAACACACAGTAGTCAATTTCCTTTTTGAGGAGATTTTTGTGAGGTATGGAGTACCAAGGGAAATTGTGACTGATCAAGGTACTCAATTCACCTCAAAGTTAGTGAAGGACATCACAGACAAATACCAAATCAAGCATAGGAAAAGTACCCCTTACCATCCACAGGCCAATGGGCAGGTGGAATCAACAAACAAAACCTTGGAAGGCATCATTACTAAAACTATTGCAATGAACAGGAAAAACTGGGAAGAGAAGCTCAAAGATGCACTCTGGGCTTACAGGATTACCTGGAAAGATACTACAGGATTTACACCATATCAGTTGGTGTACGGCAAAGAGGTAACGCTTCCTATTGAGTTCCAAATACATACTTTTAAACTGGCTGCAGATTTACAAATTGATTTGGACCAAGCACAAAAAGAAAGAATTCAGCAGTTGAACCAGCTGGATGAGATGAGGCAGCAAGCAGAGGAAACCACAATCCTCAAGCAAAAACAAAGGAAGCAGTGGCATGATGCACATATTAAGAAGAAGCAGTTCAAGGAAGGTGACTGGGCTTTACTTTTTTACTCAAAATTCAGAGATCATAAAGCCAAGTTCACCACCCATTGGATGGGCCCCTATGAAATTGTTCAGGCTTACGACAATGGTTCAGTCAAGCTCAAAACTATTGATGGAGAAGGTCACTCCTTCACAGTCAATGGTCATCGCCTGAAACTATACACCAAGCCCATCAGCAAGCAAGATTTTCTCCATACACTATCTCAGCAAAGGGAGGTTGAGGTATTGCAGCCCTCAGCTGCAGTGTCACTGCCTTAGTTTCTTTTATTTCAATTTCAGAGTCAAAAGATAAATAAAAATAATAATAATATAAAACTAAAACTAAAAAATATATATAAAAAAAAAAATGGGTTAGATGTGAAAACTAGTCTCTGGCACACTCTAACCTCGAATTCCTACTTGAAAACCAATTCGTTGGCGGGTAAGAATTCTCTTTCTTTTGTTCACTGTTTGATTTATCAGCTGAATCATGACTTGAGGACAAGTCAAAATTTTAGTCGGGGAGAGAGGCATCAGCACTTTGTTCTTTTATCTCTCCATTGTAAATTCTTAAAGATTTCTTATCCTATATCTTCATTGTAAATTTCCAAAGCAGCTTGTTCCAGCATTCCAGACTTCAATAAATAAGTTGTTTTGTCATTGTTTTATCTCAGAGGGACCTGGTTATAAACATTATGCAGGGGGACCTGTTCTGTCCAGACATATATGCTACCAACACCAGCAGTAAGGGACCTGTTTAAGACACCCAGAAGGGACCTATTAAAGAGATTGACACCAAGGGCTACTTCAACAAAGTTTTATCAAGTTTCTACAAGAATTTCATCAAGTTTCTACAAGGATTTGGGCACCAAGACTCCATCAAATGCCCAAGTTCAATGAACCTGTATCAATATAAGGAGCTGCATGAACATCTTCAAATTTTTCTCAAGGGACCTATTACATTCAATCTTTCTCAAGGGACCTGTTATATCTTCAAATTTTTCTCAAAGGACCTGTGCATTCAATCTTTCTTAGAGGACCTGTTACAACAAGCAAAAGAACAGTCAAAAGGGACTAGTCCTACTCAACATGTCAATACAACAACAACCAACAAAAGAGTAATATGTTTCTTATTCTTAAACATTTAATTTCTTAGATTGATTTTTAATGTAACTTTGATGACTGTGAACTGTTATGATCGATTTCAAGGACACCTACATTTCCTATCATCCCTTATTCCACTGATTCTTATCATTTCTTCAACCTATTCATACTTCTAAACCCATTACCAACACATTAACCTTGTCATGCTAAATACATCCTACAGCCATACCAACATCCTCCATCCGACCGAATGCCAACTGAAATAGGACATGTGGCGGATTGTGTTTTTAAATACAAGGGAAAGAGACAAATGTAAAACGGCCTATTCATTTTATTCCACACAGCCAAATCATGACTCCACCACCCGACGTACCCAATGATTCAAGGGACTCCCCAAAACCATACCCATCATTATATATACATGCTCCCAGCGCTCTTGTCGTGACATCTATGTAAGCGTACAGCACTCCTCTGTTCTAAAATGAATGAATACGCTGTGAAGTGAGTACAGCCGGTTATCCCACCATCATTTTCGCATTTGATTCCCATAACTTTCAAAGTAGAATCAGAAGCAGTGAGCGCCGAAAGAAGTATTATCATTTGGGTTCGATTTACACAGTGAGGATTGGAAGCAGTGAGCGTCGAAAGAGGAAAGTATAACCACTCTGTTTCGACTCCCACCACAGTCATAAGACAATCGACCGGCCGAGCATCATATTGAAGATTAAGGGAAGCGATACACCAGGTAACAAATTTGAAATTTCTTTGTTAAAATTGTAAGAACATAAATAGAGAAGGGTTAGAGCATGACCCTCTGCCACTATGACTAATAGGGTCGAGCCGAGTGTGTTCGACAGTTCACAATATCATGAGGATTGCATTGAAATTCTCAGAGAAATACAGTGGTTACCATTTCTAGAGAAATTTCATGGAAGCAATGAGGAGGTTACCAAGCAATTTGCTTTCACATTCAATGGAGAGAAAGCCCTGATAGGTAACTTCTCATTCAGGGTTTCAGAGGATACTATAGCTTAGGCAATAGGGATTAGTCCAGAAGGGGAGAAGTATTTTAAAACAAAACAATTTAAAGAGAAATCATGGACACAGTTTATGTCTAGATCCAGAGTCTCATCAGTGAACTGGAAGAAGGGTGTTCCACGAAGTTGGTTGATGCATCCCTGGGATGAGATGGTCTACATCCTTCCAAAATTCATAACCTGTGAAGGTCGTTACAGTATTGTCTATCTATACCATATTAAACTACTCCTCCACTTGAAGAAACAATGTGTTATCAGTGTACCATATTTTCTATTACAAAGCTTAACCAAGATGTCCAAGACTATCCAGAAGCAGAAGGGGAATGAAGACAAGAGCCTATATCACTTTGGCTTAATTAAAATTCTTATTGAGCATGAATTGCAGAGAAGAGGGAAACCCTGGAAAGAATTCCTAACTGCTAATCAAATTAGAGATGAGGAAGATAAAGAAGAAGTGCAAGAGGACTCAGGGTTCATGAAGTATATTGATGAAGAAATCCCAGTATCCAAAGCCAGCAAGGCACCTCTACCTGTGGGCAGCATAAAGACTAGGAACATGAGAAAGGAAGATGCTAAGAGGGCGGAAAAAAGATAAAATTTTCACCACTTACTCACGAAGAACAAGGAGGACACCAAAAGCCCAGTTACAAGAAGACCAGCTTGAATCCAATGCACCTGCACAAATGGATGTTGAGAGTGGTGACCACTCACTACCAGGACCAGAAGTTGATATAGAGGTAGAAAGCAATAACAAGCAGGAAAAATGTTCACCACCTCCCATTAAGAGACAGAAGAAATTGGAAAAACAAATTGAAGAATTAAAGGAAGAGCTCATGGAGGCTAATATGCTAGAAAAAGTTATCAAGAGAGAAAATGAAATGCTCCGGGTGCAGAGTAAAGAAACTCAGAAGAAGAATGAAAAGTTAAGGGAGAGAATCAGTGAACTGGAGGCTGAGCAAACGGAGATTTCTAACTGGGCCACTAAGTGGTACAATCAGAAGAAGACCCTCAAAGAAAAATACAAAAGGTTAAAGCAGGAGCTCAAGGGTCAGAAATATAACCAGGTGAAAAAGAAGGTGGACACATTGCTCAAGGCAGCAGAGATCCAGGCAGGGACAGAGTTCAAGGGAAGCACTTCGGGGATAGCATGAGGACATGCTAATTCCTTAAGTCGGGGAGAGATGTTGGTATCATCCCAAGACCCCTTTTTCCTCCTAAAACATATCATTTACCCATTCCTTTTCATCATATATCCCTTAGAATCCTTGGAAATTGGTTAGTTAATAGTCTTATAGTTATTAAAATGCATTGAAATTGATTTAGGAATTTTATGTTGAAGAATTAGAAGTTTTTGGTGAAATGGTTACAGGAAGTTCCAACATCCTGTAATTAGCTCATTGTTTGACATGTGGCACAACAGCTGGGCTAGAACGAAAGGCATGGATGAAAAGTAGAATGTCCAAGCATGGACAAACACCTATCCTACAGCCGAATCGACCCTCCTACATGCGTGGTCAACTCAGGTCAAAGCATGGCACACTGGCGACAAAGGCAGAAACAGCAGCTCATTCTAATTTGATTTAGTTTTTGTTCTTTTTGAAATCAGTTAGGATAGAAACATTTTGAAAATCTCGATGTAATAAAAGCGGCAACAGCCATATTCCGAATGTACATTCATTTTCGAAATGACATGGTTGTAATAGATATATGTAAATACAGTTCAATGTAATGGACGATGGTTAATCGTTGTATCATTCTGAAACAGAGTTTTTGAACTTAATACTAAGAACCCAGTTGCAGTTACGACTCGTGTCTAGTGCATTGATTTGATATTCGGTCGAATATAGTCCAGTGTACCTCTGGAACGCGGACGGGCCCTGCGTTCAACCGGTATACTGTCCTTTTCATTTTATTCGCACTTAGGGTATTATATGGTTTGCACAGTAGTTACGATTGATTGGATTTCGATTTCAATAGGTATTATATGGTTTGCATAGCAATTACAATTAATTGGGTTTCGATTTCAATAGCTCTTGATTTCCATCGAATGTATATGGTTTGCATTTATGGTAATGCTGAACAGTCATCACTGAGATCTTGAAGTGCGTCCTGTAAGGGATTCGATCCTTGTGTTGTCTTTTAAAAGCAATGTCATGAACTTTGTTTTCATTTCAAAATCCATTTATGATCTCTGTATATTTTGATATTGTATAAATATTAGTGAATGTTGGGTGTTTACTGAACAAGGGTTTTATGTGTAATGTCTTTGTAAGGAGATTGAGATCATTGTTGCAGTGATACACAGTGTTTAGTTTCAGTGTGTAATTCAGTAAATGCATTTAATGATAGTATTGTAATCAGGTATATTAGCAGAGTGACCTGAGTGTTTGGATGATAGGTGACATACCCCAGTCTTCCGTAAAGAAGCCCTGTGACCTACATCATAACCACTTAGCCAACAATCCTTTATGTCTATATACTTTAGGCGCATGCCTCTAAGCTTACGCATCCTGGTCGATAATAAATATAGTCTAGTCTAGTACCCTAGCTTGAACACTACAGTGTGATTCCATTGCGGGCATGTTTTCTCATAATGATATTCTTGATGATATGAACAGTATTGGTCTATGCCCATGATTTCAATATTCATTACAACATTCGAGCTCTGTGCAAACTTAGTTGGTTGGTTGCTACTACTACCAAAATTTGTAGTCCTTCTGAACAGGTCGAACTTGGGAGGCTTTCTTCTCACAGTGGTCTCGCTTGACCTTTTTTTCAACTCTTCCAACTCATTTCACATAGTCTTAACACTACGGGTCAATATCTCAAGATCAATAGTTTCTTTCTCTTTGGCCTTGCTTACAAAGGCCTGATACGTTTTACTCATGTCTTTGGAGTCTTCGGTTGGTTCATCATCTACAATTACTCCAATCGCGTGCAAGTCATTTTCAACTATGATTTCCTCTTCATAATTTTTTGTCAAAGTCTATTTCACAATTCTTTCAACAAACTACACAATGTTGGTTGGAAAGGCAGAAGTGTAATAATCGATGGTGATGAAGTCCTGATATTTAGTGTCTGTTGGGAACTTATTCAGAATAAGATTAAACCTCTTATTGAAATCTTTCACTTTTTCCTTTTGCTCCATCTTAAGACTTCCCATCTCTTTCAACAACATGGTGGGGGTCTTGTCATTAGAAAATCTCTCAAGGAAAATTTTCTTAAACCGCCTCCAGTTTTGGATGAAATTCAGAGGAAGACTATGATACCACACAACTTCTCTGCCATCTAAGGTACACGGAAAGAGTCTAAATGCAACATCATCATAGCATACCTCAAGTGTTTGTAGATGTAGTTATAAGTTTTCTAAATGATCCTCTGCCTTTGCTATTTTTTCAGGGTCATACTACGTTAGTATCTTTTCCGGATGCTTTGGTATCTTATGTAACGCACCCGATAGTGCAAGTGGGCCCCGAGACATCCAATCCAGATTTTTGTCTTACATGTCTTCTTCGTTGTCTTCCCCTTCTTATTAAAAATCTGATTGGTATTATTCTTCTTCTTCTTCTTCGCCCAACCCACGGCAAGTATCATCCGAGAGCACTACGTTATCACCGTCACCACCGTTTAAGGTTAAAGGTTTTTCTAGTTTTTTCGTTTTCTTCAAAGTCTGCTAACTCTTCACGAGTGGAAAGAAACAACTCTTCAACTGTTGAGACCAATATCCCAGTGGGGGTGGTTTAGTTCTTCTTCAGAAAATATGGAAGAGTTTCTATTACGGGTATCAATCCAATAGCTCTTGCAAACTTGCGCGTGATGGGGCATATGGCCCCGTGTTCTTCGTATGTGATTTCATAAGGCTTTTCAGTCTTGGACTGAGAAGAATTACCAACATCAGGAATGTGTGCAATGGACTTGGTGAGAATATTACTACCTTGACCAGAGGAAGTAAGATTTGGGTTGGTGGGGTTATCAGCCATAAAATTCTGGTTTCCCTCCTAGTGCCAAACCTGTTGACGATGTTGGACCCGCCAAAATTCAGGGGATCTCCCCGATATGAATTCCCAATTAGACCTCACACCATTGGTGTAGGAATCCCATCCAGTATAAACTCCCGTTTGTCAAATCCTTAAAGATTTTCTTTGGCTATAACTGTCAGCAAGAGAGAAGAGTGAAATGGTGCCTTCGAAAAGCAAGAAGGTGTTCCTGGTGAATGTTTAGTTGTAAATGTGTCAAAGTTCTTCTACTACGAAGAGGGGAGGAAAGTGAGCCTCTAAGAGAGAGGTAGTACTACCACCCAAGAAGATACACATATGAACTAGAAGGATTTGTCTAACATCCAGTGGAATAGTCCATAGAGGATGTGATGGTCATTACAACCAACAAATGAAAAAGATTTGTCTAATATCCTGCGGAGTAGTCCACAAGTATGGGACAGTAATAAAATCCATTACAACACATTATTAATAATATAAGTATTAAAACATGAAGTACAAACATCCACATAATAGTCTTACAAACATTCATAATCCATGCATGAAGAATGTGTTAGCCCTGAAGGCTTTTGTTATTAAGTAAAAGTTCCAAGACACATGTTTACGATGAACATCACTAGCTCTAGTATTGGAGCATTGGAGCCACTCCTTGTTCCCAAAAGAACTAGCTTATCTCTCTAATGCTTTGTGAGAGGATCCAAGGTGAAAAATATTTTTCTCATACAATGAGGGAGTATATATAACCAAGGGGTGATGCTTCCCCTTCCTTGTGACTCTTTGACTAACCCCATGACTATTTGACTTCCTATGAATTTTCAACTTTACATGACTCTCCGTATTTCACACATGTCCTTTGGACTTTAACTTTAAAATACATTTTTTAAACATATGTTACATCACTGGCCACAAGGTGTGGCATGTGACCACTCATGAAATGACATGACATTGTTGACATGGACTACATGATGATGTGGCAATGTCAAGCCACTACTGTTGCTGAGTGTTGAGTGTATGCTTCTTCTTTTCACCTCTATATGACTTGGTGATAAGGAATCTTCAATGATCTTGAGTCTTGAGTTGGAATCGCAAACTAATGTCCCTTTTTCTTTTCTTTATTGATCGGCTTGTGTGTTCAGCTACAAGTGTGTCTTTCAGCATGCTTCCCTCCTTCATCTCCTTCTTCATCATCCTACCATGGTATGATAGAGTACCTACATATGAAATTCACTAGTGACTGCACAATTTTGTAGTTCAACCAACCAGGGGTGAGGCTTGAGCCATGAGATTGTGCAATGCACAGTTTAGGAAGGACCGAGGGAAAAAAATTGCATAGTTCTGAGAGCCAGTTGGACAGGCTGAGAGGATGGGCACTGAAAGGACATACTTCATAGTTCCATGAGACAAGGGAGGTTGGGCTATTACATAATTACACATTTTAGAGGGAAGGAATGAGCTTGAGGCTTTTGATTTTGTAGTGCGTAGTGAAGGCTAGGTTGGGAGGAAGGATTACACAATTATGGAGGTCAAGGCCAAAGCTTAAGAACATAAACTATGCAGTGTGTTAGCGCTTGAAATTTCACCTCAGGCTGAGAAAGGTAAACCTCAAGGCTACATCAAACCATTTAGCCTTGTAGCTAGCCCTACGGGGCAGGAGAAGGCTCTCTCCGGTCAATCTCGGCAGATCTTCAATGAGATGAGATGACCAACTAGGTAACACTGATATTAGGCTAGTAAACTGATTAAAAAGGTTGATTTGGGGTTTTTTGGGTTTTTGGTGGCAAATTGAGGAATTGCAATTTTGGGTGCGGGGATTTGACACAGTTTCTGTAGGGGGTTCTTTGGGGCGAGGTAGGAGACCGTATTGATGCCTATGACTGAGGTGAGTGGATGGAAAAGACCGGTGAGGAGCTAAGGAGAGCAAATAATACTTTGAATTCTCCTTAAACAGTAGAAAACATAGAAATTAAACAAATTTAAAAGCAGAGCATGGCAAGCATGAATTCTTACTTTAACACTTCATTTGTTTAATGTGCAGAAGTAAAGAAAGGAAATGAATCACATAACAAAGCTTACAAGAACATTGAGAAACACACCATCAACACATGAGTCCACAAGAATCCCAAATATGACTGCAAAACCCTGGTCTTCCTTAGCCAAAAATTGCAGAGATACAGTGAAATAATACAATGATAGCTTCTCCCTCAAGAGTCCAACCCTGAAATGAGCAAGAAAGTACATAATATAGATGATCTAACCTCTTTCCCTGCCTCCATGGGTCGAGCTCACTATCCTAGGAGCTGTTTCAACCACTTCTAAACTAAGCACTACAATCTAGGCAGTCAAAACAACTTGCCTCTATAAACTTGGAAACCAATTCATACATTAAATTTTTACCCTTTTCATAAATGAATCTTCTAGAAGAGTTACAAAAGGGTAAAAGTGTCTAAAAAGTGTCACAATTACATCAAAGAGGACCATCATTAACCTCAAAAAGTCAAAAAGAGTCAAATCTGCGTTTTCTGGGCTGAACAATGCATTTCTGGACAAAACTGCCTGACGGGTCGCGCCCCTTTGGAGCCCTGTTTGAGGCACTTGCAGGTGGCCAAATTGAGCAAAAGTGGGCTTGTTGGAAATTTCTATGAGTCTACTTTCCAACCCAACTGGAATTTTTGAATTTGGAGGTCATTTGCCCTGTCAAAACTTAATTCTCCCAATACTGGTTTCTGCAACTCAAAAAAGGGGCAGAAAGTCAAATTTTACATGTATTTTGACCTTCTGGAGGCCCAAAACTCCATAAAAACTCAAGTCCATCCATAGGCATATGTAATTTTGCATGAAAAATCTAGAAATGCTGAGTTTTTGCAAAAATGAGTTGCCATGACAAAGGGTCTCACCGGGGGTGAGACCCGTTAAAGAGCCAAAACCTGTAAATTACCAAAAAATGCCAAAATTACCCAAAATTCTCAAAAAAATTTGGGATTTGAGCTGTGGCTAGGCTATTGAGTGCCATGATCCTTGAGTGAAGCCTCAGCCAAGATACAGAGGGGATTTGGCTTCTTTCTCCGTTTTAGAGCCTCGGTCAACCGCCGTTGAAACATTTTCATTTTGGCCTTGCACACATGCATCCTCGCCCAATAATGATTTTTCATATTCCTCAGCAACTTTTTCTCTTGGTTGGCCTTAGCCAACAACCTCTCTAAGTGTGCATTCACCTGGATGAGCATAGACTCACGGAAATCTCATAACACGACATGTGGCGAAAACATGTGACTGCAAGTGGACAAGCCTGCAAATAAGTCAAAAAGGTGGGCTCCTCTCTTACACGGTGACCACTCTTACCACCCCTATGTGGCCTCCTTTGTACCTCAATCTCGGACACTGATGCTTGGTCATCACTCTGCTCATATGTTTCGGTTTCTGACATGTTTGAGGAGCAGAGTGGACAAAATGTACTGCTGTTTCTGCCTTTAAAAGTGTTGAATTCTATGTTGTTTCAAGGGGACAAGGACATGAGGGAAATGTTAGGGGAGGGACCTTTTTACAAGGAATTGGGAATATATGAATATAACAGGGAATTTAAGGAAAGCATTGCAAACCATTATTGCATATAGGAACACATTTTTATAATCAGGAATATTGGGAAATCATTTGTAAAAATCACGGCATATGGGAATACATGTATAGAAAGGGAAAATATGGGAATATGAATACATGTATTAACAGGGGAAGATAGGGAAACTTGTTTACAAAACTCTTTATATATTCACCAACAAATTCTGTGTACACATGCATATGGTGCAGCAAGATTAGGGTTTGAGTGTTTTTGATGCTTTGGGAGAGGGGTAGGATTTGTATTTGTAGTGATTAGGGAGAAGGGAGGGTTTGCATTTTATTTATGGAATAGTATGGGAAGCTAGATATGAGTACACATATGAGTGGAAAGGGGAAGGAGGGAAACAATTACAAGGGGAAAAAACCTTGAAACAACACAAACCCTAGCACATTTAACCATTAACATTACAGTCATTTGAAATTTCATCCACTTGCACAATTTATCTTTTAAACACAAGCATGAGGGCCTTCAATCATAACCAACAACCAAATTGAAGTGTAGAGGGCCTACCTTACAAAATTTGGAAATTTTTGGCTCCTTGGCAAGTTTACTGGCAAATCTTTTATGGAGAAAACCCTGACGGGTCGCGCCAGTGTAATTTTTGCACTGGCAGAGGGTGCCTGACGGGTCGCGCGCCTCTGACGGGTCGCGCGCCTTTCAGGAGGCTTTTGGAGGCCTTCCTAGTGTCAGAATCAGGTGCAGGATAGGTCGTTGAGTCCACTTTCCAACTCAACTAGAATTTTTCAATTTTGAGTTGATTTGACCTATCAAAAATCAAAGCTCCCAAGACTGGTCAAAAAGTGCCAAATGAGGCTGCCTGAAGGAAGAGTGTTGTTGCAGTCAACTTTTGAATCCCTTCCTCAACCCCAAATTGAGCTCATGATAGCTCATTGGAAATATATTTGTGTCTAGTTATAATTTTACCCATCAATCAAATCATTTGGCCAACCAAGCTAGGAGAAAACTTGATTTTCCCAAGGTCACTTCAGAGGTGTCTTTGATTCTCCTGAGGCAACGATATTCTTGACATTTCTCTCAAACCATGACACCTGTGTAAAAAGTGAAGGAGGTTTTTCTTCCTTGGCATGTTTTGGACAAAAACCTCTCTCAGTTTTCCAAAATTCATCTTTTATTTCTCTGAAACATCATTTGAGTGAAACTTGTCCCGATGTGTGAAACAAGGAATTTTGTCGAAATGAAGCGAAATGAAGGGGATAAGGGGCTTCTAAATTCTTGGGGAAATTTTGGGGAGTAGGGAGGGATGTTAGGAAGTAGGGGAAAGTGGAATCTCAGAGATTGAGTGAGGGGAAGGGGTCCAAAAGGGCAAAACACAGGCCCAACCTAGAAAATTGCCAGGTTGTAGCTAGAAACTAGGGTTTGTGAAAAAATGAGGAATTTGGGGGATCTAAGTGTTGGGAAGTGTTTGATAAGGTACTTTAAGGATAGGGGAAGGTGTATGAACATCAGGATATGAGTTTTTCCAATTATTTAGCCGCCCAAGAGAAATTGCCTTCAAAACCCTAGGAGAGAGAAATGACCTTGGCTAGGCACAACTGAAGCATGAATAAGTTGTAAAAGGACTCATTAGACACTGAGATGATAATGAAAACCCTATGAATGATGATAGACTCAGCTGAATGATGACATGGGCCACCATTTGGACAACTTTGAGAAGAGTGAAAGCAAACCCTAGACCTAATGCCTAGTGACCAAATTTTGCTTGAAGACTCACTGAAATGACAAAATTTGACCTTGACACTTCAAAATCACTTTGTAAGAGCACATTTGATCACTGGAGGAAGGCTGGAAAGACTGACACTAACATTGGCTCCAATGGGGATGGTAGCTCCTTGGAGGTACCAAGAACCTCAGACCTCTGGGAGAGAAGACCAGCGCTTTTCAATCATTGGGCAATGGAGTCATTATTTACACATGTGACCCAAAACTTTGACACATTTATTGGACGAAACTTGACTAAAAACTGACTGAAACTTAACTGAAACTTGACTCAAACCGACTCGATGGCAAACTGAAATAACTTGAAAAAACTCACTTAACAGACCAAACACAAATGACTCATGACTGACTTAAAACAAAACTTTACAAAGCTATTGAAAAAACGGCAGCAATCCATCAAGATTTGAAATCATGATGACAACCACCTGTGTTTCTTACAAGACAATATACATCAAACTATATCAAAATGCCAATGCAACCAATCAAGAAGATGGCTTCTTGACTGATTCTTCCTATCAGAACTTCTGGTCAACAATACAAACTGATAACTAGGCATCCAAAAACATAGCTGACCATGATCTTCTTCATCACTGAACACTGCAATAATCACTTTCACTGCTGACTGCAACAAATCTGCCATTGGATCGTGAAAAACATGAAGATTTGCCACTGCCACCTCCTGCTGAAAGAACAAGGTGTCTTTTGCTTCAAATTCTGATCTGCCTTCATCATGTGCTTCAGAAAGAGTATGTTCCTGGTCCTCAAAAAATTCTGAACAAGTAGATGAGCAGATCTCCTCTTGAAATAACATTTCAAAACATGAGACATATGAGGAAGAATCTGAAATGGAATCCTGAATGCTATGATCTTCGGTAGTCTGACAATATGGTAGGTCATCTTCAAATGATATGACAATCGAATTATCATCTTTGTGAAGGAAAACATTATCTATTTGCTGATCTACAAGACAATCATCTTCTTCAACAGAGGAAGAAGTTCCCCCAACACTTTCCTGACTATGTATGCATTGCAAATCTGCTGTAGCTTGGGATGTAACAAGACCTTTCAAAAGCTGATCTATCTCCTCTTCAGACAAAGGAGACAATGCCTTTTGGTTTCTTTTGCTTAAACAATAATTATCTTCATATGACAAGGCATTCAAACTATCATTTATTACTGAGTTATTGAAAGGAGATTCATCACTTACTTGCACAAAGATCTCACCTTGCTGTTCATGAACATCTGCATCCAAAACTCTGTCCATGATCTCAACAGTAGAGCTCTCTTTCATGGGCTTCAGCACAAGATATTCCTGGTCATCATAATCTGAATGTTGTTCTGAAGTAGTTGTCCTAACATTATCACATTCTGCAATCAACATTGGACTTACTTGCATACTGCTGTCTTCTGTGCGCAGATCTGAAACAACATTTGCTCTTTCCTCATTTTCAACCATATTGAAATCTTCAGCCTGCTGATCTTGGCAAGTATCCTCTAAGATTTCGGTGTGTTGCTGAAATGGATTCTCATACAGGGCTTCCATGATCTCTTCATCCATGAAATT
Organism: Pinus tabuliformis; assembly: GCA_031772625.1. Taxonomy (NCBI): domain Eukaryota; kingdom Viridiplantae; phylum Streptophyta; class Pinopsida; order Pinales; family Pinaceae; genus Pinus; species Pinus tabuliformis. The sequence goes on from CM062811.1 coordinate 890,730,244, forward strand.
ATCATCTTGATAAAACTTCTCAAGGCTTTCAATAAAACTATAGGCATGCTTGCAACAGTCTTGAACTAAATTCAATGATGGATAAGAGTCCTTATATCTTTCAATGAACATAGCATGAAAATCCTTTAAATAGTAGATACAAGCATGTGGCAAACTTTCATACCATGATTGGGCTTTACCTTCGAGAGTGGCCAAGAATATCTTCATCAAGCAATCTTCAGGAAAATCCACCTTCAACTTGTGAATATGCATATGAAATCTAACTAGATGAAGAGCAGCATCCTTCTTACCATCATCATTAAATGTAGGCAGATTCCTTGACCAATCTACCTTCGGAATTTTATTTGGAAAACCTGGAATGTGATCTCGGCTCAAGGGGGCATATCTTCTTGCGATCCGATCCATCTTGAAAAGCTCAAAGCTACTGATCTCTCTGCAGTGAAGTCACCATGAAGCATTGATCTCTGGAGTTTTCAGTGAAGGAGTCGCCAGTGAATGATTTCAGCCTTGTCAGTGTCTGATCGTTGTTCACCATCAACAATCAGATCTGAACTTAATACATGTACTGGGGTAAAATGCAATCGAAGTGTTGTATTCACAAGCTCACGGAGATTGACTGAAGCAGCGTTTATCTACTTCCTCTAATGCAAAGCAAAAGCGTTTCAAAGGCTACCTGGCATAACTTCAGGCTCCGTCTAAGACTTATGAAACAAACACATCAATCAACAGACAAATTTCTTCTCCCCAGTATGGTCGCCAGTATGTTAGCGCTTGAAATTTCACCTCAGGCTGAGAAAGGTAAACCTCAAGGCTACATCAAACCATTTAGCCTCGTAGCTAGCCCTACGGGGCAGGAGAAGGCTCTCTCCGGTCAATCTTGGCAGATCTTCAATGAGATGAGATGACCAACTAGGTAACACTGATATTAGGCTAGTAAACTGATTAAAAAGGTTGATTTGGGGTTTTTTGGGTTTTTGGTGGCAAATTGAGGAATTGCAATTTTGGGTGCGGGGATTTGACAAAGTTTCTGCAGGGGGTTCTTTGGGGCGAGGTAGGAGACCGTATTGATGCCTATGACTGAGGTGAGTGGATGGAAAAGACCGGTGAGGAGCTAAGGAGAGCAAATAATACTTTGAATTCTCATTAAACAGTAGAAAACATAGAAATTAAACAAATTTAAAAGCAGAGCATGGCAAGCATGAATTCTTACTTTAACACTTCATTTGTTTAATGTGCAGAAGTAAGGAAAGGAAATGAATCACATAACAAAGCTTACAAGAACATTGAGAAACACACCATCAACACATGAGTCCACAAGAATCCCAAAGATGACTGCAAAACCCTGGTCTTCCTTAGCCAAAAATTGCAAAGATACAGTGAAATAATACAATGATAGCTTCTCCCTCAAGAGTCCAACCCTGAAAATGAGCAAGAAAGTACATAATATAGATGATCTAACCTCTTTCCCTGCCTCCATGGGTCGAGCTCACTATCCTAGGAGCTGTTTCAACCACTTCTAAACTAAGCACTACAATCTAGGCAGTCAAAACAACTTGCCTCTATAAACTTGGAAACCAATTCATACATTAAATTTTTACCCTTTTCATAAATGAATCTTCTAGAAGAGTTACAAAAGGGTAAAAGTGTCTAAAAAGTGTCACAATTACATCAAAGAGGACCATCATTAACCTCAAAAAGTCAAAAAGAGTCAAATCTGCGTTTTCTGGGCTGAACAATGCATTTCTGGACAAAACTGCCTGACGGGTCGCGCCCCCCCTTCCTGACGGGTCGCGCCCCTTTGGAGCCATGTTTGAGGAACTTGTAGGTGGCAAATTTGAGCAAAAGTGGGCTTGTTGGAAAGGTCTGTGAGTCTACTTTCCAACCCAACTGGAATTTTTAAATTTGGGGGTCATTTTCCCTGTCAAAACTTAATTCTCCCAAGACTGGTTTCTGCAACTCAAAAAAGGGGCAGAAAGTCAAATTTTACATGTATTTTGACCTTCTGGAGGCCCAAAACTCCATAAAAACTCAAGTCCATCCATAGGCATATGTAATTTTTCATGACAAATCTAGAAATGCTGAGTTTTTGCAAAAAGGAGTTGCCATGACAAAGGGTCTCACCGGGGGTGAGACCCGTTAAAGAGCCAAAACCTGTAAATTACCAAAAAATGCCAAAATTACCCAAAATTCTCAAAAAAAATTGGGATTTGAGCTGTGGCTAGGCTATTGAGTGCCATGATCCTTGAGTGAAGCCTCAGCCAAGATATGGAGGGGATTTGGCTTCTTTCTCCATTTTAGAGCCTCGGTCAACCGCCGTTGAAACATTTTCATTTTAGCCTTGCACACATGCATCCTCGCCCAATAATGATTTTTCATATTCCTCAGCAACTTTTTCTCTTGGTTGGCCTTAGCCAACAGCCTCTCTAAGTGTGCATTCACCTGGATGAGCATAGACTCACGAAAATCTCATAACATGACATGTGGCGGAAACATGTGACTGCAAGTGGACAAGCCTGCAAATAAGTCAAAAAGGTGGGCTCCTCTCTTACATGGTGACCACTCTTACCACCCCTATGTGGCCTCCTCTGTACCTCAATCTCGGACACTGATGCTTGGTCATCACTCTGCTCATATGTTTCGGTTTCTGACATGTTTGAGGAGCAGAGTGGACAAAATGTACTGCTGTTTCTGCCTTTAAAAGTGCTGAATTCTATGTTGTTTCAAGGGGACAAGGACATGAGGGAAATGTTAGGGGAGGGACCTTTTTACAAGGAATTGGGAATATATGAATATAACAGGGAATTTAAGGAAAGCATTGCAAACCATTATTGCATATAGGAACACATTTTTATAATCAGGAATATTGGGAAATCATTTGTAAAAATCACTGCATATGGGAATACATGTATAGAAAGGGAAAATATGGGAATATGAATACATGTATTAACAGGGGAAGATATGGAAACTTTTTTACAAAACTCTTTATATATTCACCAACAAATTTTGTGTACACATGCATATGGTGCAGCAAGATTAGGGTTTGAGTGTTTTTGATGCTTTGGGAGAGGGGTAGGGTTTGTATTTGTAGTGATTAGGGAGAAGGGAGGGTTTGCATTTTATTTATGGAATAGTATGGGAAGCTAGATATGAGTACACATATGAGTGGAAAGGGGAATGAGGGAAACAATTACAAAGGGAAAAAACCTTGAAACAACACAAACCCTAGCACATTTAACCATTAACATTACAGTCATTTGAAATTTCATCCACTTGCACAATTTATCTTTTAAACACAAGCATGAGGGCCTTCAATCATAACCAACAACCAAATTGAAGTGTAGAGGGCCTACCTTACAAAATTTGGAAATTTTTGGCTCCTTGGCAAGTTTACTGGCAAATCTTTTATGGAGAAAACCCTGACGGGTCGCGCCAGTGTAATTTTTGCACTGGCAGAGGGTGCCTGACGGGTCGCGCCTCTGACGGGTCGCGTGCCTTGCAGGAGGCTTTTGGAGGCCTTCCTAGTGTCAGAATCAGGTGAAGAATAGCTCGTTGGAAATATCTTTGAGTCTACTTTCCAACCCAACTGAAATTTTTCAATTTGGAGTTGATTTGACCTGTCAAAAATCAAATCTCCCAAGACTAGTCAAAAAGTGCCAAATGAGGTTGCCTGAAGGAAGAGTGCTGTTGCAGTCAACTTTTGAATGCCTTCCTCAACCCCAAATTGAGCTCATGATAGCTCATTAGAAATATCTTTGTGTCTAGTTATCATTTTACCCATCAATCAAATCATTTGGCCAACCAAGCGAGGAGAAAACTTTATTTTCCCAAGGTCACTTTAGAGGTGTCTTTGATTCTCCTGAGGAAACGATATTCTTGACATTTCTCTCAAACCGTGACACCTGTGTAAAAAGTGAAGGAGGTTTTTCTTCCTTGGAACGCTTTTGACAAAAGCCTCTCTCAGTTTTCCAAAATTCATCTTTGATTTCTCTGAAACATCATTTGAGTGAAACTTGTCCCGATGTGTGAAACAAGGAATTTTGTCGAAATGAAGCGAAATTAAGGGGATAAGGGGCTTATAAATTCTTGGGGAAATTTTGGGGAGTAGGGAGGGATGTTAGGAAGTAGGGGAAAGTGGAATCTCAGAGATTGAGTGAGGGGAAGGGGTCCAAAAGGGAAAAACACAGGCCCAACCTAGAAAATTGCCAGGTTGTAGCTAGAAACTAGGGTTTGTGAAAAAATGAGGAATTTGGGGGATCTGAGTGTTGGGAAGTGTTTGATAAGGTACTTTAAGGATAGGGGAAGGTGTATGAACATCAGGATATGAGTTTTGCCGATTATTTAGCCGCCCAAGAGAAATTGCCTTCAAAACCCTAGGAGAGGGAAATGACCTTGCCTAGGCACAATTGAAGCATGAATAAGTTGTAAAAGGACTCATTAGACACTGAGATGATAATGAAAACCCTATGAATGATGATAGACTCAGCTGAATGATGACATGGACCACCATTTGGACAACTTTGAGAAGAGTGAAAGCAAACCCTAGACCTAATGCCTAGTGACCAAATTTTGCTTGAAGACTCACTGAAATGACAAAATTTGACCTTGACACTTCAAAATCACTTTGTAAGAGCACATTTGATCACTGGAGGAAGGCTGGAAAGACTGACACTAACACAGTGCAGCATTCCTAGTAGGTAGGAACTACGCATTACGTAGTGCCAAGGGGAAAGGTCACAACTAGAGGACTGAAACTATGCAATGCGCAATTTAGGGAGGTCGAGTGAAGCCAGGTTGTTTGGTTGGGAAGCCTTCTCAGAAATGGCTAAGTGTAAGACCAGTTAGACTGATGTGAATATTGATAAGACTTCAATTGTGATTTCACACTTAGAATAATTGATGAAACAACAACAAACATCGCCCATGACCCATGAACAATGCATTTCCCTTTGTGTGACAACTTTACGACCAATTATGTGCGACGCTTAAGATAGACTATGGGACGACCATGACAACACTTGTGCAATAGTGTTTAAAACTTTGTGAATGAGTGTGATAGGTGTTTACATGGCTAGAAAAAATCGTATACACAAAGATAGACCCTTGAAACCATCAGAAAAAAGATTCTACACATTTTGTGACAACCAATCATGCCAAAAAATGACAGTTTACCCAACTTGCAAAGGGAGCAAAATACTTCAAGAAAGTTCATGAACTAAGCTTCGGTGTTTGCGACAAAAATGTACAAGACCAGGGAAGGCTCTGAAATTGAGTGTAAGCCAAAATTTTGGAGGGTGTTGTAGTAGCTACAACAGAAATATAGGCCAAGGGTCTTTCTTCCTCTTGTGAAGAAGTTTTTATAATCCCTTGTCTATCTGATTGGAAACTTCTTCCATGACCACTTTGTTAGTCACATATCACGGAATAAGATGAGGGAATATCTGACAACCAAAGAACCTGATATAAGTACCCTATGGAGCAGAAAAATAGTCTGTGATATCTTGTAGAGACTCCTTCACTTAATCGTCATGCAAGGAGGATCAATCTCAAAATTCATGTGAAAGATTACTGCAAAGAAGTGTTCAACCAATTTTTCATATATGCCTCTGAAGCTTAACTAGGATAACACTTTTCAATGGACGTAACTAGGAACTTCTTCTCAGGAGTCTAGTTCCATGTCATTCTTGGGAATGCATAATGTGCACAGATTATGTCTAGAATAAATGTAAACATGTAGAATTATGGTCCCTCGTTCGCTTGTAAAGATGTTTTTTCCTGTCCCATATGATGCTGCAACTCAAATGATAGGATATCCGCCCAATTGAAAAATTTTCCACAGGCCACTACTATATTGGGCATTTATATCTAGTTCTCTTGGGAAACTTCAACATTATTAAGCCCATATCACCGATAATACATAGCTACCAGGGACTGATAGACATATTTGAGAATCTTCATCGGATACACTGCAGATGAGCAATGGAGGAACTTGGCTGGCTCTCAACACCATGTTTTCATAACATCATTACTATTAAAGGTTTCCCATCTTGTGTAAAACTCATCATTGGCATATTTAGTGGCTTGAGCATATTATAAGATGTCTGCATGTCTTCACCAACATATGTGGCGAGCTGACCACCACTCTTACTGCGTAGCACAATGTGAGAATCATCAATTTATGTAATAATCCATTCAATTACTTTTGCACGTGGCATGACCGGGAATATGCATGTGATCATGTGCATTATATACTTATATATATTTATATATGCATGAAAATCTTCTAAGTCTCCAGGAAACCTCTCTTGCATGAATGTGTTGTATATTTTGATCCATATGACCTATGTGCCTTTATCAATGAAGCACTGAGTATCTAGGTATATGGGAACATTGGGCCTTGGAAATTCCACAAGTTCATCAGCACTTGCTTTTGACATTTATTTGGAGGTCACTGTGTGAGGCAACATGTCTCCAACATATGACAACACAGTGACATAACTTGTAGCACGAGCACCTGTTTGAGGCAGCACACTCATAGTGATGGTATTAGCTTAAAACATCCTAACTATGCAACAATACTTGTAAATCAATTCAAAGATCCATTATATATGATAGATCATGAAAAAATATGAATCACAACATAAAATAACTTGCATGTAAGAGAAAATACACATGTAAACTAGGAGATTCCCCTTTCAAATAATGAAGGGGACATGTATGGCCATTCGAGGCTCCGTATTGTGCTCATGCGCTCAAGAAAGGAATAAACAATTGAAAATTCTCATAGCCTGAAGGGTCAAAGGGGGAGAAAAATGGTCCTTTAGGTCTTCCCTGTGTGCCAATGTGCTAAGGAGACAAGGAGGGAACTTTGTCGCACTTTGAAGGGACGAAGGATGAGAGAAAAAAACTTTGGGTCTTCCCAATGTGCCTATGCGCCCAAGGCAAAGGAGGGAGCATTGTCACATGATGCAGAAGGGTTGAATGGAAATGCTTTGCACCTTCATCATTAGCTCATGCGCTCTAAGGAAAAGAGGGTACACTACAACACTCTAAAGGGTCGAAGGGAAAGGCGTCATCCCTTCATGATGTGCTCATGTGCTAAGGAAAAAAACTTGGTCACACAGGGCGGAGTTTTCGAGGTTGATGGAGCTTCCAGCTCAAAGAGTGTGTTATGCCTATTATAAGCTCATAAAAAAATTCAATCAATAGGATTCAATGATAAGATGAGGAAGAGGATGACATGCAAGTCTTTATAGTTGTTTTAGTATGCATGGTGGGAGATAGAAGGTTTTAAGAATGTGAATATTTTCTTGCATGCGATAGTGGATTAACGCTTGCAAGATGGAGATTTAGCAAAAATGCAAGAAAAGAAACTGTAAAACAAGTGATTGACAGCAAACAAAGTAAGATTTGACAGTGAAATCATGAAAAACAATGAAAATATTCAACATGTAAACTTACTTGTTGCATTGGTTGATGAAGATCTTCTTGGTTTCCTAGTTTTGTTCTCAACTTAGATGAAATGATTATGTAAAGGGTGATTAATTGAGTTTATTTAAAGAAATTAACATGCAAAATTGATCCATGCATGAGTTCCACTTTTCATCACATGAAAGGGTAACTTAGTTAAGGGGACTTAAGGGGGCTCTTATTTTCTAGCAGTGCACCCTCATGCAACAATCTAACTCATGCATGCATATAGATAGCGCACAAGTCTTTGACATGAAGGAATGTGCCTGGATAGGGGGAACTTACTCAACCTAAATGAATGTGATCAATGAGGGCGCACTCCTTAAGCCCAAAGGAGTGTGCTCAATTCAGGGGGATGTCTTCGTCAACTTAAAGTGTGTTTTTTATTTTGTATGTGATTTTCTTTCTTTTTGTTTTCTTTTTCTAATTTTGTGCACTTTTTGAGTGTGTGCATGGCAAGGAGGCAAGTTTTTAAGTCTATAAATATTGTTAGTTCACCTAACCATAAAATTACTAACTCAAACACTTCTAATGGTTAAGTGACAATGCTTGAGAAACATTGACTTGGGCGGATGCGACATTTGGAGAAATCACACAAATAACAAATCAAACCACATGATGACATAAGGTGGCTTGAAATGATAGTTATTGTAGGCTCCAAAATTGACATAGGAAAAAGTTTTGGAGAGTCGTTGTCATAGCGACAACATTGGTGACACACTGGAAGAACCCAAACTTCTCTAAAATGGTTTCATTATAAGCACAAAGTCTCATTTATCTAGGAATTATTGATTTGATCAATGAGTTACCTTCAACTGCCCACTCTACCTGGTTAAAGATATAGTCTTCCCCATTCTACTTCTCAGTGTAACTCAAACATTAAGTAATCCATATCAATATCCTATCGATGTAAGTAAGGGTAATGTAGTATGGTGGAATAAAAACAATCATAGTAAGAGGTTTACATCTTTGGCATTTCTTCGCTTCCAATACGTCTGGAAAGTACCTTGATGGAGTTGCTTTAGGAAGAAAAATGTTGCTTCACTGCCAGTGAGCCTTGGCAGTACCTTGGTGAAGTTGCTTGCTTCATCTCCCTATGCAGGAATCCTTTCTCTTCTTTCACCCTTTTATTCTTTTCTTTTCATTTCATAGGACCATGCATAGGCACTTATTATTTTGAATGGGTGGAAGATGGATCCCGATTATTTAGAGCATAAGAGGTTGTTCCTTCATAGACAAATTCTAGACCTCTGATGCTTTGACCACTGGAAGTTTTCCCCTTATCTTATTTTACAAAGATAGATAAGCAAGAACACAACATTCATAACAAGACCGGGTGTAGGAATGAGAATCCAAAATAAATATGAGTTTCATGGTTTTCTTACATTTTCCATCATAAAATTATTGACTCGAAAGATGTAAACCAAATCAAGGAAGAGGGTGATGGCTAAGCCAATGGTTGCATGTTTCTACAACTTTCCTTTCACAAAAGATTAGCCACATCATCTCAAAGCTCAAAACTAACTTATTCAAAGATAGAACAAACCAAGAAATGAAAGTGAAGCATGAGAGAGAGAAAATAAAAGGAAATGCATCTAACTATATGCATAATAACCTAACGTGAACTAAATAATTCAAGGTTGAATCATGTAAAGTGGAACTTCCAATGCAGCCACAGAAGTTGCTCCCAGCCTCTAGACCAAGAGATGTGGTCGTGAAGAATCAAAATAAAAGGAAGTGCAATAAACAAGAGAAATCATGCAAGCATTTGCACTAACCAATGGAAATAGGAAGTGTCACCACAACAGTGTATTACGCTCTACTTCTCTACCAAACAAGGTATTTCACAAAAACAATAGTCATTGGGCCTATTACCATATATGACTCGATGAAGCACATGCAAGCACAGGTCATGAGACATGGGCCCAGACTGAAAAGACTCTTCTAATGAATCTGCAACAGGATCATGGAAACAACCTTTAGGGAAAGATATACAAGAAATACTACACCAAGAAAAATCCATGTCATAAGCCATGTCATCAGGTTGACCATAATCCAAGTTGTTGTGCATGTGTGATTCTTTGATGGATGATGTAAAATATTTGATTAATATTCTTCCCTCCTACATTACAGATTTCAGATTTTCTTGAACAGGGATGAAGTGGTGGAAACTCAATAGTCAAATTAATTTCCTTCCCTGAGGGTTGAGAAATTTTACGTGAAGAAAATAAGCATCCCTTAGGAGGGAGTCAACATCCCGTGTGATGACATGAGAGATAAAATTATGCAAAATAATCATGAACTGACCAAAATCATAAATATCATCATGGTGATAGGAACTTGACATAACCATCAGCCTCAGTTGAAGTGTCCTACTCACTTGACTTAACTTTGAATTCTGAGAAAACATTGTCAATTTCTTGTCAAAACAGGATTTAATATTTAACTCATGAGATTCAATAGAGAATATAAGTTTAACACTACTGCAAAAATATTCAATGATAAGCATGTCATCTTCTTGATCGAAAGGAGGTATACTTGAAAGAAAATATTTGATTATTGTGTTAGACTCCTTCTGAAACTCCTGCAAATCCATATCTTCATGTAGAACAAATATTCATCCAGGTTAATTGAACAACCATCGCCATATAACTCAGAGAGAAGAAAATTATCGAGACCATGATCATACAAGGGTTCATCTTGATTAACGGGTGAGAAATTGATGGGGAGAATATCAAGATTCAAAGATGGTTGATTTATGAGGTCAGATGAATCACCATCGGAGAAGAGATGTGAAAGAAAGATAAATTATTCATCCACAAGTTGATATTCTGGTTCAATAATGGGTCTAAATCCAACATACGGAAATCAAAGGGAGGAGGACATGGAATGAAGAGAATATCTAGTTCTTCCTTCGGATGTTGAAATTCATATTGATCAGGAGGATCTGATTCAAAATATTTTCTTGACATCCAGACTAAGAACCAAAACTTCTCATCCAAGAACTGTTAGTCCATGTCCTCATCCGGAAATTGATAACAAAGGTGAAGGAACCAATTAGAAAAATAATCAAGAGATTCAATCAATTCCATTCTAATTTGATCAATTTCATCAATAACATTCAGATATTCATATTTATCAAAAACTCATTGAAGATCATTAACCAAGTGATTGAAATATGTGATAGAAGTGGTGGGTAGAGAATAGCACCATTGATTCACATGACCATCCAATGTAAGGGTAAAAAATTGTGCAATTATTTCTTCTGAATAAACACCATTCAAGAGGCAGAATTGAAAAAAATCAACAATATAATCAAGGATGTTTGTTGTACCATTTCCATCAAATTTAAATCATCACAAGTTATGTAAAATGTCTGTGGGGATTGAAAGATCTAAAGCTTCTATAAAAAACCTCAGGATTATGATCTGGGATGAAGCCTTTAAGGTAAGAGATTCAATCAGACTTCATAGGCTTGGCTTGTCATTTGGCCCTCCTTCTAGCACCAAAAATGTTGACAGTGTTGGATGTCTCCAACGTTGTAATGGGATCTCCCAGATGTGAAGTCCCAATTAGACCTCACATTGTTTGGTGTAGGAGTCCCATCTAGTCATGAGATCAGGCCATTGTTGGAATGGTTTTCCACGATATAACTTGGTTACAATCAGACAAAAGGGAATAAAACACCTCCTTGGGTCAGTAAGAGTGTATGATTTGTGAGACACTCAATGTAAGGTTTATGAGGGAGACTTTCACAGATGGTGAGGGAAACCAGCCACCGGTTATAAAAGTAATAGTACTATTCTAAAGTGGGACCTATGGATAGAGAGAAAGACTTGTTGAGTACCTACAAGTTATTCCACATAATAAACAACAATATTTAAAACGTAAAATCATTCATTCAATAAAATCCATAACTAAGCAACGAATTAGTTCATTGACCTAGTATGTAAATAAAGTAACATAAACCGTAAACATAACCAGAATAGTCCAACTATATCTACGATACATGTGTGAGGGAATGTTGGCTCATTGAGCTTAGTATTATAATTTTAATATCCCAAGTAAATGGTTACATGAATGAAACATTATATCCAATAGTGGAACATGAAGCCACGACTTGCTTCTCCAAAGAATAATCTATCTCCTATGTAGTACAACAGAATCCAAGGCTAAGCCTCCCAAAAAGCCCTTTTCTGCTTGAAATCCCATAACTCTTTGACTTCTATGACTATTCACATTCTAGCATGACTCATTACATTCCAATGTGTGGATTTTCATATTCCACATGTGTCCCTTGGACTTCATTACATAACATTTATTACATAAGACAATTTACAAATGAGACGGTGGCCTAATAAGACAAAAATCCTAAAAGGAAAAAGACTCATCAAATGGATAAATCATTTTCTTCTTCATGGAGTTTGTTTGTGATGTTAGTGTGTCATACTTTGAACTCCTTTATGATGTCTTTGATATGATCTGGCAAGTCCCATTTGTAGAGCATCTTCACCACCAATGCCTTTGATTAGTATGTTCTTGGAGATTTATTGTACACTATTCCACAACCATGAAAATTTCATGTGTGCTTTGACTGGTGCAAAGGAATACTGTTGAATAATGTCTTTGGTTACCTTGAAGCCTTCCTATTTTGTTACATGCTTTATTTGTTCAATATAATCCATGATCTCTTGGAAGACAATCTCCCTATTGTTGATTGCTTGAAGAGATATCATGGTGAGCATCATGTGCCTTTGTGTGAGAGACTCAAACCCATTATGCAATCGGTTGTAGGTAGCCATATTGTTAACTGACTATGCTCCAAGATGCGAGTAGTTCTATAGGTGGAGTCTCAAATGAACTTTGTCAATTTCTGTGGAAATATTATTCTTCTTTCCTAAATGTTGTAGAGTATCCAAATATTTGGAAGTCTACTCCTGCATCTAGTCAACTACTCTGTTCGCTATCTTCAAGAGTTTCACCACTTCTTCTGCATTCTTTTGAATTCCAATGAGAGGAGACATGACCTATTGTAGAAGTATCATCTCATCATATAGTCGTGTCATAGTATCCTCCATTGGTCCCAACTCTTCTAGCATGGCTTACTAACATTCTGTGGTACTCAATTTTTGTGATGACAGTGGTTAGTTCTCCATTGTGAGATTTTCTACATGTTGCTTCACCGCAGCCAATTCTCTTCTCAATTTGGAATTCTCACCCAATAAGTAATCTAAGTTATCTTGTGCCGTTGTAGAGAATGCAGCATTTTCTGCCATAAATTCCCTCATATTTCTTCTAGTTTTGGCAGTGATCACCCTCTTTGTAGACACTGAGACTAGATTCTAAGGATCCTGTGGGAAGTACCTGTGCCTTTATTGTATGATCCTCTTCTTCAGAGTATCAAATGTTACATTACATACATCCATGACTCAATCTCCTAGTGCACGTGTAATCCTCATCTCTCCAAATGGAAGATGACCGCCTGTGAGGGGATGCTTCCCTGGAGTACCTGGTTCTTTCTCCATTGGCTGGATGGTATCTTCTTCCTCAAATTTCTCTTCTTCCAGCTCCTAAGTCAACTTTTTTGCTTCCAATATTTGTATTGCTTCATCGTGATGGGATTTCCTCTGCTTCTCTTCTTATATCCTCCTCCTCTCTTATTCTTCTTGCTCTTCAAGCAACTCATTATGTTGACTTCCTCTCCTCTTATTATGTTTCTCCTCTCTCCTACTCTACTTGTCTATCCCTTGAGCTTAGGGGATCATCTTTCCATTTCTTATTTCTCTCACCCATCGAGGAATATCTTATCCTTTTCTTGGGAGCTAGTTTCCTTACTTGAGTTGTCATCTCCTCCTCCTCTTTCTCTTGAAAATCTTGAGTTGGCAGATCGTGGGGTGAATTGGCCGCCAATAATGGATTTTTCTTGATTCTGGAATTGTACTAGTTCTTTATCTTTTCATCTTCGTATGTGGGCATTGATGAATACCCCATATTATGACCCATCCTTTGACAATTTTTCCTGACAATTTGTCTGGGATCATAGGCATGGAAGTCTTTGGTGGCTAAGTCTAGGCGATATAGCTCTTTTATAGTTGTTTTTGTAGCCTTGTGATTATTTAATTCAAACAATCTAATTCTCAATGGAAAGATAGGCTAAGGGTTTTTCTTCCTCTTGTGAAGAATTATTGATAATCCCTTATCTAGTTGATTGGAAACTTCTTGCATGAGGACTTTGTTAGTCGCATAATGTAGCATAAGATGAGGGGATATCTGACAACTGAAGCACCTGATGTATGTACCCTTTGAAGCTACAAACTAGTCTGTGATATCTCGAAGAGACTCCTTCACTTGATCATTCATGCAAGGAGGATCAAACTAAAAAATCATGTGAAAGATTATTGCAAAGAAGTGTTCAACTAATTTTTAATATATGCCTCTGAAGCTCAACTTGGATAACAATATATAGTGAAAGTAAATTGGGAAATTCTCTTCAGAAGTCCAGTTCCACTTCATTCCTAGGAACACGTACTATGAACAGATTATGTCTAAAAGAAATGCAAACATGTATAATTTTGGTGCTTGGTTCGCTTGTAAAGATGTTTTTTCCCGTCCCACCTAATGCTACAACTCAAATGATAGAATATCCACCCAATTGAAAAAATTTCCATGGGTCACTACTATATTGAGTATGTATATCTAGTTCTCATGGAACACCTTAGTGTTCTCAAGACCATATAACTGACAATACATAACTACCAGGTACTGATAGACATCTCTGAGAATCTTCATCGAATACACTGCATATGGGCGATGGCGGAACTTTGCTGGCTCTTGACACCATGTTTTGATAACATTAGTAGTGTCAAGGGTTTCCCATCTTGTGTAAAAGTCATCATTGGCATATTCAGTGGCCTTGAGCATCTTGTAATATGTCTACATGTCTTCACTAGTATAGGTGGCAAGATGACCGCCACTCTTACTGTGTAGAAAAATGTGAGAATCATCCATGTGGGTAATGTTCCATTCCATTGCTTCTACACATGGCATGACAGGGAATCTGCATGTGATCCTATGCATTCTGGACTTCTTGATATTGATATATGCATGCAAATCTTCTAAGTCTCCAGGAAACCTCTCTTGCATGAATGTGTTGTATATTTTGCTCCAAGTGACTTGTGTGCCTTTATCAATGAAGCACTAAGTATCTGCGTATATAGCAACATTGGGCCTTGTAACTTCCACAAGTTCATCAATTCTTTCTTTTGAAAGTTCTTTTTAGGTCACTTTGTGAGGCAACATGTCTCCAGCAAATGACAATAAAGTGGCAACGCTTGTACCACGATTTCCTTTTTGGGGCAACACACTCATAGTGATGGTATTAGCTTAAAAAATCCTAACTATGAAACAATACTTGTAAATCAGTTCAAAGATCCATTATAGACAATAGATCATGAAAAACTATGAATCACACCATAAAATAACTTGCATGAAAGAGAAAATACACATGCAAACTAGGAGAGAATGCTTTCAAAGCACGAAGGGGGCATGCATGGTCATTCGGGGCTTTGTAGTGCGATCATGCACTCAAGAAAGGAAGAAAAATCAACAAGGGTACATTGTCGCACCTTGAAGGGTCGAAGGGGGAGAAAAATGGGCCATCATGTCTTCCCTTTGCACCCATGTGCTCAAGGATACAAGGAAGGCTCACTGTCACACTCCAAAGGGATGAAGGATGAGAGAAGCAAAGCTTTGGGTCTTCCCAATGCACCTATGTTCCCAAGGAAAGGGATGTTAAAATTGGCAACCAGGGAAAACTTCATTGGGGTCATCTTATTCATGGCTGATAATATTTTTATTAGATTCCTCTCATCGAGAGGTGTAGGATTGATATAAAGATCATCCGATTCCGATAAGTATTCATGGAGATATGAAGTTATTTTGATTATGGAATTATTATCAAGCCGACCTACAACTCATGTAGGCTCAGAAGCCCAACAGTCGCATCTATTCAAACACCAACGTTGTGTATAAATATAAGATGAATTTTCCTCATTTTCACTCACTCTTCTCATCACATCTCTCTCTCTCTACTGTGCAAAAATGAGTCTCTTCTCTACAGCGCAGAAATGGGTCTCTCTCTCACACATGTGAAGCCGAAAGTTGTTGAACCTGAAGCTGCAACTACAGATCCAAATATTGACCTACGTGGCCTAGAATATCTCCTCTTTGGAACTATGCTATAGGTCCATCTGGATCTCCTCTAAAAGCAGCAACTTTTGGTGGTGGAATGAAGTCAATCTGACGAACGGTTTGCAAGATATCAACTGCCCTAGTTTCAAGCCGGAAACTGCTGAAACTGAAGCTACAACTGCAGATCCAAAGATTGACCTGTGTGGCCTAGAAGATCTCCTCTTTGGAACTGTGTTGTAGTTCCATCTGGATCTCCTCTTAAAGCTGCAACTTTTTGTTGTGGAATGAAATCAATCCGATGAACGGTTTGCAAGATATCGACTGCCCTAGTTTGAAGCCGGAAACCACTGAAACTGAAGCTGCAACTGCAGAAGTAAATATTGACCTACGTGGCCTAGAATATATCCTCATCTGAACTGCACTATAGGTTCATTTGAACCTCCTCTAGAAGCCGCAACTTTTGGTGGTGGAATGAAGTCAATCCGACAGTCATTTTGTGAGATATCGTCTGCCCTAGTTTGATAAAGAAGCCGCTAATGCTGATGCTTTTGATCTAGGGTTTGCTACTGCTGATATGAATCAGATTTATTGTACTATTTCTCTTTGCTGAATTATTGAAGATAAAAGAAGATTTGATCAAAGGGTTTCCCCACACATTGTGGGGTTTGTCCCTGGCTAGCCGCCACATCTTGTGTCTCTTGTCTTGGCTTGTTTTCTGTCGATCGTTTAATGTTCTATCTGCACTTTACTTTATGTACATGTGATTGCTAATCTGTGGAATATAATAAGAAAAAGAAGTAAATTGCTATAAGCATAGAACATACCATAACTTAACATGGCATCAGAGCTGAGGTGAAGACAAAGCCCGAGCAAGAGCAAGAGCAATCACTAAAGAGAAGATTGGCAAGGCTATCCTAAAAGAATGATGGGGTCCTCAACACTCTTTCCTGCCGAAGACAAGCTCCATGAGAAAGATGACTATCACGCATGGAAGATGTCTATCGATCTAACCCTAGAAGATCCAGGAGTGTTGGACCATGTAAGAGGCAATATTGTTGAGCCTCCATCAAATGCATCCGCTGCTACATGGAACAAATGGAAAACCAAAGAAGTCAAAATAGAAGATCATCCGGGACTCTATCGAGAAGCACTTGGTGGCCTACATCTCTGAACTGGACACCTCCAAGGAAATATACAATAGACTGGGAAATGTCACTCACGACTCTTGGAGGATTACCATTCGAATGGTACGTGTTCAGGACTACTCTTCTGAACTATAATGTAATTCCTGGTTTCAAGGAATTAATGGCTAGATGCATTCAAGAAGAAACAAGGGAAGAAGAGCAAGAAATGCCCATGCCTAAAGGTCCTCCTGCTGCCTTTTCTTCTCATGCTAAGAAAAGAAATAATTCCGATACTAAATCAAAAGGAAAGGCTGGACCTAAGGGTGGAAGAAAAGGACGATGTTACATTTGCGATAAAGCAGGTCACTATGCAAGGGAGTGCCTTGATAGAAAGAAATCACACCGGGACCATGATCAAAATCCCTCTGATGGAAAATAAAAGGAATGACAAATGCAACAGTAAAGGTAAGAGGAGAGCTGGGGATCGAGGAAGAGGACAACCATTCAAGAAGGCTAGAAAGTCTAGGATGTATTAAATGCACCTGACCTCAAAAAGAACCTTGTGTCCATCTCGGCAATGGAAGACAAAGGCTACAAGGTACCCTTCAGCAATGGCAAGGTATGTATATGGAAAAATAATGTTAAAGATGCCTTTACTCTTGGGTTTAGTGTTGATTCATTATATCAGGTCGATGGAGGTCCGCTAGGTTTCATGTCTTGTGACACAACTCTTCAGTTCGAACTTTGGCATCGGAGGTTTTCCCACCTTCATTACAAATCTCTACCCGATGTAAGACAGATGGTAACAGGGATGCCTAAATTCCAAGTAGAGAAAGAAGGTGTATGTCCGGGATGTACCGAAGGAAACCTCAAAAGGGGACCATTCCCCTCAAGCCAAAGCAAGACCTCCGATATATTACAGTTGGTTCACTCAGGCATATCTGAGGCTAGCATTAAGAAGGAGACTACTACACCATGTACTCCTGAGCAGAATGGTGTGGCGGGAAGGAAGAACCGCATGATTATGGAAGCTGTCTGGGCCATGCTACATGATCAAAGACTTCCGAAAGTTTCTATGGGCTGAAACTACAAACACTGCCGTATATGTACAAAATCGATGCCCTCATCAAGCATTGGATTCCTAGACTCCTGAAGAAAAGTTCACCGGTAAGAAACCTGATGTTTCTCATTTTATAATTTTTGGAAGCCCTATATATTTTCATGTGCCGAAAGAGAAAAGAAATAAATTGGGTGCATCTGGAAAGAAGGGAATTTTCATGGGCTATGGTGAAAATACTAAAGGCTATAGAATCTATGTATCTGGTCAAAGGGAAGTCGTAATTAGTCATGATTTCACCTTTGACGAAGATATGGCTCTCAGCAAGGTGAACAATCTTCCGACTTTGAGGAGCTCTCAAGAAGCTGACACCAGGGAACCAAAAGAAAAGGATGATGAATCAATGTCTGATGTAGAAGAACCCATGGATCTGATTGATCCTCTTCCACATGAGCCTTCCTCTTCTAGGAAGAGGCCTTCATGGCTTAGGGGGCTACTTGATGATGTTGAAGGACATGCTGCACCCCGAGGAACCTTTCGTGAAAGTAAGAAACCTAATAGGTATCAGGGATACCTGACCATCATGAGCACAATCATACAAAATGAGCCTTCATCATTCTAAGATGTCGTCAAGCATCAAGTATGGAAGGATGCTATGACAATCATGAAGAATGATGTTTGGGAAGTATTTCACAGACCCCAGGACAAGACAGTTGTTACTTCCAACTGGATTTACAAGATAAAGTTGTAGCAGAGGGAAGTACATAATAGTATAACGCTCGTTTTTTTGCTCATGGTTTCTCCCAGAAGGAAGGTATAGACAATGATGTGATATTTGCACCTGTTTCCAGATATACGACCATCCACTCGATCATAGCCCTTGCCACTTCACAAGGATGGAATCTACATCAAATGGATGTCAAGACTATGTTCTTGCATGGCTCGATCAAAGAAGAGGTCTATATGGAGCAACCCGAAGGATTTGAAATTTATGATCAAAAAACTCATGTATGCAGGTTGAAGAAGGCTCTCTATGGGCTGAAGCAAGCACCCCGAGCATGGTATGAGAGGATCGACAGCTACTTGATGAAGCTGGGATTCACTAGGAGTGAAGTTTATCTTAACCTTTACTTTAAGGTTGAAGATGACAAGCCTCTCATACTGGTGTTGTATGTGGATGACCTCTTTCTAACAGGTGTAGACCCTCTCATTCACAAATGTAAGAGGGAGTTGGCTTTTGTATTTGAAATGAAGGACCAAGGACTTGAAGTATGGTAGAAGCCAAGGGAAATTTTCCTATCTCAAGGAAAATATGTGGTAAAGATATTGGAAAGATTTGGTCTGATGGACTACAAGCCTGTGACTACCTCGAGGATATTAACTTTTAGAATTTATATGGTAGTGATGTCAGACCAGATTTGGGAAATGCCTCTGAGTTTCAAAAACTCATTCGCGTTGATGTTCTTGGTGAACCTCCGTCCGAACATATGTTTTGCAGTTAGCACTTTGAGCTCATATTTGGTTGAGCCTCACTGCATTGATGCCAAGAATCTTCTAAGATATCTTCATGGCACAATTACTAATGGATTGAGAGACACTACCGGAAATATGAAACTGCATGATTATTCGAATGTTGATTAGGCAGGTAATGTGGAGTATCACTGGAGCACTTTTTAGTGTTGTTTCTCTTTGGATTCTACTTCGATATAATGGATGAGTAGGAATCAGAAGTTAGTTGCCATAAGCACCACCGAGACCAGATACATATCTATGAGTATGATCTCGTATGAAGCTGCCTGGTTGGGGAAGCTCTTCAGTGAGCTGTTTGAACACATACCATTGTGATTCTCTGTAACAACCATAGGTGGGATTCGATTATTGAGGAATCCTATATTCGTCGATTGCTCCAGCAGATAGACATAATCTAGGATATGGTAATTCGATGAGCAAGGAGGCTCCATCACATTAAGATGATGTACAGGTCAATACACCTTGTCAAAGCCCCGAGGAAAGATCTAATCTATGATTTTCCCAAACGACTTGGAGTAGTCAAGAAACCCTTGTACAAGGGTCCTGTATGTTGCATGCATTGAACTCTGGAAGCTCTAAGGGCTTCCGGTTCTTACTGGAGTAACATACGACCACAGGGTGACTCACCCTCCCCTGGTGGTGCGCACTGGAACAAGATGACTCACTCTCTTGTGGGACAAGATGATTCGCTCTCTTGTGGAACAGGATGATTCGCTCTCCTGTGTAGCAGGATTGATGTGTTCTCCTGTGAGGCCTGGATTGATGTGTTCTCCATGGCGATTGTAGCAGGATTGATGTGTTCTCCTATGAGGATAGGATTGATTAGTTCCCCTGTCGAGGCATCCTACCCATGCAGTCTGGAACTCATGGGAAGTACTTCTCATATGATCAATGAGCAGGGAAATGAAGTTAGGGACCATAGTAGTACCGATGGACACATCGTTGTATCCACCGTACTCCCTACACTAGGATGACCTCCATTAATCTGGGATCAATGATACTGGTCTGGGACCAGTGGTAGGAGTTGTACCATACTATGACGCTGACTTCGGGTCGATTGAGACTGGTCTGGGACCAGTGGTACATACTTTGAGACTGACTTCGTGTCAGTGCAATACTGGTCTGGGACCAGTGAGAGTGGTACATACTATGACGCTGACTTCGGGTCGGTTGAGACTGGTTTGGGACCACTGGTACACTCTTTGAGACTGCAATACTGGTCTAGGACTAGTGGTAGGAGTTGTACCAGACTATGACGCTGACTTCGGGTCAGTTGAGACTGGTCTGGGACCAGTGGTACATACTCCGAGACTGACTTCGTGTCAGTGCAGTACTGGTCTGGGACCAGTGAGAGTGGTACATACTATGACGCTGACTTCGGGTTGATTGAGACTAGTCTAGGACCAGTGGTACACTCTCTAGGACTGCGATACTGGTCTAGGACTAGTGGTAGGAGTGGTACTTACTATGAAGCTGACTTCGGTTCGGTTGAGAATGGTCTGGGACTAGTGGTACGCACTCTGAGACTGACTTTGAGTCAGTGGAGGATGATACTAGTCTAGGACTAGTGGAGTTGTACTCACTATGACGTTGACTTCCGGTTGGTTGAAACTGGTCTGGGACCAGTGGTACATACTCTGACACTGACTTTGAGTTAGTATGATACATCCTCGATCATTTCTTCTTCTTCATAATTCAGACAAAAGTAGAGCAGAACAAAACAAGCAAGAGCAGAGCTAAACGGAGCAAAACAGTACCGATCAGTACAGGGCAGAACAAGACAAAGCAGAACAGGCAGAATAGAGCAGAGCAGGGCAAGGGTCAGGCTGTACAGGGTAGTGCATTTGATGGATGAATAGTAATTACCGATAGACAGATTGCAGATGAAGTTCTCCCTGGTTGAGAGGGAGTGTTAAAATTGGAAACCAGGGAAAAACTTCATGTGGGTCATCTTATTGATGGCTGACAATATTTTTATTAGATTTCTCTCATCGAGAGGTGTAGGATTGATATAAAAATCATCCGATTCCGATAAGTATTCATGGAGATATGAATTTATTTTGATTATGGAATTATTATCAAGCCGACCTACAACTCATGTAGGCTCAGAAGCCCAACAGTCGCATCTATTCAAACACCAACGTTGTGTATAAATATAAGAGGAATTTTCCTCATTTTCACTCACTCTTCTCATCACATCTCTCTCTCTCTCTACTACACAGAAATGAGTCTCTTCTGTACTGCGCAGAAATGGTTCTCTCTCTCACACATGCGAAGCCAAAAGTTGTTGAACCTGAAGCTGCAACTGCAGATCCAAAGATTGACCTGCTTGGCCTAGAATATCTCCTCTTTGGAACTGCGTTGTAGGTCCATCTGGATCTCCTCTAAAAGCTGCAACTTTTGGTGGTGGAATGAAGTCAATCCGACGAACAGTTTGCAAGATATCGACTGCCCTAGTTTGAAGCTGGAAACTGTTGAAACTGAAGTTGCAACTGCAGATCCAAAGATTGACCTACGTGTCCTAGAAGATCTCCTCTTTGGAACTGCACTATAGTTCCATCTGGATCTCCTCTAAAAGCCGCAACTTTTGGTGGTGGAATGAAGTCAATCCGACGAACGGTTTGCAAGATATCGACTGCCCTAGTTTGAAGCCAGAAACCACTGAAACTGAAGCTGCAACTGCAGATGTAAAGATTGGCTTGCGTGGCCTAGAATATCTCCTCATCTAAACTACATTGTAGGTTCATCTAAACCTCCTCTAGAAGCCGCAACTTTTGGTGGTGGAATGAAGTCAATCCGACGGTCGGTTTGTGAGATATCGTATGCCCTAGTTTGATAAAGAAGCCGCTAATGCTGATGTTGTTGATCTAGGGTTTGCTACTGCTGATATGAATCAGATTTATTGTACTATTTATCTATGCTGAATTATTGAAGATAAAAGAAGATTTGATCAAAGGGTTTCCCCACACATTGTGGGGTTTGTCCCTGGCTAGCCGCCATATCTTGTGTCTCTTGTCTTGGCTTGTTTTCTGTCGATCGTTTAATGTTCTATCTGCACTTTACTTTATGTACATGTGATTGCTAATCTGTGGAATATAATAAGAAAAAGAAGTAAAATGTTATAAGCATATAACATACCATAACTTAACAAGGGAGGGCACATTGTTGTATTCCTAAGGGCTGAATGGAAAGGATTTGTTCCTTTGTGATGCGTTAATGCACTCTAAGGCAATAAGGGCACATTGTTGTATTCCTAAGGGCTGAATGGAAAGGATTTGTTCCTTTGTGATGCGTTAATGCACTCTAAGGCAATGATGGCACATTGTAGCACTCTCAAGGTTTGAATGGAAAGGCTTTGGGCCTTCATGATGCACTCATGTGCTCGAGAAGAAAACTTGGTCACACAGGGTGCACTTTTCAAGGTTGATGGAGCTTCAAGCTCAAAGAGCGCACTCTACCTATTAGAAGATCAAAAACAAGTTAAATCAACAAGATTTAATGATAAGAAGAGGAAGAGGATGATTTTCCAGGATTTATAGTTGTTACCGTATGCATGGTGGAAGATAGGTGGCGGCTCTTTATTAGCCTAGACAATAAAGGACTGTGACATCAGCACCAGCCAATAGGAGGTGGACATGTGGCATGAAAATATGGCATTTTGGGGCACCAAAGTGTCCCTTTTCTCTATGACAATTTTCACCACTTAGAGGTCAAAACATGGCAGGAGTGACATCATGGTGACATCATCCTAGAGGTATCATCTTGGAGAATTCAATTGGTGGCGATGCCAAGTTGTAGAGTGTTGGGAA
Organism: Pinus tabuliformis; assembly: GCA_031772625.1. Classification (NCBI taxonomy): domain Eukaryota; kingdom Viridiplantae; phylum Streptophyta; class Pinopsida; order Pinales; family Pinaceae; genus Pinus; species Pinus tabuliformis. The sequence continues at coordinate 890,753,421 of CM062811.1, forward strand.
ACGTGGCAGTGGACAGAGCAATAGCTAATAAACAAAGGCATGGGGGGGGGCCTACTAACCACCTCATCCTGAAGGGATCAACTTGGAGAATTAAATTGGTGACGATGCAGGGTTGTAGAGTGTCAAGACACGACGGCAATGGACAGAACGACAGCCAATAAACAGAGGGCTAGGCGGACCCTACCGGCCAGCTCATCCTAGTGGGTGGAGCCCAGAATATTAGCAATATGGCACAAAGGGAATGCATCGGGTTAAAGGGGGCTCTAATCATAGCATCAGGCATGGATTCTAGTGAAGTAGTTGAGACCAAAATTGTAGCAGAAATAAGGTTCTGTGTAGGGCTCAAAAGAGCTAAGTGCCCAATAGCTTAGGCCATGGTCACAAATACTAGTTCTATGGTGGAAAATAGGTAAGGGATAAGAATAATGGGTCCACCTCAACATTAAGTTAAAACAAGTAACTGACGAGAAATTAGTGAGCAGATCACCATCAGCTCTAAGGCCACCAAGTCCCAGAAGACACTTCGGGTGGTAAACTAGCATGGCGAATAAGCCAACACTAGCCCTTGGAATGTCAAATTCAGCAAGTTGAAATAGTCGATTAATGGCCAGGGTTGATACTGGGAGGGTCAAGCCTCACCACCAACCTTTTTCATTCACCCCTACGAAGTATGGGGACCTCACCCACAACCAACACGTTGCTACAACAACATTGTGAGAAAGTGAGCATGATTTTTGTGGGGTCGATGGTCTCCCCCCTCCACTTTCCATCCAAAGTCATGGTTCCATGTGTCCTTCTCAAATTTCTCCAAGTGTCTCCCATCCACACATATGCCACCATACTACCTGCCTATATAGTTACCACCTGCTTGTCATTAGTGTTCAAATTTTAATTTGTTTCAATGGTGTCCTCTATCACCCATTTTGTACTCAACCCTGTTTAGCCAGTGCAGAGAAACTCCAATGCCACCACACCAAATGATGTCCACCCACCATGGATTTTAATCCCTATGGGTGAAAGATAATTCCATACAAGGACTAGCTCCAAAAAAGGGGAAATTTAAGTAGTTAGAGGGAGAAAAAGACAAGATAATTGGCAGGTAACCATGGGAGGAATTCAATGGCAGAGGCATGGACAGACATCAACCCACCACAAACCTAGATAATGGAGCCTGATTCCACCTTAAGAAATCAGAGGAATCGATAATGGAGATATTTTTTTTGTGTTAATTATGACACCTCATGTTTTTCATGTTTTGTAAATATTTCATTTCAAGAAGGAATCAAAATATATTAGGTAATCATTAGGACAGTTAGGCCATTTGGATCCTCAAACGTCTAGGCCATTGAGCCTGTTGTAGCATTTAGGATATTTTTGTAATTGTTTTTTGGGACTCTCTCTCCCAATAAAAGTGAAGAGGAACTCAATAGTAAAGGTTCAATTTTCCGGTTCTAGAGGCTGTAATTATTTTGCAGATTTCACAAGTAATGGCCTGTGAGATGTATTTCATTCTAGAATATTAATGAAGAAATTTATGGTGATTCCAACCATTGGGATATGTAGTATGTGTTTTACCTTTGCGTGTCATTTAATCTATTTTTATTTTTCAGAAATTGTGTAATTGTAGCTACTAGATTTCACTCTTATATAGCATGTTTATTTATGTTATGTCGTAGCAGATGGTACCTGCGAGATTGTAGATTTATCTATGTTATGTGATAGCAGATGGTACCTATGATATTGTAGATTTGCCTATGTTATGATATAGCAGATAGTCCCTGTGAGATATTGATTTGAAAGCCTTAAAATGCACTCCATAATTTTTGCACCTCATTTCCTTTATCTTTTCATGATTCTACTAGGATTTAGTGCATAGGATTCTTTGTCTATCCATCCCTCTACACCTAGTTTCTTCCTTATATTTCTTCTTTCCACCTTTACTGCAACGACAAATCAAGTTGAATTATTCATGTGTAGGCCACCAGATCTGAATATTTAATCATGGGAATGATATATTGTTTATATGTATATTGAATCTGCCTCTGAGTAGGGTAATTGAACCAGACTTAGCTCATTTTACATTTATCTCTTGAGCAACATTGATCTATATTCAAGAGACACTAATATTTCTTAGGCACTAACCCTTCTCCTCAACCCAGGGATTGTCTCTGGGAGTGACAACATCTTCTAGCACCATTTTCAAAGAACGAATTAGAATATATTTCCCTGGGTATAAATTTGTGCATTCCTTTGTCTGGTGAATAAAGGAAGTGTGGGTTGAGATCTCTCACCTAAAGGGGTTTCCAAATCGCTCTTCATGCATTCTTTGGCAACAAATTTTCCCCATTACATTTTTCCTCTATTGTTTGTTATCCTCATCATGTACCTCCATTTCAATAATGATATACCTATTTTCCTACATTCAGTGGAAGCGCAGATGAAAGCCCAACCCAACACCTTAAGGACTTTCATGAATGCATGCATGAAGTAGTAGGGTATTGTTCATGAAGATGTGAAATTGAAGATTTTCATGTATTATTTAGATAAATATGTTAGGGCTTGGTACAAAAACCTACCTCAGTGTAACATATCTTCTTTGAAGAGCATTCACAAAGCATATAATTATTTTTGCAAACATTTATATCCACTGGATTCTTTGTTTGAATATTTTTGTGAACATTTTAATATTTAAAATATTTCTAAGAGTGATGATCTTGTTGAAGATACTTGTGTAGCCCAAATCTAAGAAAACATAAACCTACATCAAGAAGTGTTGCCCAACAATTAAGGAAAAGGAAGAAGGAGCCATTGTTAAGATACAAACAAACCCTTCGAGATCTTATTTTGTTGAATTTAATGGTTCTCATTTATATTATTTGTATGACCCAAATGAGGATATGGGCGTTGTAGAACCACAACAGTCCCAGTCATGAGAATCTGCACAGAAAGAGGAAGTTGACAATGGGGTTGACAAAGAAGATCAAGTTTATAAATTACATCCTCAGATGGAGAACAAGGTATGAGCATATGCCAAAGACAACCACAAGGAGAAAATGATTCCCAAAAAATAAAGACAGATTCTTATTCTGGGGAGGATGGGATTTTTGTAGACTCTAAAACACATCCACTTACAAGCAAGTGGGGAAAAGATTACCAACAACAACTTTTTCAAGAAGATCCCAAAGTTCAAGAGCCAAGAAGTGTATGTGTTTGCCTTTTGTAGAAGGATTCATCTATGGAAACTTTCAAGAAAGGGAGATAGGTGTAAATTTTTCTCATTAGTTATATGATCTAGTAGCTGACTATATGGCATCTTTCTTAGGTTAGTAGTAGGTCTCAATTATGGGGTATGTATTAAATGTTTTACCTGAAAATTTCACATGGTGCATGCATGTTTTGATTTCTGAATTTCAACAGCACAAAGGCATAAGGTCCAACACCCAGATGTTGGACCGGTATCATTGGAAGGATAGCTTCACTCAGGTGAATTGAGCCCAGTACATAAGTAGGAACTGTGCATAAATAAGCTCACTATGTGAGCATTTAACTTCTAGTTATTCTAAGTTATGGTCTAGCATTTACATTTTCTATGAGGAGAGGACTCCAAGAAAATAAATTTCTTGGGAGATTTTCTAGTTTTATAGATTCAATATATTTTTGACTCCATGCCCAATGGTGAAGGCTACTAGTCTGTACGTTCTTAGCACCTTTCGTACAAGGCACTATCCCTAGTTGGAGTTGATATTGTACCTTCCTCATCCTCCCTTTTACTCTTTCATATAGCATAGGAGATTAGTTTGTGTATGTAGGGAGGGATTGAAAACTCCAAGAAAACAAACTAGGATTAAAAATGCAAAGCAAGGTTGACGCATATTTAAGGGGAAATTTGAAGAGGAGATCATGAGGACTGGTGCAAATAATAATAGAGTTTGAAGAAAAAATTTTGGCAGAATATGCACTCAAAGACCACATCGAACTCATTCAACTAGAAATTTCTCTGGAAGATCTTTCTAATGGTATCCAGAAGTTTGAAAATGGCCTCCCGGATCATGAGATAAAGCCAGTCAAAGATGGTGACCACAATTCAAATATTGTAGAACTAAAAGGTGTTTGGGTGAGCCTTTGGCATGTATCCAAAGTTGGCTTAAGTGAAAAATTCGGCGGTAACGCTGGAAAATCCTCTACGCGAAGCTCCGGGTAGACGAGGTTGACACATTAATAGTGGAAATGTACCCTAGCGAAATGTTAAATGGGAACCAAGTTAAGCATCGAGAGAGGAGGATCAAGATGACATCATCCCAGTGATTGTACCCCAAAAGGTTCACCCCATAATTTTCAATAACGACATAAGAATTGTACGATCAATATGGAACATATCGAGTGTAGCCCACTTGGCTATGATAGCCTAGAATAAAAGTAAAGAGGCAGCGCAACAAAGGCGATTCGGCCCAGAGGATCTTAGTGGAAAAACAAAGAAAAAGTTTGATTATGACAAAAGTGAATTAACAAAGGAAAAGGTAGCAAAGCAGGCCTCGAAGGACCCTTTATCTCTACTCCAATATAAGACATGTGGTGGCTCGTGAATGGCCTAGACAACAAAGTAATTGATGTCAACACCAGCCAATAGAAGGTGGACACGTGGCATGAAAATATGGAATTTTTGGTCACCCAAGTGGCCCTTTTCTGAATGACAAGTGTGACTACTCAGATTTCAACCTGTGGTAGGAGTGACATCATGGTGATGTCATCTCAAAGGGATCATCCTAGAGAATTCAATTTGCGACAGTGTCGGGTTGTAGAGTTTTAGGACACAATAGCAGTGGACAGAGTAATAACTAATAAACAAAGGGTTCGGCGGACCCTACTAGTCACCTAATCCCAAAGGGATCAACGTGGAGAATTCAATTGGCGACAATGTCGAGTTTTACTGTCGGGACATAGTGCCATTGGAAAAAGCAACAGCCAATAAATAGAGGGTCGGACGGACCCTACTGGCCATCTCATCTCGGAGGGTGGAGCCCAGAAGATTAGCAATATGGTGCAAATTGGATGCTTCGGTTAAATGGGGCTCCAACCTTAGCGCTAGGCACGGGTACTCGTGGAGCAGTTGAGACCAGGAACACGGCAGCAATAAGGGCCCACATAGGGTTCAAAAGGGCTAAGTTCCCAGTAGCTTAGGTTGTGTTCATGAAGACTAGTCATATGGATTAAACAGGTAAAGGCTAAGAAAAAGGGATCCACCCAGGGATTAAGTGAAAATAGGTAACCGACGAGAAATTAGTGAGTGGATCACCATAAACTCTAAGGCTGACAAGTCTCGAAAGATACTTCAGGGGATAAAATAGCACAAAGAATAAGCCAACGCTAGCCCCCATAAATTCAATGTCAGCAAGGGGAAATAATTGGTCAATGACCAGGATTTATTCCGAGGGGTCAAGCCTCACCCTCGACCTTGTTCATTCACCCCGCCGAAGGAGGGGGACCACATCCACCACCATCGCACCAACACAGCAACAACGTCAGAAAGTGAGTGTGATTTTTGCGGGGCAGAGGGCCTCCCCCATCCACCTCCCATCCAAACCTGTGGCTCCACATTTCCTTCCCAAACTTCTCCATGTGTCTCCCATCCACACGTCATGCCACCATACTGCCTGCCTATATATTCAACACCTTATTGTCATTAGTATTCAAATTTTAATTTGTTTCAATGGTGTCCTTTGTCAACCATTTTATGCTCGACCATGTTCATCCATCAGCAAGTGCAGAGCACCTCCAATGCCACCACACCAAATCACGTTCGCCAACCAAGGATTTTAATCCCGATGGGTGAAAGGTAATGCCATACAAAAATGGTTAGCTCTAAAAAAGGGGCAATTTAAGCAGTTAGAGGGAGAAAATGACAGGTGAATTGGCAAGTAACCATGGGAGGAATACAATGGCAGAGGCATGGCCAGATCATCAACCCACCATGAACCTAGATAATGGAGCATGATTCCACCTTAGGAAATCAGAGGAATCGAAAATGCAGATATATTTTTATGTCAATTATGACACCTTGTGTTTTTCATGTTTTCTAAATATTTCATTTCAAGAAGGAATCTAAATTTGTTAGGTAATCATTAGGACAGTTAGGCCACTCACATGCTTAGACAGTTGGGAATTTCATACAATTGTATCATTCAAGATATTTTTGTAATTGTTTGTTGGGACTCTCTCTCGCTACAAATGGGAAGAGGAACTCAATATTAAAGGTTTAATTTTCTGGTTCTAGAGGTTGTACTTATTTTGCAAATTTCACAAGTTTCGGCCTATGATATGTATTTCATTCTTGAATATTAATGAAGAAGTTTCTAGTGATTCCAAGCATTGGGGTATGTATTATGTGTTCTACCTCTGCGTGTCATTTCATGTGTTTTTCTTATTCTAAAATTGTGTAATTGTAGTTGTTGGATTCACTCTTAGATCGCGGATTTATTTATGTTATGTCATAGCAAACAGTGCTTGTGAGATTGAAAATTTATCTATGTTATGTGATAGCAGATAGTACTTATGAGATTGAAAATTTGCCTATGTTGTGATATAGCATATATTACTTGTGAGATATTGAGTTGAAAGCCTTAAAATGTGCTCCATAATGTTTGCACCTCATTTCCTTTATCTTTTCATGATTATACTGGGATTTAGTGCATAGGATTCTTTGTTTGTATAACCCTATGCACTGTGTTTCTTCCCTATATTTCTTCTTTCCACCTTTACTACAACAACCAATCAAGTTGCATTGTCCATGTGTAGGCCACCAGATCTAAACATTTACTCTTGGGAATGATATATTGTTTATATTTATAATTAATCTACCTCTCAATATGGTAATTGAACCAGAATTAACTCACTTTACATTTATCTCTTGAGCAGCATGATTTATCATCAAGAGACACTAAGATGTCCTAGTCAGTGACCCTTCTCCTCGACCTGGGGGTTGTCTCTAGGAGAAACAACAGGTCATAAGATGGAAAATATGATATGTTCATTAAAGGATCGCCAGGGAAGAGAAGTCTCTTCAATTTTGGAATTGGCATCCTTAGGTGTCAGACATTTCCAAGATCTGTTTAGAGCCCATGAAGGGGGCACAATTGCTGAAATCATTCAAATGAATCTTCCTTTCCCTTAGTTTCTCAATGAGGAGGAAACTCATTATCTGATGACTAAAGTTGTCGAGGATTAACTTGGATTTCTTCTTCACAGTTTTCAAAAATATAAGAGCCCTGGTTTGGAGGGTTGGGGTATTGAATTTTTCCTGGGTATTTATGAAATTATGGGAAGTAATTCATTAGTTGTGGTCAAAAATCTCGTAGGAATTGTCATATGCTACCTACTTTAATTTCTACTTTCATTGCTCTGATTCCTAAAGTGGATTCCCCTTCCTCCTTTGATTATTTTAGTCCTACTTCTCTTTATAATGCAATGTACAAAGTCATTATGAAGGTGATTTCCCTTTGTCTCAAACCAATTCTCTCAACTTCCATATCCAAGGGACAATTTGGTTTCCTTGAAGGTAGGAAGATTCATGAAGAGGTTGGGGTGGTTGAAGAAGTCCTTCATATTCTAAAGACGATGAACCCTAAAGGGCCTATATTCAAACTTTACTTGTCAAAGGCCTATGATTAGGTTAATTGGATTTATCTCTGGTTACTTCTAACTCATGTGGGTTTCAGTCTTGATTTCATTACATGGGTTATGAGATGCATTCAAATGGTTTCTTTTTTTTGCTTATTAATGGTATTTCTTCTCTCTTCTTTCATGCTCAGAGGGGTATTTTTTAGTGGTGCCTCCTCTCTCCATTGTTATTTATTCTAGTTGTTGAGGGGCCTCAGCAAGCTCTTTGGAGAGGCGAAAAAAAATGGGGGATTTCAGTGGTGTATGGTATCTTAGGCCTTCACCATTTCTCACCTTCTTTTTGTGGATGATATTCTCATATTTTTTAGTGGATATATTTGAGAGCTGTTGGTATTAAAAAACATGCTTACATTATTTGGGAAAGCCACTGGTATGATGATAAATTTTCAAAAATCTCTCTTCTAGTTTCAAATTTGGAAGAGGATATTGTTCATCAAATTATTTATTTACTTTTTATGGAATTCTCTCATCTAGATTATGGTCTCAAATATTGGGTTTCCTCCTAAAACCAAATACTTACAGAATGATAGATTGGCATTGGTTGATCTCTAAGGTCGGAAACATATCAAAATATGGTGTCAAAGATCGATTTCTCTTGTTGGTCACATAGTTCTTATCAAATATGTTCTCAAATAAATTCTTGTCTACTGGTTATCTCTTGCTTGGATTCCAAAATTTGTTTTGGAGTGTAACAGATGTATTTTTTCCGATTTTTTTATGTTCTATATAAAATTCAAATGTCACCCTCCCATGGGTGGGATGGGATAAAATATAAAAGCATAGGGTCATGATTGGTTGGGGAATAAAGAACATATTTCTCTTCTCACATGCTCTTGATACAAAATGTGGATGGTGTCTTCTTACCACCTAGAGCCTACGGACTTCAATTGTTATTGATAAATAGATTTATCCACTCTCAGTGGAGGACTAGGTGCGTTGTGCAGATAAACCTTGCTTGAACATATTTTTCATATAGCATTCCATTTTAAATACATTTGAAACTATATGTAGTATCCTGGTTTAGCGAGTCAGATCAAGTCTTTGGGTTCCACTAGGTATTGATCCATGGCCTCGCTCCCACCATGGTCATCTTCTTCCTTCACGATTAATCGATTTTTGTCGAGATCATGGGATATCAAATTTATCTCACATTGTTGAGCTAATATCTACTACTATTTGGACTCAAGGGTGGAAAATAATGATAAACTTGGAAATCCCAAAACCCTTCACTAGTCAGTGGAATAATTTCATTAGTGCTTTATGATCAGGACATGTTCATCTATCATACAGGGATGGTAAAATCATTTGGTCTAGTGCCAAGGGTGGGATATACTCTCCAAAAGAAGGTTATATTTTCATATCATATTAACATCATCCTAATGTTACTCAATGGTGGTGGCCAATTGTTAAGATATGGTATGTTCTATGCTTATAACAGTTTACTTCTTTTCCTTATTATATTCCATAGATTAGCAATCACATGTACATAAAGTAAAGTGTAGATAGAACATTAAACGATCGACAAAAAACAAGCCAAGACAAGAGACACAAGATGTGGCGGCTAGCCAAGGACAAACCCCACAATGTGTGGGGACACCCTTTGATAAAATATTATTTTATCTTCAATAATTTAGCAGAGAGAAATAGTACAATAAATCTTATTCATATCAGCAGTAGCAAACCCCAGATCAGTAGCATTAGCATTAACAGCTTCATCATCAAACTAGGGCAGACGATATCTCACAGACCAACTGTCGGATCGGCTTGATTCCACCACCAAAAGTTGCAGCTTCCAGAGGAGGTTCAAATGAACCTACAATGCCATTCAGATGAGGAGATCTTCTGGTCCACACACGTCAAACTTTACTTCTGCAGTTGCAGCTTTAGTTTCGGTAGCTTTGGCTTCAAACTAGGGCAGTGGATATCTTGCAAACCGTCTATCAGATTGACTTGATTCCACCACCAAAAGTTGCAGCTTTCAGAGGAGGTTCAGATGAACCTACATCATGGTTCAGATGAGGAGATCTTCTAGTCCACATAGGTCAATCTTTACTTCTGCAGATGCAACTTCAGTTTCAGCAGCTTCCGACTTCACATGTGTGAGGGAGAGACCCTTTTCTGCACAGTAAAGAAGAGACTCTTTTCTGCATAGTAGAGAGAGAGAGATGTGATGAGATGAGTGATTCCAAATGAGGAAAATTCCTCTTGTATTTATACACAACTGATGATGTTTGAATAGATGCAACTGTTGGGCTTCTGAGCCTACATGAGTTGTAGGTCGGCTTGATAATAATTCCATAATCAAAATAAATTCATATCTCCATAAATACTTATCAGAATTGGATGATCTTTATATCAATCCTACACCTCTCGACGAGAGGAATCTAATAAAAATATTATCAACCATGAATAAGATGACCCAAATGAAGTTTTGCCCTATTTTCCAATCTTAACACTCCCTCTCAACTTGGGAGAACTTCATCTACAATCTGTCTATCAGTCGTTACTATTCATCTATCAAATTCACTGCCCTGTACAACCTATCCCTTGCCCTGCTCTGCTCTATTCTGCCTGTTCTAATTTGTCTTGTTCTTCCTTGTACTGATCTATATTGTTCTGCTCTATTTTTCTTTGCTCTTGCATTGTTCTGTTCTGCTCTGCTTTTGTCCGAATTATGAAGAAGAAGAAATGATTGAGGATGTATCATACTGACTCAAAGTCAGTCTCAGAGTATGTACCACTGGTCCCAGACCAGTCTCAACCAACCTGAAGTCAACGTCATAATGAGTACAACTCCACTGGTCCCAGACCAATATCATCCTCCACTGACTCAAAGTCAGTCTCAGAGTGCGTAGCACTGGTCCCAGACCAGTCTCAACCGACCCGAAGTCAGCTTCATAGTAAGTACCACTCCTACCACTGGTCCCAGACCAATATCGCAGTCTCAAAGAATGTACCACTGGTCCCAGACCAGTCTCAACCGACCCAAAGTCAGCATCAAAGTATGTACCACTCTCACTGGTCCCAGACCAGTACTGCACTGACACGAAGTCAGTCTTAGAGTATGTACCACTGGTCCTAGACCAGTCTCAACTGACCCAACGTCAGTGTCATAGTATGGTACAACTCCTACCACTAGTCCTAGACCAGTATCATTGATCCCAGATCAATGGAGGTCATCCTAGCATAGGGAGTACGGTAGATACAACGATGCATCCATCGGTACTACTATGGTCCCTAACTTCATTTCCCTAATCATTGATCAGATGAGAGGTACTTCCCATGAGTCCCAAACTGCATGGGTAGGATGCCTCGATAAGAGAACTAATCAATCCTATCCTCACAGGAGAACAAATTAATCCTACTACAATCGCCATGGAGAACACATCAATCCAGGCCTCTTAGGAGAACACATCAATCCTGCTACAATCGCCATGGAGAATACATCAATCCAGGCCTCACAGGAGAACACATCAATCCTGCTACAATCGCCATGGAGAATACATCAATCCAGGCCTCACAGGAGAACACATCAATCCTGCTACAATCGCCATAGGGAACACATCAATCCAGGCCTCACAAGAGAACACATCAATCCTGCTATAATTTCCATGGAGAATACATCAATCCAAGCCTCACAAGAGAACACATCAATCCTGCTACAATCGCCATGGAGAACACATCAATCCAGGCCTCACAAGAGAACTAATCATCCTACTACACAGGAGAGAAAATCATCCTGTTCCACAAGAGAGCGAATCATCTTATCCCACAAGAGAGTGAATCATCTTGTTCTAGTGTGCACCACCAGGGGAGGGTGAGTCACCATGTGGTTGTATGTTGCTCCAGTAAGAACCGCAAGCCCTCAGAGCTCCCAGAGCTCAATGTATGCAACATGCAGGACCCTTGTACAAGGGTTTCTTGACGACTCCAATTCGTTGAGGAAAATCACAGATTAGATCTTTCCTTGGGGCTTTGACAGGGTGTATTGACCTGTACATCATCTTAATGCGATGGAGCCTCCTTGTTCATCGACTTACCATATCCCATATGATGTCTATCTACTGGAGCAATTGACGAATACGGGATTCCTCAATAATCGAATCCCACCTCTGGTTGTTACAGAGAATCACAGTGGTATGTGTTCAAACAACTCACTGAAGAGCTTCCCCAACCAGGCAGCTTCAAACGAGATCATACTCATAGATATGTATCCGGTCTCGGCGGTGCTTATGGCAACCAACTTTTGCTTCCTGCTCATCCATTATATCGAAGCATAATCCAAAGAGAAACAGCACTAAAAAGTGCTCCAGTGATCCTCCACACTACCTGCCTAATCAGCATTCGAATAATCATGCAATTTCATATTTCTGGCAGTGTATCTCAATCCATGAGAGATTGTGTCCTGAAGACATCTCAGAAGATTCTTGGCACCAATCTAGTGAGGCTCAACCAAATATGAGCTCACAATGCTAACCGCAAAACATATGTTCGGATGAAAGTTCACCAAGAATATCAACGCGAATGAGTTTTTGAAACTCAGAGGCATTTCCCAAATATGGTCCGACATCACTACCATATAACTTTTGAAAGTTAAGATCCTCGAGGTAGTCACAAGCTTGCAGTCCACCATACCAAATATTTTCAGAATCTTCACCACATATTTTCCTTGAGATAGGAAAATTTCCCTTGGCTTCTGCTACACTTCAAGTCCTTGGTTCTTCATTTCAAATTCAGAAGCAAACTTCCTCTTACATTTGTGAATCAATTCAGTTTCCTTAATTATAGCACCGTTTACTATTATTGGTAGTTTTTTGGGTCCTAAACTTCCAGAGCCATTTTTATGCCCTAAGAAATGATTTTTTGGAAATTTGGAAAACTTTAGGCATTTGTAATCAAAATTTGTATTCCTCATATTGATCTTTCTAACGAGATATCGTACACGTCAAATGGAGATCGTATGCCAAAGTTACGACCCTGAGAAGTTGATGTACTAATATACCCCAACGGGGCCCACAGAAGTTTGGTGCTTCATATCCTAGGGTTAGGTTTTTAGATGCTTATGGTTTTACATTGCTTCTAAATAATAAATAGGCCTATGTGCCTTATTGTAACATAGTTCAGAAGGCATGTAGCCACCACATCGCTTCTCGAAGATAAACTACCATTGCCTGAGCTAGTTTATTTCCATTCAACATGTAATAGTTTTCAATACATTTTTATTAATGAATTGAATTTATGTTCTTGTTGTAGCTTTGTGTTTATATTTATATCTAATTGCATTTTATTCCTTCATAAATTTGGATCAGTGGTATCAGAGTGGTCTACTCTTTCTCTGTTTTTTTGTGCATATCTGTTATATGGAATTTATACCTACGGATAAGTATATCTTACCTAAGTGGGTAGTTACACTTATAACAACTGAAGTAAAGATGTTTAGCCTTTTCCTACAATAAATAGATAAGATAAAAGAACCTACTTGTGATCCTTCCCTTCCTTTGATCTCCTTTGAGTTTCTCTCGTCGCCCCTGCTCAAACTGAATTCGCTCAATTGGTACCTGCCAACATAAACAAAAGACGACAATAATCAAAGCATATGATCTATTTATTGTAAAAAAATGGAATTGACAACATTTGAACATACATTCATCATAGATATAGAAAAAAGTATTGGAAAAGGAACAAAAAACTTTATTGATTGATAAAAGGAGAAGTTACACCCAATGTGGTTCGATCTCGTGTCACTCATCCAGTTTATTCCAAGCCCTCATCACACCAATAGCAACATCAATCTAGCAGCATAACATTACATTGACAATGATTTCAAGTCTCCAAACCAATGATATTTCTCTATAATATCCAACCCCTCTTGGCTCTATGATGGGAGTTCAATTTATAGACGAATGCAAGTGGTTTCGTCATTAATATGGCTTTGACTGGTTTTCCATAATTGGATGATTAGTTTCCATGTTCAAAGGGATGAGAGGATAGAGGATTAGATGATCCAAGGCTATCCTAAGTCGAGCTCATCTTGAGAGGATAGGAGTTGGGTTCCTTCAAGAATGCTCTAGAAAGGAGGAATATACTCATGATCCAATGAACATTTCGAGGATTCTCACCCAGCGCAGACTTGAATGGGCTTAGTTTCTCTGCAACGCAACCTTGAATGGGGCTACCTACTTTACAGAACACTTACCCCTGACCAGGGGTGCGTTGGTGACCCAAGGAAGCACTTCAGCAGGGTTTGAAGTCAGGAAACTCTCATGGATGAAAACAATCATTGAGGTGGCATGTCTAGGGCATGTAGCAACTAAATTAGAGTTTGATAGACCCTGTTTACACTGACTTGATCGTCGGAAGTGATATGCCCAAATAGACCTGTAATAGTTGCCCCATGAAGTCAAAAATGATAATGTTGGGTGATATGTTTTATGATGTGATGAGGAGGATCTGAAGCAAACGGTGATCTACATCAATTACAATACATAATATCATGATATCTTTGAATTTTTCATTATTAGCTGAGGGAAGGCATACCCATGCTCAGCATATAAACTTTACATTACATGTACATAACCCAGATAGTCATCTACAGATATAGATCCATGATAAGATTACTATTTGTGTAAAGCCATCGTACAGATGATTTAGTACACTCCTGAAATCATAGCCTGGATGGATGAAACTAGATTCGGGGTCCTCTATCTCATCCAATCGTTTGCTCAAGTACGAGTCTAACCACGTGAAAATGTGAGCTAAAGTCGAACATGGGAAGACACCGTCTAATTAACAACCAATGATGTAAGTTGTTAACATAAGCGAGAGAGATCACCAATAATGCTAATGATTCTCAAGGTACTACATTATATTCTGCATGGTGTGAATATATGTTTTGATGTCAAACACCATACAAAGTCTTTCGGTCAAAGGCCTGTGATGTCAACCTGTCGCCAGAAGCAAGAAACTTGCCATTGATGTATGCAAGCCTCAAGGTACTGGAAGGGTGTTTCTAAGTCAACTTCCTGGATAATGTGTTGATGTTGACAAGAAGCGACTCATCGCAGGAGGGCCTTGATGTATCCCCCATCAATGACATGAAACGAGTGTAATGATTTTGAAGATAGAATGTGACTAATGACACAATATTCAGGAATGGCGGTCATGAAAATGAAGGTTTATGAGTATTGCAAAGGATGAAGTTTGCTGAGTGACTTCTCTTGAACATGTCAGCGACACTGAAAGAATTGGCAGCATTGCCCCAAAACCAAAGTGATGGATGGTGCGATAGACCATAGGTATGATAACCATCAAGCAGATAACCCAACCCAAATAGTCACAGAGATGAAGTGAAAGTGTCATGTTCAAGAGAAACTTGCTACCATAAAGTGATTTATCCCTTTTCCCATTTTCCCCAGTCATTGTTGACCAGTACCTCTTTATTTTTTAACAATCTTGAGGAGGATAACATATGCTTGATGTATAATTCTACCCTTCAGGTGAATCCATCGCTATATGATGTTTTCGTGAGTCTAGCGAAGGTGAAAATCAGTCTTGTCATGATGGACAAGTTCGTCGCTATTTGATGCTTTAACACATCTAACGACAATGAGAACTCGGTCCTTTTCATGTTTAGAGGGTTTGAAAAGGGACAAAAGGAAAAAAACACAAGTTCTTTTTTATAAATTTGTCTCTCAAGTCCGAAAAAGAGTAAAATACGGTCTTCTCATGATGGAAAAGTTTGTCGCTATTTGATGCTTTAACACGTTTAACGACAATGAGAACTCGGTCCTTTTCATGTTTAGAGGGTTTGAAAAGGGACAAAAGGAAAAATCCACAAGTTCTTTTTTATAAATTTGTCTCTCAAGTCCGAAAAAGAGTAAAATAATACAAGAGAGAACCTATTGACCATGTTCAATCAACGTATTCCTTTTTGTAAGTAATCTATCTCAGTCCGGAAAAGGGTTAAACTTATATTGAGTAGATGTCGTTTCTAATCCGTTTACGAGCTGAAAAGGACAAGCGTCGGACAATATTTTCATATTTTGAGAGTCTGAAAAGAGCTAAAAGAGGACTCTAGGGGGGTTCCTTTTGCGATGTTTAACAAAGCTCGAAAAAGAGATAAAAGTATGCTCTGTGGTCAAAAGTACATTTTACGATCATGCACGTCAAATTTACTATGTCAGCGGTGCTCAAAGAACCACCAAACATATTAAACATACCTTTTTCATTGGTAAAAATAGGTAAAAACTATATTTTATTCATTTAAGGAACATGAAATAACCATAAAACAAGAATTTACCAAGTCATTTTACCATTTGACATTTGCCATTCGGTTTTATGCTCTGAACCAGTTTTTTACCTCAAACTTTAGTAGCTGATTGCGGGAGATTTTGTGGATCATTCTTCGTGCCGCTAGGACCAGGTAGGAGATCTACCTCTTCTCTTTCATTTAAGGTCATTCTTTTTCAATTTCAAGAAACAATTTTAGGGTTTTGGGGTCTTTAGGGTAAATATATCACGCCCTAGGATCAACGCACCCTTATGCATCGAAAAGTGCGCTCTAGAGCAGTCAAATAGAAGGGAAACTGCTCTACACCACATTGTCTAAAGATCAGGGGTGCGTTGGGCACAGTTCATAAATTTGATTCATCATTTCTACGCAAAATCTCTTCAGTTTTTTGCATGAAATGGATCCTAACTAAGCCTATGGTCTGATTTCAGACTTTGATCGAATCAGAATGGCTATCACATGGCGTAAAAGATAACATGAAGAATAGGATATGGCTGCCCTAAATGATCCTGGTTTTGTTGAGGCCCTCAGAGATTGTGGGTTACTCAAATATTTCAGGTTATCGGGATGAGGTGACAGTTAGAACTATTGCAGTTCTTGGTTCATTCATGGGATCCAGAAAAACAAGTTTTTCACATAGGGGACAAAGGGCTCCCTATATTGATTGATGATATTTACTTTCTCACAAGATTGTCGAGACTTGGTGCACTCATTTCTCTTTCAGGTTATGCCCGTGGGGGTGAATCAGTGAGGGACTACATTTGAAAATTCTATCGGCCAGGTACACAACCTAGCAAAGATGGAAAGATAAACATCAGGGATGTTTGTGATTTTCCCTTGCGAACAATCCTCTTTACTATTGAAAATGTGGTGGGTAGTGTGACACTTCATGTCACAAATAGATCATACATGCAGTATGCGTGCGAGTGTCTTGATCCAACTATGTTCAACTGGTGTGAGGCAGTACTCTCTTTGATGAAAGAGCAGCTAACTAAAGTAAAAAGCGATAAGACGAAAAATTTCAGCTATGGATCGATCTTGATCACTTTTACTTTGGAGAGAATTCCATTGATGCAACCTCAGCGTATGACACTGAGTTTAGCTGGTCCTAGAGATCCACGGATGCAGAGATGGGTAGAGTTGATGGCTAGACATGTTGGTCAGACATCAATCTCATTTTCTACCGCATTCTTTGGTTGGCTCTGTCAACAACATATTTTCATAGAGGAGCATCCATATGCAGGGATGGATTTTCGTGGAGATCCATATTTGAGATTACCAGTGGGTGCTCAATGGGCTGCTATAGGTAAATTCTTTTGACCATGTATTTTTTATTTTTTGATTTTTTACATGTTTTTGTGTTTTTTATGTTTCCAGGACTAAACTAAAAATGTTCTCATGTATACATATGTTGTCACTGTTCGATCAATGGGTCATCAACAGGAGGTGGGTGAACCTTCAAGGAGAAATGTTGGAAGAGCAGTTCTCCAGGATTTAGATATGATCGATACACTGGCGGAATTGCAGCATCATATAGAGGGGTTAACCCTCGGTATACCAGATGTTCGGATCGAGGAGTTACCAATGAGACTACAGTGCCATACTATTGGTGTACCTAGCCGTTGGATGAGGCTATTGCGCATGATAGCTCAGGCAGTGACATGTTATCATGAGCATCATTAGATCTACTTAGGATGATTTATTGTATGCATTTTGAGGTTTTGAGGTCAGATGACCAACATGTCTTGGACACAAATTTTTGTAAAAACTTTGAACATCTATCTATTCAACTTTCAGTGTTTTGTATGGTTATGTGTAATCTTATTCAACTGTTGATGTGAATTGAAAATTTACTCTTTACATATGTCGTAAATGTTTGTTTAACACATAATTCACTAAAGAATTAGTCAATGTGTTAAAGTTTTTGGAAATGTGTTGATATTGAATGTAATCAAAATGTCTTTCCAAGAGACGAACTCTAAGGAATATATGATGAATAGTTGGATTTCGGATGGTATAAACATTCGTAAGTTGTAGTATGACAAGTTGTGAGTCTAGCCTAATGATGATTTGGTGAATGCCAAGTGAAATGTCATTAGAGAGGAGTTCGAACAATTCGCTATACTCAGTGATATTGTTCGTAGAACAACCGATACAAATCCCTTCAAAACTCACTAACTCGCCACTTGGAGCGAATATGGACCATACTGCAGAGGATAGGTTCTGCGTGCTACGACTAGCACCATCAGCATAACCAACAAATGGTTCCAAAGATTTTGACATCTGCAACAAATGCAAAGCAGATTACTAACCACATAAAAACTCTAAAAGTCACACTGTGACACACACACGCAATCAAAGCATATATACAGTGTTTTTACTATGCATAATCAAGCATAGTAACGTTTAAGATACATCCCGTTTTGGGGCTGCAACAATGGAATTCCATCATAATCAACCAACTCGTAAGCGCCTTTTTCCAAAACACGCTTGACAATGTAGGGGCCCATCCATAGTGGTTCAAATTTTCCTATTCCTAATTTATCGGCTTCCTGATCATAAAGTAAGACCAGGTCTCCTTCTGAGAATATGCGAGGCTTGACATTGCATTCATATTGCACCTTAATTCATTTCTTATGTGCTTCATTGGCCAATGTGGCTTCACGACGTGTTTCATCTAGATGGATGAGTTCTAAGAAACGTGCTTCCTCATCAAAAGTGTTAGGTAACAAGTCAATTGCGAGTTTTAGTGATGAAATCTCACATTGTATTGGCAAGATTGCCTAAAGACCATACACCAGTTGAAAAGATGTGAATCCAGTTGTGTTTCTTACCGAGGTTTAGTAAGCCCACAAAGAAGTACAGGATCAAATGCTAGTTTCTTTTGTGAACTCCTATCATTCGTTGAAGCATTCGCTTAAGGACTTTGTTGATAGCTTCAACTTGTCCATCAGCCTGTGGATAATAAGGATTCATGTGATTGCAAAAATGCGAGCCATGATCTGTAATTATAGCTTGTGGTACACCAAACCATGCAACCACATGGTTGAATAAAAAAAGTGCAGTTGTCTCACCACTATTGTTTAATGTAGGCATCACCTTGGCCCATTTCGTAAAATAGTCAACGGCAACAATAATATACCCATGCCCCCAGACCGAGTGAGGGTTACATGTGAGAGGAGTCGCCAATTCGTTATACGGAATTTATAACTACGGATAAGCATATCTTCCCTAAGTGGATAGTTACACTTAGAACAACTGAAGTAAATATTTTTAACCTTTTCCTACAATAAATAGATAAGATAAAAGAACCTACTTGTGATCCTTCACTTCCTTTAATCTCCTTTGAGTTGCTCTCGTCACTCCCGCTCAAACTGAATTCACTCAATTGGTACCTGCCAACATAAACAGAAGACAACAACAATCAAAGCATATGATCTATTTATTGTAAACAAATGGAATCGACAACATTTATTGATTGATAGAAGGAGAAGTTACACCCAACATGGTTCAATCTCGTGTCACTCATCCAGCTTAGTTCAAGCCCTCATCACACCAATAGCAACATCAATCTAGCAACATAACATTACTTTGACAATGATTTCAAGTCTCTAAACCAACGGTATTTCTCTATAATATCCAACCCCTCTTGGCTCTATGATGGGAGGCCAATTTATACATGCATGTAAGTGGTTTTGTCATTAATATGGCATTGAATGGTTTTTCATAATTGGATGATTAGTTTCCATGTTCAAATGGATGAGAGGATAGAGGATTAGATGATCTAAGGATATCCTAAGTTGAGCTAATCTTGATAGGATAGGAGCTGGGTTCCTTCTAGAATGCTCTAGAAAGGAGGAATATACTTAGGATCCAATGAGAATTTTGAGGATTCTTGGTAGTGCAGGATTGAGTGGGCTTAGGTGCTCTACAACGCAACCTTGAATGGGGCTACCTGCTCTGTAGAGCACTTACTCCTGACCAGGGGTGTACTAGTGACCCAAGGAAGCACTTCAGCAGGGTTTGAATTCGGGAAACTCTCATGGATGAAAGCACTCAATGAGGTGGCATGTCTAGGGCATGTAGCAACTAAATTAGAGTTTGAAAGACCCTGCTTACACTGATTTGATCATCGGGAGTGATGTTCCCAAATAGACCTGTAAAAATATCCCCAACAAGGTCAGGGTATAAGGAGTTGGGACTTGAACTGGTTGGGCCTTTGTAAGACTGTCCCCACCAACACTGATGGTCTCCCATGAAGGAAGAAAACAAAATATGAGGGAGCAGGAGATCCTATCAATTTTTTTCTTGAATAAGCCCTCGAGTGGAAAAGGAACGAGATGATGGAAAAAATTTGCCTAGATCCTTCAATGAATTCCCATAGGCGATGCATATTCATTTAACAACCACTTTGGAGGCACTTCCCCCTTCAAGGTAAAAGTTAACTTCGATATCCCTATATTTGAAGCTCAAATAGCTGCATATGTTGTAGATAAATGGTTGAATTTGTCAGAAGGTTATTTTTCGGTCCATAGTTTCTCCAATAGGGAAAATATTACTTTTGCTCTGCTTAAGGCTGCCCCCATGTCAAGGATTGGTGGGAAACTTACTATGAGAAAATGGTTAAGGAACCCTCTCTATTTATATCCACACCCTCTTGGAACACTTTCTGAGACATTGTCAAGGAACAGTATTACCCTGTGGTGAGCCATGAGGACAAGTACATACAATGGACCACACTATGGTAGCAAACGGACCAAGATGTGCATGATTTCACAAATATTTTTTATACTCTATGCACAAATTTGGGTATCAAAGACTCTGAGAAACATCTGGTGCTGGGATACTACAGTTGTCTACACAAATGCATTTAGGAAGAAATGGAATTGCTAGACATTTCCTCGCTTGGTGCAGCATACTGATATGCTGCCAAGATTGAACAAAAATTTAAACAAAACAAGTGTGAATTTGGATATGTGAATCAAAAGCAGGGCAATAGCACCCCCAAACCACAAAACGAAGGATATATTCAAGATGGAGCAGCCCAGGACAACCCATCGAATCAGCGAGCAAAGAATGGCAACACGAAGACGAAGAAGGACATAGGAAATTGGTGTGAGTTCCACACAAACCCCACTCACAACACAAATGAGTGTCGCACCAAGCAGTCATTGGTGGTTGATCTAAAGACTTTAGATTTTGATGCATGTTTTGATTCTAAACCAAATCTTGACAAGGGGAATGATAAGAGGAAGCAGATTATTGAGACAGAACCCAGTGCCATTGTTGCCACCACTAAGGTCCAAAAGTTCAAGCTCGAAGATCCAGAGAAAGTGGAGCATCTCTTCCACTCATAGATGTGGGTGAAGGGTTCTCTGCTGCAATTCATTGTCAATAGCGGGAGCCAAAATAAAGTAATTTCAACAGAAACCATTAAGTGGTTGCGCCTACCATCCACACCACCCTGTAGCGATACTCCATTGGGTGGCTCCACCAAAGACAAAAAATTGTCTTCTGTTAGTGTCAGTCTTTCCATCCAGTGATCAAATATGCTCTTACAAAGTGGTCTCAAAGTTTCCAAGTCAAATTTTGTCATTTCAAAGCGTCTTCAAGCAAAATTTGGTCACTAGGCATTAGGTCTAGGGTTTGCTTTCACTCTTTCTAAAGTTGTCCAATGGCAGTCCATGTCATCATTCAGCTGAGTCAATCATCATTCATTGGGTTTTCATTATCATGTCAGTGTCTAATGAGTCATTTTACACCTTGTTCATGCTTCAGTTGCGCCCAGGCAAGGTCATTTCCCTCTCCTAGGGTTTTGAAGCCAATTCCTCTTGGACGGTCAAATCATCGGCAAAACTTGTTTCCTGATGTTCATACACCTTCCCCTATCCTTAAACTACCTTATCAAACACTTTCCATCACTGAGATTCCCCAAAATCCTCATTTTTGCACAAACCCTAGTTTCTAGCTACAACCTGGCAATTTTCTAGGTTTGGCCTGTGTTTTTCCCTTTTGGACCCCTTCCCCTCGCTCAATCTCTGAGATTCCACTTTCCCCTGCTTCCTAACATCCCTCCCCACTCCCAAAAATTTCCCCAAGAATTTAGAAGCCCCCTATCCCCTTCATTTCGCTCCATTTCGAAAAAATTCCTTGTTCCACACATCGGGATAAGTTTCACTCAAACAATGTTTCAGAGCAATCAAATATGAATTTTGGAAACTGAGAGAGGTTTTTGTTTAAAATATTCTAAGGAATAAAAACCTCCTTCACTTTTTACACAGGTGTCATGGTTTGAGATAAATGTCAAGAATTCCGTTGCCTCAGGAGAATCAAAAGAAACCTCTAAAGTGACCTTGGGAAAATCAAGTTTTCTCCTAGCTTGGTTGGCCAAATGATTTTCTTGATGGGTAAAATGATAACTACACACAAAGATATTTCCAATGAGCTATCATGAGCTCAATTTGGGGTTGAGGAAGGCATTCAAACGTTGACTGCAACAGCACTCTTCCTTGAGGCAGCCTCATTTGGCACTTTTTGACCAGTCTTGGGAGATTTGATTTTTGGCAGGTCAAATCAACTCCAAATTGAAAAATTCCAGTTGGGTTGGAAAGTAGACTCCAATACCTTTCCAACGAGCTATCCTGAACCTGATTCTGACACCGGGAAGGCCTCCAAAAGCCTCCTGCAAAAGTGCGCGACCCGTCAGGGCACCTCCAGCAGTGCAAACATTACACTGGCGCGACCCGTCAGGGGCGCGCGACCCGTCAGGGTTTTCTCCATAAAAAAATTACCAGAAAACTTGCCAAGGAGCCACAAATTGCCAAATTTTGTAAGGTAGGCCCTCAAATCATGAAAAATTGTTGCTTGTTACAGTTTAAGAAGATCATGATTATATTTGTAGAGGTCTCCATTTGCAAGTAGAAGTCTCCATTGTGCTTTGGCTTGAAGTTGTCAAATTGCTAGGGTTTTATATGTTGTTTTGAGGTATCCCTTGTCTTCCTATTTTTCACCTCCCATTCCATATTCCCTATCATTTTTATTTAAATTTCCCTTCCACAATTGCTAAGAGCCCTAAACCCTACCCCTCTTCCTAAGAAATCAAAAATTAAACCCTAACCCTACCTCCCATAACATCCTTGCAAATGAAATTGTATGATGATGTATATGTCATGCACAGCACCACCACCACATCCTGAGATTATTCACGAGGAGGGAGGACCATCACAGCAGCATGACATCCCTGTCACTAGACATGTCAGCTCCTCACCTCTGGTCACCTATCAGAAAGGCCCAAGGGCCTTATTTGCAGCAGCCAGGCGAGTACTATCTCCACAGCAGGTGGAAGGGGTCTCGCCTTCATCTTCAGCTCAGCGAGTGTTATCTCCACATCAGGTGGAAGGGGCCTCACTTCCTTCACCAGCACAGGCAGCACAGAGGGGCAAACAGCCCATGATTCATGAGGGTCCATCAGGAGTCCCAGATACCGAGGTCATTGATCTTGAGGCCAGTTCTCCTAGCCGAGAGGCAAAGGAGATCATTCAGCATCTCAGAGCTGAAAATGATGCTTTTCAGAGGAGATTTGAGGGTGCCCAATGGACCATCACCTACCTGGAGCAGCGCAACAAACAGTTGGAGGAGGAGAAAGCACTTGATGAGCTATGGAGGATTCGTAGTGACCGAACCTTAAACCGTAGAAGACCCGGTGACCCATTGCCTGCTGACCGAGAGTCTATGCTTATCCAGGAGAACGCACACTTGGAGAGGCTGTTGGCTAAGGCCAACCAAGATAAAAAGTTGCTGAGGAACATGAAAAACCATTACTGGGCAAGAATGCATGTGTGCAAGGCCAAAATGAAGATGTTTCAAAGGCGGTTGTCCGAGGCCCTAAAAGGGAAGAAGAAGACCAATCCACTCCGTATCTTGGCTGAGGCTTCACTCAAAGATCATGGCACTCAATAGCCTAGCCACAGCTCAAATCCCAAAAAAATTTGAGAATTTTGGGTAATTTTGGCATTTTTTGGTAATTTACAGGTTTTGGCTCTTTAACGGGTCTCACCCCCCGTGAGACCCTTTGTCATGGCAACTCCTTTTCACAAAAACTCAGCATTTCCTGATTTTTTATGCAAATTTACATATGCCCATGGATGGACTTGAGTTTTTATGGAGTTTTGGGCCTCCAGAAGGTCAAAATACATGCAAAATTTGACTTTCTGCCACCTTTTTGAACTGCAGAAAGCTGTCTTGGGAGAATTGGTTTTTGACAGGGAAAATGAACTCCAAATTCAAAAATTCCAGTTGGGTTGGAAATTAGACTCACAGACCTTTCCAACAAGCCCACTTTTGCTCAATTTGGCCACCTGAAAGTGCCTCAAACAGAGCTCCAAAGGGGCGCGACCCGTCAGGCAGGGGGGCGCGACCTGTCAGGCAGTTTTTTGCCAGATTGCACTGTACAGCCCAGAAAACGCAGATTTGACTCAATTTGACTTTTTGGGGTTGAAGATGATTATCTTTGATGTAATTTTTGTAACTCTAAGACACTTTTACTCTTGTTTAACACTTCTAGAAGATTCATTCATGTAAAGGGTAAATATTTAATGAATGGATTGGTTTCCTAGCTTATAGAGGCAAGTTGTTTTGACTGCCTAGATTGTAGTGCTTAGTTTAGAAGTGGTTGAAACAGCTCCTAGGATAGTGAGCTCGACCCATGGAGGCAGGGAAAGAGGTTAGATCATCTATATTATGTACTTTCTTGCTCATTTTCATGGTTGGACTCTATAGGGAGCAGCTATCATTGTATTATTTCACTGTATCTCTGCAATATTTTGCTAAGGAAGACCAGGGTTTTGCAGTCCTTTTTTGGATTCTTGTGGTTTCATGTATTGATGGAGTGCTTCTTAATGTTCTTGTAAGTGTGTTATGTGATTCATCTCCTTTCTTTCCTTCTGCATATTAAACAAATGAAGTGTTAAAGTAAGAATTCATGCTTGCCATGCTCTGCTTTTAAATTTGTTTAATTTCTATGTTTTCTACTGTTTAAGGAGAATTCAAAGTATTATTTGCTCTCCTTAGCTCCTCACCAGTCTTTTCCATCCACTCACCTCAATCAAAAGCATCAATACAGTCTCCTATCTCGCCCCAAAGAACCCCCTGCAGAAACTGTGTCAAATCCTCGCACCCAAAATTGCAATTCCTCAATTTGCCACCAAAAACCCCAAATCAACCTTTTTAATCAGTTTACTAGCCTAATATCAGTGTTACCTTGTTGGTCATCTCATCCCATTGAAGATCTGCCGAGATTGACCGGAGAGAGCCTTCTCCTGCCCCGTAGGGCTAGCTACGAGGCTAAATGGTTTGATGTAGCTTTGAGGTTTACCTTTCTCAGCCTGAGGTGAAATTTCAAGCGCTAACATACTGGCGACCATACTGGGGAGAACATATTAATTGTTTGCTCATTGTTGTGTTATTTCATAAGTCTTAGACGGAGCCTGAAGTTACGCCAGGTAGCCTTCGAAAACGCTCTTGTTTTACATCAGCGTTAGTAAATAAACGCTGCTTCAGTCAATCTCCGTGAGCTTGTGAACGTAGCGCTTCATTGACACTTTATCCCAGTATAATTGTTAACTCTGAGCCGTTGATGATAGGTTGAGAGTTTTCACAGGCTGAAATCATTCACTGGCGACTCCTTCACTGAAAACTCCAGAGATCAATGCTTCATGGTGACTTCACTGCAGGAAAATCAGTAGCTTTGAGCTTTTCAAGATGGATCGGATTGCAAGAAGATATGCTCCCTTGAGCCGAGATCACGTTCCAGGTTTTCCAAATAAAATTCCAAAGGTAGATTGGTCAAGGAATCTGCCTATATTTAATGATGATGGTAAGAAGGATGCTGCTTTACATCTAGTTAGATTTCATATGCATATTCGCAAGTTGAAGGTGGATTTTCCTGAAGATTGCTTGATGAAGATATTCTTGGCCACTCTGGAAGGTAAAGCCCAATCATGGTATGAAAGTTTGCCACCTGCTTGTATTTACTGTTTAAAGGATTTTCATGCTATGTTCATTGAAAGATATAAGGACTCTTATCCATCATTGAATTTAGTTCAAGACTGTTGCCAGCATGCTTATGGTTTTATTAAAACCTTGAGAAATATTATGAAGATGACAATTTTATGGATGTTGAGATCATGGAGGCTTTGTGTGAGAATCCATTTCAGCCGCATAAAGAAAACTTAGAGAATTCCCATCAAGGTGATCAAGACATTTTGCAGCAGAAACAAGATCAGCAGGCTGAAGATGGTCATATAGTGGAAGATGATGAAAGAGAAGAGCTTGTTTCAGATCTGCCCACAGAAGACAGCAGCATGCAACCCATCAAAGAGAGCTCTGTTGTTGAGATCATAGACAGAGTTTTGGATTCAGATGTTCATGAACAGCAAGGTGAGATATTTGTGCAAGTAAGTGATGAATCTCCTTTCAATAGCTCAGTAATAAATGATAGTTTGAATGCCCTGTCATATGAAGATAATTACTGTTTAAGCAGAAGAAAACAAAAGGCATTGTCTCCTTTGTCTGAAGAGGAGATAGATCAGCTCTTGAAAGGTCTTGTTACAGCCCAAGCTACAGCAGATTTGCAATGCACGCATAGTCAGGAAAGTGTTGGGGAAACTTCTTCCTCTGTTGAAGAAGATGATTGTCTTGTAGATCAGCAAACAGATAATGTTTTCCTTCACAAAGATGATAATCCGGCTGTCATATCATATACAAATGACCTACAGCACATTCACACCACAGAAGAACAAAACATACAGGATTACCTTTCAGATTCTTCATATGTTTCATGTGCTGAAATGTTTTTCCAAGAAGAGATCTGCTCATCTACTTGTTCAGAATTTTTTGAAGCCCGTGAGCATACTTTTACCGAAGCACATGAGGAAGGCAAATCAGAAATTGAAACAAAGGATACCTTGTTCTTTCAGCAGGAGGTGACAATGTCAAGTCTTCATGTTTTCCAGGATCCAATGGCAGATTTGTTACAGTCAGCAGTGAAAGTGATTATTGTTGTGTTCAGTGATGAAGGAAATCATGGTCAACTATGTTCTTGGATGCCCAGTTACCAGTATCTATTGTTGATCATGAGATCTGATTGGGAGAATCAGTCAAGAAGGCATCTGCTTGATTGGTTACATTGGCATTATGATATAGTTTGATGGTATATTGTCTTGTAAGAAACAAGGTGGTTGTCATCATGATTTCAAATCGTGATGGACTGCTGCCCTTCAATAAGCTTTGTAAGTTTTTGTTTTAGTTAAGTCAGTCATGAGTCATTTGTGAGTCAGTTTTCAGTCATGTAGATTTCATAATTGGGTCGGTTTGAATCAAGTTTCAGTCAATAAATGAGTCAAAGTTTTGTGTTGTTTGCCAAAATAATGACTCCATCGCCCAATGGTTGCAAGCACTGATCTGCTCTCCCAGAGGCTGAGGTTCTTGGCACCTCCAAGGAGCTACCATCCCCATTGGAGCCAATGTTAGTGTCAGTCTTTCCAGCCAGTGATCAAATATGCTCTTACAAAGTGGTCTCAAAGTTTCCAAGTCAAATTTTGTCATTTCACAAATATGCTCAAATATGCTCTTACAAAGTGGTCTCAAAGTTTCCAAGTCAAATTTTGTCATTTCAAAGTGTCTTCAAGCAAAATTTGGTCACTAGGCATTAGGTCTAGGGTTTGCTTTCACTCCTTCTAAAGTTGTCCAATGGTGGTCCATGTCATCATTCAGCTGATTCAATCATCATTCATTGGGTTGTCATTATCATGTCAGTGTCTAATGAGTCATTTTACACCTTGTTCATGCTTCAGTTGCGCCCAGGCAAGGTCATTTCCCTCTCCTAGGGTTTTGAAGCCAATTCCTCTTGGACGGTCAAATCATCGGCAAAACTTGTTTCCTGATGTTCATACACCTTCCCCTGTCCTTAAAGTACCTTATCAAACACTTTCCATCACTGAGATTCCCCAAAATCCTCATTTTTGCACAAACCCTAGTTTCTAGCTACAACCTAGCAATTTTCTAGTTTTGGCCTGTGTTTTTCCCTTTTGGACCCCTTCCCCTCGCTCAATCTCTGAGATTCCACTTTCCCCTGCTTCCTAACATCCCTCCCCACTCCCAAAAATTTCCCCAAGAATTTAGAAGCCCCCTATCCCCTTCATTTCGCTCCATTTCGACAAAATTCCTTGTTCCACACATCGGGATAAGTTTCACTCAAACAATGTTTCAGAGCAATCAAAGATGAATTTTGGAAAAATGAGAGAGGTTTTTGTTTAAAACATGCCAAGGAATAAAAACCTCCTTCACTTTTTACACAGGTGTCATGGTTTGAGAGAAATGTCAAGAATTCCGTTGCCTCAGAAGAATCAAAAGACACCTCTGAAGTGACCTTGGGAAAATCAAGTTTTCTCCTAGATTGGTTGGCCAAATGATTTTCTTGATAGGTAAACTGATAACTAGACACAAAGATATTTCCAATGAGCTATCATGAGCTCAATTTGGGGTTGAGGAAGGCATTCAAAAGTTGACTGAAACAGCACTCTTCCTTGAGGCAGCCTCATTTGGCACTTTTTGACCAGTCTTGGGAGATTTGATTTTTGGCAGGTCAAATAAACTCCAAATTGAAAAATTCTAGTTGGGTTAGAAAGTAGACTAAAATACCTTTCCAACGAGCTATTCTGCACCTGATTCTGACACCGGGAAGGCCTCCAAAATCCTCCTTCGAAAGTGCGTGACCCGTCAGGGCACCTCCAGCGGTGCAAAAATTACATTCTGGCGCGACCCGTCAGGGTTTTCTCCATAAAAAAATTACCAGCAAACTTGCCAAGGAGCCACAAATTGTCAAATTTTGTAAGGTAGGCCCTCAAATCATGAAAAATTGTTGCTTGTTACAATTTAAGAAGATCATGATTATATTTGTAGAGGTCTCCATTTGCAAGTAGAAGTCTCCATTGTGCTTTGGCTTGAAGTTGTCAAATTGCTAGGGTTTTATATGCTGTTTTGAGGTATCCCTTGTCTTCCCTATTTTTCACCTCCCATTCCATATTCCCTATCATTTTTATTTAAATTTCCCTTCCACAATTGCTAAGAGCCCTAAACCCTACCCCTCTTCCTAAGAAATCAAAAATTAAACCCTAACCCTACCTCCCATAACATCCTTGCAAATGAAATTGTATGATGATGTATATGTCATGCACAACACCACCACCACATCCTGAGATTATTCACGAGGAGGGAGGACCATCACAGCAGCATGACATCCCTGTCACTAGACATGTCAGCTCCTCACCTCTGGTCACCTATCAGAAAGGCCCAAGGGCCTTATTTGCAGCAGCCAGGCGAGTACTATCTCCACAGCAGGTGGAAGGGGTCTCGCCTTCATCTTCAGCTCAGCGAGTGTTATCTCCACATCAGGTGGAAGGGGCCTCGCTTCCTTCACCAGCACAGGCAGCACAGAGGGGCAAACAGCCCATGATTCATGAGGGTCCATCAGGAGTCCCAGATACCGAGGTCATTGATCTTGAGGCCAGTTCTCCTAGCCGAGAGGCAAAGGAGATCATTCAGCATCTCAGAGCTGAAAATGATGCTTTTCAGAGGAGATTTGAGGGTGCCCAATGGACCATCACCTACCTGGAGCAGCGCAACAAATAGTTGGAGGAGGAGAAAGCACTTGATGAGCTATGGAGGATTCGTAGTGACCGAACCTTAAACCGTAGAAGACCCGGTGACCCATTGCCTGCTGACCGAGAGTCTATGCTTATCCAGGAGAACGCACACTTGGAGAGGCTGTTGGCTAAGGCCAACCAAGATAAAAAGTTGCTGAGGAACATGAAAAACCATTACTGGGCAAGAATGCATGTGTGCAAGGCCAAAATGAAGATGTTTCAAAGGCTGTTGTCCGAGGCCCTAAAAGGGAAGAAGAACACCAATCCACTCCGTATCTTGGCTGAGACTTCACTCAAAGATCATGGCACTCAATAGCCTAGCCACAGCTCAAATCCAAAAAAATTTTGAGAATTTTGGGTAATTTTGGCATTTTTTGGTAATTTACAGGTTTTGGCTCTTTAACGGGTCTCACCCCCCGTGAGACCCTTTGTCATGGCAACTCCTTTTCACAAAAACTCAGCATTTCCTGATTTTTTATGCAAATTTACATATGCCCATGGATGGACTTGAGTTTTTATGGAGTTTTGGGCCTCCAGAAGGTCAAAATACATGCAAAATTTGACTTTCTGCCACCTTTTGAACTGCAGAAAGCTGTCTTGGGAGAATTGGTTTTTGACAGGCAAATGAACTCCAAATTCAAAAATTTTAGTTGGGTTGGAAATTAGACTCACAGACCTTTCCAACAAGCCCACGTTTTCTCAATTTGGCCACCTGCAAGTGCCTCAAACAGAGCTCCAAAGGGGCGCGACCTGTCAGGCAGTTTTTTGCCAGATTGCACTGTACAGCCCAGAAAACGCAGATTTGACTCAGTTTGACTTTTTGGGGTTGAAGATGATTATCTTTGATGTAATTTTTGTAACTCTAAGACACTTTTACTCTTGTTTAACACTTCTAGAAGATTCATTCATGTAAAGGGTAAATATTTAATGAATGGATTGGTTTCCTAGCTTATAGAGGCAAGTTTTTTGACTGCCTAGATTGTAGTGCTTAGTTTAGAAGTGGTTGAAACAACTCCTAGGATAGTGAGCTCGACCCATGGAGGCAGGGAAAGAGGTTAGATCATCTATATTATGTACTTTCTTGCTCATTTTCATGGTTGGACTCTTGAGGGAGCAGCTATCATTGTATTATTTCACTGTATCTCTGCAATTTTTGGCTAAGGAAGACCAGGGTTTTGCAGTCCTTTTTTGGATTCTTGTGGTTTCATGTATTGATGGAGTGCTTCTTAATGTTCTTGTAAGTGTGTTATGTGATTCATCTCCTTTCTTTCCTTCTGCATATTAAACAAATGAAGTGTTAAAGTAAGAATTCATGCTTGCCATGCTCTGCTTTTAAATTTGTTTAATTTCTATGTTTTCTACTGTTTAAGGAGAATTCAAAGTATTATTTGCTCTCCTTAGCTCCTCACCGGTCTTTTCCATCCACTCACCTCAATCAAAAGCATCAATACAGTCTCCTATCTCGCCCCAAAGAACCCCCTGCAGAAACTGTGTCAAATCCCCGCACCCAAAATTGCAATTCCTCAATTTGCCACCAAAAACCCAAAAAACCCCAAATCAACCTTTTTAATCAGTTTACTAGCCTAATATCAGTGTTACCTTGTTGGTCATCTCATCCCATTGAAGATCTGCCGAGATTGACCGGAGAGAGCCTTCTCCTGCCCCGTAGGGCTAGCTACGAGGCTAAATGGTTTGATGTAGCCTTGAGGTTTACCTTTCTCAGCCTGAGGTGAAATTTCAAGCGCTAACAGCTTCAATGAGCAGTGCCACTTTCCCTACATCATCAAGTCCTCCACAAATGAGGTACTATGTGATGTTGCTCCTCTTAAAGTTTTTGATGTATTATTAGGTGAACCATACTTGTGAAATCGTCATGTTGTGTATGAGTCGAGGCATCACATTCTTACCATTTCTTTGGGAAATAAGTTATACAGGATATTGGAGGTAGCCCCACCTACCACTATCTCTTTGATATCTGCTAAGAAATGCATTAAGATCATCTCCTAGACCAGGAAATTTGTTTTCTTTGTAATTTGATCTCAAACTAAGGGGAAGATAGTGACCACATCCATGGCCCCCGGGAAGGGTTCCTCTACATAGCAGAAGCAAGTGGATAAAGTCATGAAATAATACAGGGACATCTTATCCTTACCCATAGGAGTACCTTTGCACGATTAAGTCAATCATTTGATCAATCTGACTCCTAGAGCACCTCTACCCAATGGGTCGTAATAATACCGCTTCATTATGGAAAATGAAGAAATCAAGTGGAAAATCCAAAAGTTGCTACAAAAAGGGAACATCCCACGAAGTTCCTCACCTTGTGGGAATGTGATTGTACTTGTACAGAATAAGGATGGAACTTGGAGGCTCTTTATTGATTATTGGGCACTAGAAAAAATCACCATCAAAAATAGGTCTCCAATCCCACTAATTGATGGCCTTCTTGACTAGCTCAAGGGGGGCAATTATTTCAGCAAGATCGATTTGAAGTTTGTTGATCACCATGTTCCAATAGAACCCACAAATGTATGGAAGACCGCCTTCAAATCCAAGGAGGGAATTTTTGAGTGTTTAGTCATGCCTTTTGGGTTGAAAAAGGCCCCTGCAAATTTTATGACGTTGACAGATGACAACTTGTAGCCCTTCACCAACTTGTTCGTGTTTGTATATCTGGATGACATCCTCATCTTCAACAAGATTTGGGAAGAGCACCTGCAACACATTCGACAAGTCCTTAAAACCCTACAACAGCACAAAATATGTGCCAAATTGGAGAAATGCACCTTTGGCATGATCCAAGTCCAATATATGTGCTACATCATCAATGAGAAATGTGTGCATGTGGATCCGACTAAAATCCAGGTCATTCAAGATTATCTAGTTGTAGACCACTCTAACAAAGCTTCGCAGCTTTTGGGTCCTTGCCAATTTTTATGAGAGGTTCATGTTGGAATTCTCCCATATCACTTGGCCTTTGAGTCAAGTTACCAAGGGCGAAGTGAAAGCAAAGTTTTCTTGGTTTGAATCCCAATAGAAGGCATTCATTAAGCTGAAGCACCACCTTTTCTCTACACTAGTACTCACATTGCCATACCTGCAACAACCATTTGAAATTGAGACAGACACCTCTGACTATGCTATTGGTGCAATTCTCACCCAACAAGGGCATCTGGTGGCCTATCACAGTGAGACACTTTCTGATACAATTAAAAAATACCACAACTATGATAAAAAGATGTATTCTATCATGCAGGCGTGCCGAAAATGGAAACATTACATTGTGGGGAAGGAGACGATCATCCACACGCATCATCAACCTCTTTAGTTTATATAGACACAAGAGAAGTTACAGAATGATCGACATCATAAGTGGTTTACATATCTGCAACAATTCCACTTGAACATTAAATACAAGAAGGGAAGCACCAATCATGTTGCAGATTGCCTTAGTCGGCCCCCAGTTGTATCACTGACTATTGTTCTCCACTCTTGTGGCCACGAGACCTCCACATGGTCGCAATTGTAGAAAAATGATCCAGATTTATCCACCACATACTAGATGCTAGTGGATGGAAAGAAAGTTGCATATTTCCACCTCCATGATGCATTATTATGATACTTGGACCACCTTTGTGTTCCTTCAAGTGATCGTGTCAAGATGATTTGGGAGGCACACTATAGTGGGATTGCAAGACATTTTGCTATGGAGAAAAATGTGGTCGTACTACAAAAGTATTTTTATTGGCAAAACTCTGACAAGACGTTGGAAAATATATCAAATCCTGCATTGCTTGTGTCATCACCAAGCTAACCATCAAGAAGGCATGTACGTTCTTCCTACTCCCATCCAACCATGGGAATCCATCTCCATGGACTATCTATCGGGCCTCCCTTCTACCAAGCATGGTAATGATTGTGTATTTGTGGTCATGGACAGATTTTCTAAGATGGTTATATTGGAAGGTTGCAAAAAGAGTATCACAACATAGGACACTACCAAACTCTTCTTTGAATGAGTGTGGGTACATTTTGGGATCTCACAGACCATTATATCATATCGGGATAGCAAGTTCCTAAGCACATTTTTTTTGAGTCTCAGGACATTGTTGGACACCAAGCTCACCAAGTCAAATGCATTCCATCCCCAGATTGATGGTCAAACAGAGGTCGTCAGCAGAATGATAGTGCACATACTACACTTGTACAACTCCAAGCATCAATGAACCTAGGATAAGAACCTTCCTTATGTGAAGCACAATCATAACAAAGCTTTCATAGCTCAACTGCCACAATCCCTTTCAAGAGGGTCTAGGATTTCAACCATTGTGTTTGATTGATGTTGCCATGCCTCATGCAATTACATAGACAAAATTCGCACGTGTATAGCCTGAGGCTAATAAAGTAACCAGGTTTATTGAACGCATCTAGCACATCCACCAGCAGGTGCATGACATCTTGGATAAGTCTAATGCCAAGTACAAACATCGGCATGATCAACATCGGGTGCCACATAAGTTTCAAGTGGGCAAAAAGCTTGGTTTCATTTGCAAATATAATGCCTTGTCAGAGTCCATCAGAAGCTCTTACCACTTTGATACGAGCCTTACACCATCACCAAGGTTGTGGGAAACAATTATTTCGAGCTTAGCATTCCCCCATTCCTCGGCCTGCACCCAGTGTTCAATGTGGACTGCATTCAGTCATCCTTTCCACCATTCCTAAACACATCAAACATTACAGAACAACTAACAGCAACAGATCTCAACCTAAACTGCACGGAACAGGCCATACCTAATCAAATCATGGACACACAGATCAATAACACTCACTAATATAAGATCCAACTTTATCGAGTTGTTAAAGTCGTCCAGCTCCTGCACCAAGGCAAGTGGCTCACTAGGGACCAAGTGCAACAGAAATTTCATCATCTCATGGAGGCACTCAAAACAATGGGGACCATTTCTTCCTAAAGGGGGATGACTGATCCAAGTGGATATTGGTGGTCACCCGCCTATTCCACTTGGACCCCCAACATTGTTTCTTTCAGTTTCCTTAATTGTAGCACAGTTTACTTTTTTGGCAGTTTTCCAGGTCCTGAACTTCCAGAGTTTTTTTGAGGCCCTAAACGATGTTTTTTGGATTGTATCGTATGTGTCTAATGAGGTATCATACATGTCAAACAAATATCATATGCCAAAGTTACAACCCCATGAATTTGATGTACCAATTTACCCCAACGGGGCCTACAAACTTTTGTCGCTTCATCTCCTAGGGTTAGAATTTTGGATGTCTAGGGTTTTACATTGTTTCTCAGTAATATATAGGCCTTTGAGCCTCATTGTAACGTAGTTCAAAAGGCATGTAGATGCCACATCTCTTCTCAGAGATAAGCTACCATCGCCTGAGCTAGTTTATTTCTATTCTACATGTAACAATTTTTAGTACATTGTTATTAATGAATTGAAGTTGTGTTTTCGCTATAGCTATGTGTTTCTGTTTATATTTGTATTTCATTTGTTCCTTCATAAATCTGGATCATCTCTTCTCCTAGGATTATTGTGTTAAAGCAATGGTGATCCTCAGTCACTATCCACAGAAGAGATATTCACGTTGGGTGCGTGAAATTGTTGCAGAGCATCCTGACAGGTCTAAACTGTGGACATATTTTGACGGTACTTTGACTGATTCGAGTGGGAAAAGTGGGGGCGGTTTTATTCTCCATATCTCTTCTGACATCTATTTTCATGTATCTATGGGTTTGGGTGTTGGATCGAATAATTATGTTTAACTTATTGCTTGTCATAACCTTCTTGCTTTTTCCATTGAATAAGGTGCATCTCATTTACAAATTTATGGAGATTCAAAGCTTGTGGTCAACTGGTTGAATGACACTCAATCTTGCAAAAAGATTATTTATCTCCTATTTTCGATGATGTCCTGCGATAAAAAATATGTTCTCATATTTTTATTGTCAACATATATACAGGGAACTAAATCAGGATGCAGGCGAACTTTCCAAAGAGGCTCTTAATCTGGCTCGAGATTGTTGGCAAATCTCTAGTCACTTCATCTACATCTTCCTTCAGCCAGTTTCCTGCTCATACAGTATATTTTATATGATCACAAGGATCTGTGACCAACTATATATTATGTTGTTTCCTTTTTTATCTTTATAATTTTAGGACTACTTCTCATTGTGGTCTTTGATTAGATTTGTTTATGTATAATTTTTGGACACTATAGGTGCTCATGTTTGTTGAGCTACATGTTATTTTTGTATTTTTGGGACAACATTTAGTATATGACCCCAGTCTAACATATTATGCTAATATTATGCTTGATGGATCAAACAATATGCATACACACAATAGTGTGTTTGTGAAATGTAATTTTTATTATTTATTAATAAAAATTACAGTTTTTTTCTCTAGAAAAACAAAAGTTAGAACTTTAATTTTAATTTATATCTTGAGAATCTAAAACACAGTTTGTTACATCTCTAGGTGTTAGTCACAAATCATTGAGTGCCAACCAACTTTTCAATGATAAAGGAGGGATTTTTAGAGAGGTTCTTTGACCCGCCTCTTTATGCAAGGATGGAGACAATATCATAAGTTGAGACCCAATTGGAGAGATCAATGGTGCCATGTCCACCAGGATGTGAGTGTTGTCTCCATTGTGTTGAAACAAAATGATTAGAAAGAAAGATGAAGGTTGCAACTAGGGCATTGTCATAGATGCAAGGCAAGCAATTCAAAAACTTTTTTGACAATTAAAATGATTTTAGTTTCACTCAAATATGTAAAAATTACTATTTTAATTATTTTAAAGATATTTATGTTTATATTGTAAAAATATTTTCATCAAAATAGTATATGTACAATATTTCAATTTGTTTTTATGTGCAAAATTGGATTCTACTCTCTCTCAAAAAAAATTTATAATGTACACATCAATTTTTTTTTGTTTGTATGAAGATATTTTTATTTTTTATTGTGTTTATGGTCACATGTTCAAATCCAAAGGGGGTAGAGTATGTACACCTCCATAAAATATGTCAAAACGTTGGGAGAAAGGAGGTGGTCCCTTGTCTCGCAAATAAATAGGTCTCATAAACCAATTTGATGTCTAATTTTGGCTTGAAATTAGATAATTATTAATATTTATTATAAGTATTATTTGTATTTATATTGACACTCACATACAATGATGTTAATATTGTTTATATGACATTTTTTCATGTGACCACACATTTTTGTTATATATAACAATTAATTATATCACTAGTATTTGTCCCCTCAGTTGCAAAGATACATAAATAGCATTTATCATATCCATGCAAATTTGTATCATAGCACAAATATAGACTACCTTTAATAAATACGAATACACAAAAATGCAAATGTTTTTTTAGTTCAATAAAAAATAATTATTAAGTTGAAGGAAAAAGACCTACCTTGTTGTCAAGAAACTGTTAACATATGATTAAATTGCTAACACCTCAATGTCTCTTTTTTATATTATTTGGAGATGATTTTGTTTAAATGGATATATTTTTTTTTTTCACATGTAACTTAAGATTTTTGAATTAAAATTAATAAACAACTTCAATGTAATATATTTCTTTCTTTTAATTAAAATTAAATAATAAAAAATAAAATAACTTTAAATATAACCTAAAGTAATTATAGCCTTTTATTTTTTTAATTTTATGTAATGTAATTTTCTTTAAATTCTTCTATATCTTTGCAAATTTCATTTTCTGGAAATTTTCATTTTCAATATATATATATAATTTTTATTCCAAGTTTTATTACATTTGTATTTATAATTTAATTTATATAGACATTTTTCTTTATTTATAATTAAGTATTAAAAGTTTATTAAATTTTTATAAGTTTTAAAAATATTTTGAATACTCTTATGTTAATATTGAAATTATTTTTACAATTTAGATAAAAAAATAATTAATTTTTAATTAGTTAATAATTAATTTACTTGCAATATTTTATAATTCAACCTTTTAAAATTAAAATGAAAAGAATAAAAATAAAAAAATTAAATAAAAACTTATATGAATGAATAATTTTAGTTATGGTATCAAAAAATATTATTATAAAAATGAAAATGAAAAACACTCAATATCTATATTTTGAAAATAAAATTAATTTAGTAAGTGAAAATTATGTATTTTAAAAGAAATTTTCAAAATAATAATTAATATCTATAATTTGAAAATAAAATTTATTTTATAAGAGAATTATTTATAACTTTTAAATTATATTAATAATATAGTTATACATAGATAAATTTAAGTAATTATTTTCATTTTAATAATTTATTATTCATATATGATTTTTTTATATAATTAGAATGTGGTTATTCTATATTTTTTCTTGGGTGTATTATAAATGTTTTATAAAAAAGTTTTTACCAAAAATAGAAGTTTCACTCGGTATAAAATAAATTAAAAGAATAATAATAATGTAATTAGTAAATAAATAAATTAAATTTTATTTTTCATTGTATTATAAAATCATATAAAAGTGTTATTATAAATTTATATAAAAATTATGTGCTTAAATATGTATAATCTTTCTAAATTTTAGACTATTAATTTAATTTGGAACATTACATATCTTCTTCTTATCTTTTTTGAATTTAAAAGGACCAAAAAAAAAAAAAAAAGAAAAAAAAAAAAAAAAAAAAATATATATATATATATATATGGGAAAAATAGAAAATCATAATAATTGCCACCTCCAATGTCCCAAAAATGGGAAGATTATTAATTTAATTTGAAACCTTACATATTTTTTTTTATCCTTTTTGAATTTAACAAAACCAAAAAGGAAAAATAGAAAAGCATAATAGTTGCAATCTCTAATTGCATATCTTCTTCTTATTCTTTTTTAATTTAACAAATCCAAAATTAGAAAAGCATAATAAAAATTTACCTACTTAAATATGTATCATCTTTCCAAATTTATATATAATCTTTCTAAATTTAGATTATTAATTTAATTTGGAACATTACATATTTTCTTCCTATCTTTTTTAAATTTAAAAAGACCAAAAAATATATATATATACATATATATGAAAAATAGAAAAACATAATAATGGCCACCTCTCATGTCCCAATGTCCCAAAAATGAGAGATTATTAATTTAATTTGTACCCTTACATATTTTTTTTGGTTTAATGGGGAGATTATTAATTTAATCAGAACCTTACATTTTTTTTTTCTTATCCTTTTTTGAATTTAAGGAAACCAAAAATGAAATTCACAGAATTCCCTTTGTCCTTGCCCTGCCCTATCGAGCAGACATTTCAGGGATTCGAGTGGAAAGTGTACTTGCAATGATATTTGAAAAGGCCCAAACTGTATCCTTCTAGTCTACCCTTAACATATTGAATTTCATGCTTCATTTGAAATACAACCGCTGAGTTTTAGTTTTGAGTCTTAATGAACGAAGAAGTTGAGTCAAAGGCAGACCATCATACATCCGCTTCAGCATACATGTCTTCATTTTATTTGCACCTTTAGTAGCATATCCTAACGGAGCACAAACTGGGCCACAAACAAATGCAAGGGCAAAACCTTCCGATGTTAGTCAATCTCAGGCACATCCAAGGCTCGTTCCAGCCAACGAAGGTTGTGGTGTCCTTTTTGGCATTCTCCTTAGTTCTTTCTATCTGAAAAACCTCTGACAGCAAAAGCTCTGCTACTGATCTCGAGGTCGTGGCCAAGGTACTGAAGGCTTCTATCTAGAAGCTAATGGTAGTTGTCATAGTGAAATTGATTCCCAGCAATGTCTTCTCGTACTATGATCCAGTTTTGGACACCACTGCCATGCTTAGAGTTGTTCCTCCCAGGTATGGCTTTGTTGGTGGGGAGATTGGAGTTGTTCCACTTTGTATGGCTTTGTTGGTGGGGAGATTGGCTTTGACATTTACTTTTCTATCAGCCAAGGAAATGCCATGGTCCTTGCAATGGAGATGTTCAAGTGGTTTGACACTAACTAGTAAGTTTGAAAGATGATCAAGTGGTTTGACACTAACTAGTAAGTTTGATCCCAATAAACTTGGTCTTTCGACTTCAACGGTCTACACCAAAACACTGAATTGTGGTGCCTTTCAATGAGAATTGCTAAGTCTAATTGTTGGGCATTAGGCCATGATCTAATAAAATTGTGTTGTCTTTGTTCTTTTCAGTGACTACATCATACCAGAGTTAGGTCC
Organism: Pinus tabuliformis; assembly: GCA_031772625.1. Lineage (NCBI taxonomy): Eukaryota > Viridiplantae > Streptophyta > Pinopsida > Pinales > Pinaceae > Pinus > Pinus tabuliformis. The sequence goes on from CM062811.1 coordinate 890,793,336, forward strand.
AGATATCAAATTTGCTTACTCATCACACAAGGCGGTAGAAGATTACAAGGAGGTGATATATCGATACTTCACTTCCATTTTTATGGATAATTTGTTGTTGCAATATTATAAATCCAATTCATGTTCATTTACCTATGTTAATGTTTAGGCAAGCTTCAAATCTCCCCGGCCATCCACAATTCTAAATTGAAATCTCCCTTCACTGCCAATTTTCCACGGTTTTTCCTGACGTGGTTCCCTTGCTTGACATTTTGGTGCCAAGAAATAATCAATAATTTTCCACTGTTTTTCCTGACGTGGTTCCCTTGCTTGACATTTTGGTGCCAAGAAATAATCAATATTAATTATGATATCTCATCACGAGGACATGTTTCATTGGCTTACACTCGATTCAATGAGTTTCATGTAATTTAATGGATCACTAGAAAGATGACTTGTTTTGTTGATATTGATTGGCATGGTTGTTTTGGATATAATGTTTTTTGGATGCAGTTGAGCATTGACACTACCCGTAATCGTAGGACCTATATCATTCTTGCTCTCGTCTTGGCCCGGTGGTTGGGACGGTCGGTTTGTGGCCTTGCCATCAGGGTTTGATTCACGGTTGTATGATGCGCTGCTCTGCAGTTATTTGTAACATTGTGTTTCGCCGCTCCGTCCGTATGCTGAGTTGCCTGAGCGCAACTGATATTGGTATCAATTCTGATGTACAGACGATGTATATATTGTATATGTTGCTTTTCCAACCAGGATGCCCTTCTCCCGAAAAAAGCTAGATTGGCAGACACCTTCAATCTTTTTACTCTTCTTGATTCAATTCTTCCAATTTATAAGTAAGCATTTTTGTTTTTTAACGAGTTTTTGACTCTAAGCTTTCTATAATTGCAGGCTCTAGGTTACCCGTTAAAAGAGAGTTTTTAAGCAAGAACACTAATATGTCAAACATGGCTAACTTATTCAGGGAAGTTGTGTTTGAGTTGGAGGCAGCTAGTGCAACATGGATTCAATTCGATGAACCATCTCTTGTAATGGATATTAAGTCTCATCAACTAGAAGCCCTCTCGAAGGCATATTCTTACATGGCAGCAGCATTGACCGATGTTAATCTATTTGTAGGAACTTATTTTTCTAATATACCTATTGAAAGTTACAAATAAGAGCCTTTCTTATTTTCTTTACGAAGTTTTTAAGTTATCATTATATTTTTGTATCTCGGAAGGATGAATTTCATATCTTCTATACATATGATGTTGTGAAACTTAGCTTTTCGCAGGACCATTATGGGCTTGAAGGGTATCATTGTTGTTGGGTTTGATCTTATCCGTGGAACAAAGACTCTCGACCTCACCAAGGAAATTGGTATACCCGCTGGCAAAATCTGGTTTGCAGGAATAGTTGATGTCAGAAATATTTGGGATTTCGTTGTTTCATTAAAGAAGTATAAGCAAGAACAAGTACATGTTTACAGAACAAGTACATGTTTACATTTTATAGAGGTTAAGAATAAAAAATATAACATGTGAAAAATAGTGATACAAGTTTGAGGATTCTTATTCATTGTATATAAGTTTAGAGTTGAATGCTAGGGATGAAAATAAAGGGCGATAGTTATGGTTATTGTGTGGATGGTTATTTTTGGTAATTTTTTAAAATAAAATTTTATCTTATGGTTATAAATGAAAGATTATGACATATTTTAGTTGTTTTATTTACATCAACAACAAATGAAATTTCAAATATTAACTACTCATATCTCTAAATCCATTTTTACATTTACTTAATCTAATTATGAGATTACCATGCAAATTATCAAATAACAAATGACATCATGGTAAAATAACAAATGGCAAATGGTACCACATCACAAATTGCAAATGGCATTTTAGAAAGGAGGAAATGACCATGATCGACATATTTACTAATTTGATTGTGCTAATTTGTAAAGATATTGCATTATTTTGGTAATGATTCTACATTGGTTATTGCATCAAAATTTTTATTATTGCATTTTCGATTATTTTGAATCTTATTGCAACAGTTTTGAAAGTTCGTTGTTAGAACTTAGGATATAAGAAATATTGTTGTCATTATGAATAGTGACATTGAATTGTCATAATGAGTTTTTGACAATTAAATAATGAGAGAGATGGTTTAGTTTTCATGCCTATTGATAGAGAGATATGCTTTAGTGTTCATGGTCAGTCATAATGCTTGTATTGGGTTTTTGAATCTTAATGCTTGTACAAAAATTGTATTATATGAAATTTGTCTCTTATTTGGGAATCATTGATGTGAGGTCATAAGTGTTGAAGTCTTTTTTGGGTTCCCCTTATTAACCATAGGTGGATAGTTTTTTATCTCTTTTCTTTTGACCTTACCTCTTTGATTTTATAATTGATATTTTTTCATCACGTATGCACTCATTTGGCTATTGTCTAACTATAGTAAATCACTTCTGGAAATCACTTGCATCATTTTGGCCCAAATTAGTGCTATGGGTGGTTAGAAATATTTTTTTTTTGGGGGGGAGGGAGGGAGGCCAATGAGCACCTCCCATATTTGGTTTGAATCATTATTTGACTTGTCAAAATGATCACATTGCCCCCTATTTATTGCTCTCTTAGTGCACTACATTTTTATATTGTGATCAGCAACCTAATTGGAATAGTTTTCTTGCCAATTCATAGGACTATGAGACAATGGTTCCACTTATCTTGACTTAATTGTGAATCACTCTGCAATCCCCATGGACTGAGGGGGATACAATTCTTATCAAACAATAACCAACTTCCCTTTATTTGTGGGTTGACAAATTTACTAATCTAAATCATTTTAAGTATAAATTGAGAAACTCTCCATACAATTTTTATGTATGTTCTCTTTCTAATCTAGATTTCATCGTAAATGCCCTTTAGTTCTTATGGTTTCGTTTTAAAACACTTGGCACTTACTTGGGTTTTCCGTGTCCATAATTTCCCTCCTCTCTCAAAGAGACACCACTACATGTAACTCTTATCTTTATTAATTGTGTTTGTGGTTGCTCTATATTTATTCTTTTGTCTTCCAAGTATCTTTGCAAGGGTAATACATATCAGTGGGTTTTACAACCCACCCATGGAACTAGATGATCACTCTTCCCTCCTCTCTTTCCTTAAACACATGAAAGAAATATGCTAACTAATCCTTCATGTTCTTATTTTATATTTTAGAGAGGCAAATGACAAGCTTTGTCTCTATTATTTACTATTGCATTTTTCATATGTGTGTGTGTGTGTGTTTCACGTAGCTTATGTAGGAACCAAAGTAAAAGATGAAAACAAATCAAATTTCCATATTACTTTCTTTGCTTTGATTTATGTGATTAGTTGGCTCGTCTAAACAATGAAAACACTTTAAACCAAGTTAAAACACTTTGTACAATCATGGTTCACATAATTAAAGGTCCCAATTTTTACTTGGTTTGTTGTCCCTTCTCCTTGGCTTGTTTTCTTAGGTTCTATCGAGATTAGTTATCTTTGCTCTACTAGGATCATGTGGTAGTGAGTTGGTCCTCTACCTTAGGGTTCTCCTCTTGGGTAGTCTTCATACCCTTCTAGGGTTGAGCATTTTCGTTCCTTATTAGATCATTCAAACCATCTAAATTTCAAGTGCCTAACTCTGATATTCATCTTCTTTTGATTTCCTTCATCTCCAAAAAAATACATTTCTTTTTATTTTTTCCTTTCAACCTTCCCTCTTTTAGAAATGTTTCCTTTCTTTGTCAACCTTTGTTTTCAAAGAGAGCATTGTGTTTCTTTTGAACCCTTCCACTTTCAAGGAAAGTTGTTATGTTGTTTATATTTTGTTTCAAAGCATGAAATCCAAATAAGGGAAAGTTTCCCTCTTCCTTTACAACTTTACCTTTCAAACTTTCCACATGGAGAAATGGCATATGCTTCAAAAAGCGATGGCAAAATGAAATATAAGTCAAGGGGCCAGGACTTGACTGGGTTGAGAAGGACCTTACTAGTTGGGTTGACCGACGACTTGATAATACCTACCTATCATAACCTTATTCTCAAAGGTATATGTAAGTAAGTTATCTAAGGGTTGATCAGGACCTTTCCATTATGCGGGTTAATCAAGACCTTTCTGTTATTACGTATATTATAATCATATTACCTTGAATAGACAAAGAACAAAAGAAATCCTAATTACATATGTTATAATGCTTACATCGTTACAGAGACGATCATATTCGAATTGTAACAAGGAAAGATAACCAGCGTACGTCTCTCCAGCCTCCCTCCCTCTTTGATATTTATTAAAAATTCCTTATTCCATGCTTCACCAAGTGTTCCTTCTATTTTATGAACCCCCTACAGTATTCTTTGTCCAATCCCAAATCCAGATTCACATTTTTTCATTGTTTAGTTTGCAATCATAGATGCATATGTGGATCCCTCTGTTGATTAACCATATCGCTCAATACTTCCCCCACTACCCTTTACTTAGTATATAGTTTTGGCTTCCCTACCATCATCTTTCCTAGATACATATATATAACCCATAAAATATCCACCAGTTCTAGGTGAAAAACCAAAAGTAGTGGATCCACAAAAGAAAAGGTAGAGACAACTCAGGTAGACATAGTAAAGGGAAAGGCCATAGAAACATTGATGGCAATAGTGAGTAAAAAATAGTTTTTAACCTTATTTATTTGGAACCAACAATAGCCGTGGGAGAAGTAGTTGACTGAGTGAAAGTTGTTAATTTGGCATCTCATTGACAAATTCCAATCATTGTACTAGATTCCTGTTTTCGAGATGATTAATTTTGACTTTTGAAGCACTGTATTTGGACAAGGGAAAGTGTATTTTTAAAATGAAGTCCAAATGTGCACAAAAGGACAAGTTGGCCCTAAAAGAAAATTGGGCACCCCTGGAAGCTTATAAATACAAGTCAAGTGACCCTCATTTGGACATCATCATCAAGCATCTTCTTCTTCTCTCTTCTTTGATTTGGTTCGTACAAGTTTGAAGTGGGTTCGTACATGACCGAAATTGTAGGTCTGAAGCTCGCATCAGTGATTAAGGTTTTTGGTTTTGAGCCGTGGGGTTGACACAAGATTTTTTCAACTACAACCACATGCATCTAGGCCTATCCATGCAATCAGAAAGCTCCAGCCACACGCATGACTCTCCCTCTGTGCAGCTAGGAATTAGGGATTCATTTTTACAGGTGACCACAGTTGACCGCAGATTGGGAAAGTTAACAATGATTAGTATTGTTGCTAGGATCATATTTCTGGATATTATTTAGTGGAATTTTTTATGTATAATTTTGTATTGGTTCATTGTACTCTCTATTGAACATTTTATGGTGATCTAAAAGAAGAAGAATTACAAAGGGTTTTCCCCCTTGTGCGGTTTTTCCCTGGTCTTTGACAAAAGCTATGTCTCTTATTGATGTTGTTGATTGTTTCCTATTGTTATTGTGTTATTGTTCTATCTTCAGTTACTATTGATTGATGAAAAGAATTAATTTCTATTGAAATATTGTTAATTGAAGAATTGAATTGGACTAAAGTAATTGAAACAACATAGAAAAATGGTAAAATTAACATGGTATCAGAGCTAAGGTAAAGGACAAGCCCAAAGGAGACAAGAATTGAAGCAATCATCTTTGGAAAAGTTTAAGGATCATATCTTATCAAGTCGAGATGTCAACCTCATACTTCAAGGAAAATGAGAAATTGGATTACTCATCTAACTTTACTGCTTGGAAGTTCAGGTTGGAAATCATAGGTGTGTTGCACACCGATTGTCATTGATGTCAATATGGCAATATTTGAGGAGCAGATAGATGACAGAGATGGAGACTGTGTATGATTTTGGAAGCAAGATGATCGAAGTTTTGGGCAAGGAGAAGGTCCAGAGTGGGGATGTGATTGTGATCGATAAAGCTTCTGGGAAGATTACAAAGTTGTGGCGGTCTTTTGCGAGGTCTAGGGATTATGATGCAATGGGGCCGCAAACCAAGTTCGTACAGTGCCCGGATGGAGAGCTTCATAAACACAAAGAATTGGTGCATTGCGTTACACTGCATGAGATCAATGTCATCAATAGCAGGACGCAAGGGTTTCTGGCCCTCTTTACAGGAGATACTGGAGAGATCCGTTCTGAAGTGAGGGAATAGATTGACAGTAAAGTTGTTGAATGGAGGGAAGAAGGCAAAGCTAAAATTGTACTAGGTGTGCTTTTTATTGACGAAGTCCATATGCTTGACATTGAATGCTTCTCATTTTTGAATCGTGCTCTAGAGAATGAGATGGCACCAATATTGGTTGTTGCAACAAATCGTGGCATCACAAAAATCCGTGGAACAAATTACAAGTCTCCACATGGTATACCCATTGATCTATTAGAACACCTGCTCATTATTTCGACACAACCATACATGGAAGATGAATGTGAGCCATCGGATCAAAGAGCAGCGGATCCAACGGTCGTCGCACGCGAAAGATGTGTGGACGATAATGCGCGGGAGACGTACAGGTAGGCGGTAAGCGGTATTCCCCGCACCGCCCACTGGGGTTCGGTGGTATACGTACAAGGGCCAGTGATCCAATCAAAATACAACATGTGGCAGATGAAAACCGTCGCCCCCGCAAGTTAACGCGTATGCAGGTTTCGGCGAGGAAAGGTGCAACTGTCGTCCGATCACGGCGGGGTTTGATCGGACGGTGAGGAGATGCACAAGGTTTAATGTGCAAGCAAAAGTCCGTAGCAATGCGGGAACCGTTGGATGAGGGTGATCAATGGCTGCAATTGCGAATGCGGTAGAGGCTAATATGGGCGTGATTTACGTGGGTTTTTGGAATAAAAGAGAAACGGCGGGGCAAAAGGGTGTTTCTAGACTTTTATATCAGTTTTCTTAGATTTTGTTCCTTTGGTTTTTGAATCGCAATGGCAATGGCGACTTCCACCATGATGAGATCATCAGTTACAACGGGATCATTTCGTGAAAATCATCGTCCTTTTGTCGCGGTTTATGCACAGATCTGATCGAAGATAACCAGCACCGATGGCACAGTCAAATTGCCTTTCAGAAGCTTTGGAAGAAATTTCTTCGGATCCATTACAGCGTTTGGCCAGGGTTTAGCCTTACAATGTCAGAGTTCTAGGACTTTACAACCAGTTAGAGCTACTGCAACAGAGGCCCCTCCTAGAGTTCAAAGATCTTCGGGAAAGGAGAGGACCAAGATAGGAATAAATGGATTTGGTCGTATTGGGAAGCTGAAAGATCAAGCGAGTCAGAGGAAACGACAGTGACTAAGGAGGAAGCCTAAGATTTGGTGTAAGCAGAAACGAATGGACAAAGGCATGGTAATGTATAAAATAGTAGAAACAGAGAACTATTGGTGTGGTTATGGTGGTGAAGAACCCGAGGGTGAGATAGTAGAAGTAGCAGAGGCAAAAGAGGCAGAAAAAGCAACGGAGGCTGTAGAGGCAGCAGAAGCAGTAGAGGCAGGAGAGCATGAGTGAGACAACCTCAGCTGAATAGAGTGCAGCAGCATACCTATTTATACCAAGGTTGGGTTGGATCCCAAGAGGTTGGAGCCTCAGAACTGAACAGGACTGAAGTCATTGGGGTAGGTGCTCCTAAGTGCAGAACCACTGCAAAACAGAGTTGGTGCTTTAGAGGTTGGAGCCTCACTGAAGTCCAAGTTGGAGCTTGGCAACTATTCACAATCAGATTTATACTTATATTGTATTTATTTCTATGGACTGTCTTGAATTTTAATAAAAGTATTAAATTCAGCTGTTGATTTCTGTGTTCTGTGTATACATATACATATCTATATAGGTTGTTGGCAATCACTAGAACAATTAAAAAATAAATTGTAAGAAACACTGATTCACCCCCCCCCCCTCTCAGTATTTCCAACAATTGGTATCAAAGCAGGCTTCTTCATACTAGCCTAACAGCTTGAAGAAGGATCTGCAGCCATGATGAGAAACCACGAAGCATCAAGGAGACCTCCTTTGTTCGATGGCACTAACTTTGGTTTCTAGAAGAAAAGAATGACTTACTACTTAATGTCCCTTGGACCTGAAGTCTGGCATTTTGTTCAAAATGAATACAAAAATACTTCCACTCTTCCAACAGACCAAGATGAGAGGAAAGCCTACATCACAAATGCAAAGGCCATGAACTCCATCACTAGTGGAATCACTGATTCCGAGTTTACAAAAATCATGCACTGTACCTTGGCCAAAGAAATGTGGGAGAAGCTAGTTGGCTTGTACGATGGAGACTCAAAAGTCAAAAAGGAAAAGCTTCAAAATCACATAAGACAATTTGAAAGTTTGAGGATGGAAGATGAAGAAGATATTGCAGCATACCTCCTCCGAGTAGCTGAAGTGGTAAATTCCCTGAAAGGATTGGATGAAAAAGTTGAAGAAAGTATTATTGTTAAAAGGTATTAAGGTCTCTTCCAGACAGGTTTGACTCCAAAATAAGCGCTATAGAAGAAGCAAAGGATCTAGATACCCTCAAAATGGATGAACTCCATGGAATTCTCACTGCCTATGAAATGAGGAAAGGTGGCCCAAGCTCCAAAGATGCAGCATTCAAGGCCTCAAGGTCAAAGAAGGGGAAAGAAAGGAATGACTGTAGTGATGAGTCAGATGTGGAATCCAAATTGGCTCAATTTGTACGAAAGCTTAAGAAAGGATCTAAGATTAAAGGTAAGTATCCTCTTATCTGTTTTAAATGTGGTAATATAGGTCATTATGCAGCAAAATGTCCTCATAAACATAACAGTGATGATGAAGGAAATTCTAAAAGAATGGCACATAAAAAGAAAGGGTTCAATAAGAAAAACTTCTTCTCCAAGCAAGATGAGTCTGATGAGGATGAGTTTATGGTCATCAAAAGGAAATCAGATGAGGAAAGCGATCATGATGAAAGCCAAGAAGCATTATTCATGGCACTCGCAGATGATGATGACTCAGGGCTGGAAGGAAATGTAGATGAACTGTTAATAAGTGCCATTGAAGAAAATGAGAAACTGCGGAACAAAATCATTTCTCTCAAAGTGGAAAATGAGGAAATGAGAAGGAGAGAAGATCTCTTGGAAGTAAAGCTTAAACAAAAGGAAGAGACTTGTGAAGAACGCGAGACCGAAATAGTGTCTCTGAGAAAGGAGTTGGAGCAAATAAAAAAGGGTTGTAAAAGCTCTCAAATACTTGAGACTATTCTGAAAAATCAAAAACCTCAACATGACAAGTCTGGAATAGGTTTCAAAGGAGAATCCTCAAGCACTAAGAATAATGCGAAAAGCTATGCCGATGCACTTTCCTGCAATCCAAAAGATGAAAAGTGCACCCCAAATCCCAAGAATGAAGAGAGAATTACTCCAAAGAAGAATGTGGAGTCGAATCATGGACACTACAGCAAATACAAACCTGTACTCCACCAAGGGCCCATCGCAAATCCAAAGAACGAGGGAGGAGTAATTCCCAGGATAGAATAATCAACTCATATGCCCCCAAAAGGCAGGGACAAATCAAAACCTTTAATTCATTTGATCCCTTGACCAAATTTGATCTGATTTGCTCTTTCTGCTACAATAATGGACACTATGAACAAGACTGCCCACTCAAAGGAAAAAAGACGAGTAGCAAGAACTCCAGCATGGACAAATGCGGCCTAGCTCTATATGCTCAAAATAATGGAAACCATTGGTTTATAGATAGTGGGTGCTCCAGACACATGACAGGAGACAGAAGGAAGTTTGTCTCACTAAGCAAAAAGGAAGGGAATGTGTCCTTTGGAAGCGGATCTGGCAGAATTGCAGGAAAAGGAACAGATATGATCAATGGAAAAGGAAAAGCTCAAGATGCTCTGCTGGTTGATGGACTCAAACACAACCTCTTGAGTGTCAGCCAAGTCTATGATCAAGGACATAAGGTTTTTTTCAGCACCAAAGATTGAAATAAGGAACTCTGCCTCAGGGAAACTTTTGGCAAAAGGGGTGAGGACACCAAACAACATTTACATTCTGAACAAGATTCAACAAAATAAATGCTACCTGAGTCAGACAGATGAGAGTTGGCTGTGGCACAAGCGACTTGAACATACAAGCTTCGAAAATCTAATCAATATCAGCAAGATCAAAGCTGTATGAGACATCCCAAGGCTGTTCAAACCAAATCAAGCAGTATGTGGTCCATGTCAACATGGAAAGCAGACCAAAATTAGCCACAAGACAAAGGAACACTCTACATCGAAGCCCTTAGAGATCATCCATGTTGATGTATGTGGGCCAACTCGAAATCAAGCACTCCAACGAGAAAGGTACTTTGTGTTATTTTTTGATGATTATACTAGAATGATGTGGATATATTTCATAAAGTATAAATCTGAAACTTTTGAGTGTTTCAAGAATCTAAAAGCCCTTGTAGAAAATGAAAAAGATTCAAAAATTAAGTGCCTCAGAACAGACAAAGGAGGAGAATTCACATCAAATAAGTTTAGTGAGTTCTGTAATATTCATGGAATTAAAAGGGAATTCTCGGCTGCTAGAACACCTCAGCAAAATGGGGTAGTTGAAAGAAGAAACCGAATAGTCCAAGAAATGGCAAGAACTATGCTATTAGCAGCAGACTTACAGCCTAGATTCTGGAGAGAAGCAGTAGGGACAACTGTCTACACACTGAATCGAACTCAATTAAGACCAAATTGTGATAAAACTCCTTATGAGCTATGGAAAGGAAGACCTGCTTCGGTGAAGTACTTCAAGATCTTTGGAAGCAAGTGCTTCATAAAAATAAATGATGGTTCACCAGGAAAGTTTGATTCTCGGGTTGATGAAGGGATATTTCTTGGATACTCTACACGGAGCAAGGCTTACAAGTGCTACAATTATCGACTGAAGAAAATAGTGGAAAGCATTGATGTAAAGGTTGATGAAGATCTTCCAGTAAAGGAAATTGAAGAACATGAAGATGACTCTCTCATTGAAGAAGAAGAACCTAAAGAAGAAGAAATAGATGAGGAAGAAGAAGAAGAAGAAGAGGAAAGAGAACCACCTAATACCCCTTCTAAGACGAAGTATGTCCAAAGACACCATCCAGAAGAGCAGATCATTGGCGATAAAGATGAAGGTGTGCAGACCCAAAGAAGGATAATAATTACACCCAAGAGAAAAGTCATTGCCCTCCTATCTATGATAGAACCAAAAACATTTTCAGAAGAAAGTAAGGATCCTCATTGGGTAAAAGCCACGGAAGAAGAAATGACCCAAATTGAGAAGAACAAGACATGGGAGCTGGTACCTCGTCCAAAGGACAAAAACATAATAGGAACCAAATGGGTGTTCAAAAATAAAATGAATGAGGAAGGACAAGCTATCAGAAACAAGGCAAGACTTGTCTGCAAAGGCTATTCACAAATTGAAGGAATTGACTTTGAAGAGACATTTGCACCAGTGGCCCATATGGAAGCTATCAGGATGTTCTTGGCATTTGCTTTCTCAAACAGATTCAAAATCTATCAAATGGACGTGAAATCAGCATTTCTAAATGGGGAACTCAAGGAGGAAGTCTACATGGAGCAGCCAGAAGGTTTTGATCTAACAGCAGGAAAGGACTTAGTTTGTAAGTTGAAAAAGGCTTTATATGGGTTGAAGCAAGCTCCTAGAGCTTGGTACGCAAGATTGGATCACTATCTATAACAACAAGGCTTCAAAAAGGGAGTGGCTGGAAGCAATCTATACATAAAGACAGATCAAGGTAAGTTACTAGTTGCTCTTGTTTATGTCGATGATCTGATTTTTGCTAGTAATAATGATGAAATGAGCCATGAATTTTCTCAAAACATGTCAAAAGAGTTTGAGATGTCAATGATAGGAGAGCTATCCCACTTCCTTGGACTTCAAATATCTCAAACTAGAGCAGGATTGTGTATATCTCAAACCAAATATCTAAAAGACATGCTCAAAAAATATGGAATGGAGGATTGTGCACCCATGAGCACACCTATGACCACAAACTGCAAACTGAGCAAAGATGATGACTCCCCTCTAGTAGATGCAACTCATTACAGGTCAATGATTGGAGCCCTTCTATACTTAACAGCTACACGACCAGACATAATGCAAGCAGTAGGAATGGTGGGAAGATTTCAATCTGCTCCCAAATAATCCCATTTATTAGCTGTAAAAAGAATTCTCAGATATCTGAAGGGAACTTCTGATTTCGGTCTTTGGTACCCAAAGGACTCAACACTGACTGTAACTTCATACACCGATGCTGATTGGGCTGGAAGTATAGATGATCGGAAAAGCACTAGTGGAAATGAATTCTTCCTAGGAGACTGTTTGATCCTGGCTCAGCAAAAAACAGTCATCCATATCATTATCCGCAGTCGAAGCTGAGTATATTGCTGTTGTAGATTGTTGTTCTCAGATACTATGGATGAAGGAAGCTCTAAAAGATCTCAACATATGTACAGATCAACCAATTTCCATCTATTGTGACAATACAAGTGCTATCAGTCTCAGCAAAAATCCTATGATGCACTCAAGAACCAAACACATACCAATCAAGTATCATTTCCACCGTGAACAAGTAGTTGAACAAAGCATCGTCCTGGAATATATCAATATTAAGGAGCAGATAGCTGATATTTTCACAAAACTTCTTCCTCAAGAAGCATTCGAACATCTGCGTCAAAAGATGGGGGTTATTTCTTTATCATCACTCAAGTTCATTCATAAAGATGTAGCAGGACAGGGGGAGCAGTTTGACAGGGGGAGTCCATATGCATCCCTTTGCCATTGATGTCAAAGGGGGAGAAAGCAGAAGAATATTGCCATCAATAACAAAGGGGGAGATTGTTGGACACAGATTGTCATTGATGTCAATATGGCAATATTCGAGGAGCAGATAGACGACAGAGATGGAGACTGTGTATGATTTGGGGAGCAAGATGATCGAAGGTTTGAGCAAGGAGAAGGTCCAGAGTGGGGATGTGATTGCGATCGATAAAGCTTCTAGGAAGATTACAAAGTTGGGGCAGTCTTTTGCGAGGTCCAGGGATTATGATGCAATGGGGCCGCAGACCAAGTTCGTACAGTGCCCAAATGGAGAGCTTTAGAAACGCAAAGAAGTGGTGCATTACATTACGCTGCATGAGATCGATGTCATCAATAGCAGGACGCAAGGGTTTCTGGCCCTCTTTACAGGAGATACTGGAGAGATCCGTTCTGAAGTGAGGGAACAGATTGACAGTAAAGTTGCTGAATGGAGGGAAGAAGGCAAAGCTGAAATTGTACCAGGTGTGCTTTTTATTGACGAAGTCCATATGCTTGACATTGAATGCTTCTCATTTTTGAATCGTGCTCTAGAGAATGAGATGGCACCGATATTGGTTGTTGCAACAAATCGTGGCATCACAAAAATCTGTGGAACAAATTACAAGTCTCCACATGGTATACCCATTGATCTATTAGACCGCCTGCTCATTATTTCGACACAGCCATACATGGAAGATGAATGTGAGCCGTCGGATCAAAGAGCAGTAGATCCAACGGTCGTCGCACGCGAAAGATGCACAGACGATAATGCGCGGGAGACCTACAGGTAAGCAGTAAGCGGTATTCCCCGCACCGCCCACCGGGGTTCGGTGGTATACGTACAAGGGCCAGCGATCCAATCAAAATACGACGTGTGGCAGATGAAAATCGTCGCCCCCGCAGGTTAACGTGTATGCAGGTTTCGGCGAGGAAAGGTGCAACTATCGTTCGATTGCGGTGGGGTTTGATCAGACGATGAGGAGATGCACGAGGTTTAATGTGCAAGCAAAAGGTCGTAGCGACGCGAGAACCATTGGATAAGGGTGATCAACGGCTGCAATTGCAAATACGGCAGAGGCTAATATGGGCACGATTTATGTGGGTTTTTGGAATAAAAGAGAAACGGCAGGGCAAAAGGGTGTTTCTAGACTTTTATATCAGTTTTCTTAGATTTTGTTCCTTTGGTTTTCGAACAGCATTGGCAATGGCAGCTTCCACCATGATGAGATCGTCTGTTACGGCGAGATCATTTCATGAAAATCATCGTCCTTTTGTGGCGGTTGATGCACAGATCCGATCGAAGATAACCAGCACCGATGGCACAGTCAAATTGCCTTTCGGAAGCTTTGGAAGCAATTTCTTCGGATCCACTGCAGAGTTTGGCCAGGGTTCAGCCTTACAATCTCAGAGTGCTAGGACTTTGCAACCAGTTAGAGCTACTGCAACAGAGGCCCCTCCTAGAGTTCAAAGATCTTCGGGAAAGGAGAGGACCAAGATAGGAATAAATTGATTTGGTTGTATTGGGAAGCTGAAAGATCAACCGAGTCATAGGAAACGATAGTGACTGAGGAGGAAACCTAAGAGTCGGTGTAAGCGGAAACCAATGGACAAAGGCATGGGAATGTATAAAATAGTAGAAACAGAGAACTGTTGGTGTAGTTATGGTGGTGAAGAACCCGAGGGTGAGATAGTAGAAGCAGCAGAGGCAAAAGAGGCAGAAAAAGCAGGGGAGGTTGTACAGGCAGCAGAGGCAGGAGAGCAGGAGTGAGACAACCTCAGCTGAATAGAGTGCAGCAGCATACCTGTTTATGCCAAGGTTGGGTTGGAGCCCAAGAGGTTGGTGCCTCAGAACTAAACAGGACTGAAGTCATTGGGGTAGGTGCTCCTAAGTGCAAAACCACTGCAAAATAGAGTTGGTGCTCTGGAGGTTGGAGCCTCACTGAAGTCCAAGTTGGAGCTTGGCAACTATTCACAATCAGATTTATACCTATATTGTATTTATTTCTGTGCACTGTCTTGAGTTTTAATAAAAGCATTATATTCAGCTGTTGATTTCTGTGTTCTGTGTATACATATACATATCTATATAGGTTATTGGCAATCACTAGAACAATTAAAAAATAAATTGTAAGAAATACTGATTCACCCCCCCCCCTCAGTATTTCCAACAAGGTGATGGCAATTATGATTGGGAATACATACAAGGAAAAGTGCCTGAGCCTCCAGAGAATGCTTTCGTCGCTGCCAAGAACAAGTACAAGAAAGGTGAGTTAAAAGAAAATATAGTTGATGGTTTACAATATCATTTACTTGCATATGTTGGAAATTTTTAAAAGTACAAGGATGTGTACGATAAGCTAGATAGAATGTATGAGAGTCTATGCAATCCTACATTATGAGAATATCTCATCTTAGATATCAATTGCAAAGAGTTGGGGAAATTGTGCCTGACAAGGAATTGGTGATAGTAATCCTTAGAGGTCTCCCTTGTTGAGAAATCAATGCAAGTAGATTAGGGCTTGATTTCTCTTTCTTGATAATTACTTGTGAGTTGTTGGCTTATTTTACTTCTTTATTATATTATCTTTCATCAATAAATTACCAAATTATGTGTGCATGAATATCACAAAAACACAAGACACGAGATGTAGGCCCTCTGAGAGGGAAAAACCCCTATATCTAGGGGAAAACCAAAGTCAAAAATATCTTCCTTCAATAGTTTTTCCTTGAGACTCTTCTACCTAGACAAATGCCTCCTCCACACCAATACAACCTCTCCTTCTTCAATCCAACCTTTGACCTAGTAGCAGCAGCACTTCAACCCTGGAACTTCGACTTGGTAGCTTCTAGCATCGGCAGCAACTTCGACCTAGACTAGGATACTGTGATCTCCTAAACCAGCCCACACGAGAGAGAGAGAGAGAGAGCACCAAAATTTCGATTTTCTTCTTCTCCTTCACCTAGACCAAACTCGCACTCCTTTTGGACCCTTCCTTCAACTTCGCACTTCTTCCCATCTTCCAACTTCCAAAGATCGAACTATGCTTGAAAGAGAGAGATGCTCAAATGAAGTCGAATTGCCTTGTATATATAGACTTCCAATGAGGTCGAATTGTCTTCCTTGAGACCAACTTGATCTTCATGAGGTTGACTTGGTGTGGAGGTTACATAATTTATTTTTGACCCCAAAATAATTCCTTTTACATCGTTTGAAATCCCAATAAGGATCTCATAAAATATACAATGACTCTATTGACTCTTTATTAATCCTAGGAGTTCTCAATGGGGACTTTGACTAATAAAATGATTACCCAAGCAAGAAACCCATGGTTTAATAAGCCATTGTAACAACAATGAAATTCTTTTGACAAATACATTTTATGAAGATCGAACCTAGTTACATTTTTCAACATCCCTCCTATTTGGGAAACCTCCATTACTACTATAAGTAATAACAACAGTTTCTTGTCATTTGATGAGATTGTTAGAAATATCACTCAAGAAGAATCAAGGATGGTTTCTAGAGGCAGGATACAAAATCATGAAGAAGGAGAGTATGTTGCATTCGTCACTCATAACGAGAAAAAGAAAAGAAAAAGAGGTCCATCAAATTCAAGGGATCCTCCTCCTCGAAATTCAAAGAGAATGAATGAAAGAGAAACATTGCACATTGAATGTTACAATTGTCACAAGAAAGGTCACTATGCTCGAGATTTCCCTAAGATGAACAAGGGTCTACACTACAACACTAGAAGCAACAATAACAGGTTTAATAATCGAAGAATAGGAGATGATCGAAGGAATGAGCGTAATGGAAGATATGAAAGAAGAAGAAGAGATGCTATGAATGATCATGAAGAAAACCACCGTCCTCAAAATAAGTCAAGAAGCACCAAGTATGAACGTAATGTTGCAAATCAATCTGAATATATTCTTATTATTGTACTTTCTAGTTCCTCTCCTCTGGAAACTTGGGACCGTTGGTTGGTTGATAATGGGGCATCTCATCATTTCTCTGGGTAAATGGAAGTTCTCTCTAATTTGGTAGAGAGGGATTTAATTTTGAAAACTATTCATGGAGACAACTCCACTCATCCCGTTAAACTTTTTTGTCTCTGTTAAATTTCATTTAGACTCTGGGGAATCTGTTTTGCTTCATGATGTGATGTATGTGTCGGTGTTGAAGAAGAATTCGGTATCTATATTTGCTTTGGAAGAAAAAGGGATGAGGGTTGCCTTCATCAAGAAAAAGTACTTACTTGGCTGGTGGGATCCCTTATGAGAGATGTGTTCACATTGGGATCAAGGTTTGAAGGACTATATAGAGTCACTGGAAGACCTCTTGTAGCATTGGTCCATTATACTAATCATAAAAGTGAACTATGGCACCGAATATTGGCCCATCTACCCTATCAATCCCTTTTAAAATTAAATAAATTGGTCTCTGTAATTCTCGATGTTCAATCCCAACACGATGGAGTATGTCTTGGATGTGCCAATGGAAAGAAGACAGGGGGACCATTCCCTTCTACCAAGAACAAAACAAATGACATCCTCCAACTCATTCATTCTAACATATGTGGTTTGATGCTCGTACACTCTCTTGGTGGCCATCTCTACTACATTACCTTCATTGATGATTTCTCAAGGAAGACATGGATATATTACTTGAAGCATAAGGATGAGGCCTTTGATTTGTTCAAGAATTTCAAGGCTTTGGTCAAAAATCAAATAGGGAAGAAAATTAAGATCTTCAGGTCTGACAACGGTGGAGAGTACATTTCAAATGAATTCATAGATTTTTGCAAGAAGGAAGGCATCAAGAAATAGACTATTGTTCCCTATAATCCCGAACAGAATGGAGTGCTTGAAAGAAAGAAAAGGTCTATTATAAAAGTTTCATGTGCCATGCTCCATGATCAAAAGTTTCCAAAGTTCCTTTGGGGAGAAGCAACAAATACAGTCTTGTGCATTCAAAACAAGGTGCCTCATCAAGAATTGGACAACAAAACTCCCAAAGAAGTATTCACAGGTGTCAAGCTCGTTGTTGGTCATCTCTGTATATTTGGTTGACCCATATATTTCCATGTGTCGAAGGACAAAAGGAATAAGTTGTAAGCCACAAGAAGAAAAGGTATGTCTATTGGATATTGTGAAGATTCTAAATCATTTAGAATATATATTCCTGATCAAAAGAAGGTTGAAATTAACAACAATGTAACGTTCGATGAAGATGTTTCCCTTGGGGAAGCAAGGGATCTTCCTCCACCTCCTCCTCCTAAGAAGAAGAATGATGATATGGATATTTTAGAAGGTCCTTCCATGCCTGAATCTAAGAGAGACATTGTTGATGATCCCATGGAGCCTATGGACCCCTTGGATCCTCCTCCATGTGATCCCCCTGCCAAGAAGAGGCCACTTTGGCTTTGTGACACACTACAAGATGTTGAGAGACATCTTTCCTGAGGAACATTTAGAGAGAACAAGAAACCATGTAGGTGTCAAGGATATGTTGTAGCTATGAGAAATATGATTCAAGTTGAGCCTCACACCTTTGAAAAAGTCATGAAAGAACAAGTATGGAAGGATGATATGGCCGGAAAGTACAAATCAATTATGAATAATGTTGTATGGGATGTTGTGCCGAGACCAAAGGGGAAATCTGACGTAACTTCAAAATGGCTATTCAAGATCAAACACGGAGTTGATGTAAGTATTGAGAAATATAAGGCAAGGTTCATGGCCTGAGGATTCTCCCAAAAAGAGGGAGAAGATTACAATGATATATTTGCTCTTGTAGCTCGATACACTGTCATTGTTCGATATTTTTCCTTGCTGAAAGTCAAGGATGGACCCTTCATCAGATGGACATGAATACATCATTCCTTCATGGCATGTTACAAGAAGTGTATATTGAGTAGCCATAAGGATTTGAAATAGAGGACCGAAAGACACATGTTTGCAAGTTGAAGAAGGCATTGTATGGCTTGAAGCAAGCCCTGAGAGCATGATACGCCCGCATAGATAATTACCTGATGAAGCTTGGATTCACAAGAAGCAATGTCGACCGCAACCTCTACTTCAAAGTGGTCCAAGGTATGACATTGATTTTGGTTTTATATGTTGACTATCAAACTCTGACAGGTAATGAGCCCCTTATGATAAAGTGTAAGAGGGAGCTAGCCTCTGAATTCGAGATGAAGGACCTTGGACTCATGCATTACTATCTAGGGCTCGATGTGTGGCAAAGGCTTAGTGAGATCATCTTTTCACAAGAAAAATATGTCATGAAGTTTTTGGAAATATTTGGAATGACAGAATGCAAGTCCTTAGCCACACTGATGGAAATGAATTTCAAGAAGCTATGTGGAGAAGTTGTAGGACCCGATTTGGAAAATCCATCCAAGTATAGATAGTTGATTGGGGCTCTGATGTTCTTAGTGAACACTCATCCAGACATATGCTATGCAGTGAACACATTGAGTCAATTCATGATCGAGCCTCTCCATGCACATTGGGTTGCTTCCAAACATATTTTGAGATATTTGCATGGGACAATCACCCTTTGATCCAAAATGGATTTTGGATAGACTCCTAAGTCTGAGTGTTCCTCACTGAGGAAAATGAAAGTCCAAGGAAGTTATTGGAAATAGCCCCATTACAGAGATCGTCTCATTCTGAATCTAGGACAACTTGAATGGGAAAAAATGGACTTAGGATGCAAAAGTTATGGCAGAAAGAAGATGCCCTTTGTTCTTTGGAAAAAGAGGAAAATCTCCAAAAAAATGGCCTAAAAGGCTTTATGAAGAAAAATCGTATCGGAGGAGGTCTAAGGCGAACTTAAGCAGAAAGGGGAAGCACCCCCGATTACCGATCCCCGACATATCGAGTCGGAGGCAGGCATATGCATATAACATACGGAAAGGACCGGGCCAATGCGATATTGCAATCGACGATGCCACGAGGAAAAGGACGGACCCCCGGGCCAAGGTGGCTTGCGATTGTGATATATCACATCGCATCATCGCGTCGCAGCGATATAAAGGGGTGATAACTCCGAACTCGATGGGTTTTATAAACCCGACCATATAAATTTTGAGTTCCGTTAAAATGGATTTCCATGTATTAACGCGTTTCGGTGTAAAAATCGAAATACAAAGGAATAAGGCCCCGAAGCGATGTGATATCATCTGAAATGTCGGATCGCGGGATTGGATCGATGGCCAGGATTAAATTGGCAATCGGCGATCCCCGATCCCCGATAGCAGGGCTATGCGATTTGCGATAGCGATAGCCGGACCCGATACGATTATAGGGCGGATTCTATAATTTTTTAAGCCCGGGAATTTGATTTTTCAATGTATCTCCCATGTATTTGGAATTTAGCCCATGTCCTTAAGTGATGCGATATTACGCCTAATGGCAGACTTGATAGGGTTATAGGGGCAATTTAATGGATTTTCAGGTCCGAAAATCACGCCCGATAGTGTATTTTTCGGAAATTCCCTGTGTAATGGGATTTTCCCAATTTTCAGGTTTTTGCCTAAGAAACGGCCACGATCCCTTTGTAACAGCTCCTAATCATCATGCCACACTACAAGAAGGCATTCTACAAGCAATGATGCATTCTACAGCCACAGAGCCGCAAAGCCAAGTGGCCTGTCTAACTGACAGGGAGTAGAAAAGCCGCAGAGCCGCAGAGGGAAGATGATACACAGAGAAACGACTAGGGAAGCTTAAAGGCTGGGAAAATGCCTCAAGGGAGCCAGAGGGCACGATTGAAGGCATAAGCAGAGAGCAAAGGCACAGCTAAGAAAAAAAACAAGAGGCTAAGCCAACCCAGGAAGCTAAGGTGAAAGAGAGCAGCGCAGAAAGGGAAGGTAAAGAGAAAGCAGAGCTAATGCACAGAGCAGCCGAGTGGAGTCACTTGGAAGTCAAGTGAAGAGATGAGAGTTGTCATTGGCAGAGAGCCAAAGTGAGAGCTGAGAGTTTCAGAGCCAGGGAGAGATGGTGTTCTGAGCCCATTGTTCTTGTGTAAAACAATGGATTTGAGCCAAAGAGCTTGTAAAAGGACTTTGCCATAATCCCAGAGAGCTTAGTCGAATTGACTAGAGCTCAAGGAGATGTAGCCCAAGAGTTTTGGGTGAACTCCACATTAATTTGTTGTCTTATGTGTGATTCTTGTTGCTGCATTGTTCACTGTTATATGCTTTATATT
The DNA here is from genome assembly GCA_031772625.1 of Pinus tabuliformis. Taxonomy (NCBI): domain Eukaryota; kingdom Viridiplantae; phylum Streptophyta; class Pinopsida; order Pinales; family Pinaceae; genus Pinus; species Pinus tabuliformis. The sequence continues at coordinate 890,814,398 of CM062811.1, forward strand.
AGTTTAAACAAAATCATTTACAGCACATAAACTGTGTAAACAAACAGAAGCATACACCCATTATTTTCAGGCACATATTAAATTCCGCATTGGTTAATCATAAAGACTTGGGAATATTTAAGCTTTGGGAGTGGGAGAGGTTCTTGTAAGTTAGACAAAGAAGCCTAAGTGCCCCATTTTCATATCAGGTGGTATCAGAGCCTGAGATTGGTTAACCCCACCTTCAAAGAAGGTTATATCAGAATGCTTGATTGACAGAGCAAAGATTGCTTGTCTAAAAGGTGTTTAAACTGTCAGAGATTGCTTGTATGCTTGTTGCAGACTGACTATTGTTTGAGTTTGCAGACGTGAAGGGAAAGCTATTGATAGCTCAGCCCAGGAAGGACAAGAAGGAAGAAGGGTTGAAGGAATTCTTATATCCCAAAGGACCTCAAGGCAATCCTTGAAGCACAAGAGGTTTGTTGCAAAAGGTTGCTTAGATGAGCTCTTTATTAATCTTGTTTGAAGTTCTTTTGTTCATTGGTATAATGACAATTTCTACAAGTGTATCCTCAAATTCCTCCTCCATCACAAGACCCTTTGATGGAGACATGAAGCAAGACTTGTCCACCATGATGGATATGGTGAGAGAAATGTATGAGGAGGGAAGGAAGAGCAGCATACTTAGAGAGCAATTAAATTCCATGAAGGAAGAGAAGCAGATGCTTTCTAACAAACCGCGGGAAATGGAAAGGCAACTTCATATTGCAAATATGAACCTAAAAAGGATGCATGAGTTGGATTCATAGATCTTTGTTGCCAAAGAAGCCTTGGTCAAGCATCAGCTTGAAGAAGAGGTAAACCATTCAAGTTTGTCTTCAAATTCTTCTGAGAATGCTTATATTGGTTCTTTTGAAAAACATACTAGAGGCATAGGTTCCAAGCTAATGTCCAAGATGGGCTATGAAGGAAAGGGCTTGGGAAAGCAAGCACAAGGTATTGTTGAACCAATAATGGTTGAGGAAAGGCCTAAGTATTTGGGTCTTGGCTATGGACAGTCATATGGAGAGAGTTCCAAAGTTGCCAAGAAGACAATTAGAGCAGCTCCAAGAAGTAGTTGCATTGCAGAGTGTGAAGATTGTATTCAGGAGGAATGCAATAGATTGAAACATCACTTGCAGGATGTAGGTGTTCAAAAGCACACACTTGAACCAGAGAGTTGTGGAAACTCTAACAGCCTTGAAGAGATTGATGGTGTTCCAAAGGGAGCTGCTTCTTCATTTGCTTCATCTCCTCATGAAGGCAATAAAGGTGAAAGAAGCAGGTATAAATCTGGTTCTAATCATATTCTTTTTTATTTTGCAAAGCATGGTAAATTTCCACATAAGAATGGGAAAATAATTGCATGTTCCTTTTATGGTTTGGATAACCATCATGTTTCTAGATGTTGGAAGAGAATGGCCACATACAGGAAACTTTTGAAGGAAAAGAAGCAAAAAACCAAAGGTCCATTGGACAAGGCAAATCATGCTGACAAGAGGATGCACATGTGTTGCACTTACTGCCATAAGCAAGGGCATCTTGCTGAAAGGTGTTGGAATCTGAATCCAACAATGCTTCCACAAAAGCTGAAGAAGGTGGAAAGAGAAGATGGCAAAAATGGAAAGGAAGTTTCCAAGAATTATATGTCTCAAGATGATTCACATGTTGATGCTGATGTGTAGACAAAGGAAAGACCTTTGAACTTGATTGGTAAGAAATGGATAGAGTTCTTTTCCAATTAAGGGTTGCATGTCTATTGATGCATCTATTTGCAGGTTTCTACCAAGAAGGTGAATGGAAAAAGGTTGGGTAGGAGACTCACTTTGTTGCTGCAACAGTATATTTCATTTTAGCTTCAAAAGTACAGTGTGCTTAAGTGAAAGTTGAAGGATGAAATGCATGCATAAGCATGATGTGCATGAACACAGGGATGTTGATGTTTTCCTTGTATTTGAACATGTATGTGTGACTAACTTGCAGGGTTGATTTCTTTGACATGCATGTGATGCAACGTTGACTTGAGGAAAGTTGACTTAGTCTCCAAGATGGGGATAATAATGAAGTGTTTCATCTTTTGAAAAGAGTCCTAATGGTAATTTTCTACATGATTGACTTGAAGGGTCATTTGTTTTAAAGGTATGTTTTTAGGGCTAGTTGTCTAGTCCATCATTTGTATACAGATGTAAGACATGGAGGTGTTCACAAGATGCGGAATCTGTTTCTTTTATTGAAGTAGGAGTTTAGTCCATCTAGTTGTTATCTATGTTTTGTTGTTGTTAACAGTTGTTGTTGACAACTTTGCAAACAGGTACAAATGAGAATCTTGTGGAGCAGATGTACTTCATATTTGTTTGAGCCACCTTGGATAAATGATCAAGGCAGAGAAATTCAAACTACCTTCTGTGACCATCTAAGCAGGAGTTCTACAGGAAGGCAAGGAGGGAGATAGTTCTTCCCAGGAGGACCAGCATATCCAGGAAGGAAAGTGGTCAAGGGCTTTGGTTCAGAGGCACTATGTAATGCAAGTGTATGGAGGTTGAAGAAAGAGGGTGTTGTTACTCCCATTTACTGTTCAGATCAGTATATCAATCTTTTGTGGACCAAAAGTTCTTTTAGTGGGAAGGCGTGATCCAAAATGGATTTTGGATAGACTTCTAAGTCTGAGTGTTCCTCACTGAGGAAAATGAAAGTCCAAGTAAGTTCCTGGAAATAGTACCATTGCAGAGATCATCTCATTCTGAATCTACTGCAACTTGAATCGGCAAAAATGGACTTAGGATGCAAAAGTTATGGCAAAAAGAAGATGCCCTTTGTTCTTTGGAAAAGGAGGCAAATCTTCAAAGAAATGTCCCAAAAGGCTTTATGAAGAAAAATCACATCAGAGGAGGTCCAAGGCAGACTTAAGCAGAAAGGGGAAGCACCCTTGATTTTCGATCCCTGACATATCGGGTCAGAGGCGAGCATATGCATATAACATAAGGAAAGGACCGGGCCGATGCGATATTGCGAGAGCCAATATCGGCTGATCGCAATCGGCGATGCCACGAGGCAAAGGACATACCCCCGGGCCAATGCGACTTGCGATTGTGATATATTGCATCGCAACATCGCATCGCAGTGACATAAAGGGGTGATAACACCGGACCCGATGGGTTTTATAAACCCGGACATATAAATTTTGAGTTCCGTTAAAATGGATTTCGATGTCTTAACGCGTTTCGGTGTAAAAACCAAAATACAAAGGAAGAAGGCCCCGGAGCGATGCAATATGATTAGCGATTGGCGATCAGCGATCCCTGATAGCAGGGCTAGGCGATTTGCGATAGCCGGACCCGATACGATTATACGGCAAATTCTATAATTTTTTAAGTCCAGGAATTTGATTTTTCAATGTATTTCCCGTGTATTTGGAATTTATCCCATATGCTTAAGCGATGCGATATTACACCTAATGGCAGACCCGATAGGGTTATAAGGGTGATTTAATGGATTTTCAGGTCCGGAAATCACACCCAATAGTGTATTTTTCAGAAATTCCCTGTGTAATGGGATTTTCCCAATTTTCGGGTTTTTGCCTAAGAAACGACCATGATCCCTTTGTAACAGCTCTTAATCATCATGCCACGCTGCAAGCAGGTGTTCTACAGGACATGATTCATTCTACAGCTATAGAGCCGCAAAGCCAGGTGGCCTGTCTAACTGACAGGGAGCAGAGAAGCCACAGAGCGGCAGAGGAAAGATGATACACAGAGAAACGGCCAGGGAAGCTGAAAGGCCAGGAAATGCCTCAAGGGAGCCAGAAAGCATGATTTAAGGCATAAGCAGAGAACGAAGGCGTAGCTAAGAAAAAAAACAGGAGGTTAAGCCAAAGCAGGAAGCTAAGGCGAAAGAGAGCAGCGCAGAAAAGGAAGGTGAAGAGAAAGTAGAGCTAATGCGCAGAGCAGTTGAGTGGAGTCACTTGGAAGTCAAGTGAAGAGCCGAGAGTTGTCATTGGCAAAGAGCCAGAGCGAGAGCCGAGAGCTTCAGAGCTAGGGAGAGATGGTGTTTTTAGCCCATTTTTCCTGTGTAAAACAGTGGAGTTGAGCCAAAGAGCTTGTAAAAGGACTTTGCCATAATCCTAGAGAGCCTAGTCGAATTGACTAGAGCTCAAGGAGATGTAGCCCAAGAGTTTTGGGTGAACTCCAAATTAATTTGTTGTCTTATGTGTGATGCTTGTTGCTGCATTGTTCATTGTTATATGCTTTATATTAGTTTAAACAAAATCATTTACAACACATAAACAATTTAAACAAACAGAAGCATACACCCATTATTTTCAAGCACATATTAAATTCCGCATTGGTTAATCATAAAGACTTGGGAATATTTAAGCTTTGGGAGTGGGAGAGGTTCTTTAAGTTAGACAAAGAATCATAAGTGCCCCATTTTCAGATCACCCTTGGTCTGAGATATTTTGCCGGAGATGTTCGACTACATGGATATATTGATGTTGATTGCGCAGGAAATGTTGTTGACAGGAAAATCACCTTTGGATGTTGTTTTAGCCTTGGATCCGCCATGATATCTTCAATGAGTAGGAAACAGAAGTTCGTAGCATTGAGTACCGTCAAGGTAGAGTATATTTCCGCTAGCATGGCTAGCTGAGTAGGTCCTTGACACTACAGTGATATATTGTGACAACAAGAGTTGGATCCAATTAGTAGAGAATCTTGTATTTCATGACAAGTCCAAGCACATAGAAATCCGATATCATTAAATTCAAGACATGGTACAGAGAGGAGTCGTTAGACTCCATTACATATCGACAGATGAGCAGATTGCATATATTCTCACCAAGGCTTTGTCACAGGGAAATTTATTGGTCTTTAGAGAGCAGCTTGGACTTATGGATGTGACCCCTTATGATAAGGGGAATGACTAATCGAGAAAACTGAGCATAGCTCTCATTAGAGGAAATTTCAGCTTAAAAGTGGCCTCCTAAGGAAAAATAATAAAAAAATAATATTTACGAATTTTGGAGGGAAAAGAAGAAAACTACTTTTTTTAACTATATTTTTTGCTTATCTCCTTATAGTTTTACTCAAATTTCAAGTGTAGACACTTGTTGGATGTGGAATTAAATTCTGCATCCAACGAGTGCCCATTATGCATACTTCTGAGAAGACCCACATTGATAAAAATTGAAGATACATGTATCTTCATTTTTTATCAATGTGGGTCTTCTCATAAGTATGCATAATGGGTACTCTTTGGGTGCAAAAATTAATTCCACATCCAACAAGTGTCTACACTTGAAATTTGAGTAAACCTATAAAGAGATAAGTCAAAAATAAAATTAAAAAAAAATTCCCTCCAAAATATTTATATGTACCTCTTTTTAGATTTAAAGGATTTTGATTGGTTTACATATTATGTACGTGAAAATTTCATGGGCACTTGTAGGATGAAATTTCCTCTAATGTCCCCCTTGGTTGAGCTCCCCAAGGAGGGAATGGAGCATTGGGGGATCTTGGGGTTGAGGGATCTTTGGACAATAGGGTATCCCCTATCTTGGTCTAACAAAGTATAACCCAGTTGGCATCATACCCACAAGTTGGGCTTGTGGGGATTTTTGCTTCCTGTTTGGCCAATGGTTTGAGAAGTCTTGGGGGTGTGTGATCATTAACTTTGATAAGTCGGGTATCTCATCCTAGCTCGATAATGATGCAGGTGTTCGACCACATGACTCTTAAGGGTCATTATTGGGAATATCAGTAGCCAATAGGATGGATGAGATATCATATCTCTCATATTGCTCGACATAGGGTGCAAGATGTATGCTCGCCTATGAGATGACTTGGGGTGAGAGTGTGCCATTGGACCTTCCTCATTATCACAAGAGGGTGGTAGTTGTAGCTCCCTAATGATTCTTCTTCTTTAGATTCGATAATGATTCAATAAATAGATTTGAGCATAGATGGGACATGATATGATGACATGATACTTATGATGATTACATGATGGAGTTGGAATTTATCCCTAGCTAAGAGGGAGTGTTAATTTGGCAGCGCAGTGACAAATTCTAATCATTGGAATAGATTCCTCCTTCCAATAGGACTAATTTTGACTTTTGAAGCACCGGATTTGGACAAGGGAAAGTGTGTTTTTGAAATGAAGCCCACATGTGCACAAAAAGACAGGTCGGCCCTAAAAGCAAATTGGACACCCTTAGAATCCTATAAATACAAGTCAAGTGACCCTGATTTAGACATCGTCATCAACCATCTTCTTCTTCTCTCTTTTTTTATTTGGTCGCACGTGTCTGAAGTGAGTTCGTGGAATTTGTTTTGTACAGGTTCAAAATTGCAGGGTTTGAAGCTCACACGTGTGATTAAGGTTTTTGGTTTCTAGCCGCAGGGTTCATACAGGAATTTTTTTACTGCAACCACACGCATCCATGCTTATCCGTGCGGCTGGAAATCTTCATCTACACGCATGAATCTTCCTCAGTGCAGTTGGTACTTAGGGTTTCATTTTTATAAGTGATCGCAGTTGACCGCGGATTGGGAAAGTTAACTTTGATCAGTATTTTTGCTAGGATCATATTTTTGGATATTGTTTGGTGGAATTTTTTATGTATAGTTTTGTATTGGCTCATTTTACTCCCTGTTGAACATTTTATGAAAATATAAAAGAAGAAGAATTGCAAAGGGTTTTCCCCCTTGTGGGGTTTTCCCCTGGTCTTTGACCAAATTTGTGTCTTTTGTTGATGTTGTTGATTGTCTCCTATTTTCATTGCATTACTATTTTCTCTTCAGTTACTATTGATTGATGAAAATAATTAATTTCTATTGAAAGATTGCTAATTGAATAATTGAATTGGGCTAAAATAATTGAAACAGCATAGAGCAATGGTAAAATTAACAAAATAAACACTAATAGAATATGTAGAACTAGTTCCAATGCAGCACCATTGGATTGAGTAGTCAATCCAGCAATTTCTTTAGTCTATTATTTTGGTTATGATGTTTTTTCTGGTGGTTTAGCTCCAATTTAGCCCTTTATGATCCATTTGAACCAGTTGATTAAGCAATAGAGCCTGTTAAAGATACATAGCTAGCAGTTGACCTTGATCCTGTTGATTTTTCTACAAGATGAACAATAGAATATTATTTTATGCCAAATAATTACTTCCAAATGATTTTCACATGGTATTCTTATACCACTGATATCATTGAGTAATTACACATTAGAAAATATCAACAACAAATACAACGAAAATAGTAAAGGTCATACAAAGACAAACATGCACAATAGACACAATTTTTTACCCTAGGAAACCCAACCTTGGGAGGAAACCCAACAACTCTTCTATAGGAGAGATTATTCTTCAATGAGGTTTACAAATCAATGTTTTGTCTAGAAATTTGTGCCAATAATCCAAGTCAAATACTAGTCAAACTTAGTCAAAACTCCAACAAGTCAATGTTGTTCAAACTAGAAAAAAGTCAAATCTACAATCAAACTTTGACTTGGTCAAGAATATCCATGTGATCAAATCTGCCCTATTATGCAGTCAAACTCAACCTATTTTGTGGTCAAAACAAATAGCTCTATCAAGTAGCTACTAAGCTCGGTCAACTTGCTGCGATCAAACTTAATCAACATATCACACATGCGACCTCTAGAAGTTGGTCAAATTCGTCTTCTTCTTACACTTGCAGCCAACAAGAAGGATAGAAACAATAGATGAAGAGAGAGAAGATTTTCTCTTGCTTGGTTGGAGAAAATTAAATGTCATAGCATCTACATATACTAGTCGAACGGGATGAAATACCCAAGAGACATGTCCCTTCACCCTTCTGGGCCAACTTGTCATTCAAAAAATCATATTTTCATTTAATTCTTATTTATTCTTCTAAGTCGACTTAGACATGCAAGAATACCTCTTGATTCTACACAAAAAATCAACACTCCCTCTTAGCAAAGGAGGTATTCTCCTTGCTTGCAACAGATTTATCCTTAGATGAAATTTCTCCTCCACAAGAAAAACTCATGAGCTTGCTATGTTGATGAAATGTGTTTCCACATGCACGTCGATAGATCACTCCATTCTTGAGTAGGCAATGTGACTCTCACATACACGTCTATAGACATCTCCATCCTAGAGTAGGCAATGTGAGTATCTTAGGTCATTTACCCCTGGCCAAATCAACATGGCCTAGCCAAATCAGCATGGCTTCTCAGGTAAATGTATCAATCTCCTATAGTTAAATTAGCATAAACCAATTAAATTCCTTCATGGCTTCTCAAGAGAATATATGTCAAATCCTAGAGTTTCCTTAGGCCATACACCACTAGTCAAATCAGCATTGCTTCTCAAGAGATGGCCTTCTTGATCTTGTACAGACATCAACACTCCCTCTCAATGAGGTAGGAATTTTGCATCATGCCAAGCTTGTCTCTAAAGTATACAAACTGTTGAAGAAAGTGTAACTAGGTTCGGTCTTCATAAATGTACTTTTGATCTTTGTACTTGTAAAAGAAAAGAATTATTATTTTTATCATTATCAAGAATGGGTTTCTTACCCATTTGATAGGTCAAACACATGTTTAAGTGCTTCTAGGAAAGTCAAAGAGTAAATGTAATTGTTGAAGACCCATGTGGGCATGTTACACTATGTAAACATATGTATTAGAGTCAAAGAAATTTATCAAAGAATATCCTCCAAAGCAAAGACAAGTATCCTCTTCAAGTCGGCTCAAGAAATGAATTTGTATACACAAATTTCAAGTCAACCTCACTAGGTGATCAAGTCGGCCTAAAAGGAGGGATAGACTCCTATATATAGAGTAGTACGACCTCATCATTAGACCATCAAGTGATCTTTGGAATAGGTGAAAGAAATCCAAATTTTTGGGACTGTTTTTGGGCTCCTCTCCATCACACATGTGAAGGAAAAGAAGGACACTTTGTTGTTGCAACAAGTCAGAAATTGCAACCCTCCAAGAAGTATCAATTGGGCTAAAAAGAGGTCTCAAATAGGCCTCCATAGAAATCGAAGTGGGTCCCATCTCAAGTGAAGGAAAGGAGCAATATAGAATGGCAATCTTGTGCCCTAGATTAGCCAGACGTGTGAAGAAATCAGAGAAGTAGTAAGGGTTAAGACGATCAACCTCTAACCTCAGGACATACCTCAAGAAAGGCCTCATCCTCTAGCCTAATTATCAAGGAGAAGGAAAATTTCCAAGAAAGGTAGAGAAGGAAAGAAGGACACCAAAGAAGAGGTCTCAAAGGAGACCTAGGGTTTCTGCAGTTGCTGGAAAAAGAGTTGCCAGTTTCCGGAAGAAGTGTGAAGGAAGAGATCAAGGTATACATCAATTGAAGGTCAAAGAAAGAGAGACTATGTCTTGTGCTTGTAGGATCTACTTGTCAAGGCTCTAGGGTTTGGAATTTGCCAATTCAAGCTTCAATGAGAGAAATTTGCAGAAGGGTTTTCCTCTCTAGGAGAGAGAGGTTTTGCCCTGGCAGAGAACCAACATCTTGTGTTATTGTCTTTTTGTTTTGGTAATTGTTTGATGAAGTAAGAAGAACACACACTAATAATAGTAAGAGAAGATTGTGCTAATAAGAAAAGTAAAATTAGTTCACAAATTGTTATCATCGATAAGAAGAATATCACCATAACCAAGATTCCCTAGATTCTTCAACATGGAATCAGAGCTGAGGTGACACATCAAGGAAGGGACTATCAAGAGCACATATAATATTGAAGCATCAGGATCAAGAAGCAAGGGAACACAAAGGTTGAAGCATTATATTTACAAGCAAGGATTTCATATCCATCAAAGACAAGGAGGACATCTCCTCTGCTAGATCCATCAAGAAGGAATATCATCCTGGGAACAAAAGAAAGAAGTAAGCCTTTCATCTAAAGGCATCTACAAAAAGGTTCATCCAATAAGGGTTACATCAAAGGCTCATCATATTCAAAGGAAGATACTCAGATCCAAGCCAATCATTGAATATCTCTAGATATACACATCGAAGAAGTTTTCATCAACAAGCAAATCTCTCACAAGGCACCTTGAAGAAAACATCTTAAAGAACTCTAATATCCAAGAAGCTGAGACTCCATTCATCAAGGAAGAAGCAAATATCTCCTCACCACTAACACTCTCAAGTAAGTATTTTTATGTCCTCTTCTAAAAATATCAAAATGTCTTTTTGCAAGGAAAGCAACAAATTGGTTGGGACAACTAATTTCCTTGCATGGAAAAAGATGATTGATCTATTTCTCAAAGAAAATGAACTTTTGGACTACATCAAAGGGAGTGTTGTTGTTCCTCCTAAGGACAAACTCAAGCCCTAGCAAAGTATAATAAGGATGAAACAAGGGCTCAAAGTATTCTATTAGAATCCATCAAGGACCCTCTCATTCCTTATGTTTCCAAACTTGAAACATCTAAATAAATCTATGATAAGATGGTGGAGCTATTCTTAGTTAGTACAGCTAGAGAAGTGATATCGTTGCGTAATGAGTTATATAAAATGAAGACATCCAACAAAGAAGGAATAGCTCCCTACTTCATGGAGGTCTCTGAGATGAGAGACCCAGCTACAAGAACTAGGAGAATTTATGTTAGATAGAGAGATGACAACTGTAGTGCTCAATGCATTACCTGAGGAATGGGGTAACTTCACATCAAATATATATGCCAAGAAGGAAGCTACCTCATTGAATGAATTTTGGTCTCTATGCAAAATCGAGTATACCAGACTCAAAGCCAAAGATTATGTGGGATCGAAGGAGTTGACATTTGCTGCTATGGCCAAGAGAAAAGGGAAATTTGACAAGTTTGGTCCACAAAGAAAGGGTAAAAGAGATATGTCCAAAGTCCAAGGTTTTGGCTACCAAGAATATGGACATTATAAGAGGGATTTTCCTAAGTTCAAGAAAGACAAAAATAAGAGAAAACAATAGGAATCTGACATTACCCAAGAAGTGAAAAAAGAATATAAGAAGGAAGATCCTCTGGATTTCTGCTATGACTGAGAACAACTTCTTCACATAAGTCTTCTTTGAAGTTTTGGGTATCATAGGAACATGTAGTAGTAGGATAGGATGCATGATCTATGAGAATGGCATCTTTAGGAATGTAGAAGCATTATGTAGAGATAGCTCATATAAAGATATTCATGTAGGAAGGATGTAGCCATTAGATAACCTCATCAAGACATAAAGGAATGGTCATGATAAAGAAGAATTGCCTTAGAAGGCCACTATCATCAACAGAAAGGAGAATTTGCAAGATGAGGACTACAAGGATCCTCTCGTGGAATATTCAATAGAGGTTTCAAGAATTTCAGGAAAGGCAGATGTCTTGACAGGAATTCCACTTATGGAGATTCAAGAAATGATGATATGTAGGCAACGAAAGATGTAGCAAAGCAAAGGAGATTGAGGTAATCTCAATATAGGAAGTTGTCAAAGGAAGATGAGATGATCTAGGAAAGAACTAAGATGAGGTATGTATGCATCTATGTTTTTAGTTAAATTCATGTCATCATTTGTATCAATGAGCACGGGGAATTTGTCTGGTAGCATGGTCAAGAATAGGGTAGATCTCTTTCATTGAATATATGCATGAAGGCATGGTTCAGACACTGATAAAGATCAACATGAAAAATATATTCATATGAAGTATGAGGTTATTGACAAGAAAATTGATAAAGAAGCACATGAGATAAAGAGATCATGGATAAAAGGACACCATGGGAAATAGGAATCAATATCTGACAGATCTGTTGAAGGCATCTCCCAAAAGAAGGCATAAGAATCTGACAAAGGAAGAAAAATATCAAAGGACCCTTGACACCTAGAAAGGCCTTGGAGATGTGAAAATGCAGGATGTTGATGATTCGAGCCAACAAGATGTCATGATGGAAAGCCATCTCGTAAGGTACTATTTGATTTAATGCTATGCTTTGATTTCTTGAATAATATCTGGATAGATTCATGCAAGGCTACTAGAACAAGGGTTGTAAGTGCAAGCACAACCAACATTCATGTGATGAATGGAAATTCCTGAAAGAAATATGATAAGGAAAATGTAGCCATATGACCGAGGTTCTAGATATGTATCAAGAAGGCCACTTTCCATGGAGAAAGGAATGACATGACGAACTAAGAAGGAAAGTTATTGATGGTTGATTCCCTACAAAGAAGAAGCTCAATTGAATTTCATGACATCAAGGAAATAAAGTGATCAAGAAGATGAAGGACCCACAAAGAAGAAGTTGTTTATGGAAAGAAGAGTCCCTAGTTGAGAGGGAGATCTGACAAGTCCCGAATTAAGAGGGAGCTTGGGCAATTCTCTAGTCAAAGGGAGCTTGGTTACATTCCTTCACAGGAATGGGAATATCTTCCCTAGTTAAGAGGGAGAGATAGACACAACATTCTTGTCTTCACTTGGGAAGAAAGAATGGAGGATTGGGTAATCATCTAGAATTCTACGCTCTTTGAGGATGTGTAATCCATCCAAGATAAGAGTAGGCAAGAGGACCAATATTCTTTGAGGGTTGGGAACCCAAGATAAGAATATTCCTAGAAGGTCATACTCAGTGAACACCCAGGTGGGTATGTACCTTGAGAGACAATGATGAAGGTGTCTATAATCATTGGTCTCGCTAACGTTTTGCTCTGATCTATTGAGAGATAGAGTTGTCAGTCAAGGCCTTGCTATGGAAACAATGTTGATTGCTATGATGCTATAACATATGGATTGCCAATCCAATTTCTCTTATGTGAATTCTTCATATTGAAAAGGTCCAAACACCTTGTAAAGTGATTTATGAATACCTCTCTAGTTAAGAGGGAGTGTTAAAGAAAGTGTAACTAGGTTCGGTCTTCATAAATGTAATTTTGGTCTTTGTACTTGTAAAAGAAAAGAATTATTATTTTTTGTCATTATAAAGAATGGATTTCTTGTGGATTTTATAGGTCAAGCACATGTCTAAGTTCTTATAGGAAAGTCAAAGATTCAATGTAATTGTTGAAGACCCATGTGGGCATGTTACACTATGTAAACATATGTATTAGAGTCAAAGAAATATATCAAAGAAGATCCTCCAAAGCAAATACAAGTCTCCTCTTCAAGTCGGACTCACCAAGTGATCAAGTTGGCCTAAAAGGAGGGACAGACTCCTATATATAGAGCAGTACGACCTCAACATTAGACCATCAAGTGATCTTTGAAATTAGCAAAGGTGAAAGGAAAGAAAGATGTGCAAAAATGAGCAAGAAAGGTGCTTCTAGGGAGCGAAGAAGAGAGGAAATAAATACGAAGTTTTGGGACTATTCTTGGGCTCCTCTCTGTCACCCGTACGAAGGAAAAGAAGGACACTCTATTACTGCAACAGGTCATAAATTGCAGTCCTCCAAGAAGTTTTGGTTGGGCTAAAAAGAGGTCTCAAATATGCCTCCATATCAAGTGAAGCAGATCCCATCCCAAGCGAAGGAAAGGAGCAAGCTAGAAGTACAATCTTGCGCCCTAGATCAACCACACATGCAAAGAAATCAGAACAGCAGTAAGGGCTAAGAGGATCAGCCTCTAACCTCAAGGGTATTCCTCAAGAAAGGCCTCATTCTCTAGCCTAAGTATCAATGAGAAGGAAAATTTCCAAGCGAGGTAGAGAAGGAAAGCAAGACACCAAATAAGAGGTCTCCAAGGAGACCTAGGGTTTCTGCAGTTGTCAGAAAAAGGGTTGCCAATTGTTGGAAGAAGTGTGAAGGAAGATATCAAGGTAAACATCAATTGAAGGTCAGAGAAAGAGAGATTGTGTCTTGTTCTTGGAGGATCTACTTGTCAAGGGTATAGGGTTTGGCATTTTTCAATTGAAGCTTCAATAAGAGAAATTTGCAAAAGGGTTTTCCTCTCTAAGAGAGAGAGATTTTGCCCTGGCAGAGAGTCAACATCTTGTGTTCTTGTCTTTTTGTTTTTGTAACTGTTTGATGAAGTAAGAAGAACACACTCTAATAATAGTAAAATAATATTGTGCTAATAAGAAAAGTAAAAGTACTTCACAAATTGTTATCATCGATAAGAAGAATTTCATTATAGCCTAGATGCCCTAGATTCTTCAACACAAACTTCACTCTAGATAGAGACTTGGTAAGAATGTCCACAATCTACTTGCCTTTGGATATGTACTGGAGCTTCATCTTGATCAAATAGTCCTACAAGAATCTTTTAATCCACACTGCTTCACGACTTGTGACACTAGTTGTGATATACTTAGCCTCTTTTGTACTAAGTGTGACAAAAGCCTCTTCTTGCTAAATCACGATATCATACTCGATCCCAAGCTAAATAAAAACCTTAAGGTACTATTTCTATCCTCTACACTCTTGTCCCAATCTGAATAAGTATATCCTTGCAACCTCACTTTGCCAACTTAGACATATATCAAACCATATCCAATTGTACCACACAAGTACCTCAACACATGCTTTGTTGCAACCCAATGTGGGACAAAAGCCTCTTCCTGCTAAATCAGGATATCATACTCGATCCCAAGAAAAATAAAAACCTTAAGGTACTCTTTCTATCCTCTACACTCTTGTCCCAATCTGAATAAGTATATCCTTGCAACCTCACTTCACCACCTTAGACATATCTAAAACCATATCCAATTGTACCACAAAAGTACCTCAACACATGCTTTGGTGCAACCCAATGTATCTACCTCGACTCAGCCATATATTGGCTCAGGGTGTTCACTGCAAATAAAATATATGGTTTGGTGTTAACCAAGTACATCAAGTATCCAATCAACTACTTGTACATCATGGGACCCACAAAATATGAATTTGAAGAAAAATCACCCAACTTCTTTAGATTGGTCACCATAGGTGTAGCCATGGACTTGTAGTCCATTATATTGGATTTCCTCAAAATCTAGACAGTGTGCTTCCCATATCCGTGGAAGATCTCATATGGTCTCTACACCTCTAATCCTAATAAATAATGCATGAGGCCAACATCTTTCATCTCTAACTTTGAGGTCAACTCCCTTTGAGACTAAAGTAGATCCATCTATGGTAATCTAGTCTGCTCCCTCTATCACGTAGGCAAGTCCTTCTGTCACCGAAGCATACCCATATGTCTGACATGGTCCCCACATAGAAGGCATATATCTCCTAGAGACCCCCTATCTATAAGCATCTAATAATATCAAGGAAGGTTTCTCTTTCCATTTTCCCTGATTGTCTACTCCCTTGGAACTAGAAGCTCTTCCAGTCATCTAGCAAGGTTCTGGATGTTTTAACAATCTATACAATTTCCTTCTTGAACACTGACCATTTGGTGATTGGAGAAAAAATATCTCCTTAAAGTCCATTCACTCTTCTAGGAGAACCCTCTTGACACAACCTTGCCTTGTACTTATCAATGCTACCATATGTTGCATGAATCATAGCATTGGTAGTCTCCACAATGTACCTATTCTCCCTTTCTGCAAACTCCATTCAAGAGGCCATGGAAGAAAAATCATAACCAAGGAAACATACGAAGAAAAAAGGCTAACCAATAATAGTAATAATAATAATCAAGGGAGAAAAAAATATGATAGAAAGTACTTATCTCTTGATTAATGAAGAAACCACTGAGTATTGTCAACTCTCTCTCTGAAAAATATGTGACTTCTTCTAAGATGGATGTTCATCGTCGTCGTCATCAACATTGATTGTTGATGCATATTGCTTTCTCTTTCTTTTCTTCTCAGGACTCGAGGAGGCATAGTGTCCAAAATCATGACAAATGAAGCACTTGAACTTGGACATATCCTTCTTCTTCTTCTCCTTCTCCTTAGGCACCAATGCCTGGGCTGGTTTTCCTAATAATATGTATAGTCCTTCCTTTTGAATACCAAACACTCTTGTTAATTCAATGCTTGATCCCTTTGGCCATGCAAGAACCTGACCATCTACAAATGCAACAATGTAGCCTTTATTCTCTAACTCTAAAATAGAGAGTAGGTTCTTCAAACATGGTACAAACAATACATTACTCATATGTATAAAATATTTGACTCTAATTGAACTGAAGTTATCACAACTCCTTTTGCGACATACTTGGCATTGTCTCCAAGTTCCACTTCCCATGTCAAATCCCTCTCAGTCAGATAGGTGAGAGAATCTTGAAAACTTGTCATGTGTCTATAAGCACCACTTTCCACCAACCAAATATCACTCTCTGTAATGAAATAGCAGAGACAAGGACATTCTCCTCAACTCCTTCTAGCTCTGAAATAGCTTCCTTCTGAAGATTGGTAATACTATTCATTATATCTTCTATTTTGAGACTTGGCACCATTTAGCGACAGATCTAAAATTTAGTCAAGTTGTTGTACACTTGTCTCTTAAATTAACTTCAATTTTTTATCTTTCAACAGTACTTTGATACCATGTCAATTTTTCTGTAAGATGCACAATATAATACTATTTTCTACTAGATAATTACTTCCTAATGATTTTCACATAGTATTCTTATGCCATTTATATCATTGAGAAATTACACTTCAGAAAATATCAACAATAAATGCAGTGAAAACAATAAAGATCATAGAAAGACAACCATGCACAATAGAGACAATATTTTTACCTTGGGAAACCCAACCTTGGGAGAAAACCCAACAACTTTTTTTAGGAGAAATTATTCTTTAGCAAGGTTTACAAATCAACAATTTGTCTAGAAATTTGTGCCAATAATCCAAGTCAAATACCAATCAAACCTAGTCAAAACTACATCGAGTCAATGTTGGTAACACCATCCAAAAGTCAAATCTATAGTCAAAATTGGCCCTACAGTCAACTTTTCCATGTTTTGTGGTCTAACTTGGCATATTTTGTAGTCAACACCCAGTCAAATTGCTCAGTCAAATTGTTGATGAACTCAGTCAACTTGTTGTAGTCAAACTTAGTCGACATCTCACACATTGGGCGTCTAGAAGATGGTCAAATTCGTCTTATTCTCACACATGTGGCCTCCAAGAATGATAGAAAGAATATATGAAGAGAGACAATACTTTCTCTTGCTTGGTTGGAGAAAATGAAATGTCACAACATCTATATATACTAGTTGAATGGGGTGAAATAACCCAAGGGACACGTCCCTTCACCGTCCTGGGTTGACTTGTCATTCAAAAAAATCAATTTTTTATTTAATTATTCTAGGTTGAATTAGGCATGTGAGAATACCTCCTGATTCTACACAAAAAATCAACAAATCCAATTACACAAGCCAGGGCACCTACATCATAAGATCCATCAATAGCTTACCCACTACCACCTTGCCCAGATCCATAAATATACCTTGCATAGGCAAAGCTAGGACCAATAGTTAAGGAAGCATCAGTAGCTAAAGAATCAAGGGTTACAGGTTAAGCAGTTGATGCAATTGAACCAGTTACCATAAGCATATACACTACTACCACTGGTAGCATATCCAATTTCAGTACCAGATCCTCCAGCATTAGTTATTATTGATCTAGTCATGGTCCAGTCAAAGAGTACATTGATACAGTAGATGTTGATGTATATATAGATTGATATCATGCAACATAGCTAGTTGAACCACCACTTGCATTAGTAGTAGAGCCAACATCAATAGCACTAGTAGGAGCACTGGCTTGACCAACACCCCTTCCGTCCCTATTTCGATAGCCATGACCTGAAGAGTCTGATGTAGAGGCGGTTGGCCCACCTTCACTGTTGATTAGATAGCTTAGAGAGCTTACTAGGTTACTTTGTATACGGCTAAACTAGAGGAAGACAGAACTCAAGATTCCAACCCTTGAAGGTGAAGCAACCTAAGCAGAAGTAGTTAGCATCAGTAAGAGTTATAAAATAGAATAAGTTAGACCAGTATAACAGTTTCAGATTTGAGCTATAGCAGAGAAGATCAGTCAAGCAAAATGAGTAGTTTCAATTCCTATCCTAATAGCAAAGGTCGTCATGGAGATGGGGAGGCGTAGATTTTTTGGTCCCTTACCTAATAATATCCACAACTGAAAACTTTTGTTGAGAGTCTCACCATCCATGTATTCCCTCTGGTAAGGCTTATCTTCCCTTCCTTACTTCCTTCCAATTGTTCTTTGAATCTTCCTTCCCCTCTGTTATTGTGCAAGAAATTCTTCCCTTCCTAGCGTATGAGTATATGAGTCTTCCTTATGTATCCTTTCTAGAGGATTTATTGAGAGAAATGAGTAGGTGCATGAGTAATACCTTTCTAAGCCTTCCTTTCTTAGTGAGGCTTAATAGGTGGGTAGTTCTCCTTACTCTACCTTTCCATGCTAGTAATAAAATGAGTGAAACCTTTCCCATACTAGTATAACAATAATAGAAGTCCACCTTACTAGTTAGTCCAGTAAAAAGAATTAGTTCCCTACCTTCCTTAAAGAATGAGTAGTTTAGTCTTCCTTCTTAGCTTCTCTTCCTTACCCTCTCTTCTAAGTTGAATGGAGTAGTAGGTAGTTGAGTCCCTCACCTTCCCTAGCTTCTTAATGAGGGAGTATGAATGAGAGGGATAGGATTATGACCTTCCTCCCTACTTCCCTACCTACCCAACTAACCTAAATGAGTCCAAGTCAAGCTTCTCCTTACTTCCCCTACATCTCTAGGACAGTACAGAAGCCTCTATAGGACAAGTAGAAGAGTATGTCTTACCTTTTGTCTATCTTTGGAAGTAAGGACAAAAAAACGAACCCTTTCTTAAATTGTCTTGCAGAGGAACAACCAACCCTTCTTGTCTAGTTAGAACAACTAGTGAGGACAATTCATGGAAAAGTCCCTAAGTGTTGGGACCAAACCCTTAACAACACCTTACTTAAGTTCATCTGGTACTGATAGAAGTCTCCTAAACTAGTTAGTCCAGTCCCTCTCTTAAGGCTAGTAGTAGTATGGGGGAAATTATCCCCCAAACCCCATGTCCCCTTTCTAATCCTTCTTAATGAGAGGTTGAACAAGTTCGGGTAAGTGAGAGGCTTCTATACTTCCATTAACTACCCCCATAATCGCTTCCCTTATGTTAATTTTAGGTATGTTCTATGCTTAGAGAAATTTATTTCAATTTTCACAGTTAGCTCAATATTTTTTCCAGATTAGCAATCACATCAACATTAAAGTAAATTGCACATAGAACATAAACATAGATCACAAAAGACAAGCCAAGACAAGAGGACACAAGATGTGGTGCTAGCCAAGGACAAACCCCAATGTGGGGAACCCTTGATCAATTCTTATTATATGTTCTTCAATAGTTCAACAGAGAGAGAGAGAGAGAGTACATTTACAACCGAAGTCAACACTTCGACTTATCTAAATAAGAGCATAGATCATCTCTACGAAGATGATACATGAGATAGTTGAACTCAATTGAAGACATGCTGCTTCAATTGATTCTCCAAGGTGACTCCTTCACCTATCATTGTGTTGAAACTCATCATCAAGTTGCACCTCACGTGCTACACTATGCTGCACCCATCATCACTATGCTCGACCTCATAACCATGATGCGCACATCATACTGTTGAACCTTATGCTGCCAATGTTGTCCCATGTGCCCTTGTTTCACCATGCTACCATAGTTGTCCCATGTGCCATAACAGTAGCATGCTAACCATTGTTGTCCCATGTGGCATATTGTTGTCCCAATGTTAGTAACATTGTTGTACCATGCATCATTTCTATCATGTTGCCATTGAAACATTGTTGTACCATCCCATCATTGCTATCATGTTTCCCATGCATCTTGCTGCACTATCATGCATTCAAACTTCATGTGTCACCTTGTTGTCACATTCCTAGCACTGTTGTCCCACTGTTAGTGATTATTGCTACTATGATTTCTTGATGTCCCATTGTAGCCTTGTTGTACCTTGTTGTTGTCCCATTGTGCCTTTGCTGCCACATGTCATTGTTGTTGTCCCAATTGTGCCTTTACTACCACATGTCATTGTTGTTGTCCCAATTGTGCCTTTGTTGTTCCAAGGTGTTTGTTGTTGTCCCAATTGTGCCTTTGTTGTTCCAATGTGTTTGTCGTCCCAATCTTATTGTCATTGTTCCAATGTGTTAGCAGCACCATCCTATTGTTGTTATCCCAATGAATATCAGAGTTCCCATCCAACACTTTTGAACCCCTGTTTGCCCTTAAGATAGTCTTGAAATCCACACTGGAATTTCCTTTCTTTACTACGGCCTAACTCGAAAGTTATCATCTTCAACGAGCTCCTTTCTAATGTATTGTGTGTTGCACAATGGACTATTGTTAGGGCATCCTTAGGTCTGCGGCTAGGGCTTCCTTAGGACTGCATCTAGGGCTTCCTTAGGACTGTGTCTAGGGCTTCTTTAGGACTGCGTCTATGGATTCTTTAGGATAGCATATAGGGCACCTTTAAGACTGCATCTAGGGCTTCTTTAGGATAGAATCTAGGGCATCTTTAGTATTGCGTCTAGGGCTTCTTTAGGACAGTGTCTAGGGCATATTTAGGACAGTGTCTACGGCTTCTTTAGGAAAACGTCTAGGGCTTATTTAGGACAGCAACTAGGGCATCTTTAGGATTGCGTCTAGGGCTTCTTTAGGATAGCGTTGAGGGCATATTTAGGACATCATCTAGGGATTCTTTATGAAAGTGTCTAGGGCATCTTTAGGATAGCATCTAGGTCATGCGTAGAAGCTAGGGCCAGGACTGCGGCTAGGGTAGATTGTTAAGCCTCCTTTCGTCCTGCGTTTTAGGGCTACTTCCTCCTAGATTTCTCTCACACTAAAACCTAAGACAAGTGGAGAGAAATCAAGAGAGAAGTGTGTGTGAAATGACTCTCAATTCATCTCCTCTTATACTAAAACGTTGAGCACATGTGGGTGTTATTTAGTTGCTAGATGACCTTGATGAATTGTCTTATAACACAAATAAATTCATAACTCCATGAATACTTATCGAAATCAGATGATCTTTAGATCAATCATACACCTCTCGATGAGAGGGATCCAAGAAAAAATTCATTTTCCCTAAATAAGATGACCCACATGGAGTTTGGCCGCAGTTGCCAATTTTAACAGCCCCTCTCAACTAGGGAGAACTCCATCTGCTGATCCATCTACCGGACTGTACTATCTCTACCATCAGTGCCCTGCACTGCTCTGCTCTGTTGAACCAAGAAGAAGAATAATTGTTCAAGAATGTCACATACTATTCTCTACTGACCCGAAGTCAGTTCCATATGAAGAGAGTGTGTCATACCACTCTTACTGATCCTAGATCAGTTCCAAGAGAGTCATTCATGTTCTTACTGACATGAAGTCAGTTTTATTGATCCCATATCAATATCACAAGACAGTGTCTCAAACCACTCATATTGATCCCAGATCAATGGAGGTCATCCTAGCATAGGGAGTACGGTAGATACAATGATGCGTCCATCGATACTACTACTATGGTTCCTAACCCCATTTCCCTGCTCATTGGCCATATGAGAGGTACTCCCCATGAGTCACGAACTGCATGGGTAGGATGCCTCGATAGGAGAACCACCCTTCCCGTCCATAAGTCGCCACGGGGTATCACAGGGGAAGGCTGAACCATTCACCCTGTACACATTGCACCATTAGGGGAGGGTGAGTCGCCCTATGGTCGCTTGTTGCTCCAAGAAGTACCCCAAGTGCCCTGGAGCTCCCAGAGCTCAATGCATGCATCATGCTGGACCCTCATAAGAGGGTCTCTCAACGACTTCAAGTCATTCAGGAAAGTCAAAATTTGACCTTTCCCCGGGACTTTGACAAAATGTCTGCGACCTGTACATCAGTCTCAATGTGATGGAGCCTCCTCGCTCATCGACATACCATATCCCAGATAAGGTAGTATCTGATGTCTATATGCTGGAGCAATCATAGAATATAGGATTCCTCCATAATCGAATCCCCCTCTGGTTGACACAGAAGATCACAGTGGTATCCATCATGTGTACAAACAGCTCACTGAGGAGCTTCCGCAACCAGGTAGCTTCACACGAGTTCATACTTGTAGCTATGTATTCGGTCTCAGCGGTGCTTATAGCAACCGACTTCTGCTTCCTGCTCATCCAGGATATCAAAGCAGAACCCAAAGAGAACCAACACTCAGAAGTGCTCTTGCAATCCTCCACAGTACCTACCCAGTGAGAATTTGAATAATCATGCAACTTCATATTTCCAGCAGTGTATCTCAATCTATGAGAGATTGAGCCTCGAAGATATCTCAAAGATCCTTGGCACCAATCTAGTGAGGTTCAACCATATCTGTGCTCACCATGGTAACTGCAAAACTTATATCCGGATGGGAGTTCACCAAGAACATCAATACTAGTATGAGTTTGTGAAACTCAGAGGCATTTCCCAATTCAGGTCTGGTATCCATACCACATAACTTCTTAAAATTAAGCTCCATCGAGGTAGTCACGGGTTTGTAGTTCACCATTCCAAATCTGGAATCCAACTCCCTCTTACTTTTGCAAATGAGAGGGCTTGCACCTGTCAGAAAGAGGTCTTCCTCAAAAGGTGCCAGTATGAGAGGTATATCATCCAAAACCTTCAAGCAATGGTTTGGATCGGCTTCACTCCTAGTGAATCTCAGCTTCGTCAGACAGCTATCAATCCTCTCATATTAAGCTTGGGGTGTTTGCTGCAAGCCATAGAGGGATTTCTTCCACCTACATACAGGAGATTACCGATCATGAATCTAAAACCCCTCGGGTTGTTCCAAACCTGTGGACCTGCTTCATGAGGGGAATGGTCCCCTTGTAAGATTTTCCTTCGATACATCTCAGACATGTACCTTCATGCTCTTTTTGAATTCAGGCATCCCTGTCACCATCTTACTCACATCAGGTAGGGCCCCATAATAAGTAGACCTCCGGTGCTATGGATGAGATGTGACAACTAACATGGTCCCCAATGGACTTCCTGCAACTTGATACAACCCTGAACTCAAAGCATATTTGAAAATTTCATTTTCAAACACGTACCTTTCCATTGATGAACACTGCCCTGAAACCTTTGACTTCCATTGCCGAAATGGACACCAGGTTCTTCTTGTGATCATGTACATAAGAGAGATTATTTTAAATGAATCGAGTTACCCTCATTCCACAGAGGGGTAACATTCCCTACACCCTTTCTGGGAGAGGTGGCATCGACTCCAAGTATAATCCCACAATTGTTTCCATCTCTCCCAAATTAGAGAGAGCACCCTTCTATCCGATGAAGTGCCTTAAAACACTACAATCAATAAGACAGATTCCCAAAGAGTCTGAAGGAGAGGGCCAATATAAGATAATGCTTCTTATGTTATCAGAAAAAACATTTGATTCTTCATACCTGGGGTTCCTTGCTTTCTTTGAAGAGTCGGTTATTTCCTTGATGACCTGCATTACCTGGCATTCTTCGATCATTGAAGATGTCCTTGGAATGATTGTTATCATCATCAAGTGATGTGTCCCTGCCATTCAGACGCTCCTTCGCATGATGGCCGAACTTATTACAAACAAGGCATCTGCCTTTTCTTCCACCCTTAGATTCGGACTTCCCATTGAAGTGATCTTTAGGTAGGCCATCAGAAGTTTCTGTTGCGCCATTCTGATAGTATTCTCTTCTTTGACTTCACCCTTGGTGGATTTGAAGAGGGATGAGGAATCCATTGAGCCTTTTTTCCTTTCCCAACTGTCTTTGGTGATTGCTCTTTCACTCTTGCTTGGGATTCGTTTTCACCTTAGCTCTGATACCATGTTAATTTTAGGTATGTTCTATGCTTAGAGCAATTTATTTCAATTTTCACAGTTAGCTCAATATCTTTTCCAAATTAGCAATCACATCAGCATTAAAGTAAATTGCAAATAGAAAATAAACATAGACCACAGAAGATAACAGGACACAAGATGTGGCACTAGCCAGGGAAAAACCCCAATGTGGGGAAACCCTTGATCAATTCTTCTTATATGTTCTTCAATAGTTCAGTGGAGAGAGAGAGAGAGTACATTTACAATAGAAGTCAGCACTTCGACTTATCTAAATAAGACCATAGATCATCTCTAAGAATATGATACATGAGATAGTTGAACTCAGTTGAAGACATGTTTCTTCAACTTATTCTCCAAGGTGACTTCTTCACCTATCATTGTGTTGCACCTCGTCATCATGTTGCACCTCACCATGTTGCACCATGCTGCACCCATCATCACTATTCTGGACTTCATAACCATGTTGCACACATCATACTACTGCACCTTATGTTGCCACTGTTTTCCCATGTGCCCTTGTTGCACCATGCTACCATAGTTGTCCCGTGTGCAATAGCAACACCATGCTAGCCATTGTTGTCCCATGTGGCATATTGTTGTCCCACTATTAGTGACATTGTTGTACCATACCATCATTGCTATCATGTTGTCATTGTAACATTGTTGTACCATGCCATCACTGCTATCATGTTGTCATTGTAACATTGTTGTACCATGCCATCATTGCTATCATGTTTCCCATGCATCTTGCTGCACTATCATGCATTCAAACTTCATGTGTCACCTTGCTATCACATTTCTAGCACTGTTGTCCCACTGTTAGTGACTATTGCTCCTATGATTGTTTTTTGTCCCATTGTAGCCTTGTTGTACCTTGTTGTTGTCCCATTGTGCCTTTGCTACCACATGTCATTGTTGTTGTCCCAATTGTGCCTTTGCTACCACATGTCATTGTTGTTGTCCCAATTGTGCCTTTGTTGTTCCAATGTGTTTGTTGTTGTCCCAATTGTGCCTTTGTTGTTCCAATGTGTTTTTTGTTGTCCCAATTGTCTCGTTGTTGTTCCAATGTGTTTGATGTCCCAATGTGTTTGTTGTCCAAATCTTATTGTCGTTGTTCCAATGTGTTAGCAGCACCATCCTATTGTTGCTATCCCAATGAATATCATGCCTCCCTTCCAACACTTTCGGGCCTCTATTTTCCCTTAAGATAGTCCTGAAATCCACGGTGGAATTTCCTTTCTTTGTTGCGGCCTAACTCAGAAGTTATCCTCCTCAACGAGCTCCTTTCTGATCTATTGTGTGTTGCACAATGTACAGCGGCTAGGGCATCCTTAGGACTGTGTCTAGGGTTTCCTTAGGACTGCGTCTAGGGCTTCTTTAGGACTATGTCTAGGGCTTCTTTAGGATAGCATATAGGGCATATTTAGGACTGCGTCTAGGGCTTCTTTAGGACAGCATCTAGGGAATATTTAGGACTACGTCTAGGGCTTCTTTAGGACAGCGTCTAGGGCATCTTTAGGACAGCGTCTAGGGCTTCTTTAGGACTACGTCTAGGGCTTCTTTAGGAGAGCATCTAGGGCATCTTTAGGATAATGTCTAGGGCTTCTTTAGGACAGTGTCTAGGGCATCTTTAGGACAGTGTCTAGGTCATGCGTAGAAGCTAAGGCTAGGACTGCAGCTAGGGCAGATTGTTAAGCCTCCTTTCCTCCTGCGTTTTAGGGCTACTTCCTCCTAGATTTCTCTCACACTAAAACCCAAGACAAGTGGAGAGAAATCAAGAGAGAAGTGTGTGTGAAATGACTCTCAAGTCATCTCCTTTTATACTAAAACGTTGAGCACATGTGGGTGTTATTTAGTTGCTGGCCGACCTTGACGAATTGTCTTATAACACAAATAAATTCATAACTCCATGAATACTTATCGGAATCAGATGATCTTTAGATCAATCCTACACCTCTCGATGAGAGGGATCCAAGAAAAATATCAGCTGCCCTAAATAAGATGACCCACATGGAGTTTGGCCCTAGTTTCCAACTTTAACACCTTAGCTACCCCATTGATCACTAATCAACCAACGGGTTCTTCCTAAGCAACTTATTGGGTGAATGACCAAACCCACGCCAACAATTCCCTCAATAGCTAACCATTAGAGAAATTTTGAGATAAAAAATGGGTTTCAAAACAAAAATGTACAAAAAAAAATCAACTTTATAAGAATCAATAGGATTCAATATGATGATGTCAACCATGGGGGATGATTCACCATTTTTGGAGTAAAAGGGTAAAAAGATGAAAATAAAAATAAAAATAAAAAACTAATTTTTCAACTTATCTCCCTACAATTTCACTCAAATTTTGAGCAGAAGCACTTGTTGGATGCAGAATTTAATTTTGCGTCTAAGGAGTACCCATGTTGCTTACTTTCAATGGACCCTACTACCCAAAAAATATGAAATACATGAAAAAATGTGATTGAAATCACATTTTTTCATGTATTTCACATTTTTCATGTAGTAAGATCCATCGAAAGTATGCAACATGGGTACTCTTTAGATGCAAAATTAAATTCTACATCCAACGAGTGCTCCCACTCAAAATTTGAGTAAAATCACAGGGAGATAAGTTGAAAATACGAGTTGAAAAAAATTATCTTTTTTGTTTTTTCCCTCCAAAACATGATGAGGTAATCTAATCTTATTTTATCATTTCCACTATTATTTTACAATATTCCTTAGGAGGCCCATTTAGACCTCAAAATTTCTCTATTGTTTATCACTGCCTAATAGTCCCTTCTTAAACTCCTCTGAAGGATTAGAGAGGTTCTTACATTGATTAATGGAGTTATTTCCCAACTAATTTTCTCTAAAGTTGCTCTGAGGTTAGATTTCCTCCGAAGTTTATCCAAGGTTGGGAAGTTATATATGTAATGAAGCTAAGAAAATGGGTCTAAACTCTAACCCTCTATAATTTTATGTTGGATGGTTCAATTTTTAATTTTTATTAGGTTTGTATTATTCCTTGCTCTAGATAATCACATTTACAAATTTTTCATCATTTGCATATTACATTCACCCCCCATATCATCATAGCATCATTAGCAATTATGTAGAAAGAACAATAGAATTTACAGTGCAACGAAACAGTAACGAATAACATAATAAAAGCATACACAACAGAGACATCGGGATTTAGGTTAGAGACCAGGGCGAAAGAGAAAAAGGGGGAAAACCCATCCAAATTATTGTTCTATTAGACATTCATTAATTGTTGAGTTGAGATTCAAAGTACAATAATCATGATATATCATCATCAAACACATCAGGCCTCCTAGGGCTAGCCAAAGTCAGTTCACAACTTCATTTGTGAACTGAACGAAACTATTCCAAAAGAATTGTTGCCATATCTATCATAGAAGCATTGTCATCATCATCATAACAACATTGTCATAGCAACATTGTCATCACATAATCATAAGGAAGGTCATTGTCATCATGGAACTAGGTCAATGTCATATCCCTTCAATCAAGATTTCTAATACATTATTGTAATGTCATTGTTATGTGACAAAGTCACCAAAACGAATGAATCATAGGAGCATGATAACTATCATACTTATCATTGTCACTACCTCATAAAAGATCATTGTTAGGGTCATAATCAGCCATATCAAGAGTATTAGCATGTGTGTTATAGATTGAATTCCAAGTTCATAGATCATTGTTCTTACATAACAACTGTGAACCAACAAGTTATGTAACCCACTGTGTGATGAGACAAAGCATGTATATAATACGCCAGAGCATATATACAATGAACCAGAGCATTGTTACGTGTCCTTTGATCATTAGTAGAGACCATATCATTAGCGTTATATATCATACCCAAGAGATTAGACAAGTCTTAATCATATTCAAGAGAGAAATTGAAAATGATGCAGGCAAACTAAGGACAAATACAAGTCATAGAGATACATATCCAAGCCACTAATGAACATTTGTGAACCATAGTGAATATATATACCAGCTACAATGAAGGTTCTAGCAACAATGTGAACCATAGGAAACATAATGCACGCCACATAAGTATGATGCAAACCTTAGAGATAATGAACCATTGTCATAGCCATGTGAGCCACGAAAGTATGATCACGAGAATCAGATAAATATAGAAAGTCATTGTTGAATCTTTGTTGATATTTAACAAACCTTTGTTGAAGTTAATATATATAAAGCGAGTTATTCTAGATCGCGGACATAAGATGTACCATGTAAATTTGTCTAATCACAGAGATACAAATTTCCATGTAGATTCGTCCAACCGCAGAGATAAAAATTGCCATGTATATTCGTCCAATCATAGAGATACAAATTCCATAGAAAGATAGTACGAATTTTGATAGTCTAGATTATCCATAGGAGAGTCTAATATATAGGCAATTGCATAGGTGAAAGGGTGCATATTTCTATTGATTTCTCACTAATAATAATAATATTTATTTAATTTGAATTTTGTTCAAGATGGGCTTCCTTTGGGGCAGGAGGGTTTCCATTTGGGGAAATTCATCCTAAATTTTCCCAAGTTTCAACACTCCCTCTTAGCTAGGGAGGAATTTCCATCTGCATCATAAGTCTCATCTCAAATGTACGGTCTCAATATAATACGGAAGGCAGTTACATCATCATTATATATGATTTTCTCTCATAGAAGAAGAATTGACCATAATCAATGGTAGGGGAGATTGATACTCCAAACCCTACTAGTCTCTAAGTAAAGTCTCATGACCTTTATTTCCGTTATATCATCAAGACATCCATCTCATCACATCTCGACACGACTTGTTTCCTTTGATCATTAGTTGAACAATGATGTATTGATCTAATGAAGAAGAATCATCATAGGGCATCTTTCAACTACCACCCTATATCTAATCGACAATAGGCAGGATACGACTTATCGTGAAAGGTAAGGATCATAGTTATCTTATTGTCAGACAATAGGCAATATACTACTTACCATAGAAGGTAAGGATCGTAGTTATCCTATTTTCCGTTTATCTTCCCAACTTGACCCTTAAGAATCAATGATAGAACACCTGCATCCCCTCACTTGGGTAGGATATTATTTACCATAAATGGCAAGGATCACAACTATCCCAAGTCACCTCCACCCATTGGACAGATGGGAGGCAATCCCAACAAGCCTAACTTGTGGGTAGGATGTTAACTAGGGTATACTTTGTTATGTCCCAAATATGACAATAGGTAGGATACTACTTACCATGAGGTAAGGATCGTAGTTATCCTATTGTTAGACAATAGGCAGAATATTGCTTATCGTGAGGTAAGGATCACACCTATCCTATTGTACAATGTTCCCTCAACCCCAAGAGCTCTTTGACTCAATTTGTCTCCCTGCGAGCTTAGATAGGGGGGAAGAGCATAGCTCAATGTCCTCAATCAACCTAGACCCTTACCCAGAAGGGTCACATCCATCAGTCCAAGTTGCTCTCTGAAGACCAAGAAATTCCCTTTCAACAAAGCCTTGGTAAGAATATCTACAACAATATCATCTATTAAAACCTTGTTGCTTCAATACTAGATCACATCAATGTTAGAGCCACATTCTCCCTCTACAACAAATCCCAATCATATCCAATATCACAAATGCTTTAACCTAAAACATAGGATTCTCTAAAAGTTAGATCTCATCGCGACATATCATAGTCTTGCCCAACACATGCTCAAACAACTCTTTCAAGGATATTTCCCAATCACACTACCTTGTAGCTAGCCATGTTAGCAACAATTTTCTCAGCCTCAATCGTACTCAAATTAACAACTTTTGTTTCCATCTCATGTAGGAAATCATGGCATACCCAAGCTAAAGCAACACCCAGATGTGTTATTCCTATCAACACCATCTTCCAGTCCATCGGCATCAGGTTTCAAGCAGTGTGTTTCAATCCATGATAGATAGTTTCATATAGATAACTCAAAAAAAAAATAGCAGCAGCCCTATGTACATGTCCAGGCTCGATCTGGCTCATAAAACATGTGGCAAAGAAAGGATTCATATGAATATTAGCTCATCATGGGATCCATCCAATCTAGAATCTGAAGAGTCTCTCTCAATTTCTCTAGCATAATCCATCATGCCAAGTACGCTTCACTTAACAAGGAAGTTCTCATCATATCTCTGTTACACTTCTAATCTCAAGTAGTTGATCACTAGGGTTCCAAGATCAACTCCCTCTAGCGCTAAATATTGATATTGTCTGACCTTGTCATAAATAAATTGTTAGCATGCAAAACCAAATATCAAAGACATCCCTGCAACCAGAAGAGAGGTTGATGTCAGCATCAGATGACCATCAATCTAAGTATGTCAAGACCAAAGGGCTCGCTTGAGTCCATATGATACTTTCTTCCATCTAAAATCGTGAATCTAATCTCATGTGCTTCAAAGCCTTGATGTAGTTCCAAGTATACTTCTTCCTTATGTACATCATGGAGGAATTCAACTTCACATACATCTTATTAGTGCATTCGATAACAGGTGTTACAATCCTCTCCCTCTTAGAGTATTCCTTATCACTCATTCATATAGCAAAAGCCTCTGAAACTGCAATAACAAGAATGGTCCTCACATGGACATGTCTCTCTCATCATCATATTAGATTGTTGCACTCAATCTACTCCCTCTGAATAGGAATCCTCTTCAACCATATATGTCAATCTGAGAGATGGAATTCATCCTTCAATGTTTGTGCTCTTTTCCATTTTTCAAGTGCCACTCTAATCATGTGATGGCTTGGTATTCTTCTTATTCTCGATGTAGAGAATTTGATCTTCGGATTTGTCAAATGTACTTGTTAATCCCATAACAAGAGAGAGAAATCATGGCAATATAAACATAATGAAAAATGTACTTGGTGATGAGGCAGGATTGGCTTTCCTTTCTAGATATAAGAGTTTCTTCTTCATTTTCTTGCTTTAGCTCCATTTTGAAGCTTCCTGCACCAGCTCCTTCTTGGAGCTTTCTCTTCCTACACTAATTTTTATCTTGATGGTCCTCAAGATGGATCACGTCCTTACCCAAGAAGTTAGTGAAACAAATAAAGTACTTATGTAAGAAGAATCACCAATGATTGAAAAGAATAAATTCACCAAAATAGTGACACAGAGAAATGACATAAGTCTTGAAAGTACTTAACTTTAATATAGGTTATAGGTGGCTCTCAACTCCCTCTGAGTGTTAACCCTTCCTCTAATGCTCCACATCATGATGATCCTTGAGAAGGATCAGATTTCCTTATCCAAGTAGTTAGTAAAAGAAGTATTCAAATATTCGTGTAGGAGGAATAATGATAAATATAAACAAGAGCAGTGTCATAACAAAATAACATGAGCCTTAAAAAAATACTTATCTTTAACGGGGATTGTAGGAAGCTATATGCTCCCTCTTGATATTTTCTTTCTCTTAGTTAGGAGGCACCATTGTCCATCGATCATATGTCAATGTTGTCTTCAGAAGAAATGCATCCTTTTTTAGTACCACATGTATCCTTTCTCTTTTGTCAGCAGTTGGCTCTAGCCATCAACGACCTACGATTTTAAATCATATCAGTTATTGGATAGAAAACAAATCCATTTAATGTTTCAGTCACAAGTTCTTGAATTTCCTCACTAATTTTAATCATACTATGGCTTTGAAGCTTGTAAAACCCAAACCTTTTCCATATCTTAGGCCTACTCCAAGGGTTTCTCCCAAACCCTAATTTGTACTTGAAAGAATAAGACATCTCCCTAGGGTTTCCTTCAAACCCTAGCTTCTTTTAGGCCTCTTCCATCTTCATCCCTTTCACTTTGCTTGATCCATCATAAGTGTCTTCGTGGGGGTGATATTTAATGACTTTTTTTCAGCCTAGCTTTGATACCATGTGAATTTTTTCTTAGGATTGTATTTTTCTTTGCTTTAGATAATTGCATTTACAAATTTTTCATCATTTTCATATTACATTCACCCCATATCATCATAGCATCATTAGCAATTGTGTATAAAGAACGATAGCATTTACAGTGCATGGAAACAGTAAGGAATGACTAAAGAAAAGCATACACAATAGAGACACTAGGATTTAGGACAGAGACCAGGGGAAAACCCATCCAAATTCGTCTTCTATTAGACATTCATCAATTGTTCAGCTGATATTCAAAGTACAATAATCATGATATATCATCATCAAACACATTAGGCCTCCTAGGGCCTACCAAAGTCATTTCACAACTTCATTTGTGAAATGAACAAAACTAATCCAAAAGATTTGTTTCCATATCTGTCACATAAGCATTGTCAACATCTTCATAGCAACATTTTCATTGCAACACTGTCATCACGGAATAATAAGCAAGGTCACTGTCAACATGGAACTAGGTCACTGTCATATCCCTTCAATCAATATTTTTGATGCATTACTGTAAGCCAATGTTATGTGACAAGTTCACCATATCGAATGAATCATAGGAGCATGATAACTATCATGGCATATCATTGTCACCGCCTCATAGAAGATCATTGTCAGTGTCATAGTCAGCCATATCAAGAGTATTGTCATATGCATTATAGATAAAATTCCAAGTTCATATATTAATGTTCTTACATAACAACTATGAGCCAATAAGTTATGTAACCCACTGTGTGACGAGACAGAACTGTGTATAATATGCCAAAGCATATTTACAATGAGCCAAAGCATTGTTACATGTCCTTTCATCATTGGTAGAGACCATATCATTATTTTTATATATCATACCCAAAATAATTGACAAGTCTTAACCATATTCAAGAAAGTGATTGACAATGACGCAGGCAAATTGAGGACAAATTCAAGTCACAAAGATACATATCTAAGCCACTAATGAACATTTGTGAACCATAGTGAATATATATACTAGCAATAATGAAGGTTCCAACTACAATATGAACCATAGGAAACATATTGCACACCACAGAAGTATGATGCAAACCTTAGAGATAATGAACCACTAACATAGCCAGGCGAACCACGAAAGTATGATCACAAGCATAAAATAATTATAGTGAGCCATTGTTGAACCTCTATTGATATTTAACAAACCTTTGTTGAATTTTATATATATATAAAGTGAGCTATTCTAAATCACAAAGATAATATGTACCATGTAAATTCGTATAATCACGATATGCAAATTTCCATGTAGATTCGTCCAACCATAGAGATACAAATTTCCATGTAAATTCATCCAACCGCAGATATACAAATTTCCATGTAAATTTGTATAATCGCAGAGATACAAATGCCACGTGAATTCCTCTATAACAGCCAATTGAACATGTAATTATTAAACTAAATTCAAACTATGAATAGTGCTTACCTGTGCTTACCTGTGGTAGAAGTAGGCTTACCACAACAAGGTTTTGGGGACGACTCTCCACCCAACCGTAGGCTCAATTGCACAAAATCTTGCTACAACTGGCCACCGCCGACCCCTCAATCAACGTACTACTGCCAGTGACTCCTATGTCTTAGAACACCATTCTCCCAAGAGAATGAAAGATAGAATCTCGGAATGATGGAATGCCTCCCATCCTCCTCACCATCTAATAAATAGAGCAAACATTGGATGGGAAACCACATGCACACACTCCATGTGTCTACATGTGACTTTGATTTTTAGCTTTCTTTACTTTTCTTTTGATTTTTTTAGCTTCCTTGTTTTATTTCTTTTACTTTTATTTTGATTTTTAGCTTTCTTGTTTATTTTCTTCTTTTTGATAGCTTTACTAAAAAAAAAATTATTATTGTTTTCTTTGTTTCATTTCTATTTATTCTTATTAGAGCTTTAGTATAGCTATTACTATTTTTATTTATTTTCTTGTATATATTTTAAATATCATTTATTTATGATTTATTATTTTTATTATTTATTATTAAGTGATTTTTATTTATTATTTATATTATTATTTGTTATTTTGTATTATTTTTATTTTTATTATTTATTATTTAATTTACTTCATGTTGCCAACACCCTCTTCTGAACCAGTATAACCAGCAGGCATTGAAAGTCCCCAACACCTGGGAAATCTCAAGGAATCTCTGTCCTTTTTCCCACTTTCGGCACCAAGCATAAGCCTGACCCGGTCTGTATCCTAGTCCAAGGCTCGCGCCTGACTCAGACCTCATCTGCCCCAAGGCAGGCATCCGGTCCGATACTCAATGACCCCGGGCATCTCGCAAGGCTGGCCCACTCCCTCCACAACTACTAAGGCGCATATCCCCAGGCATCGAAGTCCTTTACATCCCTTCCAGACTTCGGCATCCCAATCCAATAACAAGCACCTAGCCTAGAACATCGGGCACTTGGCCTCCTCAAGATGGTCCCATAGCCCTTCAAGAGCTATCCATCAAGAGCTATACACAAGACAAAGGAACCACTGGCATATGTAGTGTTGATTGAGTTTTGTCCCCAGCCCATATGGTGTTACTTATTCTCCCTCGTGCGTATGGGCTCACATGAGATCATCAAATAAATCAACCCTCTCGGTCCATTTGTGGAGTCCTGTGAATCATCACACCCCAACATGCAACCAATGCATTAATCATACCATCATAGTATCATAGGAAACAATCCACATGCCAAGTCTTGCATGTCATCATGAGAACATTCATCAATGTTAATCGCAACATTATGGATAATAACGAACTGCATGCTCATGCATGTCATAAATTTATACGCAACTATCGCATGCTTCACCTCATGAAATACCATCATAAGTTAGTTCATCAACGTATTTGCATCAAAGACATATCATGACTTCACATAATAAGTGAACCACATGTCAATAGACCTCATATTATAGCATCATAATTCTTATGCCACATTATGCATATCATATCCATCATGAGTATTGAACATTAAATACCTATCATCACGTAGTAAATGAATATGTCAATATACCTTGTCATAATGTCATAATACCTATGCATCTCACTATAATCATAAGGATACATTATCACTATAGGAACCATATGTGCATCATTATCCTCCTACCATGATATCATGAAACATCGTCAATATGTTTTCATTAAGTTGTCAATTACTTTTCAATAATCATTTCCACTTCTTTCTACAAGTTAGTTGCTCATTTACACCAACGGTATAATCATCTAAGTACATCGTTAAATCTTGGGTCTTAATCTCTCGTTATATATTCTTCCTTCCCCAAGGAAATTCTAGTGAAATTCATTGTTTAAGATATTACTAGTTATTCCATCATCATCTATCTCAAAATTAAAATTCCTTGATTTACATCCATTTACCCTTTGGCTTACTGATTCCAATACCGCAATAAACATTATTTCATCATGATTTAATTTTATATCATGCTTAATTTACTTGCACGAGGATTTGTTGATCCATGTTGACTTACTTCATCCACAGAAATATTTTCTTATCTCATCGAGTTTGTCAAGTTTGTATCTCAATACCATTTGATTGCTTTATCATAAAATACTCTTTCTTATTAAATAGTCTCATTATTTTAGATTTTGAAACAATTGGAAACACTACTACCATCATTTTCCATGAAAATTTTAAATGTGACGTGTTATGTGGAAACAACCTCTTTTAACGTTATGGAAAGTCCTACTCATGAAACAATGAGTGAAAGTTAGTCAATACAACCTCTATTAATTGACTTTTACTTCTTTGTCACTATGTACACAATCCTTCTCACGGTATCCTTATAAAATTTCTAGCAACATTCCTTCCTATACCTCATTTATCATTACTTGGTCATCATGCAACTTCATACATTACTCTTTCCCAACTTGGGTAATACCTGAAAAATAAATTCATTAAGATAGCTACCAAATGTAATCCGCTTATCAACATAATAAAATTACCTGATCATACGTCTTGTTATCCATAATTCATTCATATAGTTATTCACCTATGGAAAACTTTACAATGTGGCTCTCCCATTAGAGGGAAAATTGTTATAAATGTTGTCACGTACACAACTTATCTTCTCCAATCATTCTATGTTATCATATCGTCCAAGTTCCGTAAAAATGTCCTTCATTATTACCATAATTATTCAACTTCATTGGTTGATTGCCAATATTTTCTTCTTTATGTGCCTCATCCTTAGATAGACCTTATAGTGATACCTTTAGAGTACCAAGTTATGTTTATACCAAACTCTTCCATTATGTTCCAAAATAGGTTGTCTCTTCTTACTGATTTCTTACTCTTGTTGTGATACTTCTTCTCTACCACCTTAATCATCTGATCCAAGTTGGCCATAATCACATGAACTATCATTAGTTATCATCCTTAAAGAAATTGCAAGTTTCTCCTTTCCATTTCTCCTTAGACAACTTTAACCATTATATGCAATTAACCTTGAATCACGAACCTCATGTAACATTATACTCAACATCTAAACTTTAATCCAAATCTGTACGATTTTCCACTGAGACTAAAATATACCATCCTATGGTTTATATATATATATATACCGCAAACCTAACTGATTCACTCAAGAATGAAGGGAACTTCAATGGTAGTTTGATGATGTTTAATATACAAATGATATGAGTAGTAAATGAGTAGATACATGTAATCTGACTGGCAATTGCAATGTAAAATTAAATTTATTAGAAGATCATATTGAGAGAGTTGTGTTCTTGCAATAATAGACCAGAGAAATGCCAAGCAACTGCTATCGCTAAAGGACAATGAGAACAGTAATCCAACAAATAATTAGTGAATAATATGATCAGCATTCAAGGAATGTTATCTCTGTGTTTTTAGATCAGATTGAACCATAAAATAATGAACAGATGCAAGTGAACAACGATCATCTAAAGGTAATAAGATATCAGAGTTTATCCATTGTGAATTGGAGTGGTTTTACCATGTAATGAGATTCTAATGAGAGCAGAGAACCACAGAGGAAGGGCCGGTATCCAAACCAAAGAATCTGTTGTCTATAATGATGCATGAGGAAACCAATGAGGATCTAATGAGTGCACCAAACTTTAACTTATATCAGCCAAACACTTACAGTTGATCTTCCAAAACAAATGGTGATACCCCCTAGAATTTCAAGTCTCACTTCCATAATTTAATATCAGACTTTTGTAATGAAATAAGCTGGTTGTAGCTCGTTTAATAAGTATATCAGTCTACCAAAGCCAAATCAGTTATCAAAATGTGATGAAAAAGAAAGTTGATGAACTGTAAAAAGAAAAGAAGGTTCATATAGAGACCTTGTATGAGAAAAAAAAAAAAAAAACCACTACTGTAACTCAATATCAAGATTCATCACTTGAAGAAGCATAAAATAAGAACTAATATACTCAATAATAATTATTATCAGAGTTTAATAATAATAAGGTTAATAAGACCCGGATGCGGGTGGCATTAACACTTATCAATGACAAACTGTACAAATCAGACATCTGGCCTGACGGATGGCAGGCGGATGATCCGGAGGATATGCGTCGTAGGATGGCGAATTAAGTTAAGGGCAGATGACATTAATATCGAGCAGTCTCGAATATGGTCTGGCATTAATGCGAGCATGGTTGCACTGCAAACAAGTTGGCTTATTGACATGGATCCGCTCAATACCCCTGTCTCAGCTACTGGCGCTTTTTATTATGAAGCAGAGCCGCTTCTGCACCCCTGCTTAGTCTTTCGAGTTTGGCTGTTAGCTTGGATTTGGAAGCTCCCCGAATCTTTCCGCGCTCCTACTGTTTCTGGCCTGCTTTGCCTCAGTCACTCTCCCGGCACATTTGCCTCTCTGACTATGCCTCGCAGCCGAGGAATCCCACGTCGAGGTAGCCATACAGGGAACAGAGGTCGCCCTTCTCGCCCTGCTCCACAGAATGTTGCCCCTATTGCCTCAGCCCCCCCTTCTTCTCCGCCTCTGGATCAAGCTAGACCTATCCCGAACAATTCATTCCAGACCTCCAGGTTTACCTTTCAAAGTCGGCTCAACAGGCCTGTTTTGACAGCAAGTATTACCATAATTGTCTCGGAGGAGGAGAGCAACCAGCTCAGCTCGACTCCAACTATCTCCACCCACTCTCAGGAAGATAGTGTTCTTCAAGGGGACTTGACAGGGATGATGTTCCATGCGGATCACATGCAAGAGGATGCCCCTGTTTCGGAAGCGCCTCAGCAGCCAGTGGATCCGACTCAGAGTGATATTCTGGTCTGCGGGCCATCTCAAAGGGCAGTTGGTATTTTAAATCTGGTAACTACTCCTGATGGAGGCGCACCGGCATATGATGAAGACGGTTTCGTGACCTGGGTAGCTTCTTCCAGCCAGGTGAACGAGGATACGCCAGCTTCACCAAAACATGCAGATTAATCATGTCTCCTCTCTGTCGGGTGGCCTTCTAGCCTATATGCTATGCAATTTTGGTTTTGTGTCTTTGTTTCTGAAGTTAGATGTCTGTGTCTGGTTCATTCTCCTGCTACAAGTAGTGGCAACAACCAATATAGGGTCTACTTTTTGTTATAAATATAGCTATGCTAGATGCTTTTCTGCTTTTTTGGTCAATGAAGGGCATGACGATTTCAGTCCTGGTAAAATATTTCAGTATGTCAGAGCCCAAAGTCAAAATTTTGAAGTCTGTATTGTAAATTTGGTTGAAGGCCTGAACTGTAATGTCTCTGAGTTTCTGGTTGAGTAATGGCCTTGGCCTCCTCTGAGGTCTTGACCTCATTGTATATATTTTTTCACCTTTTTTAATAGAATTAGTATTTACGAAGAAAAAAAAAATAATAAGGTTAATAAGTTATCCTTATTATCAGAGTTTATGAGTTTTAATAAGATATATTTTATCATAAATTATAAACAATCACAATACTTAAACCATAAATTACCATAAATTATCAACAATCACAATACTTAAACCATAAATTATCAACAATCACAAATTTTGTAGTATAAAACCATTGAAAACATGAGTTAGAAGGTAATAATGATGTCAGAATAAAACTTAGAGAATGTAAAATCCAAATTCGAATGACTAAAGCTTAAGAATATTGGCGGCATTATTGTGTTAAAAAGCTACTTGAATTTCGAAAGAAAATTTATTCATCATTATATGTCACGTCAATATTAATTCTACAGATTCATGATTTTTAAAGATAAATATAAATTGAAATTTTGTGTTGTAGAGTGAAATATTTAAGTATCTGTTTGAGTAATCATAACTTATGTTAGAAAAATTAAATGGACTGCTTTTAACAAAATAAATCGTTAAACAAATTTATTGAATGTATCTTGAGATTCTTATGGCTATTAAATGATTACTCTAAAGAAATTTAAGAACCAAAGAAATATTCCACACCATAACGAAGAGACACCATCACCCGACCCAAAACCGGATCAGATGACTGGAAAGGTTATTCCTCCCCAAAACACAAAATTAAAATCCTTTTATTAATAAGATGGCCCGCCTACAAGCGCACCTGCGAAGGCAACACCATATCAAAACCCTTAAATTATATCATAAGGATCGGAACAAAACCAGGAAACTCTTGAAAAAACATATTGGCTACAATACATTTTAGCCATAATGATTCCATGGACAAGACATAAAATTGTCTGCATGTGTACAGAAACCCAATCCCCAATCAACAATTCACATTATTCAATTAGATTGTAAGCTTGCGGCCATGGCTATGCACATTCCGGCGAATTCCATTGTTCCATTCGACAACAATGTCGAGAAATATGCACCCCCGCTGACGAATTCGAGCACATTGTCATTCGTCGCATCGGGCTGCCTCGCGAAGGTTAATCGATCGGCTTCGTTGTCGCTCACTATTCGATAGCGCCGGAGCTAGCAATTGCATCAGTACCATATTCTACGTACTGAATAATTTGTAAAGAATTTATTCTTTTCCGCTAGAAATATCCAAACCTTTAATTTCTATGAACGATGAGATTAACAGTACCGAGAAAAGGCCATAGAAAAGTAGAAGCAGAAACCAAAAACTAGTGAGATTTTTTTTTTTTTTAAATGAGCTTTACAGAGTTAAATTTATATACAAAAAAAAAAATAGCAAGAATACTTTCAAATAGGTGAATCGGGAATCCAAAGAGCCCCAGTCTTAATGAAGCTTGATACTGTCCATATGCAATGCCTCAAACACTTTGCATCGATGCAAAGTGCCTTGTCCAGTCAAGAGACAATGGCTAATAGAATAAATAGCAACTATACCTTCATGATTACTGTATCAAATTTAAAAGAACGGCAAGCTTCAAGGAAGAAAGGCAATTCAAAATTGTATGAGTCCATGGGATAAGAAATATAATTTATTTAGAAGAATCAGACTTGAGAGTCAACAGAATTTCCTGCAAGGAAATAAGTAATAGGATGCAAGTGGGGATTTCAAGAAAATAAAATGCTTATGTAAGTGTTGATAAAAGCAAGGCATGAGTGGTAGCTAAGGAATTCACTCTAAAGGAACGTATAGATTAAAATAAAAAATTTGGTCTGATTACTAATATTGATACAATTTTTTTTTTGTAATACTTTTTGGTTTACAGATTAAGATTACTAGAAAATTATCGTTTGCAATGCTAACAGTCCAGAACAGGGATGCTTGCTCTAAAGAAGACTTTGCCATTAATATTAAACAGGAATTTATCAGCTAGCCATCGCATGCCAACTAGAATAAATCGGTCATAATCCTACATCTTTTAAACACTTCTAAGAATAAAATAAAAACTAGCATTACATTAAAAACACGATGTATACTAGAGATCTAGGGGTGTAAGCGGGACACCAATATGAAAAAGAGAAAACAGAAGAAAAAGGATGTATAGTGCAAAAGAAATATAAGAGGCCAATACAACTAAACTAAAGAGACTAGAAACCGATAAAAAAACCCGGAAAACCAAGTTATTTTTCTAAATTACAAAGCCATGGTTATCTTTGATTTTGCATCATACCATAGTCCCTTGTCAGTTAAAAATAAAATATAAAAACTGGGAGTGAATTAAAAGTCGATTTACTACAAAAGAAGTTCAGAGTACATGTGCTAATAAATGCCAAAGAGAGCGGCCATCCTGGATTTCTAAGTTATACGTTATAATAAAATGCATATAACAGGCCATTTTACGAAACTGGAAGGTTTTTTTTTTTCATCTGTTTGCTTTTAATTCCAAAGATGCACGGAAACTCTCAATGAATACTTGAGAATGGATCCCAAGGGAAACAAAGAGACAAAAAACAAAAATACAACACCACTGAAGTTATAAATGGCCACGAGTCCATCAATCATTGCTCGTGTCAATAGTTTACTGCCTGACAAATTTGAGAATGAATCCATACACACATGAATATATACACAGATACAAGCATATACATGTATAGAATGCAATCGAGGTCAATATAAAAGAAAGCAAAAACATTAAAGGTCAGCAGTCATAGGTTGCTTTTACTCGTTCACCTTTGCTCGAAATCCAACACAAATGATTATTAGTCAAAATCGATGATAATATTCAATACCTACATTCCTACTTTTATAGCAAATCTTTTGGGCAAGTTAGGGGCTGCACAGAGAAAAAGAAATTGGCAGGATTACTCAAAATGCACCATTACCCGATACGATAATAATTCTGGGGTGGCCAAAATTCTTGAGGCAAATAAGTCGACTTTC
Organism: Pinus tabuliformis; assembly: GCA_031772625.1. Taxonomy (NCBI): domain Eukaryota; kingdom Viridiplantae; phylum Streptophyta; class Pinopsida; order Pinales; family Pinaceae; genus Pinus; species Pinus tabuliformis. The sequence continues at coordinate 890,855,961 of CM062811.1, forward strand.
CTGAGGCAACTGCAAACATAGAACGTCACCATAATCCTATTTTGTTTCAATCCAAAGACATGCGGAAGGTTAGTCATTGACCTGTAGCAGACCAAATTCACCCATATCACCTGGAGGGCTAGTGCGGAAGGGTTTGAGGAAGTTTCCTGTAACCTTGACGAAGACCTAGATTAAGTCCAGAATCACGTTGTTCTGAAGCAAGTACGTCACCCTCTAAGTGGTTCTGAGGTCGAAATTTGGACGGAATCGATGATCAACACTCTTTCAGATACTGTGAGCACTTAATGTACTAAAGCTTTTCAAAAAAAAAGCAAACAATAAAGATTAAGAGAACATATGTGGACGAGCTATAGAAAGAGAGGAAAAAGTGCTATAAAGAGATCAGAATAATCACAACGAACAGCGAGAAGCCTTAAACCAAGAATGATTTTCGTATCATCCAGTGCACATTGGGTTAAAAATGTAAATAATATGCGGCCTCCCGAAAGTAAGCATCATGTATTACCTACAAAACAAGTCCAGTTAAAATCCCAACAATTTTTTTTTCTTTTTTTTTTTCTTTTTTTTTTTAAGATGCTCATAGGCCCTAAGGGTTGAACTTGCCTCTGATACCATATGTAACAACTAATTAAACATGTAATTAATAAACTAAATTCAAACTATGAATAGTGCTTACCTGTGCTTACCTATGGTAGAAGTAGGCTTACAAAAACAAGGTTTTGGGGACGACTCTCCACCCAACCGTAGGCTCAATTGCACAAAATCTTGCTACAACTGGCCACCCCCGAGCCCTCGATCAATGCACTACTGCCAGTGACTCCTATGTCTTAGAACACCATTCTCCCAAGAGAATGAAAGATAGAATCTCGGAATGATGGAATGCCTCCCATCCTCCTCACCATCTAATAAATAGAGCAAAAATTGGATGGGAAACCACATGCACACACTCCATGTGTCTACATGCGACTTTGATTTTTAGTTTTCTTTACTTTTCTTTTGATTTTTTTAGATTTCTTGTTTTATTTCTTTTACTTTTCTTTTGATTTTTAGCTTTCTTGTTTTATTTTCTTCTTTTTGATAGCTTTACTGATTTTTTTATTGTTTTCTTTGTTTTATTTCTATTTATTCTTATTTAGAGCTTTAGTATAGTTATTACTATTTTTATTTTTTATTATTTTTATTTATTTTCTTGTATATATTTTAAATATCATTTATTTATGATTTATTATTTTTATTATTTATTATTAAGTGATTTATTATTTATATTATTATTTATTATTTTTATTATATTATTATTTATTATATTATTATTATTTTTTATTTTTATTATTTATTATTTATTATTAAGGGGAGGGATATTACATCCTCCAACCATAGAGAAACAAATTGTGATGTAAATTTGTCCAATCGCAGAGATACAAATGCCACAGAAAGATAGTATGAAATTTGATAATCCAAATGATAAACAGGAGAGTTTAATATATAGGCAATTACATATAGGTGAAAGGGTGTGTACTTCTATTGAGCCGACTTGAGTTCTTGGATGGAAACCAAAATTCAAAATTCGAATTTTTCTTACCATAATATGTATCTTAATGATTGATTTCCCACTAATAATAATAATATATCTTTAATTTGAATTCTAGTCAAGATGGGCTTCCTTTGGGGCAAGAGGTTTTCCCTTTGAGGAAATTCATCTTGAAGCTTCCTAAGTTTCAATGATGATTGTTATTGGTTCCTGGTTCAGAAGCACTCACTAGTCTGGTCCAATCAATAAGAAGGATGAATATTCGTTTTGAATTACCTTTCGAGGTTTCAAGTGGCACGTAAGCACGTGAAAACTACCATTTCCATTGGCTTTCAAGCCAAGTTCGCAACCCCTTCTTCAGGTGAAAGTGACACTACAACATGTTTAAATGGAGCCACCATTGAGGATATATTTTCTCTTTTAGAAGCTTCCCTTTGCTATGCTCTTTTAGGGGACGAAATCAAGGGTTGTAACACCTCACTACTTGAGCGAGCCCTACAACTTGTTTCCCGCACAGCACACCACTTGGCTCAGCAATATCAAGATGGACAAGCAGGAAAGAAATTTGTTATCAGGATGAACAATCTAGAGATTCTTCTTTCAACCAAGCAAATGAAGCGCAAGAACCAAGAACAACCCATGTATTATCAAGATGCATGTGCTTTATATTAATCAAAAATTGCCCAAAAAAGAAAGCAAGGGCCTGAACCCGAAGCTATTTTCTTGGTTTACCTTACTTTCTTTCCTAAGCAGAGCTAATGTCCATTGATAGTTGTTAAATAGGTAATTTAGTTCATCGTATGCCCCCCCCCTTCAAGCCAAGTAAACCCACTCTCATAATCGATCCATATGAGCTAGTGGTTCTTTTCTTCATCTAGCTTGTTTATCTCATCTCATTCGAGAGGAGCCCAAGGATTTTGGTCGAAACCCTTAGTAATTACATATATAGAGATGAAATTTATATGAAAGGTAGCTTTAGCGTGCCACTTTGACCACCTTTGGGCCCTTCCAGTTGCAAGAAACATCGCCTGTGAGGAGAACCCATGATTTAAATGCGAGGAACGCCTTGTATGTGCACCCACCATCTACAATGCGAGTGTGTTGGGTCCCCACCCGTGTATGATGGTTTCCTTCGTATGTCTGTTGAAAGGTAGGGTTGGGAAGAGCCAGAAATTTGTAAGGGTGCCCTTCACCCATTGGCTTGAACCAACAACGTGAAAGAAAGAGCTTGGTTCCTTGTTCAGTGAGAGAAAGTTTCATGTTGCTCATGTCGTTGAGGAACACAATACTCTCCCAACCTTAATTAGGGGGGTAAGGAACTATAGTTATGAATACTAAAAGAAGAGGGGAAGAAATACAAGGCTACTGAAATTCATACCACTCATGGTTAACATTCCCCCTCCCTATCGCGGATAGGTGCGTATGAAACTGTTAACCTGAGCGAGCTAGGAGCCTTTAATTCTTTTCTCCTCAAGCCTGACAAGCCTAAGCTTGCATTACCTTGGATGAATAGAGATACACTTTTTCATTCTAATAGGGCATTATAGTATGGGGTGATTTTTGCACACCTTACATACTTTCACTTTAGTAGTGCTTTTTTTTTCTGTACTTGAAGTATTGGTAACATAGGACTTTTATTTTCTGGAGATACACTTTCATTCTAATAGGGCATTATAGTATGGGGTGTTTTGCACATCTTATGTACTTTCACTTTAGTTGTGCTTTTATGCTTTTACTTGAAGTATTGGTAACTTAGGACTTTGATTTTCTCGAGTTAGCAATTATTTCCTATATATATGTAATTACTCTTTCTTTAGATCTTCCTACTTGACTAATTGATGCTAATTAGTGCCATAACACACTAACTCGCCACCTCTTATTTCCTACCCTAGTTCACACAATAAGGAAGAATAGAAGGATTTACTTTCCTTACTGTCTATAATGAATGAATAGAAACTAGACTCTCCTCCCCAACCCTCTCTCAGGGAAATGATCTCCAACCCTCCCTCTCTACTGACTAGGGGTATTACTAATGTCTTTGCATGCATTCCAATTAGTTTTTTGTGTCGCCTATGGTATGGTGGCGCTACTTTTCTTTCATGTCCTAAATCCCTGCCTTGGCCTGTCCAATCAATGCCCAAGCAAGCAAAGGTGGTGTGGCCCCCACCGAACACGTACAAAGCTTCAAACTGATCTTCATTCGTTACCATGCTCCCCATCCCAAAACTTCAAATACCATAACACCCTTCCCCAAATAGGCTCTATCTATCCATAAGCCAATGTTTGTCACTTTAGATATGATGGATAGATTGAAGTCAGGCCTACTCGAATGAAGGTGCGTCCCCAGTTGAGAAGAGACTAGACTACATTGGTGGATTCTCTCATTCTCTACTAAGGAAAGCTAGAAATGGAGAACACTCAAAAATAGCATGAACCTATGACTAGGCTAATAAGGGGGTGTGCCTTACCTTAAGTGGCCTGCCCTATAGCCAATTCTCTCTCCCCTCTTTGGTGAACATATGGTGTCCCGGGTTGGTAGCAAGGTTGAAGAAATTTTTATGTTTTAAGTGTATCCTTGCTCTCCTTTTGGTCAATCTTCGCAGTTCATTTCCCTCCCTTTGGTCAGTGTTCTGCTTCTCCATGGTTTGGGTACTTCATCCCATCTACATCATTATAGGCCCGATATCACTACTTCAAACCTAAAGTTGTCGTGGAATCTCCTGGAATAAAGAAAGTGTTATTCATGGATCTAGATATCGAAGTATCCATCGCAAGGTCGTTATAACTGCTTCAAGGTAGGTATTTCATTTTAGATCTATCCATCTCTAGTTTTAGAGAGACACAAATTTATACATAGTTCAATCTTGGACTCCCCTCTTTAGATTCTAGATCTCACCTTTAGACTCTTCCCATCTACTCTCTCCTTACATGTTTCATCCAAGCAGGCCCTTATATTTATTCAACTCTTAAATGACACCAAACCCTTGTACCTTCTCTACCTTCATTACATGTCATTGATCTCAGCAGGCATAAATACAACAAATATAGTTGAACGAGCAACAACACCAGTAGCATTTCTTTGTTGAACCACAGCCAGTAATTTCCCAAGTTTCTTCACCATCAATAACTATATGCAAATCATGAAATTTGATAACTAATGCCAAACAGTGGATGAATCCATTGATGGAGCTATTGATTTTGCTTAAGGAGTTGCATTAATTATTTTGAAGCAACATCTAACACCTCTTCCAAAATCTCTTCTTGCCCTAATAGCAAAGATAGAAGTTCCAAGTCCAGCAATGGACGAAGCTAGTTGATTCATATCCTACACTAGTAGTTGATCTAGCATTAGTAGTCAATCTAGCAGCATAAGTCGGTGATGTAGGGGCATTGATTTTTGTAAGGACGGTCTAGTGATAGCATTGTTATAGGGTCAGTGATCTAGATAGGGACGATCCATCATTCCTATGCTTGTGTTGGTTCTTTTGATCCGTCCATGTTGGACTATTATGACATGACCTTATCTCGATTAATTTTTCTATCATAAGAAAGATTTATGAACTCTCCCTTCCAATCTTCCCATCACCCTTGCCTACGAGGAAACCTAGTATCCCTCGTAGGGGTCCCTCACATACTATCTTTGATCTACAACCTTCAATGTGTGTCTGCAAGTGCTTTGTTCATCTCCCCCTTAACGATATTTCACATTTCTCATTTTATTGAATTTTGTTGTTCAATTTGGGGATCAATTTTAGTCCTTCCTATTAGCGATGGGATAGTTATTTATTTGATAGTGACTATAGTGACTGAGGTCTTGTTCTTGGTTATTTTAATAGACCTTGTGTTGGGGTGGAGTCATTTGGTCACTGATGACTAGGGGGTGGGATTAAAAACATTAACTAGTTATTCAATGGGATGGGGAGGAGTTGAAAAGCATTTCCCATTCATCTAGCCAAGCATTGATTGAAAGTGAGTTCTACCTTTCTTTCATACCACCCATATTGAATGTGCCTCACCGGTGATCCCAGGCACTATAACGCCCAACACAACCACTAAATACGGTTCACCCAACAATAATCCCAAGCCATCAATCCCAGACACTACCTACCCTGCCAGCTCACCCAAATAGCTCACCAAATTGTAGCAAAGAATCAGAGTAACCTTATTCCTCTTCTTCTCGCTAACCTCAAACAAAAGATTCAAAGGTGGATCTATAATTATTCTCAGTGTAATTCAACTTTCTTAGTTGTAACAGCTTGAACCAGGTAAAGTTTGAAGAAAGAAATCTAGGTAACTCCTTCCCCCCTCACTTTTCCACCAATATAACCATGACCTACTTAATATATAAGTCATCTTTCAACACCACCTTCCTACTCTTCAATTTCCCAACATGTAGAAGGTGTAATCAAGTTCATGAAGTAACAATTCTTGGATACTCCCGCCACCTTCCCACTCTTATATCGCTCATCTCATAGGGTGAGGAAGCATTGAGTTATCTCTTAGACCCAAGAAGGGCGAGCAAGGGCGACCCCTCTCTAGTAGGGGGTCAAACAGGTTACTAAGGCTAGGTTCGGTAGAACTGGGTCAATAAAATCATTACTTCGTGAGGGGTTGGCATCCCATGAAGAACCATTGCTACTATACATCACATCTCGAGTTAGTTACGAATCAGAGCACACCGACACCTAACCCTTCCTTAAGCTTACCTTAATAGTAGAGATAGCTTCTTTGACTGACACCTAACCCTTCCTTTAGCTTACCTTAATAGTAGAGATATCCTCCTCAAGGTCTTCTTGTTTTTGGTATGGGTAGGCATCCAGCAAGCAAGGTTAGTGAGAAGCAAGCGATCAAGTAATGTTATATCGTTTATCTCGTCATAGCCATCATGGAGAGGAAGAAGATTAGAAAACTAAGTGTCACATCAATTTGAAGGTGAACCTATACATAAATAAATGATAAATAATAATGAATCCCTTATTCAGTGCTAGTTTAAGCAACAGGCAATCTCAACCACCTTGAAGTATTTCAATTCCCAACTCATTTATGAGTGAGAAGGAAGGTTTGGGATAACCTTAGCATAACTTAAGTAAGTTCACTTACCTTCCAAAGCTCTTTGAGGGGAATCAATATAGGGAGGGGCCTTTCAGTCAGGACCTGCTATTACATGAGCTAATTCTTCTTTGTAGTAGGAAAACATGACCCTATATCTCTTATCTTACTTACTTGGCTTTCAATACATTACGCCTAACTTTCAATATGATATGCCTTGAAACATGTTACGCCTAGCTTTCAATATGCGATGCATTGAAATATGTTACACCAATATAGTGAAATACCAAGCTTTACAAGGGAGCGGGACATGATTTTAGATAATCAATACATGCTTACACCCATCACACTTATTCTTGAAATCGATAAAGTATATAAGCAAGTGAACATCATCACAAGAACTAAATCAAATCCTTCCTTTGAAGGAGATGAAATGAATGGAATGGAATGCATAAACATAATTCAATCAATTGACCAATATCAATAATTGGTTAAATATTAAGAATATAATAGATATGAATGGAACGGTAAGAATAGGAGAAGCAAGGAAGGAGAGACCAAAAGAAGAAAGATCTATATATGCTTGATGTATTTATACGTATGAAATGTAGTTATTCATGTCCATATAATTCAGTTAGTAATAAGAAGGCCCTACTATAGCTAGTTATCTGGTAGGAGTAGGCTTGGCCATGATAGGATAGACGATATATTGAATGAGATTATTAGTTGTTTCTAGTGTATTATACATTCTCTTTCTTTATTTCTTACCTTATCTATGTGAAGTATAATTTATATTTATTTGTATCAAAATCATATGTATATGTATATAGAAAGTTGGGATGAGTGGATTTGTCAAGTCGACATTACGAGTCGAAGGTGGTTACAAGTTGCTCAAGGTAAATCAGCCTCTAGGTTTTGATAACCCTCACCATCGGCCTAATCTACGACATAATGCTGAGATTCCCATTTCAGAGCACATCAAATTTGGCCCCAATAGGAATCCTCCAAGATACAGCGGATGTGATAGTAACAACCCTAGAGAGTTTTGAATGTCTATCTTACCGGATCGAAGGTATCTTCATAGAAACTTTGATAACATTGACCCCTAATCTTGTGAGAGTGGGGTGATAATGTAGAGACAGGTAAATAGAGCTAAAAGGGAGAAAAGCTAAGGAAATAAGTATTTGATAGAGTTATCCTGCTCTCATTTTCCCCAAAAGCTATAAAGTTATCTTTTATCAAAGCTAACAACTAATGGACTTGTTCTTTAATGAAGAGGTTATAACCTTACAAGGTGAGGGTGCCCTACGAGGTGATGCAAACAAGCGATGAGGAAATATTTGATTTAGGAGGCTCGACCCTGCGAGGCTAACAAACATTCCACCGTTATCGAAGATCCTTCCATCTGGGTGGGAAAGGTGGTTCAAGGGGACATTTACAATTAGTTAGTGAGGGCACAACCAAATAGATCACATGGTTGAGGGGTTGGTTGGTTGAGGGGGTGATGTTTAACCCTTGGAAAATAGATTTTCTTGGTGCACATATGGTCCCTCCGATGAAATTTTCTCCTTGTTATATATTCCTCTAATGATACAAATGAAAATAAAATGTGCTCCTACTCCTACAATGTATAAACTTATCCTTATTCTTCACTCTATTGCTTTCCTCTTCTCTATATTTCATTCTTCTCATTAACCAGGGGTGGTCCAAGGGACCCAGAACTTCACATGACCTTGATTGATGACCTTGCTTGCTTCATTTGACATGAAGAGATCTAACTAAACCTGGGGTTGGGTGTGTTCGTTTGTGTTGTGGAGAGTAATAATTTTGATTCTGGTGATTCTGGTGGTTTTTGTTTCTTTGGATTGGGTTGAGCATCCATCATGTGGGAGCCACTCATTCGGGCGTGAGAGCCCATCTCCAATGACCGAAATTAGGTGAGTCAATATGTTATAGCTTGAGTTGGTGAAGTCACCAAATGAAATATCCTCGTTAATGAAAATGTTATACAGCCAAGTTTAGGTCCTGAGGGCCTTAACTGAGCTATCTTGAGGAATAAATAGAGGCTTTTCTGTAACTAGAAAGACCAATTTGTTATTACATATAGAAATAATAATTGTAAAAGAGAAATAGACATTGAAAGAAAACATGAGGTTTAGTCAATATTGAGTGATTGATTGATTGAGGGGAAGATATCAAGGGTCTTTCAGCCAGGGCCAAAGGTAAGGTATAACCTTATTTAGGCATTGGTGAGCTTTATAACTAAGTGTATTCTTTATATATGTAATTACGTTAGTCTTTTACGACGCACTATTTCTTAGGATTTGACGAAAAGATAATATGGAGTCATTAAGAGAAATTTTGAAGTAAAAAATGGGCCTCAAAACAAAAATGTACAACCAAAATCAACTTTATAAGAACCAATAGGATTCAAGATGATGATGTCAACCATGGGGGATGATTCACCATTTTTTGAGTAAAAAGATAAAATAATAAAAAAAATAAAACATTATTTTTTCAACTTGTATTTTCAACTTATCTCCCCACAGTGTTACTCAAATTTTCGGCAGGAGCTCTCATTGGATGCAGAATTTAATTCCTCATCCAAGGAGTACCCATCTTGCATACTTTCGATGGACCCTGCTACACAAAAAATGAGAAATACATGAAAAATGTGATTGCGGTCACGTTTCTTCATGTATTTCTCATTTTTCATGTAGCAGGTACATCAAAAGTATGCAAAATGGGTACTCCTTCGATAAGGAATTAAATTTTGCATCCAACAAGTGCTCTTGCTCGAAATTTGAGTAAAATTGTGGGGAGATAAGTTGAAAATATGAGTTGAAAAAATAGTTTTTCCTTTTTCACTCCAAAATTTGATGAGGCAATCCAATATCATTTTATTATTTTCACTATTATTTTATAATATTCCTTAAGATTCCCATTTTGTGCCTCAAAATATCTCTAATGGGTGTACTATTATCTAAGAACCAACCTTCAAGATACACAAAAAATATAAACTCGATCTCCTAATTGACGCATCGTGAGGGGAGGGCTCCCCCCTTCTCGTCATACCAAACTATTCTTTGGATCACTAATGGTGTTAATACACCAGATACTAGGGCCTAGGAGGTTGGATCTTCTTTCTAACATTGATACCTAGATAAGGATGTATTATCCATATCCCTAGGCCTATCTCATGGGGGACTCTACAAAAGAAGTTGTTCCCGTGGCCCACTCCTATCCCCTCGGTTGAGCTCCTGGAACCTCTCGAGAATGGGATTTCATATTACCTTTGGTTCTATTGAAGGGTGGCATCGTATCGAAAATAAGCTGGCAATTCTTGGGTTGCAGGCGTCTGGGAAACAAGAATGGTTTAGCTACGATGACCTCCTCAACAAAACCCAATTTGTGTTGAAGCAACGGGAGCTGGAAGGGCTCCAAACACAAGAGCGCATCCTAGAAGAAGCAATATTCCAACTATAAAAACAACTACCAAGGAAGGGTTTTCCTCCCGCAACAAGGGAGGAGGCCAAGGGCCCCTTGCCCACCCACCAAATAAATAGATATTACCATTATGTTAATGTCAAACAAATCTTTGAGAAGTGAAGAAGAATTTTCATTCGGTCATTTTTTTTCAATCATAACACTAAGAACCTGTTGCGGCCTCAGATATCTGATGACCCAACATGGGGGATAACCACCCGGTCTAGACCTTAAGACAACTCCTTTCCAGTTTAAAGCGGTGGCTTCAACTGGGGATAATGGGACCAGTTTCCCAGTGTGGGTTTTAAGATGAGAGTGGATGGTTCACGAGTGATTGCAATAGAATAATGATAATCTAAATGACCTATCCTATTATGAAAATCTCTAACTAACATATTCTAATATAAACCCGGGTATTTTGTATGATATACGATCTACAAAGATATCTGCTTGACATGTGACAATAAAGATCAATCATGCATAAAACAAAGATGATAACATATAAGATAATTTCTTTGACTAAATAGTTAGTCAAAGAAATATATAAACTATATCGCATATATGATGATTTATACATGAAAATAAACAATCTCAACTAGGCATCATACAATAGTGCAATTAATGCTTAACAGAAAGAATATACCTCATATACAATTCATGAAAATAAAGTGTTGTCACTAATTAAATAGAAACAGAGCTTAATTATATAAAATAGAAGTACCATATATGTAAAGTTCTGCTCATTTGACTCATGAAATAGATCAACTCCTTTCTTCACATCAAATTATCTTCCAAGTATACAAAAGTGCATCAACAAAGGAAAGTAATCTGATATTTAAAAAAAAAGATCATGTTCCATAATTTCACCAAAGAATTCACAAACTTACAATAGTGCATTCTTTGCAAACCTTTTTGATAAAATTCTGGACCCTTCTCTAAATGCATGATAAGGGTATAAATATTATTCTAACTAATGTGCAAAAATAAATTATACAAAAATTTGAGGAGGTTTCAAACAATCTTTCTCCTAACTAGTTAACTAACTCTAAAAATAAACAGTGGCTTGATGAGCAGAGGCTATGATGATGATTTGTTGTCTGGCAACTTGTCCTTCAAATCGCATATGTCGGCCATTGGTTTGACCTGAGGAGGTGCCCCAAAATGTGTTATGACATGTCCTACGAAAATCGCATTGGTGAGAGGTGGCAGCATCTGCTGAGTTGAATGAAGTAAGAAGTTAAGGGTCATGATTTGGATGTGCTTCTTGACGAGGTATTGCCAATACGAATCCCAGTGGGTCTTTGCCAATTTTGCAATTGCTTCTCTTTGAGTTTCTGCTTTTTCCTGCTAGCTTTTATGCAAATCACCTAAATCGGGCATTTCTTTTAGATTTCCTTCTCTCACCAGGTTGGTGGAAAACAGAGTGTGGTTTACCACCTTGATTATGTTCTATGCTACCCCAACTGCTCTTGCCACTACTAGCTCAGCTTATTTGATCGTTGCGTCCCAATCCGTGAAAAGAATTTCCTTGTGTCTCTCCTCAATCTCAGGCAGATTGGCTTTCCTCCCATCTTCTGTTTCTTGCCATTCGATGAACTCTGAGATTCTGGTGTTTAGATCAGTAAATTCAGTTCTTTGGTCAATCACTTTATCTGTTATTTGGTCGGTAGTGATCAAATAAGGAGTGATGTGTGACAACTTTTGGTAGAATTTTTCTTGTTGTTTCATCAGGAGGGAATTCAGTTCCAGCGCCTCTTTAATGAACTCCTAAACAATAGGAGTATCCTTATATATTTCCATGGCTTGCTGCAATTCTTGGAGTTGCATATTTTTGGCCGATATATCAGCTTCATGGCTTATCTTCCAGACCTCCATGCTCTGTTGCAATTGGGCGAGTTGGTCAGCGGCTTCCCTGTTCACACTTTCCCTCTCTGTTTCAAGCTACTACTCGATCTTCTCCTCCTTTTCTCTCAACAAAATAGAGACTTCGGTGGCTTTTTCCATGGTGGTCATTTCATATGCTCCTGTAAACTGTGACAATTTAGTCAAGTTCTCAGCTAGGTTGGAAGGAATGTCCCTCCAAACTATGTCCATTGGCTCATTTCTAGGTGGGATCTTGGGTGTTTCTACCCTTCTCCTTTTCCTCTATCTTCTTACTACATCCTTGTGCAGCGAGCTATAGAACACATCTAGAGGAGGGATTTCAGTCACTTTCAAGACAATCTTTGATGTGGGCAGAGTAGGGATAATCTCAGTCTGTTGAGACGTTGTCGCTTTCTCATACATTGGCTTGGACTCTATATTTTCCTGATTATGTAGAGAAGTTTGACACTCCATTGTTTCCTCGGTATCTGTCGTTTTGGGAGTGTCTTGCAGTTTCTTATTAAACTAATCCCACTCCTCCTCCAAACTGTTGCTTTTTATCTCTGAACTGATCTATGTAGGTGGGGTACTGAAAACCTGTTTCTCGGATGAATTCCTGCTGGATTCTGCTGTATTATCAATGTCTTGGGCCTTCCCTATATCTAGTGTTTTCTCAGTATTTACCTGAGATTCTATGCAAGAACTAGGTCCTTCGTTGTTAACAGTCACACTGGGTGTAGGCTTGTCCTCGATTTTCAACAAGTGCATCGGGATTACTTCGAGCCTTTTTTTCTAAACTCCTAAAAGTTTTCAAAATCTTCAAGATGCAGATTTTCCCTTGCCCATTCGAACAATTGTTCAAAGGATTTACCTAACTGAAGCAGGTCTTCAAAATCGTTAGTCTCATGGTTATATGGCTTGATCTTTAGCGCAGTAGTGATGTTATATGCTATCTTGTCTGGATCAAATTGCCTTTTTGGCAAAGTATGAAGCATGAGGCCTTCCAGGTTTACTGATTCCTTTATCACATGATTAAAATTTTCTAAAGAAAAAGAACCGCACTTGATAGGAAAAGATGGCCATAATAATTTTTTGTTTTCTTTCAAAACTTTGGTCAAGCATTTTCCCACGGTCTGGTGGGTGATTTCCCTTGCCAACAATTTATCAAAAATATACAAAGGGAGGACATGTGGGTCTGTTGTGCTACCAAAAACCCTAATATAGGTGAACCATTCTTCAACAAAATATTTTCCAACAGCCAGAAGGTCTGTAGCGCCTTCTTGGGAAAACCTGGGGACTTTCCTATTGAAAATTAATTGATGCAGTAGCAAAATAACAACATGACATATTTTATAGAAATGGGGTATATAATGGGATTCCCACATTTACTTATGACTGAGATGGATAGGGTAGGAGTCCTATAAGGTCCATTTCCAACCCATGATTGGAAATTTAGTGCAAAAATAGATAATGTCCATAATGTAGGCACTAAAATAGAATAGAGGAAGGTTCTCTAGAGAGGAGGATCTATTCTGTCGATATTCGGTGATGATGGTGGCTAGGTTATCAGATAGGATGATTGACCAATTCATTATGTGGGAATTAACACAGACATCAATCAAAGGAATCCATTCTATGGAAAACTTAGTATTATTGGGTAACCCATATAGTCTACATAACATAACAGCTCCATAGTTGTAGGGGTTTGCCAAAGAGGCTATAGCATACATACCTGATTTCTCGAATTTGAATTTGTTTTCCAATACTCTCCAGCCCTGAATCACCTTGAGGGGTTCTTGGTTTGTAGGTTTTAACCCCGTACAGAAATTACTTGCATACGAATTCTAAAACACAGAAAAATAAACAATGCGAGAGCATAACACATAAAACACATACATAGAAATTTTCCCACTAGATCCCAAAACCGGGACTACCAGCATGATTTTTCATTATGTTCTTTTCAATGTTACAATACATATTTACACATGCCGAAGCATCCAATACCATGGACCGAAAACCATCGTGTCCAATACCATGGACCGAAAACCATCACGTCCAAAAAACATGTGCAAAAATCATGCACAAAACCATAGGTGGGTCCGCATAACCTAACATAGGGTCCAAAACCAAAATTTTTTGGGGCGCTGCCTCGGATCACATAAAGTGGGGTTATGGGTGCCCTTCAAACCCTCTGTTAACTACGTGGAAAGAATATAACACAACCCAACATTCCCCCACTTGTTGTTTTTTTTCCACAGGGGGCCATAAGAAAGCTTGGTCATTTTCCCAGCCCTGAAATGTCCATTGTCTCTCTACACCAAGAGAACTTCTCAAAGCTCACAGATTTTGTCAATGCATCTGCAGTATTCTTCAAAGTGTCCACCTTTACCAGCAACACCTTTTTGTCTTCTATCATATCCCTCACAAAGTGATACTGAACATCAATGTGATTTGTCTTTTAATGATATGCAGGGGTCTTTTCCAAGAAAATTGCACTTTGGCTGTCACAGTCTATCCTTATAGCTTCTTGTACTAACCCCATACTTGAACACAATCTCTGCAACCAAACTGCTTCCTTGCTTGCATGAGTGGCTGCCATGTATTTTGCCTCTGTAGTTGATAGTGCCACTACAGATTGTTTCTTACTCATCCAACTGACTGCACCTCCAAATAGGTTAAACACATACCCACTTGTAGATCTTCTCTGATCCAAATCTCCAGCCCAGTGTGCATCAACAAAGCCACAAATATCCAACACTCTGTCCAATCATGGTCTTCCTTGGTAGCACAGACCATAATCACTAGTGCCACGCAAATACCTGAAAACCCGCTTCACTGCTGTCCAATGCTCCTTTCCTGATTTTGACATAAACCTGCTCAATACTCCCACTGCATGTGCAATGTCTGGTCTAGTACAGACCATTGCATAAATCATGTTACCAACTGCACTTACATATGGAACACGGGACATGTCCTCTTCCTCTTCTTGTGTCTTGGGACATTATTCAGCAAATAACCTCACACCTACAGGAATAGGAACCTTCACCGGTTTACTATCCTGCATATTAAACCTCTGCAGTATTGTCTTGACATACTTCCTCAAGTTTAACCAGAGCTTCCTCTTTGCCCAATCTCTTTTAATTTCCATGCCCAAAATATAGTTTGCAACACCGAGATCTTTCTTGTCGAATTGGAGGACAATTGGGTCTTCAAATCCTGGATAATTTCTTTGTCATTTCCAACCAACAACATATCATCCACATACAAGACCAGATAAATAACACGGTCACCAATTAATTTAAAATACACACAGTGATCTGCTTTGCTTCTGGTGAAGCCAAGTCCCTGTATAAATGTATCAAATTTCTGAAACCACATCCTTGGTGATTGTTTTAACCGATACAGAGACTTCTTTAACTTGCATACCAATTCTTTCTTACCCTTCGCTGCAAAGCCTTCAGGTTGCTTCATGTAGATTTCCTCTTCCAGATCCCCGTGAAGAAATTCTATCTTCACATCCATCTGTTCTACCTCAAAATCAAAAGCAATAGCAACAAATAAAAGTAATATAATAGAAGTTACCTTAGCAACAGGATAAAAAATATCACCAAAATCAATTCCCGACACCTAGGAATAACCTTTTGCTACCAACCGAGCTTTGTATTTCTCCACTTTTCCTTCTGCATTTGTCTTCTTTTTGAACACCCATTTGCTACCAATGGGTTTCCTTCCAATCGGCAACTCCACCAAATCCCAAGCCTCATTTTTGTGCAAAGATGCCATTTCATCAACCATGGCCTCTTTCCAGAGTTTTCCATCCTTTGAATCTACTGCTTCCTTCACAGTTCTCGGATCATCGTCAGTGATAGATAAAGCAAAATTTGAACAAAAAGCAGATGGACTATACCTTTCAAACTGCCTTCTTTCTGGAACTGATCTTCTCACAATCGAAGTTTGTGGCTCTTCGTCTTCTGATTCCTCCTCTGTTGTAGAGTATGATTCTTCCTCCTTTAGCTCAAACTATATCTTCTCAGGTTCCTTTCGTTGGACTTCATGTTTAATAACATCTTTCACCTCTCTGAACACCACATCTCGGCTATACACAACCTTCCGTGTGACTGGATTCCAAAGCTTATAACCCTTTAAATCATCCTTATACCCAATAAAGATGCACTTTTCATATTTACTATCCAACTTGGTTCGTTTCTCCTTTGGAACATGTACATATGCATCACATCCAAATTCCCTCAGATGTGAAAGAGAGGGTTTATTACCAGTCCATACCTCTTGTGGAGTCTTATCCTCCAATGCTGATGAAGGTGACCTGTTGACCAGGTAACATGCAGTATCCACCGCCTCTGCCCAGAATTCTTGTCCTAACCCGGCACCACTGCGCATGCTTCTTGCCCTTTCCATCAACGTCTTATTCGTTCTTTCTGCAACTACATTTTGTTGAGGTGTATATGGAGTAGTCTTCTGCCATGCTATACCACACTTCTTACAGAATTCTTAAAATTCCTTACTGCAAAACTCTCCACCGTATCTGTCCTCAACACCTTTATCTTCTTCTCTGTCTGGTTTTCCACCAAAGCCTTAAATTCTTTAAACTTGTCAAAGACTTCAGATTTCTTCTTAAGGAAATATATCCATGTATTCCTTGAGAAGTCATTTATAAATGATACATAGTACACAGACTTACCCAGTGATGGAACCTTCACAGGTCCAAACACATCACTGTGCACAAGTTCTAATATCTGTTTTGCCCTCTTACTACCAGAAGGGAAACTCACCCGATTCTGCTTCCCATATACACAATTTTCACAGAAATCAAAATCCATAGAGCTATTACTCATACCTTCTACCATACCTTTACCATGAAGTATCTGAAGGCCCTTTTCTCCAATATGTCCAAGCCTTTGATGCCACAGCATGGTCTTCTCTCCAGAGATCACTAGATTTTCTACTCCACTTTCAGGAACCACAGAACTATTGCACGCATCAATGACAGTGCTACCTTGCAACTTGTACAGAGTTCTAATCCGAACTCCCCGCATCAATACCAGTGCTCCACGAACCATCTTGCAGATATCCTTCTCGAACATTGTTTTTACACCTGCATCATCCAACTTGCTAACAGAAATCAGATTTCTGGCTAATGCGGGAATATGTAGAACACCTGGAAGCGTTTTAACCCTTCCACCTTGCAATTTCAACTTTACTTTTCCGCGACCAACAATTCTAGCCTTCCTGTTATCCCCCAAGAAGACATCACCACCATCATATTTCTCATACTTGCAGAACCACTCTCTATGGGGAGTGAAGTGAAAGGATGCACCTGAGTCAATCAACCATGCCTCATGATCTACATATGTACTTGAAGAAGTCAAGTACACATCCCCACCTTCATCTAAGGTGGTTTTCGCCTCTGCAGAAGGAGCCTCATCAGATCCCTTTCCTTTGTCAGTAGTTTTAGATTTACAGTCCCTTTTATAGTGCCCTTCTTTTCCACATTTCCAGCACACCACCTTTACAGGTTTTCCTGGAGATTTAGATCTCCCTTTAGATTTAGATCTCCCACTCGATGACTTATTTCTGTTTTTGTTCTGGGTCCGCCCTCGTACAGACAAGGCATCACCATTTTGGCTCTCCATATTTTTCCGTCTCATCTCCTCCGTCAACAAGGATGAAACTATTTCATCAAAATGCAAGGCAGTTGCATTGCTACCTATTGCAATAACCAGACTATCCCATGAATCTGGTAGAGAACACAACAAACTGATGCACTTATCTTCATCTGAAATTTTAATATCAACAGATGCTAACTGACTTACCACACTATTAAATGCTTTCAGATGCTCTGTCATCGAGTCTCCATCTTTCATCCTCAGGTTATATAGCTTTTTCCGCAGGAACAGTTTATTCACCAGAGACTTAGATTGGTACAAAGTCCCTAACTTGTCCCACAAATCCTTCGCTGTAGCTTCCCCTGATACATTCAGCAATACTGAATCTGAGACAGACAATCGTATTGTGCTTTTTGCCTTCCGATCCAACTTCTTCCATTCTTCATCGGACACTCTCGTTGGTTTAGTACCCGGATCTACCGTGATCCACTGGTCTTTATCCACCAACAGATCTTCCATCTTGAGTTTCCACAACTCAAAACTATGACCATTAAATTTCTCGATCTCTATCTTTCCACTGCTCGCCATCTTCTTTCACCACCAGAATCAATCTCACAGATCTCCCACTGAACAGGGTCTACCACAGGCCCGAGTGAAACCCCTTAGCAACAAAGGCGTCCCCTTGAAACCAAAACAGCTCCGATAGCAAATGTAGGTTTTAACCCCGTACAGAAATTACTTGCATACGAATTCTAAAACACGGAAAAATAAACAATGTGAGAGCATAACACATAAAACACATACATAGAGATTTTCCCACTGGATCCCAAAACCGGGACTACCAGCTTGATTTTTCATTATGTTCCTTTCAAAGTTACAATACATATTTATACATGCCGAAGCATTCAATACCATGGACCGAAAACCATCGCATCCATTACCATGGACCAAAATCCATCGTGTCCAAAAAACATGTGCAAAAATCATGCACAAAACCATAGGTGGGTTTTCCCAACCTAACATAGGGTCCAAAACCAAAATTTTCTGAGGCGCTGCCCCGGACCCCATAAAGTAGGGTTACGGGTGCCCTTCAAACCCCCTGTTAACTACGTGGAAAGAATATAACACAACCCAACATGGTCCTTCTTTGCGAAGTTGGCGACGTATGTCTTATCATATATATCATGAGGTTCAGGTATATGGTACATTTGTTTTAGGTCCTCTGCTCTAAATGACCCCATGAGTTCCATTCTTGAATTCCTGGATTGTCTATCTTTAATTGTGAGGTTTTCGACCACCCACCTGATCATATCAGTGTATGGTAGGATTTTAGCTCTCGCTCCTATCCTATGAAGGAAAGAACAGACAACATCCTTGAATTGGAATCCTGAAGGTTTTCTTAAATCAGTTGTCACTTTTGTGACAGTAACCTTGGGACGCTCATCCTCGAGCTTGTTGTATATGACCTCCCAAGTTGTTGCTCCCCCGTCAGCGCTGCAGACTGTATCAAAGAATATAGGAGACATTTCTATAAACTCAGACTCTGCAATGCTTTATTTTTTCTATTTCTGCATCACCTTCCTCAATGACATGTCTTTTCTAGCTTGCCTGAAATGGACGAGATATATCAACACAAACGGTATCTGGCAATTAACGTTGAAAGCTCTTCTGAAATGACTTTGAATTGTGGGAAAGGTTTAGATGAGATATCCAGCGTTAACTACCCATAACTTTGAAAATCATTACCTCTCCTCGGGCTGCTAAACATTTATTACCCTGTCAAATCGTTCATTATTATATTAAAATGCAATTATTTCACATGCTTACTACTCTATCCGCACATCGCAATCTTTAAAATGATGTAATGTAGTGTTACCTGCTTATAAGGTGAAATGTGATTGCAATTATCACAATATCGCATTTCGCAAATCGTTAATGAAGTTCATAGTGGCAAGGCTTAATTACTTGTGATTTCTGCGAAATGTGATTGTGAGTTCATAAGTTGTTTAATCGGGATATCACAGCAGGAGGTTTGATCGCGCATCGCAATTTTTTAAAGGTGTTTCATGATCATCACATGGAAAAACGTGATTTGTGATTTGTGATGGGGATCCTCTATTTGGGTTGTTTTAAGAGTTTTTGAAGGCAATTTCTTAGAGTTAGGTTTTATTATTCTAAGACCAAAAATTTAAAAAGGGTCCACATTTATATGTCTAACCTTATCTATTGCTATATATAAATGGGGGGTTGTTTCATAGTACAACAATTGGCGATTCACTTGGGAGAACCAGTTATCTCTAAGTAGTTTTACGAAATTTCTAAAACGTTCAAAGTAATTAGAGTTATACGAATAATAATTACATGAGTTATAAAGTAAACAAAATTTCTCTAAAATCATAATCACTTAATCTATTTATTCAACTACTTTACTCTTGTAGTGATAAAAATACAAATGTTTGTATCAGTCAATAATAAGATTTAAAGTGATATAGCAGGTGTCTTCTACAGATTAGTTTTTTGGTGTTTACTCATTTATCACAGATAGAGCCTTTGATGCCTGCAGGTGTTTATAGTCTCAACATGGTTATATTTTAACCAACAATGATTCATTGTCCCATCTGAAGCAATTTTCAAAATTCAAAATGATATTCACTTGCTTTGAATCTCACTTGGATCTCGTCCTTTTTTCCTTTTTAATATAATCTTTTCTTTTAGGTTTCTTAAAAGAAATTGTCTAGGCTTGGTGACTTAATAATGGCAATGCCATTCACTGGTTGTAACTAAACTGAACACGCTGGCTCTTGATGAGACCCCTTGTCCTAAGATTGATGAGATCATTGCCTATTACCCTGTTTTGATATGCGGTTTTGGTAATATCAATGTAATTATTTCCCTATGATCATGGTAAACAAGCTCGTAATGAGACTTTTTATCTTCTAAGTTTCGCATATTTTAGAATTACACTCTGAAAAAGGAAAATTTTATCATATGGGGTGAATCATTGGCTCTTTTAAGAGTTTTGGTTGATAATAATAGAATTTTAAGATACTAATCTGCAAAAAGTCCTTACTAGGTTAAAGATTAATCTCTTAACTGATAACAAAACATTCATACTCTATAAAGATAAAAGTTTGTTCATAGAATAAATGTTTTTAGCAAGATCAAATTTTTTGGTTTACTTTGGTATTCAAATGTCCTAATTATTTCTTTTAACTTTTACTTACTTATAGAAACGAAAAAGCATAAATATTGTCAAAGATTTTATTTTCAAGGCGATATGATACAAAATTGGAAGAGGTTATCTTCTAAGAAAAGTATTTTTTCAAGATTTGCCCATTAATGAGCAAGGAATTATCTTACCTGACAAGTCTTGTAAAAGAAATGTTGATTGACCAATTTCCTCAATGATATGAAAAGGGCCAAGCCAGAGTCTTTGGAATTTGGTATGTTTACCTTTTTCCTCGTGTGCTTTGTTCCATTTCAAAACCAAATCACCTACTTCAAAAGTTTTTTGACTAGCAAAAGTTGTATCAAAAGAGGCTTTGACTAATTGTTGATGATGGAAGTGGGTTGCTTTAGCCTTTTCTCGTTCTTCTTCAAGCTTAAGAATCTGAAAATATCTTGCCTTAAGAAAAGAGGAAGGGTTTCATCGATGAATTACACTAGGGAAAGAAATGGGATTATTATGTTTGTGGGAAGAACAACTTCTTTTCCATAAACTAAAGCGAAAGGAGAAGAACGGATAGAGGCCTTTTGTGTAAGTTTGTCTACCCAAAGAGCAAATGTCAATGCTTTGTGCCAATTCCTATGATTTTTGTCGATAGCCCTTCTGATAATTCTGATGAGGTTTTTGTTTGTTGATTTTGTTAATCCATTACCTTGTGGATAATAGTTCGTTGAATATTTTAACTTAAAACCTCACCTAAAGAGAATTCTACCATTGTATTTCCAGAAAAATAAGATGCATTGTCAAACATTAAAGTTGAGGGTAGGCCAACCCTGGTAATTACGTATTGATCAATGAAATCCATAATGCTTTCTGTATTAACTATCTTTAGTGAGATAGCTTCTACCCATTTTGTGAAATAATCAGTAGCTGTAAGGATGTATCTATGTTGTTTGGAAGAGTTAAGAACAATCCCACCAATTATATCTAATCCCCATTGTTTGAATAGTTGTTGGATGTTTACTGGTTGCAAAGGGAATGATGGCTTCCTTTCTCTTCCGGCTGTAGTTTGATAAATTTTACACTTTTTTACATGTTCATGTGCATCCTTAAATATTGTTGGCCAATAATATCCTGCATGCAGGATTTTTTGAGCTGTGGTGTTTCCTCTGAAATGTCCTCTAGCTGGTCCATCATTTAATTCCTGCATGACCTTCTCAACGTCAGGTTTTTCTAGGCATCTTAACAATACTGAATCATAATTTTTCCTAAATAATACATCATTGACTAATTCATACTGGTTTGATTTCAACCTTAAAGCACACTTTGTTTTATAATTAAGATGCATAGGAGCATACCCACTTTTCAAATAAAATTTCAAATCAACATATTGTGATTTGTGTATCATTGATAATTACCTCTGATATTTGTACTTCATTACCTTGATCTTCTTCTGCTGATAAGTGGGAAGCTCCAATTAACATCATGCAAAAACCTTGGCCCCTAACAATTTTAGCTGGCCATATTTCTACATCATATTCTTGAAGCGCAGTAACTCAATTGGATATTTTCTCCCCTACTCTTTGGATTAATAATTGCCTTATTGTGGGGTTAGGTACTACTTCTTTGTATGGGTTTTGAGAAGAAAAGGTCTAAAATGTTTCAAGGTTTTAAAAACAGCAAATGCTTATTTCTCAACAGCTAAATAATTTAACTCGGCATCTTGCAAGTTGGAACTAAAAAAAGAGATGGGTGCCTCGATATTTTTATCGTTCGGCTGTGTTAAAATTGGTGTATATGATGTATCGGATGAAAAAGTATATAGTACAAAGGGTTTGAGAAAGTCAGGAGTTGCTTCAGGTCACCTAAATGATTGTTCCTATCCTTAGAATAGACTGTGATCTATTAATCAGACCTTTAAAAGCAATATCCATAGCACGTTGAAATGTAGCACCTACATTAATGAGTCTAAAAGGCATCTTCTAATAGGCATATGTTCCCCACTTGGCCCTAAATGTTGTCTTTAATCTGTTATCTGAATGTACAAGAATTTGATTATATCCTGAAAATCCATCTAGAAAAAACATTAATTCATAACCTACAACTAATTGCAATATTTGTTCCATGGTAGGCAGAGGAAAGTTATCATTTTGACAAACTTTATTCAGGTTTCTAAAATTAATACAAATCCTAATATCACCATTCTTTTTCCTTACGGGGACCATATTTGATATCCACTTTGAGTGTCTAACAGGGAAGATTATTTTGGGTTTCAGAAACTTGTTCAATTTGGATTTGATTTGACTCTCAAGGTTTGGGTGAATTTTTTGAAGCTTCCGTTGAACTGGCTTTTCATTCGAAGTCATAGGTATGGTATGTTGAATCACAGAGGTATCATAGGTCTTGAGATCTACATAATCCCAGGAAAAGACACCTTTGTATGTTTTCAACAACCTAATGAATGATATTCTTTCTTCAGATGATAGACCAAGACCTAGGTTGACATTTTGAGGTTTTTCGATTGACCCTAAGTTTACTACTTCAAATATCAAAGTAGAACATTGAGTTTTGGAATTGGTAACTTTCTTGAACCTATCCTGTAGATCATAGAGATCTTCCATCTTAACTACAGACTTTGGGATTGGGTTTTGGTCTTGATTATGTTTAATTTGAAGATCATGCTCATGTTCATCTATGATCTATTCCTCATACGACCTTTCTGATGTAAGGAAATTAACTATATCCGCGTCGTTATTGAATACTCTCCAATTTGTTACATTATCGGGAATAGATGGCCTAAATATTAACTCTATTGATAATATGTCTGAACTAAATTCTTCATAAGGTATAAGCTTAGATGTCACATTAGCAAGTAAATCAGCAGTTGCATTTTGCAATCTGGGAACTGAAGAAATGTTAAAAGCAGTGAAATGAGAAGTAAGATTATGGGCAAGAGATTGATTATGTTTAAGGTGCCCAGACACACAATGAATTGTATTTCTTACCTGCTTTACGACTATTTCAGAATCTCCATAGACTTACAAATACTTAACATTAAGGCCAATGGCTTTATATAGTCCTTGGGTCAATGCTTCATATTTTGCAATATTATTAGTGCATTGAAATACAAGTCTGCGGGTTAACATGGTTTTCTCTCCTTGCAGGTTGATCAAAATGCATCTTGCGCCTACGCTGTCTTCAGATTTGGAACCGTCAAAATAGAGAGTCCAGAACAAAGAATTATTTGAAATTTTGTCTACTACATTTACACACTTGGAAGCATCTCTTTGTGAAAAAATTTCCATTTGAGACACTATAGTATTATCTGGGAAGGGAGACCTCTGAGCTTTAAAGGATCCCAAAAATGACTCGACTGAGTAATTTCCAATGATGTTATTGGTGAAGGCAACAGGTTCATTGCTTCCCTCGAGGTCAGTGGTTGTGTATTTTATGAATTTTTCTCGATCTACCCTGATTTGGTTTGGTTTACCATTATGTGACAACCACATGTGAGACCAATCAGTTGCGAAGTAACCATGCAACTTTTCAGACCAATCTCTATTTAGAATTAAACCATAAAATTCAAGGATATCAGCCACTAGGATATCAATTATTTGCGAAACTTTTGGATTAAAGGAAAGCCTAATTGAAACTGACGATATTTCTACAAATACCTCTACTTTTGTCCTATCTAATTGAACTATGTGTACTGCAGATTTTTGAAGTGTAATATTCAATTTGGTGCACACAGTCCTTGGTAAATATTTGAAGAGACTCTTGAATCAACAAGGCAATTATGAACATTTATGTTGAAAATTTCATAAGTAAGAAGAAATGGCGGAATATGAGAAATAGATCTATCATCGATTAAGAGTAAATCTAAAGGATCTACTTTGTTTGAAGATGAGAGAGGTTTTTCCATATCATAGGCAGCTTGAGTAACTGCAGCAGATGGTAAAGGAGATACAGGAACTATTTTTAACTCTTTTAATAGAATTTTTTGTTGTTGTTTGAAGTTTAGTGAGTTCGTGTAATGAAATGTTTGCTCTAGTCTTTTTCATATCTTCCACTATGTTATAGTCCACTGTATCTGAGATTACCAATGTTTTGGAAGCATTTGGAGGGTCTAGTGGAATAGGGTCAGTTTGACTAGTCTTAGACTTCTTACTTACTATTTTCTCCTTTACAAGAGTATCAGTTTTTTGTTTCTAATTTGTGATAGACATATCGGGAGATTTTTTACTTTTTGTAGTTATTGGCATAGCTTATGCTTCTTCTTCAGTGGGAAGAATGAAATCCCACATTCCATTTAATTCAACTTCTTCTTTTATTTCAGCTTCCTCTTCGGCTGGTGAGTTTTCATCTGTATCTGGATCATATTCAGCATTTGAAATAATATTCGGTGGTTGAGATGCAGAAAAAGGGTTTCGTTCAAATGAGCGAAAAGGTTTCTTGGGAGCAGAGGATTATGCAACTTGTTTCTTAATTTCGACCATTTCATTAGACATGGTTTTTGAAACTTTCTAAAGGCCTTCAAGATCGAAAGGGTCCTTTGAAGTTTTCTTTTTGGAATCATCCTTAAATGTTAATTTTATTGACTTTCTTTCGTCTGTCTATGATTTCTTTTCTAAAGAAATAATCATTATTTCTACAAACAAGGCTTCTTTCATGTTTTCTATAAGGGTAGCCTTATTGGCTCTATCTACAAAAATTGCAATATTAGAAGGAAGAGAGGATATGTACCATTCAATTTGTACATCTACTGCAGGTTTTGAGGCAGCTGGGATTTTATTTAGTAACTTGTTAAATCTGGTGTTGATGTCTTTGATCCTTTCATCTAAATTAGCTTTCAAGTTAGAAAGATCATTGATTAAGGATGCAATGGTCCTATCATCACCAAATTTTGAAAAAAATACTTCTTGAAAAGTATCCCAGCCTCTTATTGAACCTGCTCGAAGGGAAAAATACCAAGATCCAACAAATCCTTGGAAGGTATACGGGAACAATCTAATTACAACATCTTCATGTGCAACTCCATTAAGATTCATGGTTAACATAAAGTTGTTTAGATGTTCTTCAACAGGAATACCATCGTCGGGATTGTACTTAGGTAACCATTTTTTGGGTTTGCTGGGAGAGCATTTGGATTTGCAACAAGAAAAGCACCAGGATTTGTCCAAGGTTGAGCAGGTTGATTAGCTAAACAGATGGGGAGGTCGGTCTAGAAGTAGTTATAGATGGCGAAGAACTTACTATTGGGTTAGTACTACTAGTAGTACTACTACTTGGAGAAGTGGATAGTTGAGAAGTTGTGGATTGAGTAAAAGTGAATGAAGAAGTGAATGGATGGAAAGGAGATGTGATCTCACTAGTATCCGATTCAGACCTAGATGAGGTAACTTTCCTATGTCGTGGAGGGATGGGAAATTCAAAAGGAGTTACACCAAGCCTTTCATGTTGCAATATAGTTAATACACCAGTTTGTTGTAATAAGGAAGTAACACTTTCTTCAGAAACTTCGGGCCTCTCTGGTTTCTTGGCAAAAATGGATATATGTTCTAATTTCTATATCAAAGAATGAACTTCCGGAGACTCGGCACTGTAATTTGGAGAAAGTGGTTGTCTTACTACTTCAGGAGATGAAGGAGTTGTTTCTACAACTTCAGATTTCTAATCAGGGGATTTTGAACGAGATCTAGAAAGTGTAGAAGTTGTGGAGGGGTTTTGAGTCTTATAAATGTTTTTCGATTGATCTTTAGGTTTATATGCCATTCATAGTCAGATGGCCCTCCTTCTAGGACCAAAATGTTGCGGCCTCAGATTTCTGCTACCCCAACATGGGGGATAACCACCCGGTCCGAAGCTTAAGACAGTTCCTTTTCCGTTTAAAGTGGTGGCTCCCACTGGAGATAATGGAACCAATTTCCCAGTGTGGGTTTTAAGATGAGAGAAGGTGGTTCACGAGTGATTGCGATAGAATAATGATAATCTAAATGACCTATCCTATTATGCAAATCTCTAACTAACTTATTCTAATATAAACTCGGGTATTTCTATGTGATATGCAATCTACAAAGACATCTGCTTGACATGTGATAATAAAGATCAATCACGCATAAAACAAAGATGAGAACATATAAGATAATTTCTTTGACTAAAAAGTTAGTCAAAGAAATATATAAACTATATCGCACAT
Source organism: Pinus tabuliformis (assembly GCA_031772625.1). Lineage (NCBI taxonomy): Eukaryota > Viridiplantae > Streptophyta > Pinopsida > Pinales > Pinaceae > Pinus > Pinus tabuliformis. The sequence goes on from CM062811.1 coordinate 890,882,873, forward strand.
ATGATGATTTATCACATGTGATGTTATATGCTATCGTGTCTGGATCAAATTGCCTTTTCGACAAAGTATGAATTTTGAGGCCTTCCAGGCTTACTGATTCCTTTATCGCATGACTAAAATTTGCTAAAGAAAAAGAACCGCACTTGATAGCAAAAGATGACCATAAAAACTTTTTGCTTTCTTTGGGAACTTTGCACAAGGCATTTCCCACGGTATGGTGGCGATTTCCCTTACCAACAATTTATCAGAAATATACAAAGGGAGGACATGTGGGTCTGCTGTACTACCAAAAACCCTAATATAGGTGAACCATTCTTCAACAAAATATCTGCTGACAGCCAGAAGGTCTGTAGCAGCTTCTTGGGAAAACTTGGGGGCTTTCCTATTGAAAATTAATTGATGCAGCAGCAAAATAACAGCATGATGTATTTTATAGAAATGGGGTATATAATGGGATTCCCACATTTGCTTATGACTGAGATGGATAGCGTAGGGGTCCTGTAAGGTCCATTTCCAGCCCATGATTGGAAATTTAGTGCAAAAACAAATGGCGTCCATAATGTAGGCACTAAAATAGAATGGAGGAAGGTTCTCTAGAGAGGAGGATCTCTTCTGTCGATATTCGATGATGATGGTGGCTAGGTTATTAGATAGGATGGTGGCCCAATTCATAATGTGGGAATTAACATAGGCATCAATCAGAGGAATCCATTCTATGGAAAACTTAGTATTATTGGGTAACCCATATAGTCTACATAACATAGCAGCTACATAGTTGTAGGGGTTTGCCAAAGAGGCTATAGCATACATACCCGATTTCTCGAATTTGAATTTGTTCTCCAATACTCTCCAGCCCTAAATCACCTTGAGGGGTTCTTGGTTCTTCTTTGCGAAGTTGGCCACGTATGCCTTATCATATATATCCTGAGGGTCAGGTATATGGTACATTTGCTTCAAGTCCTCTGCTCTAAATGACCCCATGAGTTCCATTTTTGAATTCCTGAATTGCCTATCTTCAATTGTGAGGTTTTCCACCACCCACCTGATCATATCAGTGTATGGCAGGATTTTAGCTCTTGCTCCTATCCTATGAAGGAAAGAACAGGCGACATCCTTGAATTGGAGTCCTGAAGGTTTTATTGAATCAATTGTCGCTCTTGTGACAATAACCTTGGGACGCTCATCCTCGAGCCTGTTGTATATGACCTCCCAAGCTATTGCTCCCCCATCAGCGCTGCAGCCCGTATCATAGAATATAGGAGCCATTTCTGCAAACTCGAACTCTGCAATGCTCTGTTTTTTCTGTTTTTGCATCACCTTCCTCAATGACATGTCTTTTCTAGCTTGCCTGAAATGGACGAGATATATCAGCGCAGATAGTATCGGGCAATTAAGACTGAAAGCTCTTCTGAAATGACTTTGAATCGTGGGAAAGGTTTAAATGAGATATCCAGCATTAACTGCCCATAACTTGGAAAATCATTACCTCTCCTCGGCCGCTAAACATTTATTACCCTATCAAACCGTTCATTATTATATTAAAACGCAATTATTTCACATGCTTACTGCTCTATTCGCACATCGCAATCTTTAAAATGATGTAATGTAGTGTTGCCTGCTTATAAGGCGAAATGCGATTGCGATCATCGCAATATCGCATTTCGCAAATCGTTAATGAAGTTCATAGTGGCAAGGCTTAATTACTTGTGGTTTCTGCGAAATGCGATTACGAGTTCATAAGTTGTTTAATCAGGATATTGTAGCGGGAGGTTTGATCGCGCATCGCAATTTTTTAAAAGTGTTTCATGATCATCACATGGAAAAACACAATTTGCGATGGAAATCCTATCTTTGAGTTAGGTTTTATTATTCTAAGACCAAAAATTTAAAAATGATCCCCATTTATATGTCTAACCTTAGCTATTTCTATATATAAATGTGGGGGTTGTTTCATAGTACAACAGAACCACTAAGTTCACAATAGGTTTTCATTTATTATTCATCATACCTAATTACACTCACCTATGTATCCCACCACCTTTGGAGTATGGGGAGGAGGAAGAAACCAAACAGGGTCATTCCTACCCCCATCCAAGAACGAAGAACCATTTGAACAAGGGACACTCAACCAATCAGTGGGGGACAAAATCGATGAAAGAGGATCTTGATGGAAGCCAACACCTCCATCTCAGGAAAGTCGTCTTCAATTGTGTGAAAATGGAGCTACCATTGAAGTAGGTTTTGCTCACCTATTAACCCCAATTCACCATAGTAGAGCCTGGGTGCTTGAGAAAATACTCTAGTAATGGTTAATAGGTCAACCTCACCTTCCCAACCTAGCAAAACATAAATGGAAGTTTGCACCTAAAACTAAGTCAGTCATGCTCTTTGGCCTAACAACTTGAGAATTAGTCCATTACCCTCTCTCTTCTATCAATTCTATTCCTTACAACATGTCTATCTTTCGTCCAAAGGAATTGATTTCACATTAGATAATGTCACTGATCACTTACAACTATATAATAAATAGAATTGATCACCATTTGTATAGAGATTGATTCTATTTGTAGGGATTCCATTCGTAGGGATATCGCATTCAAGGAGTTGATGGGAAGAAAGCAAAGTAGTAGGCAAGTCATTAAGATAAGCTTCCAAATTGGTTTTGCTTCGTTTACCAAAACAAGCAACTTTTTTCCTTGCTCTAGTTGGTCTAAGCTATGCTTATATCGATGTTTCTAACTTCTACCCTAGCTTATGGTTTTGCCTCTATCTCGTACATGTGCTAAGAATTCACTTGGCATGGGAAGTCATTCCCGTGGCCCACTCCTATCCCCTCAGTGGAACTTCCTGGAACCTCTTGAGAAAGGGATTTCCTATTACCTATGTTTATGGAAGGTGTTCATGTTATTGAGCCTAGAACATGTTAAAGGGTGGCATCATATCAAACACAATATCGCATCGTACATGTGCTAAGAATTCACATGGCATGGGATTGATTCTATACTAGATGGACGATAAGAGGACCTTCCCTTCTAGTAAGAGCGGTGTTAGTAAGAGTTGGCCATATTGATTCTCTATTGATGTACTATTAATTGTTGGTGACCTTCCCTATCCACTAGTTGTGGGGTGACGTGGCTAAACAAACCTGATAGAGGGAATAGAGGGAGATTTTTGACTAATCAGATTTAAGCCAAGGATGAAGCTCTTGTTCAACCCAAGAATTTTCCACTGAATTCGAAACGGCCCAAACCAAACTCTTTCTAGACTGGTTGATCCCAAACCCACCCTTGGTTTAATCAATCAGGTTAGGGCATCGTGAAAGCCCAAGAGCCCAAATGTAACTACACAAGAGGAATATGATCACAACTATATTATTGGAGATATTAAAGGCAACTACCATAGTCAAAAATTTGTGTACTATAGTGTTTTGTGCAATTCATTCATATCTATGAATAGAAATGGCGACGTATGCTAATAGTGGAGTATATGGTTGTGAAGATGTGCCCTATAAGGTAATGAGACAAAAGCAATACAAATCCGAGCGCAGTCTAGGCCCCTCCGAGTATTCGTTATGATTTTTAGAATCCATGTGATAACCACTTTCCCCCTTCGGCGAGAAAGACTAACCTGCGATACCCACAACAGTGAAAAGATAAGATTAGAGCCTAGGGCCGTACAATAGTAATCGTCATAGCCACAAGCATAATAGTTTGTTTGATTTCCTTTTGTATACCAAATTTTGTTCACAAAACTATTAGCACTGAAGCAAGTAGGAGTTATTAAGCATCGTAAAAGAACCATTTTTACCTTTAAGTAGGGGGAACAAAAATGGGTGCATTTGACCAAGATATAGTAGTTTTGAATCCAATTCCAATAATTATCTAGAGCTTGCTCCGACGTTGTCTTATTTATGGGTGTTGCTCCAACAAGATCCAATTGAAGATAAAGATCTAGTGGGTTGGAGATCCTTGCATTCGAGCTATCAACATCAAAGGAAACATCCATGTCAATGCCAACTATTAATTAAGCAGCAATACCTATTAATCAAGGTTGTCATTGATGTCAATATTGGATTTCAATATTCTTGAGATCCCTGGTTCCAGATGATGATGTCAGGACTCTTGTTTGATAAGGATACCATCAATGAAGATGTCAAGTCACGAAGATGTCAAACCATTAATGAAGAAGTCCTAAGGAGCCCTTGAACTAACTATAATGTTGTATATCTAGACTTTAACCCTTGATGACATATGGAGTCATACACTTGATGATGTCATACACTAAATGAATGACCACAATTGACGATGGCCTTGACGAAGGTTGGAAGACTAGATGATGACGTTGAAGATCTCATTTGATGGTTGGAAGACTACCTTGAAACTTTCGTAATGATGTTGCCTATGAATTAACACTACACAAGTATATGATGACATTGTTGGATAATTGGATACTATCATGATGACATGGATGTCTTACATGATGACACTATGATCCTATGATTGATGACTATGATCCAATGATGAAACAATGGAGAAGCCATGCTGTCCTAAACTTTTTATGCATAAACTTTAAGGATAGTCACAAAGAAAAATTATTTTAGACACCTTGGAGGCATCCTTTCAAAATGGATCCTAGACCATCTTAAAGAGGATTTTTTCCTCTTTCTAACGAGCCTTTATTTGCCCCGAAATTCCCAATACTTTGTGAGATATTGAGTTTTTAAGTTAAGGAAATTATTCCTAGCAGTGAGTCGACCTACACTAAATCATACAAGTTGGCCTCACTTCAAATAGACGTGTCTTTTCAGTGATAAACGAAATCTCTATAAATAAACGTCTAAACACTTCATTTTGATCAGCAATTCGGGCAAGAATTCAAAGATACGAAGTACAAGAGAAGACAGAAGGCCGAGGAGAACAAGGAGACTATTGTTTAGGACGAAAAAAAGGATAATTATGTTTGGGCATAAAATCTTGGTCGAATTTGTCGTAGTTGTCGTGGTCGAAATTGTCATAGCTGCATGGTCGAAGTTGTCGTAGTTGTCGTCGAAGCTGTCGTAGTTGTCGTCGACGCTGCCGTAGTTGCTGTGGTCGAAGTTGTCGTAGTTGTCATGGTCGAAGCTGTCGTAGTTGCCGTGGTTGAAGCTATCGTAGTTGTAGTAGTTGTCGTAGTTGTCATGGTTGAAGTTGTCATAGTTGTCGTAGTTGTCGTGGTCGAAGCTGTCATAGTTTCCATGGTTGAAGCTGTCATGGTCGAAGTTGTCGTAGTTGTCATGGTCGAAGTGTTGATTTATTGGAATTGGACAAATAGAGCTTATTGAAGTCTTCTCTTGAGAACAAAATAGGGCAGAGTTGGAGAACTTTGTGAAGCAGCATATTGAAGATTTGTGGAGATCATTGAAGACCATGATGCATTGAAGCCATTATGAGGTGACCTTGAAGAAGTTTTGTTTGGGTAACATGAAGAGCAATGGTGACACCTTCATGTGAAGAACAAAGTTGTCATTAATGATGTGACGTGGAGAATGAGTGAAGGCGTAACTGAAGATTGATAGGGATTGTTGAAGAAAACATTAGGAACCGTGAAGTATAACCAAACATACCTTGACAAAGTGAAGCTACAGGGTTGGAGCCCTTGGGGTTGGTGCCTCAAAATTGACAAGGTTAGTGCCTTGGAAAGTCCAAGTTGGTGCTTGGAAAATATAGGATTGGTGTCCTTGGAGTTGGTGCTCCTAAACTCAAGGTTGATGCCCTGGATAAGATAGGGTTGGAGCCTTAGAGGATCACAGTCCTCAAGAAACCAGGTCGGACCCTGAACTAAATATAGGGTTGGAGCCCTTGAAGTTGATGCCTTAAAATTGACAAGGTTGGAGCCTTGGAAGTCCAAGTCGGTGCTTGGGAAATACAGGTTGGAGCCTAAGAGATTGAAGATCGGTGTCTTCACCTAGGATTGGAGCCCTACATATATGGTACTTGATTTATTGAAGAAATTAATAAAAGCATTCATTCTGATTGTTCATTTTGTGTTCTAAATATAAGTGATCTAAATGGTAAAAGTAACAATTGAAAAGAAACACTTATTCACCCCCCTCTCAGTATTTCCAACAATACCAAATGTGGTAGGATAAGCAAAGGTTAGAAGTGAAAAGATAAGGTTATATCTATGGATAAAGTGCTCACCTTTTTCTTCTTATTCTCCCCTTCTCTTTTCAAGGGAATGGCCTTATTTCATGCACCTGCAGTAATGGACTTCTCATGTACACCTATATCCACACACGAAATATTGCTATAAGAGTTACTATATTATTTTCTAGTAGGGGATTCGCTCTACAGACTATATCAAAACACTATATTATCTATGAACATAAGTTATTGGATCGCTTTTGGAAACAAATGCTTATATGCTTGATTTGCATCTGCAATAAACCATGTAACCTAACAATACAACTCGTGGAATCACACAAATGATATTGTCTATAACCAGGTTAAGTTGAACCACCAAAAGCAGGGGCAAAGCAAATTGAGGTTAGAGAGCAATTGAACCAAAAAAAAGGTTGCTCGATCAAAGGCATCTAAAAAGACGACATTCTTTTTAGTTACAGAGCTAATTTCATTTTGAAAGTCATACCTTGATGCCCAACAAGATCTCTTCTAACACCTATTTTGATGTGTTTGTATGGAGAAGGCATAGGTAAATAGCCTACCCTTGTATTCACCAATGAATGAAGCAAGCTCAATGATGTATATAAAACATGGTCAAATGCTTCCACTGGTCTTTATGCTTCTAGCCTCGCTATAGGTGGTGCTTGCTCTGCCTTTTCCTTGTTGCTATAGTACACAGTGTTAGTTTGAATGGATAAGGATTTGCCTCATATGTTGGTCGATCAATAAGGTAACTAGATCTAATGTTTCCTATGCCTATCGTACCTTTGTTTCTGGGTTAATTATTGATAGGGTAAACATCAATTGGAATTAGATTTGACACGTTTTTAAGGGATATTGACAGAACTACATCTAGATCCACATATATATAATGGAGCATGGAATTTGCTCGGTTATAAACTCGGGTGGGCTACACGTGTGGGTATGAATATTGTGGGTATGTACCCTCTAGCTTCTTATAGCATAGTCTATGTGATTTCTCCACTAACTATAGGTACTATGGAGTATGCTCTGCTACAACATCTTATGGCTATGAACCTGCTTCTACAGGTAAACTGTGAAATTTCTATCTATTGCAATAACTGGAAATTAAACTGTAAATTTAATTATAGAGTTTATTTGCTATGGCAAACAACAAATAAAATCACAACTGCAATTTTCACCATAAAAATATTGCGGAAAATAAAATACTGGAAGCTAAGAATTTCTAGCGCACACATTTATTTTTGGACAATTATCCCTGCAAAAATCCAATGCGGGAAAATCGGTGCAGCAAATAAGAGTTTATTATTATTCTTCAGCAGCAATTCTCAGTACAATAATTCAAATGCTCAACTGGCAATCTAATCTGAAGAAAATATTGGCAAAATTATTGTGAGAATTTTCTCTCACCCCACAGCCAATTTCTACCTCCAAAATTACCTCCCTAACCTTTACGTTAAGCCTCCTACATCACCCTCTACATAGTGCTTATGCAAACCCTATGGGGATTTCGGCCTTCTTTCCTTTGCCTCTTCCTAGAACTATAAAACTTCCTCCCAGAATGTTGCTACCCTCCTCTTCCACCTGCTACTCACCCTTTGGCTCTATCTTATCTACTAAATTATTGCCACTGAAAAAATCGAACTGCATGGGCCACTGAGTATTTGCACTAGTGTGTACTCCATCACCACATCGATCTCTTCTTATAATCCACTGTTGGAGCACCAATCTGTGTTAGTTTCTAAATGATTCTCGCCTTATCTCAATTAATAAGGATTGATTAACCATATTCCCTAAATGTTTAGACTTGGGAAATATTTAAAAAAAACGGTTAATAATCTAATTGAGATACTTCTAGGAGGAATTTCCATAAACGATTTATGGATTTCGGATATCTCACATATCCCAGCCTCTCCACCAAATTTCGTGGCTAAAACACATCCGATGCTACAAAAACTCTCCCTCTTAGCGAGGAATGTGTTCTAGTGTTACACTCCCTGCCACAACACCATATTTCTGCATCGTCTCCTGTCACGTCGCTGATGTCTGGCCATACTACCCACCAACCACTGTGAAATTCTGATATGTGTTACATTTGTGTTGTTGTTGACCCTATTATACTGCTTCCAACACTGCATCTCCCTCTCATTTGTTGCTGTTGCAGTTGAGAATCATCCAAGGTAATCTGCCTCTGCTACTGAAACGCGTTCTCCACCATACCCATATGTTCTCTGAAATAGACGAACTTAGCTCTTCCTAGAGCTTTCGTGAGTATATCTACAACCTACACTTTAGTGGGAACACACTGTAGCTCGACTGCTCCACGTTGTACACAATCTTTAATGAAATGATATCGAATATCTATGTGTTTCGACCTGTCATGAAACATTGGATTCTCGTAGAGCTTTATGCAACTCTGATTATCACAGTAGACATTGGGCGCCTCCATCCTTTGCCTGAACAAGCTCACTAGCAGCTTCTGAAGCCATATAGCTTCGCACGTAGTTGTGCTTGTTGCCATATACTCTGCTTCTACAAAGCTCAGTGCTTCTTGCTACACCAAGAAACCATCCATGATACAACATTGAAGCAGTACCCAGAGGTACTTTTCCTCTCCACTGAACTATCTGCCCAATCTGCATTTGTGAATCCACATAATCTGACATCATCTCCTCGGGTATATCTCAACTCATACTCAATTGTGCCATGCACATACCTCAGAATGTGACTCGTTGCCCAATGTACCCTCTTCGGCTATACCATGAACTGACTAAGGGTATTGACTGCAAAGCAAATATCTAGCCTAGTATTAACTAGATATATGAGAGATCCAATAAGCTATCTATACAAGGTGGGGTCGACATCCTTGTCATCTGATGCATCTATATTCTTCCAGTTAGTGATCATGGGCGTAGACATGGGCCTGCAATCCGGCATTTTGACCCTCTTCAAAATATCTGTGGCGTATCTTCCTTGCCCAAGGAAGATCTCCCCATCCTTCTGCCACAATCCAATCCTAGGAAATAGTGCATCAACCCCAAATCCTTCATGTCGAACTTTGTTGCCAGATTCCTCTTTAAGTCCTCTATGAGCCCTAATGATCACGTCAAAAAGAGATCATCCACATACAAGATTAAGACGAGTGGCTCACCCTGCACCATTAAATAGTAAAGGTTGGAATCTGCGTCACTCTTGACGAATCTGCTGCAAGTAGTTGTCAATCTTACCATACCATGCCCTAGGAGCCTACCTGAGTCCGTATAGAGCTTTCTTCAATCTGCACACATAAGTGTGCCTCTCATGAGTCTCAAAGCCCTCTGGTTGTTCTATGTACACTTCTCCCTCTATCACCTCGTTCAAGAAGGTTGTCTTGACGTCCATCTGGTGAATCTACCATCCCATCTGAGTTGCTAGGGATATAACTGATCGGATAGAAGTGTATCTGGCAACTGGGGCGAAGGTCTCCTCATAATCTATCCCTTCTTTTCGTGCATATCCCTTTGCTACGAAGCTAGCCTTGTATTTTTCCACACTGTCGTCTGCAGCATATTTGATCTTGTAGATCCATCGAAAACCTACAACTGATCTATCTTTCGGCCTTGGCACTACCTCCCAAACATCATTCGTCGCGATAGAGTTATACTCTTATCCCATGGCATCTACCCATACTTGATGTTATGCGGCCTCCTGAAAGCTGGAAGGCTCTGCAACCTGAGCCAATGATGCTTGGTACCTGTTAGGTTGTTTGCATTGTCATTTGTTTGTCCTAAGAGTTCCAATAAACTCCTTTGCATCTCTCAATGTCTGACTAACCTCTCTATTGGCTCGACCACTAATAATGGGAGGTTCAGCCAACCCCTCCTCATCATGTCTCTGCTGCTCCATCTGTTGAGAACTCCCCGAATTTTTTGCACCTAAGGAAATATTGGTACTGGTCACAGTGATTGATCCTTGCGATTGTCCTCCTGCCTGTCCCACTGACTGCCCCTGTGGCTGGACCAAAGGAGCTTTTGCTGACTAATTTTGATCACCTGCAGTTATCTCACGAGATCTCTTGAAAGCTCGGTCCTCCATGAACTTCATGTCTCACCTCACTACAATCTTCCTATTGTTGGGAATCTATATCTTGTATGCCTTTGAGTTTTCGTTGTACCCAACGAAGAACCCTCGTCTGCAGTTTGATCCAGTTTGGTATGTTTCTCATCTGGCACATGGCAATAAGCAACGATGCCAAAAATTCTGACGTGACTAACTTCTGGCTTCTTCCATATGAAGACTCCTTATGGAATTTTCTTCCCCAATGCTCTATGAGGAATCCTGTTCTGAATATATATTGTCATGTTACATGCCTCTGCCCATAGAAATTTGGGTAAATTTTGATCATATAGCATAGCCTTTGCAACTCCAACAATGGTTCTCTTTTTCCGCTCCACTACATTCAGTTGTGGATTACATGGAATTGTCCATTCTCTCTTGATGACTTCCTTCGCACAGAAATTTGTTAAGTCTTTATCAATATATTCTCCACCATTGTCTGAGTGAAGCACCTTGATCTTCTTTCGTGTCGCATTCTCCAACAAGAGCTTTAAACTCTCTAAAACGATCGAAGACCTCATCTTTGGTCTTCAAGAAGTGGATCCAGGTTTTCCTGGAATGGTCATTAATAAAAGTTACGAACTATTCGACACCGTTGAAAGCTCTAGTGCACATCAAGTCACAAATATTTGAATGTATGAGTCTTAACACGCCATCAGCTCTGTTGTCACTTCTTGAAAATGTTGCCTTAGTATACTTCCCAAGAACGCATCCTCTGCACACATCATCATGTTTCGTGCCAAGTTCTGGAACCCCTGTTATTGTTTCTCTGAGCATCCTGAGTGCTCCATGGTGTAGATGTCCCATTCTCTTATGCCATAACTCATTCAGCTCCTTCCCACTACTACTGTCATTGCCTATTAGTGCCATTGAAGAGTCAATATGTAACCGATACAATCTGTTACTTCGAACTCCAATTTGTCTTACCTTTTTCCAGCTTGGGTGTTTGACATACACTTTCTTCCCTACAAACTGAATATCATACCCCTTATCCTGTAACTGGGACACTAAAATCAGGTTCATACCTAATCCTGGCACATGCAATACATCTATAGCATTGGTGTTTGCTCATGAGTCCCTCAGAAAACCTATGGTACCTCTCCCCACTGGAGTACATTTCGTCACGTTTCCCATAGTAATTTGGAAGTCCATCTGCTCCTCGTAAATAGAGAAATATTCTCTAACCCCTGTCATGTGAGCTTAGTCTCCATTATCTATGTACCATACACCCTGTGAAGTTGATCCTGATAAGCAAGCAAATCCGTCCTCCAACTTGGAAAACGAATATGAAATCTCTTGAATGTCACTTTCGTCTATGGTTATGAGAAATTAGTCAGTTACGACTACCTCTCATGGAAATGGTCATACGTTTGAATGACTTACTTAACGCAGTTGAATCCCAAAAATGATATCTAATATAATGCACTGTGTAAATCCCCCATACTTAAATTCAAAAAGAGTCAAGGGATCTCTACTTGAATGGTTCATGAGGCACAATACTTGCTAAGGTTTTGCAAATGGGGTAGCAAGCTAAGTGGGCTTGATTGTGGGGAAAAACTCCACAGTTAAGCGCGCTTGAGCCAGAGGAGTTCTGGGATGGGTGACCTCCTGGGAAGTCCTGGTTACCGGGTGCAATGATGATTGATGCTATGTGATTCGTTCTCCACATTTCACTAGTTTCAATCCCACTTCTTCACCCCTGTGAGCATCACCCGATGCAATGAGTGCTAAGTGAACTATTCAAAAAATCATGAGAAATTAGTCAGTTACGACTACCTCTCATGGAAATGGTCATACGTTTGAATGACTTACTTAACGCAGTTGAATCCCAAAAATGATATCTAATTTATAGTGTGTTATTCCTCTTTTCACCCGACACTGGTTTTGCACTAACAATCTACTGCAAAACCTTCTGTCTAGCTAGAGATTTGCCCAACGAAATAATTGAGCTACTCCCTCTGCCTCTGGAATCAATCGAACGAGAAGAATCGAATATTTCTGCACCTTTCTCAAAAAAATCGACCTTCCTCAAGCAACTCGGCCTCCTGACAAAAACACTGTGTTGCCCTTGGGAATTTTGTCTTACTGCCCTTGTTGAGCAACGAAATTCCTTTCCTTTGTTTCTGAGCTCTCCAACTGATCAATTGTGCTCTGATACCACGTGAATTTTTTATCTATTGCAATAACTGGAAATTATTCTTCTAACTGTAAATTTAATTATGCAGTTTACTTGTTATGGAAAACATCGAATAAAATCACAATTGCAATTTTTGCCATAAAAATATTGTGGAAAATAAAATACTGAAAGCTTAGAAATTATAGCACACACACAAGAATTTTGACACAATTATTTTTGGACAATTACCTCCGGAAAAAACCCATTGCGGGAAAACTGGTGCAGCATATGAGGGTTTTAATATTATTATTCAACAACAATTCTGAGTACAATACTTTAGATGCTCAATTGGAAATCTAATCTTAAGAAAAATACTGACAAAATTATTGCGAGAATTCTCTCACCGCACAACTAATTTTTGCCTCCGAAATTACCTCCCTAGCCTTTGCTTTGAGCCTCCTGCATCACCCTCTACGCAGTGCTTACGCAAACCCTGTGGGGATTTTAGCCTTCCTTCCTTTGCCTCTTCCTGGAATTGGAAAACATCCTCCCAGAATGTTGCCACCCTCCTCTTCCACATGCTACTCATCCTCTAACTCTATCATCTCTACTAAATTACTACCACTAAGAAAATCGAACTGTCTGGGCCACTGAGTATCTCCACTAGTGTGTCTTCCATCACCACATCGATTTCTTCTTATAATCCACTATTGGAGCACCGACGACCAAGATTGAAACTTAATCAATGGATAGAATCAAATGGATAGAATCATCTCTGGATCGATCTGTGTGAGTTTCTAGATGATTCTCGCCTTATCTCAATTAACATTGATTAATTAACCATATTCCCTAAATTTAGACTTGGGAAATATTTAAAAAGAAAGATTAATAATCTAATTGAAACACTTCTAGGTGGAATTTCTATAAACAAATTATGGGTTTTAGAGATCCCATGTATTCTAGCCTCTCCGCCAAATTGCGTGTCTAGAACACACCTGATGCTCCAAAAACTAACATAAACTACTCGTTATAGGGTTGACTCCTAATCTAGCTATGACTCTCAAATCAAAAGGAGTGGCGAGCGAGATGCTTATGGTTGTAACTTTGCATATGCTGGCTATAATGCCATCTTTTCTGCTCGATTGGATTCAATAAGATCAAGGGTTTTTGGGTTCAAGATAAACTAAAACTCCTTGTGTTTTATTTGCTCCTACTTTTGTCTTTGTTCTTGTTGGCTCTGCTCTTGTTGGTTCTTCAACTTCTTTACCACTTATACCTTTGTTTTTGTTGCTCGTTCTAATGTTGGATCAAGATAACGATCATAAGGTATAGATGGAGATTTTTTAACATCCTTGGATCTCGTTCTCTAAATAATGTATATGCACATGTGCTTGCTTATAGGCAAACAATCAGTTCTACAGCTAAAGGATATGAAACAATTGCTACTTGTGTTATTGAACCAACCTTTGTTCTTGGATCTAGATCTATTGCTACTGGGTATGCTACTACTTGCTCCTACTTCTATAGTTACCTCTATTAATGATTCTATTGATGCATCTAGTTCTTTATGCCTATCACGATCTCAATCAATTGGAACTGGAGAAAATCTATCACTTGATCAACTGCATCTGCTTACTATGCAATAGCTATATATTATGCTCCATTTTTGTGTGTTTAATCCTTGGTTACTACCTCTTGAACTGATGAGTATGTTGCTTCATTTTATTTTTGGACTAATAGCTCTGTATATGGATTTAGATCTGCTCGGTCATCAACTCGCTTTGGATTTGCTCCTATACCGTTGGTGCTGCTTCCGAGTAAATTGCTACTACGGAGGGTGAACTGCTTATTTTTATAAATCAATAGGTTCACCCTTACCTACATGGAAAACAAATAAAGATGTAGATTGAGTGCTAGGTAATGTAGAGCTAGAAGAGTTAAAACTATAGCTTTTTACAAGATTTTCACATCCAATCAGCAATTTTTTCCAAGTTTTTGTACATAGATTTTTCACATTCAATCGAGTTTTTTCCAAGTTTTTGTACATCGGATTCATTGCTTTTTGCTTTCTTGCTACGAGTAACTTAAAGGTGGTTTTTGATTTGTGAGAATGGGGTTGTGGTTCTCAATCTAGAAGGGATGTCGCTAGCTATGGCTCCGTATATCGATATGGATCATCATAAATCTAGAGTTAAAATGGATTTAGGTTGGTTTAATTACTAATAGCTATTAATAATTAATATTTATAATTTTTATTTTTATTTTTATTTTTATTTTTATTTTTAAATTTAATTTTTTTTGAGTTAAAATGTTTTAGTCACTAATGATAATTTTTAATTTTAATTTTTTGTTTTATTTTTTTTAATTTTATTTTTATGGAATTTTACCAAGTCAAAATGTTTACATAACATAACCTTACAACATCTCTTGCACACTAGGTTGGACAATGCCTCTTGATGCAGTCACCATCGATTTCCATGTGATTATCTCTTTTAAATATAGAAACATGATTTTATATACATGGTTTTCATTGGAATTTTGGGACACGTGATTTCTCAATCTCTGCAGTTTTGAGATTTTGTCCTTTATAAAAAAATTAAAATAAAGGAATATTCAATCATTATGTTTATTAAATCTCTTCCAAATGATGAAAATCAAATTAACAACAACAAAAATTTGGATGACACATATTACCCTATATGAATGATCAATATCAATACCCGAACACACTATCACTAACATATATTTTAGAGATATAAAAAAATCGAATATTATATTTCTCCTAATTGTGAACAATGAATGTATAATTAATCACACAAGAATTGTGAACAATGAATGTATAATTAATCACACGAGAAAAAGAACATAACTCTATTTCTGCATATCTATGGTTATTTTTATCACTCTAAATCCCATACACGTGTGGTAATGATCAATAATACCAAGCTTTCTGCAAAAATTTTGAGAAAAAAGACATGACTAATATGATTTTTAAGCCCAAATCATGTGCCCAAAACCAAACCGCTATAAATCAAACCTGTAACACACTTAATGCCCCTCAAATAACCTTATTACTGAGTAATGCATATAGGACATAATTAAAAAACAAACAACAGCAGCAGATGGGGAAGGGTAATACTACCATGAGCCATACGTAAGAAAATTTATTTAAAAATAAAAATAGGAGAATACTTTCCCATCAGTGTACCTTTCATGATAAAGATTGCATGTGTTAATAAGTAAGGTTTTTTCCTTCAGTAACATTTCAATGTATCAAAAGTAAGATTATTTATACTTTTCACAATGAGATAATTACATCATCCAACTACTCATATTATTTGATCCGAGCCAGGAGCTTGGGATGTGTTTTGCACGAAGTACTTTTGTATGGTGAAATAACAATTACACTAAAAAGCTTCAGAGAAAGAAAAGAGTCAACTCCAATCATAATATTAGGTAACTACCCAATTATCCCAGCCACAATTAATTTTTCATCTATTCAAATAGAATCTGAGTTTGTGGAATTGGACATTTATGGTTGTGACAATATCCTCAGTTTCCTTTTAGGAAACTGGACGTTGGTATCCAAAGTTGGGTTTGGCTAGACACGGGAACGGATCGCACACTGGCTCTCTGAAGATCTACAACCAGACATTGAACCAGAGAATGAAACCTAGGATACTTTAAGTTGAGAATCAATTTGACTTCTTGCATCGATTTAAGAGCAATCTTGACTAATTCCAAAAATAGGATACAAATTTACCTTCACAGCTCACTTTCTAGACGATAAAAAAATGACGCAGAAATGAATATGTTTAGAATTGCTTGGAAAGGAATTCCTAGGCCCAATTCAATTTCTCAATTCACAGCAGCCGGTATTTCTATTTTGTTCCAGGCACCGGCCCCTGTCTGCTAAGTGGGCAGGCCAGGGATCAAAAAGAATTAGACTCTATTCACAATGACCAAACCAGCAGGATACGGAAGCAGATCTACAGATTCATACATTGGAGAGAGACAGAAAACGAGAACATTTGAAAAAATGTTTGCCGGAATCAAAATGATGCACAATTTTTCAAAATTAATTGAATGAAAGACAACCTAGGAACAAATCAAGCACAACTGTGCCCTTCTGAACTATATCTCTGAGGAAATGTTATAAAATATCGATGTACCTGGGGCTATCATGGGACACTGCATTATCAAAGAACCTGATGCAAGTCTGATGGTCAGAGTGAACAATTGTAGGTTCTAACTTCTAACATCTCCGCAGTCAAGATTGCTATCAATGTGCAAAGCCATATGGCCTCACATCTAGCGAAAGGGCCTAACCATATACTCTGTCTCCACTAAACTGAGCGTGCAATTGCCCCCTGCCTCCTACTAGACTAGGAAATCATCTATGTGCCAAAGCTGAAACAAAACCCTGAAGTTCTCTTCCTAGCACTAACATCTCCGGACCAGTGGTAACCTTCAATCACCAAATCCATATGCCACCAACTCACCAACACCCACATACCTTAAGCCATTATGAACTATATTCTTCAAGTATCGAAGCACATGTTCTGCAGCATTCCAATGAATCCACCTGGGCTCAACCATGCACTGGTAAAAGTATTCACTATAAAACATATGTCAGGCCCGGTATTCACAAGATAAATGGATACATCAGGAAACCAGTCCACTGTGTATGCAAAGAAGGCTCTACCAAAAATTCAAACTAAATCAGCAGACAACTTCATATTTGGAATCATCAGAGTGGCCAAGGGTTTGCAATCGAGCATATGAAATCTCTACTATGTACTTCCCATGTCCAGGCAAGACCTCGCTTTGTACTCTACCAAACCTTTAGACCCAGAAAGTAATGCATAAATCTCATGTCCTTTGTATATCTAGCTTCTTACACCATATAATGAGCTTCTCTACCTATCTCTACCTATAAGGATCGAGTTATCCACAGAAAATGACCAAGACACAAAATAGATTTATCAAACAAATAAGGACATATGTCTAGCTTCTTCTTACACCATGTAATGAGCTTGTCTACCTATAAGGATCGAATTGTCCACATACATACATGACCAGGACAAGCAAATCATATTTATCAAACAATGATTAGGACATGCAAAATACTTGGTAAGCAAATCACATTTATCAAACAATGATTAGGACATGCAAAATACTTGGTAAGCAAATCACATTTATCAAACAAATAATAAAGATTAGGATACGCAACAATATTGGTGACGACCAAATTCAAAAAGTACTCATCAATCCTATAGTGATATGCATGCAATCCCTACTTCAACTCATAAAGGGCCTTCCTCATAGACCCCCTCTCTCCAGGAGAATCCAATTGCTATGAATCTGCCCTTGCACTTCTATGTTGCCATCAGAGAGAAAATTTACATTGTATGACCACCTTAAATATACAAGGGTCCCCTTCAAAGCCTGGGACAATTTCCTAGACATCACTTTTTACAATGAATTTATACTCCTTTGTCATGGTTATTAGAAAATTGGAAAGGCAGAAAGATTTTCTTATGTTGATAATTACTTGTGATATTATTATGCTCTTATTAACTTCTTTATGTTCCTTCTTTATCGTCTTTTCATCAAAGCAATTATCAAAGTAAAAACATGAAGATCAGGGACACCGGAAGTAGGCACTCAGCCAAGGCTAAAACCCCTTTATAGGTGAAAACCCAGTCAAAACTCTTCCTTCAATAAATTCAAATTGAGATAGACCAAGATCCTAGACTGTTAAAATTGGCAACTAGGGCGAAACTCCATGTGGGTCATCTTATTTATGGCAGTTGATATTTTTCTTGGATCCCTCTCATCGAGAGGTGTAAGATTGATCTAAATATCATCCGATTCCGATAAGTATTTATGAAGATATGAATTTATTTTGATTATGGACAAATTGTCAAGTCGGCCAGCTACTTATGTAGGCTCAGAAGCCCAACAGTCATGTCTATTCAACCTCTACGTTTTAGTATAAATAGAAAAGGACTTGAAGTCATTTGTCACACACACACTCACTCTTGTGATCTCACTTCATCCTGTTTTGGGTTTGATGAAGATGAGAGCTAGAGAGAGTGCCCTAGGGTATACGCTGCGCTAGATAACATGCCCTAGATCTAAATGCAACTCTACGTTGCTCAAAAAGCCGAAAAAGCCAGAAAAGTCGGAACGTCCAGAAATGCCGGAAATGCAGGAAAAGTTGGAACTGCCGGAAAAGCCAGAACTGTCAGAAATGCCGGAAACGCTAGAACTGCCGGAAAAGCCGAAACTGCCGGAAAAGGCAGAAGTGCTGGAAAAGTCGGAAATGTCGGAAAAGTTGGAAAAGCCGAAAAAGCCGGAAATGCCAAAAAAGCCGGAACTGCCAAAAAAACCGAAAAAGCCGGAAAAGCTAGAACTGCTGGAACTATTGGAACTGCCGGAAAAGCCGAAATTGTCGGGACTGCAGGAACTGCCGGGAACAGCCAGAACTGCTGGGAACTGCCGAAACAACCGGAGCATCTGTCTCTAAAGGAGAGCAGCATGCAAGGGACAGCTAACTAACATTGGGATAGTTGTATGGTACTTAGCAGCAAATACACCAAGCATGCAAGGGACAACTAGCATGCAACAAGAAGCATGCTAGGGACAACTAGCAAGCAAGGTGCAGCACACACAAAGATCAGGATGGCAACATGGTGCAGCAATGGCACATAATGCAGTACAGTGATGCGTACAGTCATGATTAATGAAGTGTGATGAGATGCAGCATAGTGATGATGGGTGCAGCATGGTGCAGCGCGTTGAGGTGCAACATGATGACTAAATGCAGCACAACGATAGGTGAAGGAGTCACCTTGGAGAATTAGTTGAAGCAGCATGTCTTCAACTGATCTCATGTATCATCTTCTTAGAGATGATTTATGCTCTTATCTAGATAAGTCAAAGTGTTGACTTCTGTTGTAAATGTACTCTCTCTCTCTCTCTGCTAAACTATTGAAGAACATATAAGAAGAATTGATCAAGGGTTTCCCCACATTGGGGTTTGTCCCTGGCTAGCGCCACATCTTGTGTCCTCTTGTCTTGGCTTGTCTTCTGCGATTTATATTTATGTTCTATCTGCAGTTTACTTTAATGCTGATGTGATTGCTAATCTAGAAAAGATATTGAGCTAACTGTAAAAATTGAAATAAATTGCTCTAGCATAGAACATATCTAAAATTAACATAGACCAACGGACCTTCTTCCTCCACCAAGTCAGCCTTCCAAGATGATTTAGTAGTTTCTTCTTATCCAACAACTTCAACCAAGCAACAACCCAGAATTTCGGCTTTCGAGTTACAGAACTTCGACCCCAGCGACAGAATTTCGGCCCAGCTTTAGTACTGCAGTTTTCGGCCCCTCCAACAGCTTGGTATCTTCCCATGTGTGAGCGTGAAAGAGAGATTTTTGACTTCTAGTGCTTGAAAGAGACCACCTTCCTTTTCGCTAGCCTTCTTCCTCTTCTTCCTTGAAATTCGCATTTTTCTGGCCCCAGAAGATATAGATCAATCTAGGTGAATAAGAGTGACAAATGCGGTCTAGTTGTTGCCTTTATATAAGTGCTTTTGCCCTTTAGTTTAGGTCGACTTGTCCAGTTTGAAGCCGACTTGTTGGAGGAGGCCTAGAAGACCTAATTTATATGAAATTAAATTTCTTTCTTGACAAATAACTCCCACGAAGAGTTCTTTACATTATGATATGGACAAGGAAAATTGACATAAACCCTAAAGCCTGCAATGGAGAATTTGACCTATAAACAATTGACCCAAGCATGAAAACCCATGCCTTAATAAGTCAATTTCTTTAATACTAAAAATTATTTTTCTTTCTTTTGATAAATACATTACATCATGACTCAAATACAATTATGAAGACAGACACTAATTACATTCTTCAACACTCCCTCTTAACTAGAGAGGTATTCATAATTACAAATATATAGAGAGGTACATGGAAGATCTCCAAAATGAACTACGAAGAGTTCTAGCACACTCCATGTTGCAGACTAGATACCTGACCAGGGTAATCTATCCCGATGGGACTAAAATGGACTCAAGCTTTCAGCCAGTCTAGGTATCATCAAGCCTACTTGCTAACCATCAACCCAGGGATCTAGATGCGTATCCAAGGTCGGAGCTCCATGACCAACGCCACCCTCCCTCTTTGGGATATAGACATCAACACATAGGCCGGCCAAATGTCCTCCCAAGCATTTGCCATTAGATGTTTTATTTGTCCCTAAACTTAGATATATCCATTTGTCCAAGCATGCTTCAAAGTGTTCAAACTTCTTTTGGAGAGATTTATTTGTACAAACACAAACCCCAATCAATGATAAACTTTCAAATATATACAAGTAAACACAAAGCCTTTAGG
Organism: Pinus tabuliformis; assembly: GCA_031772625.1. Classification (NCBI taxonomy): domain Eukaryota; kingdom Viridiplantae; phylum Streptophyta; class Pinopsida; order Pinales; family Pinaceae; genus Pinus; species Pinus tabuliformis. The sequence goes on from CM062811.1 coordinate 890,903,645, forward strand.
GGTCTTCAATCATTTTGATGTTGCTTTCATCATCAAGTTATTCATATGCAATTTGTCAGAACCTCTCTTTCTATCATTTCTTCAGTAGTACCAAATACATTATTGGATCTTTTCAAGTCTTTTCATTCTTCAATTTTTATGCTTAAAGGTATTCATAATATGCCCTCCCTCTCAACTGGGAGATGTACTCTTTCTTCTATCCAAGCTCCTTCTCAACTTAACAGCTTCATAACTCGGAAAAACTTCATTCTTCAAGGCTTCGTCAAGGTCATCTTAATCATCATCATTCTTACAACGTCCTTTCATCATACTCATTATTATAAATAGCTTCAATCACGAACATCTTCAACATCTTAAAGATCGTGTACCTGCAAAAACTTTCATGGCAAGTACAACCAAATACAAATATATAAAAGCATGAAGTTAACTACATCACAATCGTATCATTACAATGGAAACATTAAAATTTAAAACATTTAAACTTTAGACATCTTATACCTAAACTTAGTTAGGTTCATAATCAACAAGGGTTAATTATTTTACATACTAGACTTCAACTTCTCACTAGGGTTTTTGTCACTGGGATAGATACCTGACCAGGGTAATCTATCCCGGTGGGACTAAGATGGACTCAAGCTTTCAGCCAATCTAGGTGTCATCAGGCTTACTTGCTAACCATCAACCCAAGGATCTAGGTGTGTATCCAAGGTCGGAGCTCCATGACCAACGCCACCCTCCCTCTTTGGGATCTAGACATCAACACATAGGCCAGCCAAATGTCCTCACAAGCATCTGTCATTAGATGCTTCAATTATTCCTAAACTTAGATATATCCATTTGTCCAAGCATGCTTCAAAGTGTTCAAACTTCTTATCGAGAGATTTACATATACAAACACAAACCCCAATCAGTAATAAACTTTCAAATATATACAAGTAAACACAAAGCCTTTAGGGGTCTTCAATCATTTTGATGTTGCTTTCATCATCAAGTTATTCATATGCAATTTGTCAGAAGCTTTCTCTTTCTTTCATTTCTTTAGTAGTACCAAATACATTATTGGATCTTTTCAAGTCTTTTCATTATTCAGTTTTCATTCTTACTTCAAGGTATTCATAATATGCCCTCCCTCTCAACTGGGGAAATGTACTCTTTCTTTTATCCAGGCTCCCTCTCAATTGGGGAGATGTACTCTTTCTTCTATCCAGGCTCCCTCTCAACTTAACAGCGTCATAACATCGGAAAACTTCATTCTTCAAGGCTTCATCAAGGTCATCTTGATCATCATCATTCTTATAGCTTCCTTTCATCATGCTCATTATTATAAACAGCGTCAATCACGAACATCTTCAACATCTTAAAGATCATGTACCTGCAAAAACTTTCATGGCAAGTACAACCAAATACAAATATGTAGAAGCATGAAGTTAACTATATCACAATCGTATCATTACAATGGAAGCATTAAAACATTCAAACTTTAAACATCTTATACTTAAACCTAGTTAGGTTCATAATCAACAAGGGTTACATTATTTTACATACTAGACTTCAACTTCTCACCAGGGTTTTGTCACAAACCCTAGACTTCATCATCAAGACGTAAACCGATTGAATCAAGATATCAATCTCATTATAAACTTGTACATTGAGGGATTCAATGTTACTTTCAAAGTTATACAACAGACTCTATGTTATGAAACCAACTCACAAAAAGATAGAAAATATAGATTAACGCCTTAGAATTCAGCCTCTTCGAGGGGGGCAACCTCCTTTACATTACACAAATGAATGATTCTTCGATGATTCAAATGAAAAAACCTCCTTTCTATATATAGGAGTCTAAGGGGTGACAATATAACCAAGCTGACCTAACAATAATAATATAAAGGCACAAAAATAACAATAGAGGGATTCTATGGGGCATAGTAATAACAATATGGGGACAATAGAGGGACAACAATATTAATAAGGGATACAACTACAATAGTTATGGGGTAATCACTAGTATTATAGGGACCTAACATGCCCCTCTCCTTCAAGAAAGTGTTGTCCTCAACACTTGAGTAGTTCTGAATGCTTCTGTATAAAATTCTCATCCTCCCATGTGGAATCTTCAGCGGATAAGTTCTTCCACTTGATGAGATACTCTGAAATTGATCGATTTCGTAGCTATCGAGTTCTTGTTTCTGTGACTACTTCCGGTTCCAATATAATTTTTCCTTCCTCGTCAAGTTCTGGCAATATTGTTTGAACTGGGAGCTTGTCGCCTATAACCTTCTTTAAACATGAAACATAGAAAACTGGGTGCACTTGATCTGCTTTTTGTTTCATTCTATTCTGCGCCAACACGAAGTTATCCTTTGAGAGTTGGAGGACTTATTGTTGATGCTTGATGTGATGTTCCACTGCTTGAACCTTAGAATTTTCTCTTAAATATGATGTGATGGATGGTGGTTGATATCCATAAAGTGCCATAAATGGGGTCATTTTTGTTGTTGTATGGAAGTAAGTGTTATACCACCATTTAGCCAGAGGCAACCATTTGACCCATTGTGTTTGTTTATCAGATACAAAGCAATGAAGATATCCTTCCAAACATTTGTTTACTATCTCAGTTTGCCCATCAAATTGAGAATGATAAGATGAGCTATGAACTAACTGAGTACCAAGACAAGAAAATAATTCTGTCCAAAAATTTCCAGTGAAAATGGGATCTCTGTCACTTACAATAATCTTTGGGTTTCCATTTAGCTTTTGAATTGTTTCCATAAATGCAGTAGAAGCTATACTGGCTTTAAATGGATGTGATAATGCACAAAAATGTGCATACTTGGTAAGTATGTCAACTACCACCATGATGACACTCTTTCCCTCAGACTTGGGTAAACCTGTGATAAAATCCATTGAAACCTCCTCCCAACGTTGGCTTGGAATGGATAAAGGTTGTAATAGACCCGGGGTCTTAATTGTTTCAACTTTATTTTGTTGGCAAACCAAACATTCCACCACAAACTTTTGAATATCCGATTTAAGGCCATCCCAAAAAAATTCCTTCTTAACCTTGTGGTAAGTTTTTAAAAATCCTGAGTGCCCTCCTAAGGGAGAAGTGTGCAATTCCATAAGAATCTTTTGTTTGAGTTGGGAATTCTTACAGAGGTATAAGCGATCTTTGTACCATAACAAATCATTTTTCCATCTAAATGTATCAGATGTACTAGAATCTTGTTGTAACTTTCAAATAAGTGCCCACACTTCTTCGTCATTCTTCCATTCCTCCCTTGCTTCGTTTATCCAATCTGGTTGGATAATAGAAATGGCGCACAAAAATGCTTCCACAACCTCATCCTTTCTTGAGAGTGCATCTGCCACCACATTTTGCTTCCCTTTTTTGTAGATGATTTCAAAGTCATAACCCAACATCTTTGTGACCCACTTTTGTTGCTCTTCAGAGGATAATCTTTGTTCTAAAAAGTATTGAAGGCTATCATGATCCGTTTTTACCTTGAAGTGTCTTCCCATTAGGTAGGGTTGCCATTTCTTAAGTGCATGTAGTATTGCCAACATTTCCTTCTCATAAATAGCTTTGTGTAAAAGAATTGTCTTGATTGGACGACTTTCAAAAGCAATGGGTCTTTCATCTTGCATTAAAACAGCACCAATTCCATTTCCTAAAACATCACATTCCACAATAAAGGTTTTTGTGAAGTCCGGTGTAGCTAAGACCGGTGCTTGGCACATTGCCTCTTTAAGATGTTCAAAAGCCTTTGTTGCTTCTAGAGTCCATGAAAATGCATCTTTCTTCAATAATGTTGTTAGAGTGTTGCTATTCTCCCATAATTCTTAACAAACTTGCGATAATACCCTGTCAACCCGAGAAATCCTCGCAGATTCTTTATGGATGTGGGAATTTTTCATTCCTTAATGGCTTTAATTTTGCTAGGGTCTACCTTAACTCCTTCATGAGATACAATATGACCCAGATATTCCACCTCTTGTACTCCAAAGAAACATTTGGATCTTTTTGCATATAATTGTTTCTCCTCCAATAGTTGTAGCACCCTATCAACATGTTCAACATGATCCTTCCAAAACTTGTTGTAGATTAGTATATCATCAAAAAATACTAACACAAATTTTCTAAGGAAGGGTTTGAAAATGGAATTTTGAAATGTAGAAGGTGCATTGGTAAGGCCAAAAGGCATGACCAAAAATTCATAATGACCCTCATGAGTTCTAAATGTTGTTTTCGGAATGTCTTCAGTCTTCATTCTGATTTGATGATATTCTGAATGAAGATCCAACTTGGTGCAGTAATTCATCAATAACAGGGATGGGAAACTTATCTTTAATAGTGAGCTTGTTGAGCTCCCTATAATTCGGACACATGCGCCATGATCCATCCTTCTGTGCACCAATACTACTTGAGCAGAGAAAGAACTTTGACTAGGTTGAATTATACCAGCCTCTAGCATTTCTGCAACCATACGTTCAATTTCACTCTTTTGGGCATAGGGATATCTGTACCGCCTGATGTTGGAGGAACACTTCCTGGAATCAAATGAATAGCATGATCATGATCACGAATAGGTGGGAGACCTTTGAGAGTCTCAAATACTTTGGAATGATTGTCCAAGACTTTTTGGAGATCTGAAGAAATAGATGATTTCGATGTGGAAACATCTAGCGAACATAATTGTGCAATTACACCTCGTTGTTCCTTTTTTAGAAGCTTTGTCATATCGTTAGAGCTTATTATCTTTCCCAATTTCCCTGCAATACCCCTTAATTCAATTTCCTTTCCTTCCGCAAAAAAATTCATGAAAGTTTCTTGAAACTTAAAAGCTATTGTACCCAAGGATTGTAGCCATTGGACTCCTAATACAACATCAACACCTCCCATTGGAATGGAAAGCATTGGGCTATTCAATACATATTCTCCCATGGATAGCTTGATATTATGGCACTTTCCAGAGCAATTTATCGTTCCTTCACTAACAACCATCACTTGAGACTCTGGTGCTGAATATAGGAAGCAATTCAATTCTTTTGCTATCTTACAATGAATAAAATTGTGGGTACTTCCTAAATCAATCAACACTATTACCTTTTTCTTCTTGATATGTCCTTCTATCTTGATAGTTTGAGGAGTGGTAATTCCAGCCAATGCATTACAAGATATGGTTGGATTCATTACTTCTTTATCTAGGGTTTGTTCCTGGAGTATATCCTCTTCTTTTGATATTTCTTGTTCATTTTCTTCCTCCTTTTCACAATCTATGTAGAATAATTTCTTCTCAGCACACTTATGACCTTTAGTGTATTTGCTATCACAACTGTAACAAAACCCTTTTGCTCTTTTCTCTTCCAATTGTTGTGGTGTCAACCTTATAACTTGTGGAAGGCTAGGGGCAACAACACTTCCATCTTTATAGTTGTGAGTGGTAGGCTTCCTGGTTGCCATAATTTTGCTTTCCATTTTTCTTGCTAACCTGAATGCCTTCTCCAATGAATCAGATTCCCAAAGGCGAACTTCATGTTGGATATTATCATTTAAAGTCCCTATGAACACATCAATCCTATGCTCCTCTGGAATATCTTTTACCCTTATGTTCAATTTTTGGAAGTCGACAATGTGATCCATCATTGAACCCTTTTGTTTGAGACTTATCAATTGGCTAAAAAAAGTGTTGCTTTCTGTATCCTCATAATGTGTTGTCACTTCTTCATTAAAAATTGCCCAAGTGACAATTTGTTTACAAGAGCAAAGCCATTGATACCATAGAAACTGATTTGGTTCCAAATATAAAGTGGCAATACGTACCTTTTGTGTGTTTTGCACATTATTGAGATCGAAAAATTGCTCCATCTATAGTATCCATGTTGTGGGATCCTTGCCATCAAACTTCCTCATATCAATTTTTGGAATATGGTGGTTCTTAGATCCAACGTTAGATTCTATGAAATCATGATTAACATTTATTTTTTTCTCATCACGAATTTCCTTTACTACCCTTTCACCATTAGTAAGTATTTCTTGTAGAAAATTTGTAAAATCTGTCTTCAAATCTTCCATGCCTGTCTTCAAATTTGTCTTCAAATCTATCTTCAAATCATCCATCTTAGCTTCCACGTCATTCATCTTAGCTTCCACACCATATATCTTAGCTTCTACATCTTTCTTTAAACCATCCATCTTAGATTCTGTTACTTTTTGTGCGAGTGACATTTGTTGCACTTGGTCTCGTAATTTTGATATACTATGTTGCATTTCTTCCTCTTCTTCATGAGTCATGCTAGAGCTTTCAGGTTGCTTACTAGGTGTTTGCATTTTCTTTCCTCGGGGCATCAGTTACCGATAATAATGCTTTATTATGCCCTTTGAATTCCTTCAAAATAATTTTTCAAACCAAGCTTAAGCAAAAATTTAAAAAAATCTACACACCTTTTTTCACTTTGTAGGAGCTCAATATTGCATCTAATGTATCTCTGTAATTTCGGATCTTCCAGTGCTGAAATTGCGACCTGCGGTAGCCCTCTACGTCCTCTTTCCAATGCCACCAGTCTGATCGAATTTAAATTCTCCAAGAAAGAGTTATGCACAATCTCCCAAGATGAACTGATTATATACCTTTTCAGAAGAGCGAACTTTTATGAAGTGCCACGTGTCACTGTTTTGACCTTGGGATCTACAAAATATACACGGGAAACTACAGTCTGTCCTCTTTCTGTAACTTCTTACGAAATTTCAATCTGATGCTCAAAACAAAAGTTATGACTATTTTCCCTAGGTCACCTATTCAGAATGTAATTCGGGAGTCTGCAAAAATGTCAATTTCCTCAGATCATATGTCCGCAAATATAGCGTGAAAAGCTCTGAAATTTGAACCTGCAGTTCAAAATGATTTCGGCCCAAATGGGTTTTTTTTAAGCGTCTGAAAGCAAAAAAAAAGTTATAGCGCAAATGCTACGATGACCTTTTCGGAGCAGCGAAACCCTAGAATTCAAAGCTCTAATACCAAATGTTATGAAACCAGCTCACAAAAAAATAAAAAAGATAGATCAACATCTTAGAATTCAGCGTCTTTGAGGGGGCAACCTCCTTTACATTACACAAATGAATGATTCTTCGATGATTCAAATGACAAAACCTCCTTTCTATATAGAGGAGTTTAAGGGGTGACAATATAACCAAGCCAACCTAACAATAATAATATAAAGGCACAAAAATAACAATAGAGGGATTCTATGGGGCACAGTAATAACAATATGGGGACAAGAGGGGCACAACAATATTAATAAGGGATACAACTACAATAATAATGGGGTAATCATTAGTATTATAGGGACCTAACACTCTACTAGGATTTATTGCAAACCCGATATTTTCATTAGGATTTGTAGACTTAATCAAAACAATATCTACTAGGCAAACCCAAGACATGAACATCAATACATCAAAGTTAACAATTTCATTCAGACTAGGGTTTTGATCATATAGATGAATATACACCTAAGGTTTCGATCTTAGGACCTCATTTTAGCTATTACAAGGGTCTTTCTTATAAACCCTAATTTACCAAACCTTAAAGTTCTAGGGTTTCAATACATAACATAGACATCGATAGTAAACTCTAAAGGACTAGGGTTTCCATCACAACAAAACTATAAACATCAAAAGAATAGGATTTCTAGACTTCATCAACAACCCTTAGTATTTCAACAATGAACCTTTTTAGGGTTCCACAAGAATGATAATATAATGAGGGTAGATTCAATATAATGATTAATCACCCTAACAAGAATCTTTTGCAATTCAAAACCCTAGACATTGCAATGTTAGTAATGTAAGGCAAGAATTTTAAAGAAGAATGACCGTACATTTTAGATGACGAGAACTTAATAATAGAACTTATAGTTTAAGACATACCTTGAGTTGTTCTTTAACAAACCTGGTAGGACATCAATGCTTGAAGGGCTTCGTTTGCACTAGAACTTCTTCCATGCTTCAAGTTTATCCTTTGAAGTCTCCTTCATAGCCTTTGAGCATTCAATAAGCTTTCCTAACCAAGGAAAATATTATTATCTTACAATACAAACACATTTTGACTTGAGAGAGAAACCAAACATAAAAGAGGAGACCAGGAATAAGATACTTATCTTTTCGTAAAATGGTGAAGGCTCCCTCTTAATCTAGTGTTTGAGATATAACTACAGCTTATCAAAATTCAAAAGATAGATGTTCTAACCAGACATGTTAGACCTACAAGTTCTAGAAATCAAATCATAAAGGAAAGCCAATCAAAAAATAGAAGACTAAGAGAGAAATGTGAGACAGAGGACTTAGTAGTATAAGTCCTTGACTTTCGATTCTTCAATCTTATTATTCATGGGTGGAACTTGTTGAGAATTCAATATGGCAATGAATATGTTAATTCTCTTTAACTTGATCACTGCTTGTGTTACCTTTTTCCTCATTAGCTTTGTTCCTTGTTATTATAATGTAAGATACATCAAACAGCTACCAAAACAATAAGAACAGTGACACAGTATATACTATATAGGCTGCAAGTTTGAGGGGAAAACCCTTAAATCTCTTCTCTTCTTATAGACTCAAACAAAACCCTTCAAGATCAAGATCAACCACTAACTCGACCTCTTGCTACAAGAACTTCGACCTCCTACTGCAGATCTGAAATCTTGTCTCCCCAACAATTGTCGCTGCCACACTAGAAAAGCTTTGATCTTCTTCTTGTAGCCTTCCTCTTCCCTTCGCTTGCCTTTCCTTGAGACTTAGGGCTAGCAAGATGCCCTAAGTAACCTTCGCTTGACTTCTTTCCTCCCCTCCTTCCAAGATCGAACCAAAGATGCCTCTTGTGCAAAAAACCCTAGCTTCGATTTGCACATGGGAGAGAGAATTAGCCCAAACACTTAGACTTCCTCCGTCCTCTTCTTCGCGTAGAGTGAGAGATGAGTGAGTGACCATTTGGAGGACGAGTTCCTCTCTATATATAGGCCTCTTCAAGGGGTAGACGTGGCTCTTCACTTAGGCCGACTTGATCTTGGAGGGCACTTCGATAGTTTAAAGGAAAAAATATTTTTTCTTTACAAGATACAATGTGCCCATTGGGGTCTTTATTATATGACAATGCCTCTTAGACCTAAGACAAACCCTAGAAGCACTCAATGGGTATTTGACCTATAAAATAAAAGAACTTAAGCATGAAACCCATGCTCCAATAATAATAATTTCTTTTCATTTTATAATTTACAAGAATACCTTTCATACTTATGAAGACCAAACCTAGTTACACATTTTTCAACAGAACTTCATCAGTAACATTTGTTTGATCCTTATCTTTCTTCTTATTCTTTGGACTTTCAAGACAATGACTTTTATAATGACCCATCTCGTGACAAGTGTAACATTCAGTCATGGATAGATCAACTTTCTTCTTTGGTTGTTTGAACTTCTTGAAGGTTCCTTTCTTTTTGTGATGGACGGAATAAGCATTAGAGGTATTTTCTTCTTCATCCTCCTTCTTGTTTACTAACGATACTCGAGCTTCTTCTTGACTACATGCATTCCACATTTGTTCAAATGTTGGGGTATCCTTCCAATTTTTAAGTCATGAAGCAAAAGCACTCCAAGATTTTGGTAATCCCAGAAGAGAAGTAATTCGAAGCTCCTTTTCTAGTACAACTTCATCTATTGCTTGGAATTCATCTCTGATTCTAGATATCCTTATAAAGTAGGATGATACAGTGTCGTCTTTTGTCATCTTAATAGTCCTTAATTCATTCTTGAGGCTTGTTATTTGACCAATGTTCTTGATGGTGAACAATTTGGAGAGAGCCTCATGCATTTCTTGAGTATTTATGTTGGATATGTATGGAATTAGGTTGTCCTTAACTCCATCCACTATTAGTTTCATAGTTAAGATTTCAATTTCTCTAAACTTTGCTTTCTTTGCTTCACTTGATTCATCTGTAGGCCTTTTGATTTTTCCTTTAACAAGATCCTGTGAAAATTCCTACACTCGAAGGAACCCCTACTACAGAAAATATGAATCTACTTCACCTACTTGACTTTTAATATACATTAACCAAGTTATTCTTCTGAATACTGAAGCAAATTACTTCTACAGCCTACACTAATTAAATATTTGATCTCATGAAACAGAAAACAAAGCAAGGAACAAGATACATGGGAAAACCGGTGCAACAGTTTTGAGGGTTTTATTATTACAGTGGAAAATTTGAGTGAGTTTTACCTCACATCACTCGACAAAATTCCCGCTGATCCGACACAAGATTGGTTAACTTCGGCTATTTTGTGTCACCTTCTTTGCCCTCTGCATCAGATCTCTCGATTGTTTCAACAGTTCCCAACAGTTCTGGCAATTCTCGACAATTCCGACAGTTCTGGAATCTACATGACAAGCAGCTTTTCTGCTTCAACTCTCCCGGCTACTGCATTGCCTCTGCATCAGCTCTCCCAGCTGTTTCGGCAGTTCACGACAGTTTTGGCAGTTTCAATTGTTCTGGCAGTTCCAAATTCTACGTGACAGACAATTTTTTTGTGTCAACTCTCCTAGTGACTACGTTGCCTCTCTGCAAGCTCTCTCCGCCTCTTTGTTCTGTATTTTCCGAAAAGTCCTTCTCTTGGATTCTCTCTGCCCCTCAGCTGCAAGATCTCCCCAATTGATTTTCCTCCTAAAAACTTCTCACCTCAGAAAATCGATTTCCTCAATCTCCCTGTGTGTGTTTCCAAATGAACCCCAAGCCTCCATTTTATACTTTTCGTGTTGAGTCTTCAACGGCTGAGATTAAGTCTCTAATCAACGGTTAAGATTAAAACATGATTTGATCCGCCTTCTAGATGATTCTCACCCATATTTTGATTAATACCCATTAATATTTTAATTTCCCTAAGTTTAGACTTAAGAACTCCATTAAAAATATTAATTATTTTTATAAAATACAATCCGGGTGGAATTTCACCAAACGGTTTCTGGGTTCTTTAGAACTCGTGCCTTAGCCTCTCCACCAATTTTCAAGGCTAGAGCACTTCCGATGCTACCAAAAACTAACACTCCCTCTTAGCGAGGAAAGTGCTCTAGCAACAATGTCCACCTGCATGCTGCTTTGTTTCTGAAGCACCTCCTTTCTGCATTATTACTGTTGTTGCTGCTACTGTACTGCTGCCCATGACACTGCCACTTCCACTGCTGCATTTGTACTATAGCTCCCTCTCAAACGTTACATTTTCTAAGTTGTTAGCACTCGCAATGCTAACACTACATTCGTACTGCAACTCAATTGCTGAGAGAAGCAACTGCAAAACATCCAAAATTAGTTGAACTTATAACTATGTTCAACATAATACAATGAATGTTGGAATCTAAATGCTGCTGATTCTGACCCTCTGGATCTTCTGTGTTGTTGCTGACTTCTGCACTGCTGCCAACCTTGCTCTGCACTGATCAGTCTCTGGTTCCCAGCTACTGCATCCTCTGTCCTCAAAACAATCCATTGCATCATTTGACACTAAGTCCATCTCGCTACTGCTAAATCTTGGGCTCCCGTAGCAAGGAATTGATCCAAGAGGTGGACTCCTCATGGATCCTGCCCACATGTAGTCCTCCCGACTATAGCTCAATATCACCCCATCTCCCTCCTGGAGATGCATGGGCACTCATGGGAAACTCATCCTCGTTAATCTTTGTTGAAGCAGCCTTAGGATCATGTTTCTCATCCTTATCCTTTTTCTTCAAAGGGCACTGGGATGCATAGTGGCCCATCTCACCACAACTGAAACATTTCACCTTCGAAATGTCCTCCTTCCGCTTTTGCTTCTGCTGTCCCTTCGATGTTAAAGTTGTGTTTTCCTCCTCCTCCGTTTTTGTGCCACTCCCACTGTTGCCATTGAGGTTGACCTTCACTAGGTCCCTCCTTAACTCCCTCCTGTTGAAGATCCGCCCACATCTCCTCCCATAAAGGTAGTTTCTCCCTGCCCAATATGCTTTGGACAAAAACTTGCCATTCATTCGAGACTCCATCCAGGGCTATCCTTACCATCGCGGTTGGCTGAGGAGTGACCCCGCTGCAATAAGTTGGTCTCTAGTGTCCTAAAGACGTTGAAGATAGAGGTTCACCCCTTCTCTTTTCTGCATCAAGGTTCGCTGCAACTTCTACTCCAAATACATATTCCATTGTTCGGAAGAGCCTTCATACAAAGACAACAAGGCTTCCCAAATATCACGGGTTGTATCATTGCCCTGCAAGTGTGAGACCACATGATCTCAAACTCCATCGAGAATGAGCCTCGTTACCTTCCCACGCACAGCGTTGTACTTCTTCTTTTTATCGTTGTCAGCAGGAACAGCTACAACACTTTTGATGTAGGCCTCAAGATCATATTCCTCTAGAACAGCTAAGATTCTGGTCTTCCCCATATGACATAGTTGGAGGCTCCGTCCAACCTGTCCTAATCTCTAAGCCCATGTGAAGCCATCTCATCCAACTGTCGAACTGACTCCTCTAGTCACTGCTTAGCACTGCTCAGCTACTCGGCAAGTGAGAAATTTGAAATTTCTGGCAGAAAGCTCTCTGAGGAGAAAATTCCCCTTCTAAGTGTCTCTGCTCTTTTACAGTGGATTTCTGCCCCGGCAGAAACTGCGCCCTTCAAGCACTGCGCTGAGGCTCTACGTCACTCCCTCTACCTCTGCAAACTCACAAACTAGAAATCATACCTCTGTCATCTCACTCAAAGAGAGATTATCTCAGATCTGCTTCCCGACAAGGATTGTGCAATCCCTTCGAGGGGATTCAAACTGCTGCCAAGTGAAGCTTTCGACCTCATTGCTCATTACTGGATCTGCTCTTCCTGTTTCAAAATCAATGCTCTGATACCATGTGAAAATTCCTACACTCGAAGGAACCCCTACTGCAGCAAATCTGAATCTACTTCACCTACTTGATTTTTAATATACATTAACCAAGTTATTCTTCTGAATACTGAAGCAAATTACTTCTGCAGCCTACACTAATTAAATATTTGATCTCATGAAACAGAAAACAGAGCAAAGAACAAGATACATAGGACAAACTTATTTTTGGACACAATCGTCCCCGAAAAATCCCAATGCGGAAAATTGGCGCAACAGTTCTGAGGGTTTTATTATTATGCAGGAGAAATATCTAAATATAAATCTAGGATGCTCATCTAGCAATCCTTTACAGAGAAAATATTGGCGGAAAATCTAAGTGAGTTTTACCAAACTTCACCCGGCAAAATTTTCGCTGATTCCGCACAAGACTGGCAAAGTCTAGTTAATTTTGCGTTGGCTCTGCATCATCCTTGCGTCATCTAGCAATCCTTTACAGAGAAAATATTGGCGGAAAATCTAAGTGAGTTTTACCTAACTTCACCCGGCAAAATTTTCGCTGATTCCGCACAAGACTGGCAAACCCCAGTTAATTTTGCGTTGGCTCTGCGTCAGCCCTACGTCACCTTCTCTACCCTCTGCATCAGCCCTACGTCACCTTCTTTGCCCTCTGCATCAAATCTATCTGCTGTTCCAACAGTTCTAGCAGTTTCGACAGTTCCCCGGCAGTTTCGGTTGTTCCGACAATTCTGGAATCTGCGTGATAGGCAGCTTTTTGTGTTAGCTCTCCCAACTACTGCGTTGCCTCTGCATCAACTCTCCCGGTTGTTCCAGCAATTTTGGATTCTGCGTGACAGACAGCTTTTTTGCGTAAGCTCTCCCGGCTACTACGCTACCTCTCTGCAAACTCTCTCTACCTCTCTGTGCTGTATTTTCCGAAAAGTCCTTCTCCCGGATTCTCTCTACCCCTCAACTACAAGATCTCCCCAATCGATTTTCCTCCTAAGAACTTCTCACCTCAGAAAATCGATTTCCTCAGTCTCTCTATGTGTGTTTCCAAATGAACCCCAAGCCTCCATTTTATACTTTTCCTGTTGAGTCTTCAACGGCCAAGATTAAGTCTCTAATCAACGGCTAAGATTAAAACATGACTTGATCCGCCTTCTAGATGATTCTCACCCATATTTTGATTAACACCCATTAATATTTTAATTTCCCTAACTTTAGACTTAGAAACTCCGTTAAAAATATTAATTATTTTAACAAAATACAATCTGGGTGGAATTTCACCAAACGGTTTCTAGGTTCTTTAAAACTCATGTGCCTTAGCCTCTCCACCAAATTTCAAGGCTAGAGCACTTACGATGCTACCAAAAACTAACAAATCGAAAACTTTGTTCTTTATGAGAATGAGATCTATCGTTTTTTTCCAGGCCCTGTAGTTAGAGGCTCCTTCTAGTTTGTTTTCTCCCTTCATTGAGTTTGGCATAGGTCCTATAGATAGAAGGTTTGTCTCTTTATATGATCCTCTTTAATGACCTTTCCTTCATCTCCTTTTCTTCAATAGATCTTTAACCTGCCTTTTTCTTCCTTCTTCAGCGTAGCTCTAAAACCATGTTAGAAAATCGGAAAGTCAGAAAGATTTTTTTATGTTGATAATTACTTATGATATTATTATGTTCTTATTAACTTCTTTATGTTCCTTCTTCATCTTCTTTTCATCAAGCAATTATCAAAGCAAAAAAATGAAGATCAGGGACACCAGAAGTAGGCACTCAGCCAGGGCTAAAACCCCTTTATAGAGGAAAACGCAGTCAGAACTCTGACTCCAGTAAATTCAAATTGAGATAGACCAAGACCCTAGACCAACAAACCTGCCTCCTCCACCAAGTCAACCTTCCAAGATAATTTAGTAGTCTCTTCTTATCCAACAACTTCAACCCAGCAACAACTCAAAATTTTGGCTTCCAAGTTACAAAACTTCGAACCCAGCTACAGAATTTCGGCCAAACTTCAGTACTGCAGTTTTTGGCCCCTCTAGCAGCTTGGCAGCTTCCCACGTGCGAGCGTGAGAGAGAGATTTTTGACTTCTAGTGCTTGAAAGAGACCTTCCTTTTCGCTAGCCTTCTTCCTCTTCTTCCTTGAAATTCGCACTTTTCTGGCTCCAGAAGATATAGATCGAACTTGGTGAGTAAGAATGACAAATGAGGCCGAGTTGTTGCCTTTATATAGGTGTTTCTGCTCCTAAGTTTACGTCGACTTGTCCAATTTGAGGCAGACTTGGTGGAAGAGGCCTAAAAGGCCTAATCTATATGAAAATAAATTTCTTTCTTAACAAATAACTAGCAAGAAGGGTTTTTTACATTATGACATGGACAATGACACTTGACATAAACCCTAGAAGCCTGCAATGGAGGCTTTGACCTATAAACAATTGACCCAAGCATGAAACCCATGCTTTAATAAGTCAGTTTCTTTAATAATAAAATTTATTTTTCTTTCCTTTGATAAATACATTACATCATGACTCAAATACAATTATGAAGAGCGACACTAGTTACATTCTTCAACAATAGAAACCTACCATCTTTTCTTTGCAGCTACTTCCTCATGACTATAAGGCTCTGAATGAATAATAGAAGACATCAATGCAGCATAACTAGGAAATTTCTTAGGGGCTGACTCACCGGAAATGTAGTCTTTGGTGCTCCTACTTACTCATGTGCCTCTTACAAACTCTAGGTGAGCCATCTTAGGTTCTTTGCCAAAATAGAAGATAAAGTGGTCTTTGTTCCTTCACTGGAGCTTTGCTGATCTGAATACGATTCTTTCTCCTCTTTCAGATCAATGCTTGAGACAACAAGCTTTTCTCGAAAGACTTATCATGAGCCATGCATCATTATACAAATTTCACATCTCAACTCACCATTATTTTCAATTGTGATGGAAGATAGATCCAATAAGCCATGGAGAACTCAATACAACCAACAAATATACCCTTTGCGACAGAAGATTTAAATTTAAATCTCTTCTCATCATGATATGAATATACATAGGATAACCAAATACACAATAAGTGTAATACCTAAGGTTCTCCCTAGTAAAAGCCTTTTTGAGTGTCTTGTCCTTCAAAACCCTATGAAAAAACCTATTTAGAATGTAGACGATTGTATTGCATGCTTTTGCCCAAACACATTTAAAAAATTCACATCTCAGTTCACCATTGCTTTCCATTATGATAGAAGATAAATCTGGTAAACTTTACAGGAAATCTAAGGTATCAAATGCACTTCCCAAGGTAAATATAAAATAATATAAGAATATGCCACATCATACTATAAGTGCTATCTAGTGACTATAATTTTATTTTCACATTAATGATACTTTGCATGTAAGCTAAGTTGCTGTAGAGTTAAAAGATCATATTTAAAAATAAACAAAAAATAAGTAAAAGATTTAGATTCTCATTCTCATACAATATATATATATATATATATATATAGAATTTATTACATGTACAACTAATACTTTAATATTAAATATAAAACCTACACAACACATTAAAAAAATATTAATAAACATAATTAAACAACATAATAATGGTGTAAAAATATTTAAATATAACCTTTATAGTTATATGATATTAAAAGGTATGCACAAACATATATTAGAGGAAACTTGAGAGAAATCCACGTAAAATAAATGTAGTTATTGGGTAAAACAGAAATTTTGAATCCAATGAGTGGCTGCACTCGATACTTGTAGTGAACTTACAATGAGATTAACTATTATCAAATATGAGTGTCTAACATGGGACATAAAAAGAAAAACACTCATATTAGCTATTATCAAATAAAAATAGGACACAGTGTCACATTTGACTTTTATAGCTCAAACTCAACAATATTTGTGGACCCACTTTATTTAAATTTTATTAGTTATGAAGTTTCCTACTTGAGAACAACCTTTTTGTTTATGGAAGTCCAATTTTAGACCTCAAATTTCCTCTAATGCCTTGGAAGGCTCAATGTAAGCAACAAATATACCCTTCATGCTAAAAGGTTCAAGTTTAGATCACTTCCCCAAAGGACAACCCATAAGGATATTTAGACACTTAGGATATGTTAAAATTGGCAACAAGGGCCAAATTCCACCTTAGGTCAGCTCATATGATAGAGATGATTATTGCATTGGATTCCTCTTTTCGAGAGGTCCAATTTTGATATAAAGATCATCTCATTTTGACAAGCAAAAATGGAATTTTGAATTTATTCTCTCTCATGCACAAATTGTCAAGGTCAGCCTCAGTCAAATGTAGGCTCAAAAGCCCAATAGATGTGTCTCCTCACCCTCAACAAAGTGTATAAATAGGAGTGACCTCTCTCCTCATTTGGACATCACTCATCTCATCACATATCTCTCTCTCTCCTCTCTTGATTGGTTCGTACAGCTTGGAGGCAGCCTTCTCTACTTCGCACATGTGAAAGGAGGACGAATTTCTAGGTTTGTTTGTTGGCCGAATTTGAAAACAGACCAGTGTTGACCAGAGCTCCTTTGACCAACGTTGACTTCGTTTTTTAGGAAAAAAAATCCAATTCTTGAAGGTTGCATTTATTGGCACAGATTTCGAGGAGTTTGGGACAATTTGACCAAGGTTGACTTTAACGTTGACTTCAGATTTGATTGCAGAATTTACAGCTATGTTTTCTCTCTCCTTTCACTGGTAGTATCAAAAGTTAAATGTATCCCTACAATAATGTTAGACTTTCCGAACCCAGCACCTAGTATTTGGTTCCTAGCAATTATTAACGAAATGAATACACAGTCAGATTCTTAACACAAAAAATATAGTGAAAGCAAAGATAATTCGATTTGAATTACATACATAAACAGATTTATGCCCAATCAACAGTTCTTCATTAATAAATTAATCACAAAACCTACTTGGGCTCTCGTACTAGGGATAACGGCCAAACTGGGAATAAACAGATTACAAAACTGATCATCGGCCTCACTACACTCTCTCGAACCCAGCACACGCTCACTGAGAAGCCTCTCTCAATCTTGTGGTAGTGTTGTATTTTAGCTCCTCACTTTAGACTCAATTTATAACTTCCTAAGCTAAGATTGACGACCAAAATTACCTACTTGGGCTCTCGTACTAGGGATAATGGCCAAACTGGGAATAAACAGATTACAAAACTGATCATCGGCCTCACTACACTCTCTCGAACCCAGCACACGCTCACTGAGAAGCCTCTCTCAATCTTGTGGTAGTGTTGTATTTTAGCTCCTCACTTTAGACTCAATTTATAACTTCCTAAGCTAAGATTGACGACCAAAATTAGCTCGTCACATTAACTGAAGACGAGTGACTTTACCTCAGTTAACTATCCTATATTTCGCTTTCTCTACTTTAACTCAAGTAGAAGTCATAAATTTAGCTTGTTTTACATGCACATCTCATGCATGTCACATGTTAACACATTCACATGCATGCAACTGCACAATCTGCATGTCACATGCAAGCTCTTAAAGAGGAAAATCAAGGTCCTTATAGTCAAGACACAAGACAAAAAGTACCTTTCAAGCTACAAAACTCAACACTCCCTCTTAGCGAGGGAGATACTTTTGGAAGAACCTCCTCCACCTAGATCTGTCTCCAACACCACTACGTCATCCATTGTTGTAGCTACTCCCTCTGACTAGAACACTTCTCTGTTATATGTTTCAGAATCTAATCTAAAAACTTGTACCTTCCAACCATGCTCATAGGTTCCTGCTGCTCCTAAGCGTCTAACAATGTCATATCATACCAGCGGAGACTCCTGGCAGTACTTGAAGAATCACTCTTCCTCACCACCTGCTCCCTCTCAATAATTGACATTGTTCCTGTATCCAAGATCCCCTCAGATATACCCACAGGTTGTCCCAACAACCTATATGATTGCCCATGTCTGATGCCAAGCACTACAGCAGCATCCAAGGTTGCTCCCTCTTAATATAGAAGCAACTTTCCATCCCGGAACAAAATTCTTTATCCAACATCCTCCAAAGCTAATACTGAGAGCACATGTACCATTAACCCTAGAACAAATAACATCCTTGTCACCTCCAAAACCCTCCTAACTCTAGTTGGAATCTGACACATCCAACCCCCTTTACTGGTACTAGTCCCACTAAACACACTCCAGTTTGAGCCTGTCTCTGAAATACTGTGGAACACTAACCTCATCCCTGTCATGTGACTGGATGCTCTATTGTCCACTAGCATAACCCTATACTAAGTCCTTCTAGAATGGATGTGGGTTTGTCTCAGTCCTTTAATACACCCACGAGTTATGTTGCCAATCCCACGACTAGTACGGTCTCCCTCTCTCCCTCTAAGGGTTGACCTTCACCAATCCCATTGGCTTGGTACTATCCTTCGTACCTACCACTAGCTACTACCAGTTCTTCCAACAACTATTAACCCATACCTATTGCGACAAATCCCCTGCCTAGCGCCTCTTGTTGTCCATTGCAACTCGCAGTCTCTTGATCATTCCCAGTGTGGCACTTTGCCTGCGACACAATCGTCTACAACCCAGCTACTACACCCATGAACTTCGGTTGCTTTCTCCTGCAATGTGCATGGCCTTGTTGACACTCATTGGATCTGCATTGCAACCTCCTATTGCAGTCCTAAGCTTGCAGCTCTCCAAAACCTCCTCACCAACAACTTCCAACCCCGCTACCTAGCCCAGTGACTTTATCCACGACCTATGCAACCACTTGCAACGGCTTGTGTGTCACTAGCACTTTTCCCTTCGAACTGTCGTTCGCAAGGTGTACACTCCGCCGACCAATCCTGCCACCGCCTTCCTGTCGTTCATTCTTTCTTCTCGACATTTGTTGTTGCTACTTGCTCGTGTTGTCCTCAGCCACTCTGCCTCTACATAGCCTGCAAAGGGGTTGTCGTCCTAATCTAGCACCCCCTATCTATCACGATCTTTGCAAACCATGTGGATGTGTTTCTTGTCGGCCTACGGTTGTCTAACCTTCCTTAGCTAGCAACTGCCTCCTGCGATTGCTCGCTATCTCACGGGCCAATCTTGAAGCGCCGCTCAAGTTGTCTATTTGTCGCTTTTGCTAATGGATCAAGCACCTTTGTCCATCCATTTGTTTGTTGCAACCCTATCCGATGCTCAATCTCCACGCTCATATCTTTTGTCAAGCGGTTCCTCGAGGCAGTTATCGAGTTCAATTGTTGTCGACTTGGGTTGGTTGTATGCACCAACAATCTTTGCATATTAGATCCTTATAATACTAGTGTATTCCTTCATTGTTAGTGTCAGTGTAGCCCCCTTATTGTTATTGTTGTGCCCTTACATTATTATTGTTATGTCGACTCTAATTATATTGTGACCCCTTAGACTCCTACGTATAGAAAGGAGGTTTTGTCATTTGAATCATCCAAGAATGGTTCATTTATGTAATGTAAAAGAGGTTTCCCCCTCGAAGAGGATAATTTTTAAGTCGTTGGTCTATCTATTTGTGAGTTGGCTGAATAACATATGGTATCAGAACTTTGGATTCTAGGGTTTCGCTGCTTCAAACAGGCCATCGTGGCATTTTCGCTATTACTTTTTTCTACGAAGCTTCAGAAGCTAAAATTGAAACTTCGTGGAGCCAAAATCTTGATGAACCTAGTGTACAAATTTTAGATCTTGTCTCACTATATTTTTGGAGATATGATCTGAGAAAGTTAGGGTTTTTGCAGGCTCCAAAATTCCATCTCAAACAGGTGATCTTGAGAAAATCGTCATAACTTTCTCTCTGAGCATTGGATTTAAATTTCATAAGAAGTGACAAAAAGAGGATGGGTTGTAGTTTGTTGAGTATCATTTTCAGGGCCGAAGGTCAAAACAGTGACACGTGGCACTCTGTACAAGTTCGCTCTACTGAACTAATCTATAATCAGGTCATCGTGGGAGATTGGGCATAACTATTTATTGAATAATCCAATCTCGACTAGACTTGTGGGGTTGGAAAGAGGACTCAGCGGGCAGACTACCACAGGACGAAATTTCAGACCTGGAGATCTGAAATTACAGAGATACAACAAATTTAATATCGAGCTTGTACAAAGCGAAACAAAACAAAACAAAACAAAAAATGTGTATTTTTTTAAAATTGCATAGCTTTTGTTTGAAAAATCAGTTTGAAGTGATTCAAAGGGCATAGTGAAGCATAAATATCAATGTTTGATTTCAAAATGACTCGAAGCAAGAAACTGGAAACACCTAATAAGCAACCAGAAAGCTCTAATATAATGCATGAAGAAAAAGAAGAAATGCAACATAATATACCAAAATTACGAGTCCAACTGCAACAAATTTCGCTCTCACAAAGAGTAACCAAAAATGAAATGGAAGCTAAGATTGATGGTTTGAAGAATAGCTTAAAATCAGACATGGAAGGTTTGAAGGATGGCATGAAAGCTAATATGAAGGGTATAAAAACAAAATGAAATGCAACATGGAAGATTTGAATAATGGTTTAAAAGCAAAAATGGAAGGTTTGAAGGAAGGTTTGACAAAGTTGTTACAAAAAATGCTTCCTAATGGCGAAAAGGTATTAAGATGAAATTCGTGATGAGAACAAAAGAAATGTTAATCATGATTTCATAGACTCTAACATTGAATTGAAGACCCGCCATATTCCAAAGATCGATATGAGAAAGTTTGAAGGCAAGGATCCGGTAACATGGATACTACAAATGGAACAATATTTTGATCTTCATAATGTGCAACACACACAAAAGGTGTGTGTATGCATTGCAACTTTATATTTAGAACGCAATCAGTTTGTATGGTATCGATGGCTTTGTTCTCGTAAACCACTTGTCACTTGGTCAATTTCTACAGTGGAAATGATAGCACATTATGAGGATACAAAGAGCAACACCTTCTTTAGCCAATTGATAAATCTCAAAAAAAGGATTCAATGGTAGAGCACATTGAGGACTTCCAAAAATTGAATATAAGGATAAATGATATTCCAAAGGAGCATAGGATTGATGTGCTCATAGGGACTTTAAAGGATAACATCCAACATGAGGTTCGCCTTTGGGAACATGATTCATCGGAGAAAGCATTCAAGTTGGCAAGAAAAATTGAAAGCAAAATTATGGCAACAAGGTAGCCTACCACTCACAACTATAAAGATGGAAGTATTGTTGCTCCTAGCCTTCCACAACCTACAAGGTTGACACCACAACAATTGGAAGAAAAAGTAGCAAAAGGGCTTTGTTATAGTTGTGATAGCGAATACGTTAAAGGTCATAAGTGTGCTGAGAATAAATTATTTTACATAGATTGTGAAGAGGAGGAAGAAAAAGAACAAGAAACGTCAAAAGAAGAGGATATACACTAGGAACCAACCCCACAGAAAGAAGAAATGAAGTCGACCATATCTTGTAATGCATTGGCAAGAATTACCACTCCTCAAACTCTCAAGATAGAAGGACATATCAAGAAGAAAAAGGTAATAGTGTTGATTGATTCGGAAAGTACCCATAATTTTATTCATTGTGAGATAGCCAAGGAATTGAATTGCTTCCTATATTCAACACCAGAGTGCCGAGTGATGGTTGCAAATGGAGGAACCATAAATTGCTCTGGAAAGTGCCATAATGTCAAGTTATCCATGGGAGAATATGTATTGAATAGTCCAATGCTTTCCATTCCAACGGGTGGTGCTGAGGTTGTACTAAGAGTCCAATGGTTACAATCTTTAGGTACGATAGTTTTTAATTTTCAATAACTTCTCTTGGAATTTTTTTTGAAAGGAAAGGAAGTTGAATTAAGGGGTATCGCAGGAAAACCAGAAAAGATAATTGGCTCTAATGGCATGACAAAGCTTCTAAAGAAAGAACAACAGGCCATAATTGCACAATTATGTTCACTAGAGGTTCCCACATCGAAATCATCTATTTCTCCAGATCTCCAAAAAGCCTTGGACAATCATTCCAAGGTACTTGAGACTCTCAAAGGCCTCCCCCCACCTATTTGTGATCATGATCATGTCATTCATTTGATTCTAGAAAGTGTTCCTCCAAACATCATGTCTTACATATATCCCTATGCCCAAAAGAATGAAATTGAATGTATGGTTGCAGAAATGCTAGACGCTGGTATAATTCAACCTAGTCAAAGTTCTTTCTCTGCTCCAGTAGTATTGGTGCACAAGAAGGATAGATCATGGCGCATGTGTCCGGATTATAGGGAGTTCAACAAGCTCACTATTAAAGATAAGTTTCCCATTCATGTCATTGATGAATTACTGGATCAATTGCATGGATCAATTTACTTCACCAAGTTGGATCTTCGTTCAGGATATCATCAAATCAGAATGAAGACTGAAGACATTCTGAAAACAACATTTAGAACTCATGAGGGCCATTATGAATTTTTAGTCATGCCTTTTGGCCTTACCAATGCACCTTCTACATTTCAAGGTTTGATGAATTCCATTTTCAAACCCTTGGAAAATTTTTGTTAGTATTTTTTATGATATACTAATCTACAGCAAGTCTTGGAAGGATCATGTTCAACATGTTGACAAAGTGCTCAAAACATTGGAGGAGAAACAATTATCTGCAAAAACCTCCAAATGTTTCTTTGGAGTACAGGAGGTGGAATATTTGGGTCATATTGTATCTCATGAAGGTGCTAAGGTAGACCCTAGTAAAATTAAAGCCATTAAGGAATGGAAAATCCCCACATCCATAAAGAATCTCCGAGGATTTCTCGGGTTGACAAGGTATTATCGCAAGTTTGTTAAGAATTATGGGAGAATAGCAGCACCTCTAACAACATTACTGAAGAAAGATGCATTTTCTTGGACTCCAGAAGCAACTAAGGCTTTTGAACATCTTAAAGAGGCAATGTGCTACGCATCGGTCAAAGCTATGCCAGACTTCACAAAAACCTTTATTGTGGAATGTGATGCCTCAGGAAATGGAATTGGTGTTGTTTTAATGCAAGGAAAACCCATTGCTTTTGAAAGTCGTCCAATCAAAGGAAATATTTACACAAAGCTATTTATAAGAAGGAAATGTTGGCAATACTACACGCACTTAAGAAATGGCGACCTTGCCTAATGGGAAGACACTTCAAGGTAAAAACGGATCATGATAGTCTTAAATACTTTTTAGAACAAAGATTATCTTCAGAAGAACAACAAAAATGGGTCGCAAAGATGTTGGGTTATGACTTTGAAATCATCTACAAAAAAATGAAGCAAAACATTGTTGCAGATGCACTCTCAAGAAAGGATAAGGATGTGGAAGCATTGCTTTGTTCCATTTCTATTATCCAACCAGATTGGATAACCGAAGAAAGGGATGAATGGAAGAATGGCGAAGAAGTGTGGCCACTCATTCAAACGTTGCAACAAGATCCCAGTACATCTAATACATTTAGCTGGAAAAATTATTCATTATGGTACAAAGATCGTTTATACCTTTGTAAGAACTCCCAACTCAAACAAAAGATTATTCCGGAATTGCACACCTCTCCCTTAGGAGGGCACTCAGGATTTTTAAAAACTTACCACAGGGTTAAGAAGGAATTTTTTTGGGATAACCTTAAATTTGATATTCAAAAGTTTGTGGCAAGATGTTTGGTTTGCCAACAAAATAAAGTTAAGAGAATTAAGACCCCGAGTCTGTTACAACTTTTATCCATTCCAAGTCAAAGTTGGGAGGAGGTTTCAAAGGATTTTATCACAGGTTTACCCAAGTCCGAAGGAAAAAGTGTTATCATGGTGGTAGTTGATAAACTTACCAAGTATGCACACTTTTGTGCATTATCTCATCCATTGGAAACCCAAAGATTATTGTACGCGACCGAGATCCCATGTTCACTAGAAATTTTTGGACGGAATTATTTTCTTGTTTGGGTACTCAATTAGCTCATAGGTGCTCTAGGTGCTCATCTTATCATCCTCAATCTGATGGGAAAACTGAGATAGTGAACAAATGTTTGGAAGGATATCTTTGTTGCTTTGTATCTAATAAACAGACACAATGGGTCAAGTGGTTACCTCTGGTTAAATGGTGTTATAAAACTTCCTTCCATACTGCAGCAAAAATGACCCCATTTATGGCACTATATGGATATCATCCACCGTCCATCACATTATCTTTAAGAGAAAATTCTAAGGGTCAAGCAGTGGAAGATCACATTGAGCATCAACAACAAGTTCTCCAACTCTTAAAGGATAATCACTTTGGCGTAGAATAGAATGAAACAACCGGCAGATCAACATCACAACGAAATAAGTTTTGATGTAGGCGACTGGGTATTTCTACGGCTACAACCATACAAACAAATGTCCCTAAAGCGAGCTAAGAAGGATAATAAATTATCACCAAAGTATTATGGTCCGTACAAGGTGTTGCAAAATATTGGTACTATGGCATACAAATTGGAGCTTCCTGCATCTTCCCAAGTGCACCCAGTTTTCCATGTTTCATGTTTAAAGAAGGTTATAGGTGACAAGCTCCCAGTTCAAACAATATTGCCAAAACTTGACGAGGAAGGAAAAATCATATTGGAACCTAAAGAAATCACAGAAACAAGAACTCGTCAGCTACGAAATCGATCAATTTCAAAGTATTTCATCAAGTGGAAGAACTTACCCGTTGAAGATTCCACATGTGAAGATGAGAATTTTATACAAAAGCATCCAGAACTAATCAAGCATTGAGGACAACACTTTTTTGAAGGAGAGGGGCACGTTAGGTCCCTATAATACTAGTGTATTCCTTCATTGTTATTGTCAATGTAGCCCCCTTATTGTTATTGTTGTGCCCATGTTGTCCCCATATTGTTATTAGTGTGCCCCATAGAAGCCCACTATTGTTATTGTTGTGCCCTTACATTATTATTGTTATGTCGACTCTGATTATATTGTGACCCCTTAAACTCCTATATATAGAAAGGAGGTTTTGTCATTTGAATCATCCAAGAATTGTTCATTTATATAATGTAAAGGAGTTTTCCACCTTGAAGAGGATAATTTTTAAGTCGTTGATCTATCTATTTGTGAGCTAGTTTCATAACACTGCCACTGCAACAACCAATTCCTATCTGCACAAGCTCGATCTGTTGCAGCTCCTTGGTTTGTATTCTCGGCCCTAACGTACTTTGCACACAATCTCCCTGCAG
Source organism: Pinus tabuliformis (assembly GCA_031772625.1). NCBI lineage: Eukaryota > Viridiplantae > Streptophyta > Pinopsida > Pinales > Pinaceae > Pinus > Pinus tabuliformis. Next base: position 890,929,752 of record CM062811.1, read on the forward strand.
CGGCTGGTCGGTCGGTCGACTGGCTATCAACTGCCCTAGCAACGACTGCCCCAGTGACTGGCGGCTCGGCCAATGGCTAGCTAGCCTGGCTGTCAACCACAGCCCCGTCGCTTTTTTATTTTTTATTTTCTTTAAAAAAATGAGCCCCCTTTATTTTTTTCACACTTTTTTCTTTCCTTGACTAAAAACAATTGTTCATGAAAAAAAGTCCTCTCAACCCTTAAAAAAATCCTCGTCGCCTTAATAAAAAGATTTGGTTCATATGATCCCAGCCAACCTGGCTCTGGTGATCCGACACTTGTAATTCCAAGATCGATTCAGAGTTCGTGCACTGATACCATGTTAGACTTTCCGACCCCAACACCTACTATTCAGTTCCCAACAATTATTAACAAAATGAATACACAGTCAAGTTCTTAACATAAAAAATATAGCGGAAGCAAAAATAATTCGATCTAAATCACATACATAAACATTTTTTTCCCAATCAATAGTTCTTCATTAATAAATTAATCACAAAACCTACTTGGGCTTTTGTACTAAGGATTATGGCCAAATTGAGAAAATACAGATTACAAAACCAATCACCACCCTCACCACACTCTCGGGCACAGCACACACTCACTAAGAAGCCTCTCTCAATCTTGTGTTGTTGTTGTGTCTTAGCTCCTCACTTTAGGCTCAATTTATAACTTTCCTAAGCTAAGATTGATGGCCAAAATTAGCTCGTCAAGTTAACTGAAGATAAGTGACTTTACTTTAGTTAACTATCATATCTTTAGCTTTCTCTACTATAACTCAAGTATAAGTCATGAATTTAGCTTGTTTTAAATACATATCTCATATATGTCACATGTAACACATCCACATGCGTGCAACTCACTTGCACACTCTGCATGTCGCATGCAAGCTCCTAAAGAGGCAAATCAAGGTCCTTCTAGTCAAGACACAAGACTAGAAGTACCTTCCGAGCTACAAAACTCAACATTGAATGGGGCTACCCATACTTGGGGCAACAAATGGATGACTAAAATCCCTACAGGAGACTTCAAAGTGTTTCCAGAAGCATTATCTCAAAGAGAAAAACATAAAATGTGGAGCTTTATGATGTCTAACTCATGCACTTTTTCCAAAAGGACAAGATAATGGAAGAATATACTAAGAAGTTCTAACTCCTATATTCAAAGGTCAAAGTTTGTAGAAATCTTTGGAGAAATATATACATCTCAAACCTAAAAGTAGAAATCCAAACTTAGAAAATCAAAGACCCGCTAAAAGTAAATCTACCTTTGGGAGTGAAAAACCTTTAGAATTTAAACTCTAAGTCTCACTACTTGGTGAAAGGAAACCATTAGAGTCTCACTACTTGGTGAAAGGAAACCATTAAAGTCTCACTACTTGGTGAAAGGAAACCATTATTAGAAGACAAAATAATTCTCTTGATTGGAAAAATGCATTGAAAATTGAACTCAAACTCCAATTGGATTTCAAATACAAAAAATGAGAAAGCAAGCTAGCAAATTGGTACAAACTCATACATCAATACTTACAAGGAATGAGAGATAAATTAAAATATGGGACAACAATATTAGTAAACCTTTGGAAAACAAAGATGATACTGAAAACATAGACCACTAGAGCTCCCAAGAATTGGTATGCAATTTTTTGCAAACCTCTGCATCTCAAATATATCCTCCTAGTGGTCAAGATGAAAACATGCTCAAATTTTCAAAATTTTCAGAATTTTCCAAATGACTTTTCCTCTAAATTAACTCACTAATTTCAACCCTGACAATTTCAACTCCCATCTATACTCTATGGAAGACACTAATGCAGGATAATCCCAAGACATAATGGATCTAAAATATGAAAGAATGATATGCAACCCTCCATGACTTGCAAAAACCACAAAAGGATACTAGGACCCAAATGGAACACAACTCGAGCTATTGAAGTTATTCCAAAGATTATTATAGAAAGATTTTACAACTAAAGACAAAAGAAAAGAAGGAAATATAAGTTAATTCTATCAAATGCTTCGCAACTCCAATAAACAAGACAACACATCTCTTGATTGCATGATCATAAGGGAAGTATGGAAATTAATATTTGAAATTGTAGAGCTTTCACTTACCCTTCAGCCTGCAAGTTGGGACTTGATTTTGGCACATGCCATATAACATACCTGTTATCTCTAAAGAAAAAACATATATTCACAAAAATCTAGACATCGATGGCCAAATTCATCTCATCGAAAGCAAAATTAGCTAGACACTAAAACAAATAAAAAATAAAATATTAGTGGCCAAACTAATAAGCTCAATTATCCTCCTTCGAATAGAGCCTCATAACAAATTTTAGAGGTGAGAAGTGTAGGTTTTTGGTAGCAGTGAACAGGTGTTCTGGTCTCTATGGGGTCTAAGAGGCTAAGGAACGCAGGAGGATGATTATCTCTACGACCCAGAAAAAGTTTCTAAGGAAAATGCCTTAATTAGATTAATTAGCCAATTATTAAATATTTCCTAAGTCTAACTTAGGAAAATTGGTTAATTAAATCAGATTAATTGAGGTAAATCGATTTTTCTCTAGAGACTTCTGGAAAAGTCACTTGATGGGGTCAAGATGATCTTAGCCATCAATTGTGATTAGATCGTGGTCATTCGTTGCTCAACGAGAAATTATAAGAGCAATTCAATGGGGCATTGGAAATCACTCAGAGATAGCGAATTGAAATGATAGCAACGGCACAAAGGGAGACACCAACAACAAGGTTTCAGCAAAGAGATTGGGAAGAGAATTTCCAGAGAAATTCTCCACAAAGATTCCAGCTTTCCGAGAGAGGAAGGGAGACCAAATTATTTTGCAGAGAGGTCGTACTAGGCAGTGTCAATTAGCCAGTGCACAAAGTTGGGTCGCAGATCGATTTTCAGTTGCCAAAGACAGGTGTAGGAGGAGGTGCGTGTTGCTCAATAGAATTGCAGGCAGCAAAGATCATTGTCGAAGCTTAATTCCAAAGGCAGTGCGAGTTCCAAAGAGGGTCGTACACATTTTCGGTTCAGCCAGTGCATGTAGGAGGCAAGAAGTACTAATTGCATTGAGGAGGTTGATTTGTTTTGTAGAAGGAAACTTAGGTTTCCAAATTGATTTTGCCAGTGGACATATTATATGTCGGAGCTTTGCCAGGGAGAGGCAAGCTAATTGTATTTCTCGATTTTGTTGAAGAATTAATAATAAAACCCTCATCTACAGAACTAGTTTTCCCCACACTAGGGTTTTTCCAGGGACATTTGTCCAAAAGTACCAGTGTCAAATATTTTGAGTGTTCATTATTTATCAGTTCCTATATTTATTTGTGAAGATTGCAATAGTGAATTAATCGTTATTTGTCGTAATTAAATTTTTGAAGCCATAATCTCCAGTAGATAAAAGATTAAATTCTGATTGTTCCAATTAAGGAAATCTCACATGGTATCAAAGCAGATCTAAGCGCAGAGCATTTGCAGGAGTAAATCAACACAGGGCAGAAGAAGAAGGTCAAACAAATTAGGGTTTGAAGCAACAAGTTGTACAAATTGCAATTTGATTCTCCAAAGGCCCTAATTAGCAACAGCAGTAACAATGGTAGAGACATGGGAGAGTTATCGCAAAGGAGGATGGGACACTTGCATCATGGAGCACTAAAGTTGCTCAAGGAGACCACGATAGGAGTTCCAGAATCGAGTGTTGAACATGTGGATATGTGCAGAAGGTGCGTAGTTAAAAAATTCCCAAAGGCAGTATTCCAAAGGGGTGACAGTAGAGCCAATGGTGTGCTTCAGTTCATACACTTAGATATTTGGGGCCTGTTGTCTACCAGATCTCTCAAGGGTTATGAGTATTTTGTAACCTTCAACGATGACTACCCAGGAAAACCTAGATCTATTTTTTGAAGACGAAGGACGAGGTCTTCAATCGCTTCCAAGAGTTTAAGGCTCTTGTGGAGAATATGATAGGTAAAAAGATCAAGGTTCTTCGTACGGATAATAGAGGCGAGTACACAGATAAGGCCTTGATGGGTTCGGTATGAAGGAGGGTATCAAGAGAGAGTGGATAGCTCCATACAACCCACAGCAAAAAGGGGTTACAGAACTGAAGAACAGAACGATTGTTGGAGCGGCAAGGATAATGTTATATGACCAAGATATGCCCAAGTTCCTATGGGCAAAGACATGTAGCACAACAGTGTACATATAGAACAGGGTTCCTCACAGAGCGTTGGGGAAGATAACACCAAAGGAGGTCTTCATAGGGAAGAAGCCAAAGGTCAAGCACTTCAGGATCTTTGGAAGTATAGCTTATCATCATGTGTCGGATGATAAACACACCAAATCGGATCAAACTGCAGAGAAGGGCTATTTCGTTAGCTACAGCGAAACATCCAAGGCATACAGGATCTACATTCTTGATAACAGGAGGATCATCATGAGACGGGTTGTCAAATTCCAAGAGGAGAAAGCCTTCGAAAAGATCTTGTGAGTTGCCAGCGTGTGATTGGTGTGGGCTAGTAGAAGCTCCAAGGGTTGAGCAACAGCCACAGGGACAACAGAGCACGAGTACAGTTACCAATACAAGCACTAGCTCAGGTGCAGGTGGTCCAATGAGTTCACAGCAGATGAAACAAAAAGGACAAGATGAGGAGCAGGGAACTCGAACCACCAGCAACAGAAGGAGTAGAGAGGTGCTTCAAACATTGAAGGATGCACGCCAGTTCATGGGAGCTCCTAAGGTGAGCACCAGAGAGCGCAGACAACCAAACAAGTACAAGGCATTGGTGAGAAAGGTCATTGACAAAGAGCCTTCCAGTTATTAGGAGGTTGCACAGCATCAAGTGTGGTAGGATGCAATGGTGTAGTATAACTCCATCATGATCAATGATGTATGGATCTATAAGATCAAGTATGTTGCAGAAGGCAGCGTGTAGAAGTATAAGGCTAGGTTTGTGGCCAAGGGGTATGTGCAAAAGGAAGGCATAGACTATGAGGAGACCTTCGCACCAGTGGCCAGATACACTTCTATTAGGGTCGTGAAATCTCTAGCAGCACAGATGGCACAGCAGATTCACCAGATGGACGTCAAGACAACTTTCTTGAACGGGGTGATAGAGGAGGAAGTGTATATCAAACAGCTAGAGGGATATGAGACACATGAGAGAGATATGCATGTATGCAGGTTGAAGAGGACACTATACGGACTCAAGCAAGCTCCCAGGGCATGGTATGGTTAGATTGACAACTACTTGCAGCAGATGGGCTTCATGAAGAGAAAAGCAGATTCCAACCTCTACCATCTAATGGTAGGAGGTGAGCCACTCATCCTAGTATTGTATGTGGATGATCTCTTTTTTACATAGTCATCAGGGTTCATAGAAGACTGCAAGAGGGACTTGGCAACTAAGTTCGAGATGAAGGATTTGGGATTAATGCATTATTTCCTAGGACTGGAAGTATGGTAGACATATGGGGAGATCTTCCTTGAGCAAGGGAGATATACTATGGAGATCCTGAAAAGTTTCACGATGCAGAACTATAGACCCGTGACTACGCCTATGATTACTAACTAGAGGAAGATAAACGCATCAGAGGACGCAGATGTAGACCCAACCTTGTATAGGAAGCTCATCGAATCTCTCATGTATCTGGTCAACACAAGGCCAGACATTTGTTTGATAGTCAATACTCCCAGTCAGTTCATGGTGGAGCCGAAGAGAGTACATTGGACAGCAGCAAGACATGTATTGAGGTATCTACGAGGTACAGTCGAGTATGGATTGAGATATGCTCAAGGTGATGGTGTCAGTTTGATGGGATATACAGATGCAGATTGGGTAGGCAATTCAGTGGATCAAAAAAGCACCTCAAGGTGTTGCTTCAGTATCGGATCAAGAGTTGTCTTTTGGTGCAACAGGAAGTAGAAGTCTCTGGCACTGAGTTTTGCAGAGTTAGAATATATGGCAGTGAGCATGGCACATGCGAAGCTATTTGGCTACGAAAGCTACTAGTGGGACTGTTTGGTCAACGATTAGATTCGACCGGTATCTATTGGGATAATCAGAGTTGTATCAAGCTCTCTGAGAATCCAATGTTTCATAATAAGTTTAAGCATATCAACATCAGATACCACTTCAACAGAGATTGTGTACAGCATGGATCAGTTTGGCTACAATATGTTCACATAGATCAGCAAGTTGCAGATTTTCTCATGAATGCCTTGGGTAAGGCAAAGTTGTCTACCTCAGGGAAAAGATGGGAATAGTGGAGAACACCATCCTCGCTAAGAGGGAGTGTTAGTTTTTAGTAGTATGAGACAAATGTTCTAGTCTATATGGTGTCTAAGAGGCTAAGGAACACAGAAGGAGGATTATCTCTAAGACCCAGAAAAAGTTTCCAAGGAAAATGCCTTAATTAGATTAATTAGCCAATTATTAAATATTTTCCTAAGTCTAACTTAGGAAAAATGGTTAACTAAATCAGATTAATTGAGGTAAATCAATTTTGCTCTAGAGACTTCTAGAAAAGTTGCTTGATGGGGTCAAGATGATCTTAGCCATCGATTGTGATTCGATTGTGCCCGTTAGTTGTTCGACAAGAGATTATAAGAGCAAGTTGATGAGGCATTGGAGATCACTCAGAGACAGTGAATTGCAATGATAGCAAGGGCATAGAGGGAGACACCAACAGCGAGGTTCCAACAAAGAGATTGGGAAGAGAATTTCTAGAGAAATTCTCCACAAAGATTCCAGCATTCTAGGAGAATAATGGAGGTTGAATTATTGTGTAGGGAGGCGGTACCAAGCACTATGAATTAGCCAGTGTGCAGAGCTAGGCAACAGATCAATTTCTAGTTGTTGGAGACAGGTGCCAAAGGAGGTGCGAGTTGCTCAGTAGAATTGCAGGCAATAGAGATCATTGTAGAAGCTAATTTCCAGAGGCAATGGGAGTTCCAAGGAGGTTTGTACACATTTCTAGTTCAGCAAGTGCGTGTAGTTGGCATGAAATGTGAATTGCACTGAGGAGGCCATTTGTTTTGCAGAAGGAAACTTGGGTTTCCAGATTGATTTTGCTAGTGGAGATATTATACATTGGAGTTTTGCCAATGAGAAGCAAGTTGATCGTATTTCTCAATTTTGTTGAAGAGCTAATAATAAAACTCTCATCTACAAAACTAGTTTTCCCCACACTAGGGTTTTTCCAAGGACATTTGTCCAAATTTCAAAAATACAGGTGTCAAATATTTTGTGTGCGTGCATTATTTCTCAGTGTTGAAGTTTCTAAGTCTACCAGTTACAAACCCTCCATGCACTTTACTGATTTATTCCTACCTACTTGTTCCATTACTTAACAAGTTATTTACAATGTAAATACTGAAAATAAACACTAGTGCATGTTCAACATATTACAGATCATCAACTAAAGGAAACAAAAACAAGCACACAAAATGACACCGTTATTTTTGGACCAATGTCCCTAGAAAAACCCAATGCAGGAAAATCAGTGCAGGTAACTAAGGGTTTTCTTAGAGTACAATCTGGGTGCCAAATCTGGCTTACCCAACAGAGAATGCCCTTGGCAGTAGTACCTCTCAGTCTGAGACAAATGTCCTGGCTGAAACCCCGGATAAACCCTCCGATAGCTCCTCAACTCCAATCTGCCCCAGAAACCCCAGCGTCTGCCCTTCTGGACTGCGTCAGCCTCTCTCTGCCCAGCACTAGCCCTGCGTAACCCTGAATGGGTCTGCGTCAACCTTAGGAGGCCCTACGTTAGCCTTCTGGCCCTCTACATCAACAACGCTGGCCTCTCTGAAGCACTGCGCAGCTCCTGGCTGCCTTTGTGTGGCCCTACATGAGCCCTGGCTACTACTGTGTCTCTCTCTGGCTCTTGTGTTGATCTCCGGGCACTATCTCTGCCTCTCTGTCTCTCTATACTCAATGCCCCTCAACTGCAACTCCGATCACTGATTCTATCTCTCTTAGCAAACCCCGCTCTAGAGAATAGAATGATTGATCATCTGGTGTGCTCTCCAAGTGACCCTCAAGCCTCCTCTTATACTTTTCTCGTTGACATATCAACGGCCGAGATTAAATCCCTAATCGATGGCTAAGATTAGATCTGGCTTGATCCATGTCTTTTGGACCATTCTAACACAATTTTATATTAATCCACATTAATATTTTGATTTCCCTAAGTTTAGACTTAGGGACTCCATTAAAAATATTAATTATTTTAATATCTCCTAAATTGCTTAGAACCTGCCAAACCCTTTCTCGGTATTGGAGATCTCATGTGCCCCAACCTCTCCACCAAATTTCGTGGCTAGAGCACATATGATGCTACCACAAATCAACACTCCCTCTTAGCGAGGATTGTGCTCTAGCAATACTCCTCACTGAGTATTACTCTAATCATCCAACATCGGTCCCTGTGGTGATGCTAGGCCTGTTGCCCACCATCCTCTGCACTGTTGTATCTTGTACTGCTGCCCATGGTTCTACCACTACCACTATTGCATCTGTACAACAGCGTTCTCTGCATCCATGATGCTACTGATCCTTTGTCCCAACACTACATCTGCACTACAACTCCTCTCATCATGCTGCATCGTGTTGCCCACTGCTGCACTGCAACTCAGTTACTAAGAAGTAAGTAATTGATCTCCCAACTCTGACCTCTCTGTTGGGCTAAAGACCCCTCCTAATACTGAAGCTCCCTCTGCGGCTGACAAGTGCTCCCTCTCTGACCTCTGCGATGCTGCAACAACTCCCTGCATCTCGCACCGTTGCATCCCTCTATGTGCCATCCTGCACTGGTGCAACACTCCTGTGCCTCTCGCACTGCTGCAGCCTGCTAGCCTCGCGTTGTCTCGGGAATCCTGCACTGTAGCTTTCTCTGTCGCTTCATCTGCATCCATCTCTACCCACATCAGCCAGTCCTGCTACTCCTCTTCGAGGTTCTCGTAGCAAGGTCTAATCCATGAGGCTGGGTACCTCAAGGATCCTGCCCCTCATCGCCTGTAGTCTGCCTGACTACAGCTCGATGTCTCCCCACCTCCGCTCAAGTGGTGCGTGTGCACTCATGGCACAGTCATCGTCTGTCTCCACTTCCTTCTTTGCCCTTGCTGGCGTTGCCTTAGTCTCGGAATACTCTCCCTTACTCCTCTTCCTTGGACACTGAATCACATAATGACCCAGCTCCCCACAGTGGAAGCACATGATCTTGGAGAGATCCTTCTTCTTCCGCTTTTCTTGCTTTCCATCAGATGCTAGGGCAACATCTTCCTCCTCTTCCTTTTTGACTCTGATCCCCTTACTGCTGCTTCCCGCCTTTGTCTGTCGTCTGATCTCTTCTTGGCAAAGAGCCGCCCACATCTCATCCCAAGGTGGAAGTGTCCCTCTGCCTAGTATACTTTGGACAAATACCTCCCAATCTTCTGAGACTGCATTCAGGGTTGTCCTCACCATCAATTCCTGATCCGGCGTGGCTTCTATGGCAGTCAACTGATCTCAAATCTCATTCAGTCCTCCGAGGAAGGTGTCAATCGATTCTCCCTTCTTCATCTGATATGACCTCAGCTGATTTTCTAGTAACATTCTTCTCTGCACAGAAGTATGCTGGTACAATTTCTTTAGGGCCTCCCATATCTCATTTGTTGTTTCCTTCTCAGCAATGTGTGGTACTACATGGTCCTTGACCCCATCAAGGATGATGCTCTTGGCCCTCACCATTGCCTCCTCATACTTGTCGTTCTCAGCTGGGTCGACTGGGATAGCTATTGTCTTCAAGGCGAAGTGCTTGACACGATTTCTATCAAGTACGGATAAGATTTTGGCCTTCCATACTATAAAGTTTGACGCTCCGTCCAGTCTGTCCTAGTCTCTTACTCCGTGTAGTGCCATGATGCTCTTCTACTTCCCTCCTGGAAGTTCTCGATGTGACTCCCTCTGAGTCTCGATTTCCCTCCTGTAAATCCTTTTGCCGATGTCAAGATGCCCCCTACTCTGATTGTCTATGCAACCGCACCACTAATCTGGATTTCTCGGTTAGAAACCCTCTGTAGCAACTCCCTTCTCTTGGCCTTGCCCTGTCAAGTATTGTTCTAACTACAATACCTCACCAGCGCCACTCTCTTGTGATCTGCAACCACACTCTGATACCATGTTGAAATTTCTATGTCTATCAGTTAGAAACCCTCCATGCACTTTACTGATTTATTCCTACCTACTTGTTCTGTTACTTAACAAGTTATTTACAATGTAAATACTGAAAATAAACACTAGTGCATGCTCAACATATTATAGATCATCAACTAAAGGAAACAAAAACAAGCACACAAAACGACACTGTTATTTTTGGACCAATGTCCTTGGAAAAACCGAATGCGGGAAAATCGGTGCAGCTATCTGAGGGTTTTCTTATTAAGCAATTTCAGAGTACAATCTGGGTGCCAAATCTGGCTTACACAACAGAGAATGCCCTTGGCAGTAGTACCTCTCAGTCTAAGACAAATGTCCCAGCGAAACCCCGGATAAACCCTCCGGCAACTCCTCAGCTCCAATCTGCCCCAGAAACCCCAGCGTCTGCCTTTCTGGACTGCGTCAGCCTCTCTTTGCCCAGCGTTGGCCCTGCGTCACCCTGAATGGGTCTGCGTCAACCTCAGGAGGCCCTGCGTCAGCCTTCTGGCCCTCTACATTAGCAACACTGGCCTCTCTGAAGCACTGTGCAGCTCCTGGCTGCCTTTGCGTGGCCCTGCGTGAGCCCTGGCTGCTACTATGTCACTCTCTGGCTCCTACGCTGATCTCTCGTCACTATCTCTGCCTCTCTATCTCTCTATACTCAATGCCCCTCAAGTGCAACTCCAATCATTGATTCTATCTCTCTTAGCAAGCCCCGCTCTAGAGAATAAAATGATTGATCATCTGGTGTGCTCTCCAAGTGACCCTCAAGCCTCCTCTTATACTTTTTCGTTGACATATCAACAATCGAGATTAAGTCCCTAATCGACGGCTAAGATTAGATCTGGCTTGATCCATGTGTTTTGGACCATTCTAACACAGTGTTATATTAATCTACATTAATATTTTAATTTCCCTAAGTTTAGACTTAGGGACTCCATTAAAAATATTAATTATTTTAATATCTCCTAAACTGCTTAGAATCTACCCAAACCCTTTGTGGGTATTGGAGATTTCATGTGCCCCAACCTCTCCACCAAATTTCATGGCTAGAGCACATCCGATGCTACCACAAATCAACACTCAGTTCCTATATCTGTTTGTGAAGATTGCAGTAGTCAATTAATCGTAATTTGTCGTAATTAAATTTCAAAAGACAAATCATCTCCAGTAGATAGAAGATTAAATTCCAGTTGTTGCAATAAAGGAAATTTCACAAGAAGAATACCTTAACTTAAATATAGAGGCCAAAGATGGTTGAAGAAATGGGAAATATGGAACTAGGTAGTGCCCTGCCTTCACAACCTCCTATCCTTGCACAATTGGAAAGGTATCATCTTCAATAAAAATGGATAAAGAGCAAGCATATGTGCAAACTTTTCTTCGATGGAGAGTCTAGGAAAATCCAAGCTCTACTTGTGCAAGAGGAATCATCTTAAACCCTAGAGGCAAAATCCTCCTCAAATATGGCTATAGTCTAAGCATAAAAAACAACAACATGGTTGAGGAAACAATTGTGTCGAAACACCTATAACTTGCTCAAAAATCCACCTTAGGCTCCCTCCCTTGTATGGGGGATTCCCTCCTTTTGATTTCCAGTCTTAAAGACTAGGCTCAAGTGAAAAGCAATGCAATCAAAGGCTTCATGAAAGTTCCCCAGTAGCCATGGACTTCTTTTACAGAGTCAAGCAAGTTCATGTTAGGAGAAAGCAAAATGCAAAGGTGAATGACATGGTAAATGAAGGCTCCAAAATGGATTAAGTTATTTTGATTGGATGGGTAAAAGGGACCAAAGTAAAAGATTCAACAAACTACATCCCATAAGCTTGTAGAAATATGCTTCTAGAAGCTCAAGGAGTAAAGAATGGTTATGGGCTAATTTAGAACCATGACTCATAAGAAACATGTGGTTGCATCTTGAAGCAAAGGTCGTAGGATGGTTGCTTTATCATGTCAAGGTGCCCTTCTAAAAAAGAAAGGTCACCTAACTACAACTTTATGACGGCCCTATATAGTGAGAAATAAGTCATGAACGATCTATAGAGGACAGATATGTCTAACCAATAAGCACACATGCTAAATCCATGGTACTACCATAGCAAGTGATAAGATATTTTGGTACATTGAGTAGCATTCATGTAATGATGAATAATCTTGGAAGGTACATGAGAAGGATTCTTAGCACTGTAACAGACTTCTCTCATGTAATGATGGAGAAGCTAATGAGCCTTGAAGACAAGCCCTCACCCTTCTCCTACACACTCATCTCTAAAAATGTTATTGGAAGTATTAGCATATTTCCTTTTGTTCCCTTGCCAAGAAGTGGAGGAGCTTATAACCAACATAAGACAATGAAAGTACATCTTGGATAATCAAAGTGATCAAGTAAATAGGGTGGTCACAGAGTTGAGATAGGAAGTCAATGACAATATGTGGACAACAGGTGAACCTTTGAGGTTTTTATAAGGTGAATGTCCCAATTCCATGAAGTAGAGAGTGAAACTGTTTCCTTGTGCTCTCGATTCTTTAGTTGATGGATTTGGAGGTCAACACACAAAGGAAGCTGGACAACTTCATGCAGTAGAAGACCAGCTTCACAGGTTCACAGAAAGATGAAACAAACCTGCCAGAGCTGTGGTCACTGCCAGTAGTGCCCCAAGGTCCAGGACTCCAGACATCCCTCAGCCTTCTTTAGATTGGATAAATTCTCATCAGACCTTCAGTGATGCAAACTCGAACCGCATCACATGCCAAAATGGAGCACCTAGCAGCTCAAAAAAAGATAGAAACATATTTCTACTTCTATACTATCCTGCTTCGGCCAAATCAATTCAGATAGCTAAAAAGATGCTTCCATCACCATACAGTAGTCACCAGGACAATCACAAAATCAGTTAGGAACAAAACATATCGAGAGAGCAAAAACGTATTCTTGATGCAAAATAACAACATTGCTGTGAACATTTCTCATTAAATATACAAACATGTTTGTCAACAAGCATACATGATGTAGGATCATTCCACATGCAAAACTGTGCAATAATGCAGTAGGTGGAAAGGAATACTGCATTAAAATGTAACCATACATAGTGTGTTTACACACCAATTCATTGACAGTGAACATAAGAAAATGCGGGGTACATAACCAAAGACAGAAGATGAGGTTCACTAACTGCTTAAGTTGCCTGAGCCATATCATTCATGTTTTACATATGAAGAAAATACTTGAATTCGCAATCTTGTTTGGCACAAAGTTGCTTTCTACTATCTAGAAGCTTGAAGTATACACCAAACATACAGAATTAAATAAAGGTCCGAGCTTATCCTAATATAGCCATGCCAGGAATAGGTCCTGAACAGAGCATAAAGGAAAAATCCAACTATACAAGATCAATCCAAGATGATCAAGGATAGGAATAACCTCTGCAGCATCCTAGATAATGGCTTGTAACAGATCCAAGTGATAAAAGATACCATCATTAGACCACAGCCATGTTAATGACCCGGGTTCAAACCCCCAGCAGGCATGGAGCACTCGATTATAAATTCAGCGAGTTTGGCAGGTTTCATATTCAGCATTAATTGCAAAAAAAAGATACCATTATTTTAGTGTACTGGAACAAAAATAGTAATTACCTGTTCTTCATACTTCTTGATATTCAAGAGAGCAGTCTGTTCTTTGAGACCTCAAGCGTCTTGGTTTCTACTGCAAAAATAAGGAAGCTTCAGTGTCCAGGATTATGTTCTCTTTCCAGTGACCTCTACAGCACTCTCCAAAGCCTCGTCAAATCTTATCAATTTTTTCAGCTTTCACTACAGGATTTTCTTTTCTGATAGTCTCACGGCCAGCCTTTCGATAATCAAACAGGCAGTCATGTGTTTCAGAATAACGGTGCAGAGAGCAAAAAATATCGCCACAGCGACACTTAAAGCCCGTCAGTCCAACACGTTTCTTGCAGTAAGTACATCGGTTAGCAGGAGGTTTTGGCTGCTCTCCTGAAGAGGTCCCTTCTCCTTGCTCAAGAGTTGCTGGCCTCGCCAACTGATCTGCTATTTGCACAGGCTGCTGAAGACCTAAAGCACTACCAGCAGACATCTCCACCATTGCAGCAGCAGAGAGAGCTTCTGCCGGCTTTAGCACAAGATCTCTGAAACATTTAGAACAAAAGTTCATTGTCGAAGAACTTCCGAAAAATCCACAATTATTAGCGCAAAGGATGGGATCTTCTTGAGGCTGGCTGCCGGTCCCTTCGCCGTCGCTTTTCCAGTTCTCCTGAGCCATTCTTTATAGATATATTCCAATATAAATCTTTGCAATTTTCAGCCTTCAACAGCTAGATCGGAGCTTAGAACTACAAATAGCTACGCCGTCACTGTCTTAAGTGCAGCACAGGGGGTCATGGTGTGTAATAAAACCCTTCCAAGCCGAATTTATAAAGCAGGGCCAATTTACAGCTTGAATTCCAAGCTATACTTGAACCCGCGACTAAATCTGACGGTTAGAAACATAATATTTTTCTCCACGACAGAATTTAACCGCTTAAATCGCGAATTATCTTAGTAATACAAGTCAATCAAAGAATTTAAGATTTTTCGGCGCGACTTTCTTTCTGAATACGGCATTTCAGGCTTTAACTTATCTATTCAAAGGCAAATTTCATCCTCCCACTTCAATCTGACCGTTTAAAAATCACAATTCATGCTATATGACAAAATCAGCCTCGTGATAAACGGTCTCCACTCAAGATTTCTCACAGATATAGAATCACCCTTAGATTCACGCTATAACAAGGTTTCTCTTCGAATTCAACACAAATTGGTTCCAGAAACAAACCTTACAATAAGCTCTATCTTCGAATTTCAAACGGAAAGAAGCTAAGTTTGAGCTAAAAAAATTTTGTTTACATCGCAAAAATCAACCACTTACACGTTTCATTCCGATAAACACAAAGCCCAATGATTTCCTTCGTTTGAAAAACTGATTCGCTCAGAGGCCGCTCCAGTGAGCTGCCGCCTGACAATAATTTCCAGAACGAACTGCACAAATATGCGCGGAACCGTTGGATTTCGCGCACAGGTGCCCGACCCTAAGTCATGGACGGAACCCTATCGCGCTGAGGGTTTCACCTTGTACATTAAATTTTTCTTCCGACACAAGAAAAGGAACCCGAGACTGCATGAGGCATCCTGCCTGCTGTCGGACGGCCATGGGCAGCAGGCCCGCACCTCTTCGTCACCGTATCATGGGCATGCCACGTGGTAAGTTATCCATGGCCATGGTAGCGGCTTATTGAGGTCGTGCTCTGATAACGTGGCAGACAGAATTCTTCACAGTCACCTGTGTTGATGACAAGGCAGGTTCACATTGATCAGAGTGTACGCCCAAATACACTTACATAAAAGTGATGCAGTGGGGTGCCTCGTGTGGGCCTGTGACGCAGCGGGATGGTTTAATATGGGGTGCTTATTGTTGGTCGCGGTGTAACGGGATATTTATTATTTATTTATCAGATTGATAGGTTAGAATACTGACGATATGATGCGACTAAATACTTTAAAAATAAAAATATTAAAAGAAACTAAAATCAATATAGAAGAAGAAATTATTTTATTGTTCATGGGGTTAAAGATAGTTTATGGGATATATTCATTAAAAGTTTAGACCATGGATCTCGATGTGGGTGTTGGCGACGGCAGGGATGGCCTTGGGCTCTCCACTAATGGCAAAGGTCAATAAATGTCAAGCCCCCCACTTCTTCGATTATTTATGGCATGGAATTTTGCATGGGAGTTTAAACAGATGGAGTGGTCTTTTGGTCATTTCGTGAGGAGGACACGCAAGGGAAGGAAGGTTTGGAGCATGAAGACGCTGAGAAGTGGGGAAGTATTAGATTATTGATTGCTTTCTAGACTGTGATTGCATTGAAATTGGCCTTGGGTATGGTTTGGTATAATGTGTTTTCTTTGCTTTGTACATGTGTTTAATTTGTCATTTATTCATGTTTCATGGAGGTTTTGGTTCTCTTAGTTTTTTCTAGTTTTATGTTTCAGTTTGGCAATATATAAATAGATATGTCACAATTAAGCTCGTAGGGCCAATTTTGGCAACAGTGAAGCCTAGACCCTTATGGACTAGAATGTTAGTGCAATGTATGTAATCAATGTACAGTTTTGTTAGATAATGCAAATATTACCTTACCAAAAATGTTATATAATGAATTAATAATTTATATTTATTTTATATAAAATTCAATTAAAAAAATTAGTGAAACTCATCAAAAATGAATATTATAAAACTCAAAAATTAGTGAAATTGATCAAAATAAATATCATAAAACTTAAAATTAGTGAAATGGATCAAAATGAATATTATAAAACTTAAAATTAGTGAAATGGATCAAAATGGATATTACTAGTGTTGCCATATAAATTAAGTGGCTAGTAAATACCGATATGCATCAATCCAGTATCAAAACACTTACTTCATCATGTATCTCATGTTGTTATAAGCTTTCAGAAGAAAACTGTGTATGGGATTTTTCATGTCCAACGTTTCGAATGGACACTCCACCCATCATCTACATCTCATGTTGTTAGAAGATTTCGGAAGAAAATTGTGTATGGGATTTTTCACGTCCAACGTTTCGGGTGGACACACTCCACCCCTCATCTAGTACTTGATGATGGGTGGAGTGTCCACCTGAAATGTTGGACATGAAAAATCTCATACACAGTTTTCTTCCGAAAGCTTCTAACAATATGAATAGTTATGAAAGTCTACATTCTCTTACATCTCATGTTGCTATATATATATATATATATATATATATATATATATATCGTAAAAAATAATGCAAACATATGAATTAAATGGGTTGTCAATCCATGATAAGCATCAAAACACTTACCTTATTGTACATATCATTAAAAATCATAAAAATTAATTATTTTAATATTATTATTATTATTATATTATGAGTTAAATAATACTCTTAACCATCAAAATTCACCCTTATTTATCAAATACCCTTATTTATAAATAGCTTTTGTTACAATATCATAGCTTATCAATGCCACACAGCGAACATGACAAGTGTTGATAAGACATTTTCTTTAATTAATCAATTTGTGATAAATTCATTAAAAGACAATAATTAACTTGGAGATAAATATTAACCCTTGATCTATGAATACTACTATGAATATTCTGGCATATTCCATGGAGGTTAAATCTCTACCATCCACCTAATAATTATTGATAATTAAATTAAAATGCATATTCTCAACTAGACATTCTTATCGACATAACTACATAAATTTTAACTTTATTTTTAATTATTAGTATTATTATTATTTATGAAAACAATTATTATATAAGGAAGTGACAGGAGTTGGGGATTATTCACTCAAAGAATAATTAGTATTTCAAATTTGCTTAGGGATTGGGAGAAACAACCAACAATGTTACAGAAGCCTATGCTCTTTATCGGGGAATAAAACAAGTTGTGCAACTAAAAATTCAGGGGATAACCATGATTGAAGATTATTTCCTCTTTCTCTCTAGAATTATGACAGAACACTCCTCGATAATGTTAAGGTAGCTCATATCATCAAATGTACTCTTAATTTACTATCTCATCCCCATAAATCAATGTTCTCATGTCCCAAGGGTGAACAACTCAGTAGTAGACGAAATGGCCAATATGGGTTCTACTCTCCGCATTGAAGACTTGGTATGTTGAGGCCATATCAAAAAGGTCCCTCTTCCTTAATGCTTTCTATGAATTACATTATGTGTATTTCTAATATAACCAAAAGTTATTAAAATGGAGGATCCCCTCCTTGTGCACCTTAGACTTCTCCACATGGTGTACATGCGCCCCCTCTGGCATACGCTAACTTCTAGAACCTTTGGCTTGAAGCATAGTCATCACTTGCAAATCATGATCAATGGAGACTTTCGTGTATTCAATCCCCCGTTCGCAGCTATGATTGGCATGCATACAAGGATTGTGAAGACTTCACAACAGATTGCATATAGGGGGGAATGCCTAGATCAATAGGAGAAGTGGGACAATCCTTCATGGAGGAGAAATGCCTCACCCATGATTTCAAGTGCAGGGAACAATACATATGAAATTTATACCTGTGAGTGGAGGATGAAGGTCGAAATCTCGTTTTGTTGCTTAGCTCAAATTATAAAGTCACCTTATTGAATGCCATCTCCCTCTCTCCTCAATTGTGATACATTCAATTATGGGTATGTGGCTTTCCTCCCAAAGCAACTATTTAAGTGTTTGTATAATGACTCCCCGGGTTTACTATTTATTGGGTATCGTTCTCTGGAGGCTCTGCCCTATTTTCCTATTCCCCATGTGCCTCTCGTTATTATCCTTCTCTTAAGTCACCTTGGAACCAAAGTTGTCATGCCCTCATTTAAGTCTTTACTTTTGCTTCTTGGTTTTCTAATTGATGGAGAGGTGATATCGATGGTACCTCTGTTGGATCTCAGTATCAATTCCCACAGGGCTGAGAAAGCTTGGGACACCGGACTTTGTGTGCTTTCAATTTATTGTATTCAACTTTTAGTTGCAACCCAAAAATTTATGACCCCAAAGGGCAATTCCAATGAAAATTTTATCAGTATAGTCCAACAAGAAAGTTCCCCTTCTATGGAAGGAATGCAACCCAATAATTCTACATCCATAAACTAAAGATTGGAGTGAATGTTTTGCTCACTCAACTGGATGAGATGCATACTCAGATGGATAAGCTACACTAGGGAAATTATGAAGATAAAAGTGTCTCCAAGGATTATCAACCACATAATTAAACATAACCATCTTGATGAACTGCAAAATTTCTTTTTTGCTTGATCGTTTTTTACGCTACTATAATTGATGTAAGGAGATAAGTAGCATTGAATGTTTAAACATGATGTATCTAGAAAATAGAGACTGGGTGAAAACATAAATAGTAGCTCTAAGAACAATCTCTCTAAATAATTTTGGCATATACTATTTCTAAGTTTTACGCTCATAACTTTTTTAATACAAAATATCATCGATTCTTTTTTAAAAAGAAATAATAATTAGTATATAAGTTAAACATATATACATCTGAAGATTGGAAGAAGGTTTTTAACTAGGGACCCTATTTTGGGGTCGTGACGATTTATTAATCTAGCCATGGTTTTTGGAGTTTAACCCTCTCACCATGAATTCTCTACTAGTTCCTGTTTGGGTTAGGCTCCCAAACCTGCCTCTTCAATGTATCTGGCCAGAGACCCCATAATTTATTGGTAACTTAGTAGGTCGTTTCATCAAAGTAGACAATGATAGATTGTAAAAGGGTTTCATCTCTTTTGTCCACATGTGTGTGGAAGTGGACCTCAGTGAAGGATTATTGGATAAAATCATCCTCAAGTGGAAGGGTAAGGAGTATACCCAACCAATGGATTATGAAAACATTGCCTTCAGGTGTAGAATTTGCTAGCAACCATGGCACCTTCAAAATGCATGCCCCTCTTCAAAAGGTGCATTTAGCTCCCAAGTGTCAAAATGTGGTGGTTGTGGATGGAGAGACCCAAAGGCAACAACAAGTTCGAAGAATTCTCCAGGTCATAAAATAACTGCCAACAATAGAAGACATCTACCGACAACTCATCTTCTTAGGACCTTGGTTAGCCCCGAGTGCCACCGTCTCAACCCTCTGTAGAGGAAAACCTTTTGACAAAGAAGAATGAAAGATCATTAATTATAATTTTTCCTGCAACTTGTGCGAAAAAAGTGTAATCATGGGTCTAATCTTTCTAATAACGAGAAAGAACTATTGAATCCGGCTAAATCAGTCATGGATCTTTCTTGAAAAAAAATAAGGAAATGCCATTATTCATTGTTTGAGATGGATAGCATTGTAGGGTGGATATATGTTCACAGGAGAAAGGGGAAAAAGAAAAACCTTGAACCATCTTAGTAGTTGAAAACATTGCCTTCAGGTGTAGAATTTGCTAGCAACCATGGCACCTTCAAAATGCACGCCCCTCTTCAAAAGGTGCGTTTAGCTCCCAAGTGTCGAAGTGTGGTGGTCGTGGATGGAGAGACCCAAAGGAAACAACAGGTTCAAAGAATTCTCCAAGTCATAAAATAACTGCCAACAATAGAAGACATCTACCGACAACTCATCTTCTTAGGACCTTGGTCAACCCCGAGTGCCTCTGTCTCAACCCTCTGTAGAGGAAAACCTTTTGACAAAGAAGAATGAAATATCATTAATTATAATTGTTCCTGCAACTTGTGGGAAAAAGCGTAATCATGGGTCTAATATTTCTGATAACGAGAAAGAACTATTGAATTTGGCTAAACTGGTCATGGACCTTTCTTGAAAAAATAAGGAAATGACACTATTCGTTGTTGAGATGGATAACATTGTAGGGTGGGTAGATGTTCACAGGAGAAAGGGGGGAAAGAAAAACCTTGAACCATCCTGGTAGTTGAAACTGGGACAATAGAAAATGTACTATGTGTATTATGTTGCTTCGTGTCTTCTAATGTGATATGCTTTTTTGGAATTAGTAGAACTAAATTTACAATATATATATATATATATATATACATTTTAAAAAAGCATGAAACAAGATTCTTAACCATGGAGATTTGCCCCCACTTTCCCATGGAGATTCTTAATTTGTAAATGGTTTTTGTCACAATACCATGGGCCACTACCATGGCTTATCAATATCACATGCCTAAAAAAACATAACTCATTTTATATGACACTTGTTCATGTGACACTTAAAAATCTATCTAAATTGATATCACTAATGGAGCCATATAAATTAAATGGCTTATAAACACCTATAGGTATCAATCCAACATCAAAACACTTACTTTATGATACATTTCATGTTGTTAAAAAAAAAACAAAATCATAAAAGTTATTTAAATTATTACCTTATTTTAAATTATTATTATTATTATTATTAATTATAAAAATAATCAATATACAAGTTAAAAGTTAAACATAATTATAATTATATCGCTTTTTCTTCTGAAGAAAAAAAGTTAAACATATATACATATAAAAAATAATATGGAAGAATATTCTTAATAATTGAGATTTATCCCCCTTTACCATGGAGATTCTTAATATGTAAATAGGTTTTGTTATAATACCACAGGAAATACCATGTCTTATCAATGCCACATACCAAAAAAACTATAACTCACTTCATATGACACTTATTCGCCAGCCTAGATCCATCTTAACTTTGGATCTATCAAGCACCAAGAGGGATCAAATCTCTCAAGGTGGAAACCTCATTTTTAAGTGTAAGTTGAGAAAAGGTTTACACCTCAAGAGATTTGATCCCTCTTGGCGCTTGATAAATCCAAAGATAAGATGGATCTAGGTGGGTTTAATTATTTTTATTTTTATGTAATTTGATCGAACCAAAATGTTTACATAACATCACATCACATAACGTAAAATAACATTACAACATTTCTTCCAAAGTGGGTCGGAGAGCGCCTATCAATTCAATATATTTTTTAAATTGATCAATTTAATTAAAAGGGAAAAAATGTCATAACTACTTTGAAGATAAATCTCAACCTTTGATTTGTGTATATGACATAGTCTAACTTATAAAAGAAATAACTTTTTCACTGAAATCCAGTGATACAATATCAAGCAAGATTGCGATTTTTCCTTCTCTAAAATACATTTTTGAATGCATAAATGGATTCAACACCCTTAAAAACCCTCGGCACGCAAATTTTATACGTTAAACAACTTAAACTTGAGTTTTACATCTCTATCAAATTTTGGTTAAAATTAACTAGGAAAAATGCCCTTAAAATGACCAATTTTGTTTATTAATTAGACTACACATGTATATATTACTATGAATATTTCAGAGTATTCCATGTAGTTAAATCTCACCATCTACATAATAATCATTTATAATTAAATTAAAATTTGAAAGTTTAGTTTCAAAATAGACGAATCTATTAGTGTAATTAATGATACATCTGATTTTAACAATGATAAAGAACTTTCTCTTAAAAGATGTTTAAGATGTATTTTAAACTAATTATTTCTAATGTTTTAGTGATGTGAAACAAAAAATTGTCAAATTCCAGTTTAATTAAAAAAATGAAAATACTCTTGCAAAGATTGGTTGATGAGGGCATCCCTAATGCTAAAGGGATTTTAAATATTTTGATATATTTGAAGGTATTTACAGTATATTATATCAACACATCGTTTTCACCATTTGAAATAATGTGAAAATGATTTTTTTTTATTTAAATGGGTAAAAGGAAAAACAAACGATATTGATAAAAAAATCTCATCACAAATTTATGTTATTGATCAGCCTAGATCCATCTTAACTCGGGATCTATCAAGCGCCTAGAGGGATCTGTTGATACTATAAAAAAGTTTTGTATCTCAAGTCTCAGCACTTGGTAGATCCAGAATTAAGATGGATCTACATTGGTTTAATTATTAATTATAATAATAATTCTATGTTTTTTATTTTATTTTTAATTTTATATAATTTGACCAAGTTAAAATATTTTATTGATAATTATAATTTTTAATTTTTAATTTTTATTTTTATTTTATTTTTATTTTTTGACCAAATCAAAATGTTAAACATTACAACATTTCTCCCATATTTAGCAAGAGAGTGTCACTTGACGCAATAATTTCATAGGTGTTAAAAACTTGTAAGGCACTTGTTATACGCAATTTCAAAAAATCTACTTCACCATTCTAATAATGTAAAATTGAAATGTCAAAAAAGAATATTATATAAAATTTAGTTTATTGATTATTATGATATTTAGTTAAATAAAAATACAATATATAATTACAATAATGGTGATAATGATGACGGTCCATGGGGTCTTGGATACACAGTGATCGGGTGCTCTGTTAAGGCGCTCCTTGATGTGAAGTCATCGTTCAATTCCCTGCCTCGATCAGGGTGATATATTGAACATGATGAAGATGTAGTCCTGTCAAACTTACAAAAAAAAAGGTGATAATGAAGACGATGATTAACATCCACTAAGACAAATACGGTCTATCAGATCTTAAGAAAGTAGAGATTAATAGAGATTCTTTAACATTTTATTTCTATGATCAAAAAAAGGGAGAGGAGCGTTCCTATATCACCATAGTTTTGTTAACTTGATAAGTCAAGAAGGTTGGCAGTGTGGCAAATATTTTGAAAATTAGAACGGATGTGAGTAAGAGCAAGGCAATCCAAGAGGAAGTGTTTTTCATCTTCAACCCTCTTATTATCGCAAAGGTGATAGGCTCTTTCGTCCCATGGAGTTTTGGTAATTGACCAACACCTTATTTTACTTTGACATTCGTGAGAATTAGTTCTTATTTTGGCAATGTTCATTTTCTTCTTAGCATTGGTCAAGACAGAAAGATAAGTATGGTTTTTGAGATTGGGGTTGATCACCTCCTTATAAAACCTTAGCTTTTGTTTTCCTTCTAACTCCTCATTGTCCCATAACTTATCCTTAAATTTGGAAGTAATAATATTTTTAATATCTTTATTTTGCAAGATTATCTCCTCCTTTACCCCCAATGGTCTAGCTAAGATTGGGCATCCTTATACCAACGTCATCTGAGTCGGAGGTGGGGATTTTGGCTAGAGTTAGAAGCAATTTTATGAAACATCTTGGATTCCATGTTGTATAACTTCTTCTTATACATGAGATACCTAGTCATAACCATGCTTTCAATAGGGGAAATGCTATCTTCAATCAAGAAGCTAAAATAAAGAATATTTCTTTTAATCTTAAAATTTCAGGTTATAAATTACTTTTGGATCACCTCAATCTTCTTCCACCAACTTTTAAATACATTGCAACCCAAACTCACATTCATATAAAATAACATAAATAACAAAAAGAAAAATATTTCAATGAAATAATAATATAGTATTTATGCTTTAGTGTTATGAATGTTTCAACCTACATTGTTGGACCTAGACCTAACACAGATTATTGGACCTAACATATATTAAATGTCATTTTAGTGAGTGTGTTTAGACATAATCATCAACGCAAGGATATTTTGTTAGATCTAACAATTATTAAATGTCATATTTTAGTGAGTGCTTAAAATAATCTCAATGTAAGGATATTTTAATTCCTCGTGGAATATATTGAGTTGGAAAATAATAAAGCGTTCAAAATCCTTCGATATTTTATAGAATTGCGTATTTATTTCTTATTTTATATACCTAGTTTAATTTATATAAGAAATGGTTTTTTTAAATGAAAATTAAGTGATATAATTTTAAATAGGAAATGGTTTTTTTAAATGAAAATTAAGTGATATAATTTTAAATAGGAATGTGATTTTTTGTTGTTAAAAATACATTATTGTATGTAAAATATGGATTCAACACCACTAACAATTTCTAAAGCGTTCGAATTTTTCATATTTTAATTTTTCAAGGAATATACAAGAGCGAAGTAAGAGTTGTTGTGGAATATATTGAATTGGAAAGTAATAAAATGTTCGAGAAAATTGTGTGTGTGGATATATATATATGTATAAGCAAAATGGCATTTTTTAGCGAAATCTAGTGATACAATTTCAAATAAGAATGTAATTTTTGTTGTTAAAAATACATTTTTAAATGTACAAATAGATTCAACACCCTGAACAATTTCTTAGGCACTTGAATTCTTCATATTAAATAACTTAAATCAAATTTTTAAAATTCACTATCATATTTTGGTTAAAATTAATTAGAAAAAATATAATGAAAAATGTCATTTCATATATATAGGTTTCTTCTTTATTATTAAATATATTAATTAACCATATTAACACTATTATATTAAAATTATAATTAATTTTATAAATATGCGCGTGAGAATTTCAAGTATATATTAATATAATGTTGTCTTCCCTCTTTTGTAAAGATAACGAATAAATATGTTTTATATTAATATCGAGATTATAACTTTCTAAATGAAAATAAGGTAGTATATTGGTTTGATATTAAATGATTTATGAACTATTCACATTGGAAAGTCGAAAGTGATGATTTTGCATTTTTATGTAAAGTATTTAAAATGTAGGGTTATTATTTTGAAAATTATGTTGGCATAATTTTTACGGGCTTTGACGAGAGTGATTTTTTGAGATTATAAATTTTATTTATGTAATAATGTCAAGATGTTAGACATTAAGTTATTGTTGGATGATGGTTGAGATAATCATTCAATCCCTTCATCTCTAATAAGAATAAGTTAGATTTACAATCTCTAATAAAAATATAAATGTCATTATATTAAGTGAACTTAAGTTAATATCAAATATCTTTTTTGAGTTCCTTTGGTCTTGTTGTCGTTCAGTATTTTTCAAGTTGAGGGAGTAAACACATAGGACAACATCAAAACCATTTTGGAAGCTAGTATCTAGCCCTGCCAGCTTCAGAGAGGGATCTCTCTGTAAAATTTAGCTATGTTTAATGTGAATTTTAGGCTAGTTATCACTGTACTGATTGTTTTTTATTGGATTGTTTGGTTGATTAAATTGTTATAATTACATTGGGCTATGGAATCTAAAGATTAACTGGATCAACATCAAACTTTGAAGGAGTTTCACAGGGCAAGCTATTTTGCACTAGTTGGATCTTTCAGAATTTTTAAATGGATTATGAAACAGAAGAAATGTAAGATTTAGTAGAAACTAAGGAGCAACGAAGAATTCCTTAATTTGACTTCAGCAGAAAACATGTAAATTACTAACAGCCAGAATAGGGTGTTCCGTATAACATATCCTATTCATCACAATTTCTTTTATGTAATTAAGCTTTCAGAAATAACAAAGAAAAGAAACAACGTTTAAACACATGAACATAAGAAAAACATCACCAAATCGTACACCATATGAATCCCGTGAAGAATGTCCTTGTATTATTGATGCTTCCACCAATTTGGAAATTACAATTCGCAGAGGAAATTATATTCAACAACCAACATCTCTTACTTCAAATGATGAAGTATCTATAAAAATTCTAAACTAAAATATCTTTAAAATATATCAAGATTTGTTACAAATATCTCAAATAGTATTACACAAATAAAACTGAAATATAGGATATTCAAAACCAATGAATCTACTTGGAACTATATTTATGGATTGCTGGTGACGAAGAAGAGCAATTCGAAATTGATAGCAACTCCTATTTGATGAGGTGGCATCCAAGTCACTAATTGTCTTTGAGCTTTTTCCTCTTGAAATTCTAAAACATAGGGTCTTGTAATACCTTTGTATATCCCAAACATAATATCTGTTAGAAAACTGAGAGAGGTTTTTGTAAATGATGATGTTTTCAACAAAAACCTCTTTCAGTTTTTGAAAATTTATTTACACCTACTCGGAAACTGCATTTGAAAACATTGACTGAAAACAGGAAAATTCTGGAAAATATACCTGCAAAGATTCATCTGAATCTCCCACACCATAACATGTGTTACAAAACTGAGAGAGGTTTTTGTGCATGAGGATGTTAGCAACAAAACACTCTTTTCGATTTTGAAAATTCATTCTCACTTGTTTGTAAACCATGTTTGAAATTACTGTGTTGTATAAAATATAAAAAAAACATAATTTAACTAACCATGAAACAAACATATGACGTGGAGGTGGAAAGTAAGTTGGTTCCGCAAGGGTCATGTGGAGAAATGATGCAGAGGTAGGGAAATGGCAGTTGAGTGGAAGATGAGGAGGGACATGGCGGGTGTATGTTGGCGTGGGAGTAATAGGCGGAGGATACGTGGCGGTAGTGAAGTGGTAATTGAGTGGAAGTGGGGGGTGACGCAACCGGGAAGGTGGTTTGCAGTAAGGAGTGGATACCGCTTTCAGAGGGGGGTAAAGGCAGATTGTAGTATTAGTGAAGGGGGGTCCGAAATGTTGAGGAGCGGACATGCAGTAGCAGGGCCCGGGGGTAAAACCACTAATTTCGGGCTCCCCCCCACTGATAAAGGGAGATAAGGCGAGGGGGTCTGAATTATATCGGGTGTCGTCGGATAGGACGTGCACTGAAAATCGGGCGCGGAAGATGTTCGTAGTTTAACCATATACGACAAATCTCCTTTCGTCATTATCAATTTTACAATAAAATCAAAGCTATAGTACCAAGGCCTTATTACAATCTATTTAATCACATTTAAATGATGTGATTAATTTAATCTAAACACACTTAATTATTCTTTAATGCTGCATTTCGATTTGAAAGCATATTTTTTTATTTTCTCAAGGTTTTGACCTTTTTTGGAAATAATTTACAACGTGGAATATTATTTACAATATGAGATTTCTGAGATAAAACACTCAATCACCTTGAGATCCTATAATTTATAGGACCCTAATAGTGGCTCTAGCTGGGGATGGCACTCTCCATGTGAGGTGCCAAGAACACTGTATAATAGTAGCCTGATCCATTGGCCTGTTCCCAAGTTTGTAACATGTTTTGTCATAAAAATCTATGTGACTGAAAATCTTCAAATTGGAATCAAAACCATTTTGCATACTGAAATTTGAAATACACACTGAACTAAAAGTTGTACTGCTATCTAAAACTGAAATTGACAATAATGCTTGAAAAAGATGCTCAGAGTGTTGAGCTTATTTGCACACTGCTACCTACTCTACACTGCTGAAAATTATGTTGAATCAAATAATACAAAAATGCCAATGAAGCCAGTCAAGTAGTTGTTGAAACAAGTGGGCCGCTTGACTGTTTGTTAGCACAATCAAAAGGACAACTTGACTTTTTGTCCATAAAATCAAAGTTGTAGAGTGCAATGGCAACTGTTGTTGGATCTGGTCATGAAAACATGATTGAACACTTGAGCTGAAAAGAACCTCCATGTAGTTTTCTATAGGGTTAGTAAAGGCATTATTATATAGTTTACCTTGCAGGCCTTCATTGACCGATCGAGCATGGAAGATTTCACCAGTTGTATTCTCAAGGTTAAACCCTGATTCCCACTGTTCATTTTCAGTCTTGTACTTGAAAACATAATTATGAGAAATCTGCAAATCAAAAGCCAATACAATCTCCTCTTGTTTTGGATAAGGAAGATTTTCCAAGAATTGTTTAGGATCTCATAAATTATAGGATTGAATCTGATAATCCAAAAGTTCAATATCCTTCTTGAATATTTCAACAACTAACTCAAGAAAACAAACTTTACTTCCAGGATAAAATTTTCTTAATTTCAAACAATGAAACATGGTCGTTAAAAAATCTTCATCAATTTGAAAATCGGCTAATTCATCCCTGACTTCTTTTAAAACTTCACAAGACAGAGGATTTGCCACATAACCTGTCATCTTGTTTAGCAAGAAATCTGATCAACTTGCAGTGGAGTCACCATGAGTTTTCTACAAATCTGGATTCTTTGATAGTGGAGTCACACTAAAAACTTTGAAGCTCTGGATACTTTGAACGTGGAGTCGCCAGGTGAATGATACAACCTTCTTGTGTCTGATCACTGTCCACCGTCAGTAATCAGATCTGGAACTTGATACACTTTTATGGGGAATCTAAAAAGTTAGATCCCTAGTATGGTCACCACTATGTTGTCTTTTTGTATTTTTCAGGATGAGGGAGTAAACACAAAGGACAACAACAAAACCACTTTGGAAGTTTGGATCTAGCCCTGTCAGCTTTAGAGAGGGATCTCTCTGTAAAATTTAGCTATGTTTAATGTGAATTTTAGGCTAATTATGACTGTACTAATTTTTTTTATTGGATTATTTGGTTGATTAAATTGTTATAATTCCATTGGGTTATGGAGTCTAAAGATTAACTGGATCTGCATCAAACTTTGAAGGAGTTTCACAGGGCAAGCTAGGTTGCACTAGTTGGATCTTTCAGAATTTTTAAATGGAGTATGAAACAGAAGAAATGTAAGATTTAGTAGAAACTAAGGAGCAATGAAGAATTCCTTAATTTGACTTCAGTAGAAAACATGTAAATTACTAACAAACAGAATAGATTGTTTTGTATAACATATCCTATTCATCACAGTTTCTATTATGTAATTAAGCTTTTCAGAAATGACAGAGAAAAGAAACAATGTTTAAACACATGAACAAAAGAAAAATATCACCAAATCGTACACCACATGAATCCTGTGAAGAATGTCCTTGTATTATTGATGCTTCCAGCAACTTGGAAATTACAATTCACAGAGGAAATTATATTCAACAACCACCATCTCGTACTTCAAATGTTGAAGTATTTATAAAAATTCTAAACTAAAATATCTTGAAAAAATATCAAGATTTGTTACAAATATCTCAAATTGTATTACACAAATAGAACTGAAATATAGGACATTCAAAACTAATGAATCTACTTGGCACTATATTTATGGATTGTTGGTGACAAAGAAGAGCAATTCAAATTTGATAGCAACTCTTATTTGATGAGGTGGCATCCAAGTCACTAACTGTCTTTGAGTTTTTTCCTCCTGAAATTCTGAAACATAGGGTCCTGTAATACCTTTGTATATCCAAAACCATAATATATTTTAGAAAAATTAGAGATGTTTTTGTAAATGATGATGTTTAAAACAAAAACCTCTTTCAGTTTTTAAAAATTCATTTACATTTGCTCGGAAACTGCATTTGAAAACATTGGCTGAAAACAAGAAAATTCGGGAAAATATACTTGTAAATATTCATCCAAATATCCCAAACCATAACAGTTGTTACAAAAATGAGAGAGGTTTTTGTGCATGAGGATGTTAGAAACAAAAACCTCTTTCCAATTTTGAAAATTAATTCTCAGTTGTTTGTAAACCATGTTTGAAATTACTGTGTTGTATAGGGAAAAAAACATAATTTAACTGACCATGAAACAGACATATGACGTGGAGGCGGGAGGTGACATGGAGGTGGGGGATGATGTGGAGGCACATGGTTGGTGGAAAGGAAGTGGGTTCCGCAAGGGTGATGTAGAGAAATGATGTGGAGGTAGGGAAATGGCAGTTGAGTGGAAGATGAGGAGGGACATGTCGGGTGGACGTAGGCACAACCAGGAAGGCGGTTTGTGGCAAGGAGCGGATACCGCTTTTAGAGGGGACCAGAGGCGGATTGTGGTATTGGTGAAGGGGGGTCCGAAATGTTGAGGAGCGGACATGTAGCAGTAGGGTCTAGGGGTAAAACCACTAATTTTGGACCCCCCCGCCGTCCCCCCACCGATAAAGGGAGATAAGGCGAGGGGGTCCGAATTATATTGGGTGTCGTTGGATCGAATGTGCGCTGAAAATCGGGCGCGGAAGATGTGCATAGTTTAACCATATACGACAAATATCCTTTTGTCGTTATCAATTTTACAATAAAATCAAAGCTATAGTACCAAGGCCTTATTACAATTTATTTAATCACATTTAAATGATGTGATTAATCTAATCTAAACACACTTAATTATTCCCTAATGCTGCATTTCGACTTGCAAGCATATTTTTTGATTTTCTCAAGGTTTTGACATTTTTTGGAAATAATTTACAACATGGAATATTATTTACAATATGAGATGTCTGAGATAAAATACTCAATCACCTTGAGATCCTATAAATTATAGGACCCTAACATGATCAGAGAGACTGTTGGAGCTACTTAGATGAAAAATATTCCTCCCTCAACGTTGCCTAACTTTCATGGTGTCTCTAGTGAAGATCTTGATGCCTTTTTATTCGAATTTGATGTATTGTGCAAAAGCTACGACTATTCTTCCAATGCTCAAAAGTTGAAGTTGTTTCCTGCTACATTAAAGGATGCAGCTCTCAGGTGGTTTATGGGGTTGGGCTCAAACTCCATTGCAACCTGGGATGAAATGAAGAAGGTATTCCTGAAAAAGTACCAAGATTATTATAAAACTAGGGACCTCAGGGAAGAAATTTTTGGCATGACTCAGAAGGAAGGGGAGAGCCTTGAGGACTTGGTGGAAATATTTCAATATAATCTCCAGAGATCCAAGATGAACTAGCTGAGCAAAGAAACCTTGAGAACAATTTTTCTCAGGGAAATCAGACGAGAATATCTGGAGGTTTTGAACCTAATGGGAGCAGGTGATGTATCAAAATTGAGCTATGATGATGTGTGTGAGTTGTGCAGAGGTTATTCACGAGGAAATTCTAAGGTTGGAGGAGGATCAAGAGACACTTCTTCCAGGATTGTCAAATCAGTTGCTGGAGCTGGAGTAACCAGAGCTGAAATGGGTAACTTATTTGAAAATTTTAAGACTGATATTCTTAGCACTTTATCTTCACAATTGGATGTTTTGCAGGCTAAGAAGAAACAAGAGGAATTGGAAAAATCCCTGGCCATATTCTGCTCCAAATGCAGGAAGAAACATGCTCTAAGGGAATGCCCTGCTCACAGCATAGAGGTATGCCGAATTTGTGAAGCTGAGCATTCTACTGATCAATGTCCCTCTCTTCCTGAGATTAAAGCAGCCTATGCAACAGATCAGGAAGTTGTCAATGCACTCTATGCAATGGCACCTCAATGACCATGGAAACCACGTCCTACAGGTATGTCACAGTCACATTTTCAATTTCCGTATGCTCATAATCAGATGTGGAATGTTCCAATGCCCTGGAAGCCCTGGCCTCCTCAACAACCTTGGTAGGGGAACTTTTCTTACCCTGCTGCACAGAATTTTCCACCTCAGAACTTTTATCCACCACATCCCATGCCACAACAAATGGTACAACCACAACAACAGCAACTTCAGTTGCCTGCCCCACCAAATCAACCTTGTCCCACACAACTTCCTGCTCAGCCAGTATCTAACCCCAATAATAAAACCATCCAATCTACTCACAATATTGGATTGGTCACTTATCCCACTTTTCCTACTTATTGTATTGCCCCACAGCCTTTGCAGGAAGTTTTTGTTCCTTTACTGCAGGAATTTCCTATGTCACTGCAGGAAATCAAACTTTGATCTGGAAAAGTGGTGACTCAGCCTAAAATAATTGAAGAGGTTGTAGGGGAAGACACTTTGGAACCACTTGAAGTAGAAAACATAGCTAAACCAGTAGAACGAACCACTTCAAGATCACAAGAACCTTCCTCATCCCATACGATCCAGCCTCCTTTTCCAGAGAGGTTGGAAATGAAAATAAAACAACCCGAGTTTGATCTTGTGTCTAAACTAAGAAATTTGTGCATTAAAATCCTGTTACTGCAAGCAATTAAGGATATCCCGATTTATGCCAAAACAGTGAGGGAACTATGTGCCAAGAATCCAAGAATACAGAAAAAACAACCCTCGACAATTCAAGTAGGTGGAAAACTTGCAAGTCTTGTGTCCACCGGATTTGCTACTGAAAAATATGCAGATCCTGGAATCCCTGTGGTTACCACCTTTATCAATGGGTATCCAATAAAAAACACTTTAATTGATTTAGGTGCAACCATCAATGTGATGACCATGGAGACTTTATCTCACATAGGATCCTTTGACTTAATACCTACTCCTACCATGTTAGAATTAGCAGATAGGTCTAAGGTAAAGATAGAGGGGGTATTAGAAGATATTGTCATCTCATTGGATTCTTGGGAATACCCTGCAGATTTTTATGTTCTTCAACCTAAAACTAACTTGGGAGGGCATCCTTTGATCTTGGGGAGGCTGTCGTTAGCCACATCAAGTGCCTACATAGGGTGTAGATAAGGGAATATGACTATCACTCATGGGGTTGAAACAAAACATATCAATTTGTATCC
Organism: Pinus tabuliformis; assembly: GCA_031772625.1. NCBI lineage: Eukaryota > Viridiplantae > Streptophyta > Pinopsida > Pinales > Pinaceae > Pinus > Pinus tabuliformis. The sequence continues at coordinate 890,962,756 of CM062811.1, forward strand.
CCCTGCTAAACCCCTCTTAAGATCAGAAAATACACAGTGGGTTGAAGAAGAGGAGCATGATTTAGAATGTACCCAACTAGTTTTAACAATAGCCCATGCCATGAGCCTTAAGGAAAACTCAGAAGAAAATTTTATAAATTGTTATATTTCTAATCCTGACTTTTCGCAGCATGAAGAAGGGTAGTCTAGTCATAATATATATAGCATTACTAACTTGCAGAATTCTTATGAGCATAGTACAGCGGCTGAATTACATTCAACCCTCTTATCTGTATTTCCTGCATATTCAATGACTGAATTTGGAGCTAAGGTAGTTGAAATTTTTCCTGAAAAAACTCTTAATATTAATGTTGCCTTGACTCTTGAACAAGAAAAAACAGTTAATTCATAACTTAGAAGAATTTTCCGATACATTTTAATGGGAATATACAGACATGATGGGTATTCACCCAGATACTTGCATTCATCATATTTACATTGAGGGAAGTGCCAAATCTGCAAAGGAGGATGAACCCTGCTTTAAGAGAAATTGTGAAAAATGAATTGCAGAAATTGTTAGATGTAGGGTTCATCTATCCTATTTCAGATAGCCAGTGGGTGTCCCCATTGGTTATTGTCCCTAAAAATAATGGTAAATGGCGAGTGTGTGTAGATTATAGGGAACTAAACAAAGCTACATTAAAAGACCACTTTCCCTTGCCTTTTATAGACCAAGTGTTGGACACTTTAGAAGGGAAGAAGTATTTCTCCTTCCTAGATGGATTCAACGGGTACAATCAAATTAGGATAGCTCCAAAGGACCAAGAGAAGACAACATTCACATGTCCCTGGGGTACATATGCATATAAGGTACTACCATTTGGTTTATGTAACACACTAGCCACATTTCAAAGGGCAATACTTGGTATTTTCTTTGATATCTTGTATGATTGCGTAGAGGTCTATATGGATGATTTTACAGTAATAGGTGATACTTTTGAAGAATATTTACATAATCTTAGGAGAGTTTTGTAGAGATGTAGAGAAACTAATCTTTCATTGAGTAATGAAAAGTGTTTTATGATTATGACTAAGGGCATTGTTTTGGGACATCATGTTTTTGCTGCAGGAATCAAAGTTGATCCGGCTAAAATCAAAGTAATTGTGAAAATGCCCCCACCAACCAATCAAAAGGGAGTGCAAAGTTTTCTTGGACATGCGAGCTACTACAGAAGGTTTGTTGAGAATTTTACAAAGGTAGCCTTGCCATTGTTTAAATTATTAACTAAAGAATCTGAATTTCATTGGAGTGATGAATGTCAAGCTGCTTTTGATACACTCAAGGAAAATCTTTCTTCAGCACCTGTCTTGAGAGGTCCAAATTGGAAATTGCCCTTTCACATTTCCACTGATGCCTCTAATTCAGCTATAGGAGCGGTATTGGGCCAAAAGGAAAATCTCGTAACCCATGCTATTTATTTTGTTAGTAAAAATTTAACTCCTGCAGAGCTGAATTACACTTAACTGAGAAAGAATTTCTTGCTGTAATTTATGCTATTAACAAGTTTAGACATTACATCACTGGTTACGAAGTTTTTGTACATACTAATCATTCTACTATTCGATATCTCATGAAAAAACCAGTCACTAATGGCAGGATTACTAGGTGGTTGTTGCTGCTGCAAGAATTTGACATCACAGTATTGGACAGGCCAGGAAAAGAAAATCAGGTAGCTGATTTCCTATCTAGGCTTAACCATGTAGGTGAGGATGTTCCTGTTAATGATAACTTTCCTAATGAAAATCTATTTTCTATCTCTGTTAAAACACCTTAGTTTGCAGATATGGCCAACTACCTTGCTGTAGGAAAGTTACCCCCATACTTCTCATCTAGTCAGAAGAAAAGAATTATTAGGAAAAGTGTTAATTACTCTTGGATAATAGGTAACCTCTTTTTCACTAGACCTGATTTGATTATTTGCAGGTGTGTCAGGGAGGACGATATATATGATATCCTTAAAGCTTGTCATGATGAACCTTATGTAGGTCACTTTGCAGATAAGCAGACAACCTATAAGATCCTTCGCTTAGGTTGTTATTGGCCAAGTCTTTTTAAAGATGCAAGGGAGTATGTCCGGAAGTGTGATAGCTACCAGAGAATAGGGTGAACTGTTCAATCAAATGAAATTCCCTTGCAGCCACAAGTTCTCATAGAACCATTCGAGAGGTGGGCTCTTGATTTTGTAGGTCCCATCAATCCTATGTCCAAAGGTAAGAAGTATATTTTAGTTTGTACTGATTATGTAACGAAGTGGGTGGAAGCAAGAGCACTACCTAGAGAAACAAAAAAAGCAGTGGTAGTTTTTTTTTTTTTTTAATTATATATATATATATATATATATATATATATATATATATATATATATATATATATATATATATATATATAGATATATATATTTTTGTAAGATTTTGGGTACCTAGGGAGATAGTTATTGATCAGGGTACTCAGTTTGTGTCAAAGATTATGTAGGGAATTGTACAGAAATATCATATTACTCATCAGAAGTCCACCCCTTATCATCCACAGGCCAATGGGCAAGTGGAATCAACAAATAAGGTGTTGGATACAATCCTTACAAAGACAGTGCAACTACATAAAAAGGACTGGTTTGATCGATTTCCTAAGGCATTGTGGGCCTACAGGATCACATGGAGAAACACCACTGGCTTCTCTCCATATGAATTGGTGTATGGAAAACAGGCTTTACTGCCCATTGAATTTCAGATCAGAACTTTCAAGATGACAACAAAGGATCTTGCAGCTCAATGAGTTGGATGAGATTAGGCAGGATGCTTTTCAGCATACTGACTTGATCCAACAACAACGGGCTAAATAGCACGACAGATACATAAAGAAGACGCAATTTAAAGAGGGAGACTGGGCATTGTTGTATGATTCAAAATTTAAGATTTTTAAAGGGAAATTTAATACACATTGGTTGGGTCCCTATGAAATTGGGAAAGTTTTTGACAATGGATTTATCCGGGTTAAAATGATTGATAATGGGAATGTTGCCTTCTTGGTAATGGGCACACACTCAAGTTATATCAAAAACCCCAATCCAAGGAGGAATTTGTGGAGGAAATTGTGAAGAAGAAAGAGCTAGAAACGACAGGAGAAGGAGTTGTTCCTTATACTACCTCTTCTTGATTTTCTACTGTCATAAACTGAGCTTACTTTGTTCCTTTTCGTGCTCAGTAAACCATGAAAACAATGTTATTGGGTACAGGTTTATTCCTTTTTCTTGGTCCAATGGACTAATTATGGAAAAGGAGCCCCCTTGGAGTCTTCTTTTTTAGTATTTCAGACTCTCTAAAATTGAAAGTTGGCGAGCATGAACTGCCCTGGGCTTGTTAAAATAACAGGACAGTAGATCCTTTGGATCCTCAGAATAAATTTTATTTTTCAGCTAATCTTTGGATTGCTCGTGTTGGATTGATGTGGGATTCCTTAAGGCCCTCCTTCCAACAATCTTGGCCCATCAACATCAGCAAATTATCTGGGCCCAAGATCAAGAGCCTTATGATGCCTTGAAACTTGTATGCCTTAATGACAGGCTATCTCGCCAGCAGCAATGGGGAATCATCATGGCTCCTTGACTGCTAGATCCTATAGGGGGTTCGACATCAGCTCATAAATTCACACCTGATAGGATGCATCAGGGTACCTTGGTCCTCACTCTCATTAATGGTGATGGGCCTTGCATTGGTTAACAGTTGACCTTAATGGTTGGTAATCCAATGAGCTCATTGCACATTCGACATTAGCACCTTCATTCATGTGCAATGAACTGTACAAAAAGGGGAAGAAATGGGTTTGTTTTCTATAGAAGAATTTCTTGCAGAACATTCAACAATTGTGCAGACAGAACAATTCCTGCAACACACCAATGGTTTCCTAAAAATATAGACATAACATTAGCTTAAAATTAATTCGATAAAGTACTGATAATTTATTACTGGTTAAGATCACGAATTATGTAATCATGTTTATAACCTATCATGTTTAATGTATACATGAATTATGTAATTCTAAGGTGGGTTATCATTTCGAAGACAGTGGTAATCATCATCAAAGGATTGGATCGTTGGGAGGTAAGATCGGTAAGGTACAGTTGGTGATAGGATGCTTACAGTGAAAGGTAATGATGCTTTAATATTTTTAAAATTTGCATGAGCTTAAGCCTCGGTACCCTTTGCAGAAATGCACGGCCATGACTGTTACATAATAAATGGAGTTCCATGTCCACCTATTATAACTCTAGCACATCCTTTGGGCATATTTCTGATATCCATTCTGCAGGTCGGATCATGATGTTAATCATGACCACGACCGACGTCTTTTTAAAAAAAAATCCATACTTCCCTAATACTTCCAAAATTAAATCCCGTTGTCGAGTTTTTTCAAAGGCTTGGAGGTGTCACTGTGAGCTGAATTAGCTTTGTTTATTCCGCTCCTAACCATGTCTAGAACTGCATGCTCCTGTTCGATTTTAACCGCAAGACTCTGCGCTATTAGATGTTGAGCCTAGAAGCAAAGTTAGGCTAGAAGAGGTAGGTTGGTTGCCCCTATTTTAGAAATTTTGCGGGCACAATTTGGAAGTGACCAAATCCTTTGCTCTTAACCTTAATGGTGACAAAGCGCAGGTGGGAAATGTCCAATTTCGATTGACGGAGGAGCTGGTGGCTCGAGCCCGCGGTATTCCACAGGAGGGAGAATGTTGGTTTAAAAATCAATGGTTTGAAAAAGGAATCTATGCACCCTTCCTCCGGAAAGAACACAGAAACCCCGATTGGAGTAAAGCCATCCCGCAAGAATACCTCCGGAGTAAGAATCGACACTTGCTATTTCTCTTACAAAAATATATAACTTGCGAAGGCTGTTTACAACTTGCATTTATGTTTCATATTCGCCTTCTCGGGCACTTCCGAGATATGCCTTTAAATTTGCCTTATTTAGTAAGGATGTCTTTGATGAAAATGTCTATTCTTGCTAAGGATAGAGCAACCCACATAGAGGAAAACCTCTATCACCATGGGTTAATAAGAATTATCCTGACTGAGGTTCTGAAGAAGAAAAATAAAACGTGGGATGATTTCCTGTCAGAAAATCATTTCATGGAAGATGAGAAGGACTCTAGTCCTTCTGAAGTTAAGGAAGAAAATCCAGATGAAAAGCTAAGGAAAAAGCCACGAACCCGAGGTCTACTGATAAAGGAGAATCAGAAGGATGAAGAGGTAGTGGTGACTGGAGAACTCATAAGGAAGAAGCCTAAATTGAAAAACTCTTCTACCCCTACTAAAAGAGTTACAAGGAGCCAGGTTGCAAAGCTAGCCACAAAGGAAATCACAGCAGAAGGAACATCACCAAGCAGACCTGATAAGAAGAAAAAGAAGCCCCAGAGCTTGGAAAAAGGAAAGGAGAAGGTGGTATTGGCCGAATTTATTGACAAAAAAGTAGTATCCTTCCAGGATCCACCACTACAGGAAAGTGGAGATAAGACAATAGAAGACCACCAAGGGCAGGAGGAGCCGAGTTTGCCTCAGTCCTCTCCTGGAAGACATGAGGCGAAGATAACTTTTCAGAAAAAGCGGTGTCAACAGGAACTGGAAAAAATCATCCATGAGCTTACTGTGTTAGAGCGGGTTTTACTGAAGGAGAATGGAACTTTGAAAGAAAACAATTTACGCATGTAGAAAAAGCATGGCGAATGGCATCAGAAGGCAGCCCGAATCATGAAGAAGAAACAAAACCAGATTGATCACCTGAAGAAGAAGAATGAAACATATAGAAGTAAGATTCAGGCAGAATCCAGTAGGGCCCAATTGGACCATTTAGGTGCAGTGGCTGCAGCACAGGGCGAGGATTGATATTTTTCTTTAGAGGTTACATAATTTTGCTTGCATAGGGGACATGCAAGAAGTTAGGCATGGGGGAATGTTGAGTCCCAATTTTGCTCAATTTTGACAGCCTTCCAAGACCTTGTTTTCCCATTTTCGAACTCTATTTGACCCCTAGTTATACCTATTTCAATCATATTATCTAGATTTTGGCCAAAAGTGTACTATGTGCTTAAGGTATGCAAATTAACCTAAAAAGTGTCATTTTATCTTACTCTTAAGTAGTTCCTTAAGCTAACTGTTTCCTTATTGAAATTATCGAGTCAACTGATCAAAGTCTTATGCAGATTCGAAGCAGCTCTACCATTTCCTGTAGACAGCTTGCAGTCGTTATTTTCCTGCAGATGCTCCGAAATTTCTTGCAGGTGCGGATTTACTGCAATCGTCTAGATTTCCTACAACTGTCCAGATTTCCTGCAATAGAATAGATAGTTTTCTATGTTCCACTTAATCTCAGAACAAATGGGAACATGGGTTTTGTGGGGAAATCCACCTACATGGACGCTGTCCTATTGGATGCTCCAGATTTATCATCAAAACCACCCAGATCTCCAATCTCCTTCTCGTTGGTCGCATGAGGAAAAACTCCAGCAGATGTAGCGAAATAGTCTGATCCATGCTTTCTGTCATGGATCAGATATAGAAGGGTTATTTTGATATTTTGTACCTGTAATAATAGTAAATAGTTTAGTAAGTAGTTTTTCCTTATTCAGGCAAACCATATGCCTGCAAACTTGTATAAATACTATTATGTTTTATGTGTAAGGGGGTTTGGGGTTGGTTGATCAAAGCATCAGATTGTACAAGATTGTGATCTTTTCCATATTAATACAAGATATATGTTCTGTTCATTCTACTGAGTAAACAATTTTAATATTGAAGGGGTTGTGAGTAAGGGAGGGCCCCCTTTACTCACAACTCCATTAGTGGTACTAGTGTATTCCTTTAATTATGTTTATGCAGTGATATTGTTGTTGCACAACTAGTGTTCTCTTTTTTGATTCAGCAGCATATATCGATTGATTTATGGTTAAGATTTATGTGATTCATTTAATCAATTTTAGCTTTCCATTGTTAAACTAATTTCTTTTGGCTGTGTGTTTGATCTTTTATCTTTTCTGATCAACATCAGCAATATCAGCGCTGTAGAGGGAGGTGAATCCACTTTGTAGCCTTTGTTGCCAAGTGTTGATGTAGAAAAGAGGCATTAGTGTTGTATATATGTGACTGATTTAATTAGGAAGCACATGAGGTATCAAGCCTGCATATATTTTGCACGACATCTTGCAAGTTTACTTACCCTCAGTTGATGATTTATGTTGGTAAATTATAATTCTATAATTTAACTCAACAAATGTATTAATATTTTATCATTTTGACAACTAAATCACCCATAGCAGTGGGCATCAAACCGGGCCATATATTTACTTTTCCAATGCTAGGATGTAATAGTGTGTGAGAAAAAATTATTATAGAATAAGGGAACCTACAAATAATTAGATTTTTGTAAAATAAAGTTTGAATTGAAAAGCCATGAGATGAAACTAATAATGAAGATGGAAGCCCTAAATATGGCAGACAAACCAATAGACTTTGACCATATTAATTAGTCACCTCTCTACAAATGTGCCTTCATTGACCAACTCTTCATCCATGATTTTCTTATTGCAATTCTTTACCCATTAAACCCAACAAAATGTAGAAACAAAACACCCTAAGGTAGCTTTCATGTTTCCTCTAATCAATTTTCTTTGCTTGTGACATCTTTTCATTTAATCTACCTCCCATTTCTTGTAGAAATATGATTTTTTTTTCTTGGTATTTAGATCAAACACAATTAGAGCATATTAGATAGCTTATCATCCTATGAATTTTATGTCTTTGAAATGAAATCACATGTACAAATGCCTTCTTTCTCTCTCTTGCATCACATGTTAAAACCCATTATGAAGAAAATTAAAATCATGTTAGCCATGATTGTCTAATTATTAAGATGGAAGGGTATAATCACATTTTTCATCCATTGATAATACTTAAAAGATTGGTTTGTTCAAATAAATTAAGATAATATTTAAATGAAATTGTGACCCAACTAATAACCAAGGGTGAGTAATTTAGAAGTTTTAAAAGCGATTATGGCCTCTCCATTCAATAATCTCATGCCATAACACTTAGTTCTTCAGCTCGATTTTAGAGAACAAAATTTAATGTTATATGATTAAAAATGGCATACTTCTTGTAAGATAATTGACATGTCACGATGTTGAATTTTAGAATTTTGAGATTAAAGTTTTCATTTGATAATTTTTTTTAGCCTTAATGTATCAAGGAATGGTGTGAGGGTAAATAATCCCCTTATATACTCTAAATATGATGTTATGATGCCTTTCCAATCAAGAATTTGACGCCTTTACCTTTGTAACATGATTGAGATCCACTTTTATGTTGATTACAATAGGATGCAAGGGAGTAGATGCATGGTATTGTTACACAAGGAACAATCATGGAAATGGAGGAATGTAAAGCACTAGACACCCCGTGAAAAATTAATAAATGATAAGGTAAAGTGCACAAAGACATTTGATCTACTTTTCTTTTTATTTAGTATAGATTAATATAGTTAATGGTAGGAACAACTAACTCTATGCTGCACATCATTCCATAATAAGAGTAGTATGAACAACTAGTGCTACCATGCACATCATTCCATAAATAATAATAGTTCATACACCCACAAAATATTCCATTTTTATGTGTTACAACTTAAAACAATTTTTTCTTTATGATATTGAGTATTAATTATCAACTCACACTTATAATATTTAGTTGAAGAAGATGTTGTAATAATGAGGGTAGTGTTTTTTTTGGAGGAAATATCTGGGTAGATGCACCTGAATCAATCACATCCCACTGGCTTATTAGCAGAGCCTAACCCCAAGGACATAAAGGAGAATTGACCCTGTGACCTCCCATTAGCAAGGTGCTTTAGCGACAGGAACTCAACCAATTGAGCTAACCCTTGGGGCTTATAATGAGGTTAGTGTGTTATTAAGTCATGGAAAAGATATATATATATATATATATATATATATATATATATATATATATATATATATATATATATATATATATATATATATATATATATATTAATAATAAATACTACTAGGTACTCAAGTTGAAACACAAATTCAATTATATAAAGGTTGTTTTTATATAATCACAACACTCAATCATTATGATATGAGTAGAGTTCATGTTAAACTCACACTTTATTCATTCCATTGTTTTTTTTTAGCTATTTCTTATTTTCTGGCAACCATGTTTTCCACTTGCCTTTCAGATTTATGCACTAACTGCTTATAATTGGGACCAAATTCGCTTGACACAATATTGGGTGTCATCGTCATTAATTATGCTACCTTGTTGTACAAATGGACGTAATATCCTTCATCATATCTTGCCATTCAAATGGATGTAATATTCTTCACCGTTGACATATTAACACTAACTTGTCATACAAATGGATGTAGTATACTTCATCACAAGTGTTTTTAAATACCTAACCTTTGATTAACCAAATAGATGGATCATCACTTTTCACATTATGTAGGCATGTTGAAGTACAACTTCCTTGGATGTTTAATTACAAGAGAAGAAACTACAAGATTTTATCATTGAACTATGGTTTGTTTTTCCCCAGGATGAGGATCGCTAAAAAAAATCCATCATATTATTCATGAATGAGAGGCACAAATTTATTACAAATGAGAAACAATTCTCCAGCTACATGGGATGTTAGGTTTCCTAATGACTTTTCCATTTCATATTTATAACTATTTACAATTTACCATAATCTCATAGGATTAGGTGTTTAAAAGCACCCCGCCCACCCCGCCCCCCCCCCCGCCCCGCCCCGCCCCTTAATTTGAAGATGTGTTTGTGAGCCCAAGCATCATTCTAAACTTTTCAAATTTTTCTCTTCCAAATGCTTTAGTGAAGATGTTTGCAATTTGTTCATTTCTGGAACAATGTCTTAAATGAATAATTTTTGCCTCTACATGGTATCAAATTAAATGATACTTAGTGTTGATGTGCTTGGTTCAGTCACGAAATCTTCGATTCTTGGCAAACTTGATTGCAAAAGTATTATTGACAAGTAGAGGATTTGAGTTCACTTGTTTCTCTTGCAAGTCTTAAAGTAACTTCTCAAGCCAAACAATTTCCTTTGTTGCTTCTGTAGTTGCCACATATTATGACTCTGTTGTGGAATATGTTAGAATTGATTGTTTGCATGACCTCCAGGAGATAGTTGCTGATAATAATCTCATGAGATATATAGAAGTTGATATTCCATTTTCCTTATTTCCAACAAAGTCGAAATCAAAATGTCCAATAAGACTAAAGTCGTACACCTTGGTTCACTTAAGTCCATAATATTGAGTTCCCTTTAAGTATCTCTTGACTCTTTTTGTAGCAGACCAATGTCCTCCACATGGTTTTTGCATGAATCTAGAAAGGATGCTAACAACATATGAGATATCTGGTTTGGTTGTGGTGAGGTAGATGAGACTTCCTACAAGCTGTCTATACTTCGTTGCATCCTCAAATTCATTCCCTTATTTCAATGTAAGCTTCAATTTTTGTTGCATTCTGCCATGCCAAATTTGTTCAACAATTCTCCAATGTGATTTTTTTGGGAAATGAATATGCATTTTGGATTTTGAATGACTTCAATGCCCAAGTAATAATGAAGATGTCCCAAATCTATCATTTCAAAACCTTTCTTCAGTTCTTTCTTCATAAATGCAATATAGGTTTCATTGTTTCCAATTATTAACATATCATCTACATATACTACAAGATATACAACTGTTTTTCCAACCTTTTTGACAAACAAAGTTGCATCATCAAGATTATAGTGTTTGAAATTTAGCTTTAGACGATACTCAGTTATCTTTTCATACCATGCGCATGGTGCCTGTTTGATCATATATAAAGATTTCATAAACTTGCATACCTTCTGTTCTTGTCCCTTCATAACAAAACCCTTGGGTTGAGACATATTTTTTCTTTTCTTTCAAATCCCCATTCAAGAAAGTTGTATTCATGTCCATTTGATGTATTTTCCATCCATTCTATGTTGCCAAAGAGAATAATGTCCAAAGGGAAGCCCATTTTGTTGCCGGAGAAAAGGTTTCCTCATAGTCAACACCTTATTTTTGTGCAAATCCTTTTGCCACAAGCCTTTCTTTGTGCTTTTCAAGTGAGCTGTTTATACTTGTATTTGAAGACCCACTTGCAATCAATTGGTTTGGTTCTGTAGGGAGGGTCCTCCAACTTCCAAGTTCCATTTTTTATGAGTGTGTCATATTCCTTCTGCATGGATTCTTTCCATTCATCATGAGAAGTAGATTCTTTGAAGGAAGTGGGTTCAAAGCCAGTATATAAATTCAGCTCACAATTATACGAAATATCTATGTCATCCAAATCACTTGAATTTACGCCTCCATTTTCAACTTTAGTAGAACTCCTGGTTCTGATCTTTTTGATCTTATCATGATGGACACTTTCAAGTGCCTTGATCAACCACTTTGGTCATTTTGGAAAAGGATTAGATGGCTCCTATTAGGGTGTGGCATCCTCAATGTTGAACTTATCAATTTTTCCTATAACACCATTCAAATATGATGAGGTGTCTAGAACTTCTTCATGAGGAGGAGTTGGTTCTACATAGGGAGATTCCAAAGGTTGAACTAGAATTGGGCTCCCCCCTTCAACATCTGGAATCTCATTGTCAAATTCGTGATATGTATTCATCGAAGATATCCTTTCTAAACGATCAAGCTATCTCTCAACAAAGTCATCACTTTTGGTGGACTCAAGGAATATGACATATCTAGAAAGTATGAATTTCTTATTTGCCTCATTGTAAAGTTGATAAGCCTTGGTGATATTTGAGTACCCTAAGAAAATGCATTTACAACTCCTTGCATCAAGTTTGTTTCTCTGTTATTTTGGAATCAATGCATAACAGGTGGAACCAAAAACCCTAAGATGCTTGATGGAGGGGGTGTGGCCATACCACATTTCGTAAGGAGTCTTGTTTTGAAGAGAATGCAATGGACACCTATTCTTTACATAGACTACACAAAAAACTGCTTTGGCCCATAACAACAATTTTACATTCTTAAAGAACATCATGGAGCAAACCATATCCAATAATGTTATATTCATTCTCTTAGCTACACCATTTTGTTGAGGATTGTATGGAACTATTGTTTGATGTATGATCCCATGTTGCCGAAGTTAGGATTCAAAGTCATTACTAGTGTATTCTTTTCCATTATCAATGCAAAGAGCAACAATCCAAGTTTGTGCTTCATTTTCAACCCATACACGAAATTTTTTAAATCTTTCAAATGATTTAGACTTGTCTTTCAACAAATATACCCAACACGTTTGGGCATAATCATCAATAAATGTCATGATGTATTTATTTCCATTTGTAGAATGTACAAGCATAGGGCCACACGAATTAGAATGAATCAAACCAAGTTTCTACATGCTCTAGAATTGGAGTCATGGAATGACTGTTTGCTATGTTTTCCATGAACATAGGTAGAACATTGATTAAGTTTTCTAGGAATAGTTGGAAGACCAGGAAAACCATTTTTCATCAAATGGAGACTATCATAATTAATATATCCAAATATAGCATGCTATCGACAACTTGTAGACATTATAATTTTTTTATGCCGAGTGAGATGGGCAGAACGTTGTACAAAAGATGTAGATGTCTCCTTTAATTTTACAATATGTCTTCATCATAATATTTTTGTCGGAAATCCTCCTCATCTCAACCTTTCCATAAAAAATATGAATGGAGTGCCCTTGTTGGTGAATGTGCACAAGAGATAGCAGGTTCCTTTGTAGTTGAGGAAGATAGAGAACATCGTGTAGGACAATATCTAAAAGTCCAGGAAGTTTGTGTCTTATTGTACCAATCCCTGAAGGCTTGAGTTTGGATCTATTACCAAAGTATACTACATTATCTATGTTTTCATCAAACTGCTAAAATGATTCTCTCTGAAATGTCATGTGACAAGTGGCATCTATGTTAAGAAACCATTTGTCTCTCCAAGAAGTAGATGCAATGTTAAACACATCCTCATGCAAACCAATATTACAGTGAGTGACAATATAATGAGTTGATTTTGGTGCATTACCTTTTGCTTGTTCTGGATCTTTATCTTTTTCTTCTTGTTCTTTGATCTTCTCCCATGGGATTCTACATTTCCACTTCCAAGTGAAATAAGGCTTCAAAAAGTGAGATAGAGCCAAAAAAAAGAAGCCCCATAGCGCCAACCTAATAATAGAAAGAGGATTGACAAAGAGACATCAGATGAAAGAAAAAATACATTACAGTGATAAATACTCATTTCTTCTCATTGATCCTAAGCGGCATTTGTTGGAAACAATGTTAATACTGAGAGGGGGGTGAACCAATATTAAGACTGCTTTTAACTTTTATGCCAATTTTTTTCATTCAAACTTGGAAACCATCCATATGAGAGCAACCATTAATAAACCATAACAACAGACATATCAACCCATATAAGCATACACATCATGAACATCAAACACATGAGGCAAGGGGGTTTTACATGGAATCCTTTCGGGAAAAATACACCAAATATTGTTGTTTTTATTGATGTAAAATGGGAGCATCTAATCTATTACAAAAATCAATTTGTGAGCCACCACTCACAGGAAGCACCAACTCCCTTTGATTGTTTTCTAGCACCCACTAGCATGAAGCACCAAATCCCTTCTTTTGCACACACCTGATCAACCTACTAGAAGCACCATCTGAAGCACCAACTTCATAGATTTGTTGTAAGAACCAACTTTTATCTCCTTGGATTTATGCAAGCACCAACTTGCAGGAGGCACCAACCCCCAAGCCTTCTCAGACACCCACTAGAGATGGAAGCACCAACTTGCAGGAGGCATCAACCCCCAAGCCTTCTCAGACACCCACTAGAGATGGAAGCACCAACTTCCTGTATGCAGGCTCCAACCCACACTCAAAGGAAATCTTACTGCTCACTGTAATTGGCAGCCTCTCTACCTGTTTTCAACTATGTTCTCCTTAGCATCCTTTCCTCTACACATACCATGAAACACTTTGTCCACACTGTTATGCTCCTATACCAATAGGTGTCATATTTCATGATTGACTGGTAAAATGCCAAATATGTTCATCCTTTCCATGCTGCAAAGGTTCCATATTTAAAAAAAAATTAAAAAAATTAAAAAATGAAAAGAGGGTATGCTCTAAAAGAAAGATCAAAGGGCAAAAAGAATGAATTGGTCAAAAAGAAGAAAAATGAACCCCAAATGAAGAAGACCAGGAAAGTGTGCTAGTCCAAAATGCCACTACTATCTTATTTTTGCGAAGAAGTTCAATGCGTGCAATTAGTTGACTTTTGTCACACCTGATGGATGGCCAAACAACTTAATCTTGGCCAGTCCATGTTTAAATTTCTTGTTTTAGAGGTAGAGAATAAAATCTGTCCAAACAGTTCAAGCTTGGCAGATAAGTAGTCAGGTAGATAAGCAAAGGTGCTCAACAGGAAAATCTGAGCCCCTGGAAGAAATAAGGGCAGACTTAGATAGTATGGCAGTTAAAAGAAAGGAAGAGAGTAAGGGTTTGCTAGTTTAAATGCACCCAAGTAAAAAGGAAGAAAAAATGTTAGGTGTAATAGGCTGGGTAGGCAGTTTTGATGTTGCAGAAGCAGGTTTATGAGCAATTCTGTCTTTTGAAGGTGATTCATATTGTTACTATCATAAGTGCCATGGCAACTATGTGGTCACAGATCAAGTGAAGCATGTCTAACTGCCCCTCATTCTTCTCTGTGAAACATTTACTAACCTCCCCACAAGGACATTGGGATCTCCTCAGTGCTCCTAGATCACTTCATTTCGTGAAAAAGACTAACTAAAACTCAGTTTTTACTTAAGATAACGAAGCCACATTTCTTGTGTAAAAATGATTTTCTTCCATTATGCTAAGTTTTCCCAACTCCATAGCTTGGCACCCTTTCATTTCCCTAAGCCTAAGTTTTTCACTCTTTAAACTTAGCGCTTTTGGTTAAAAAACATGTTTCCCATATTAACCTTTAACTTTATTATATAAACCCTTATAGTTTCCCCATGCCCGTATTATACATAACTATATGAAAACCCCAAGTAAGCTAATAACCCGCTCCCGGCTACACTATAAGCCATATGTTATTATACAAAGGGAATTAAAAGGTTTATTTGGAACCTTTTAATAATCCATTGCCACGCCATTCAAAAGACATTAATCAACATCCGGTTGATTAATTAGATTAACCCCTAAACCCGTAGACCTAACCAAAAGTCATACCCCGCAAAACATTATAAAACGTTGATTTTATTGCGCGGGTCCAACGCAGTAGCCTCCGTTGTTTCCCGTTGACCGCCAACCGTTCGATCATAGCCCATAGATCGGACGGCCCACAGCAATATCGCGACCCCTCCACGTCCGATGTTTAGCGCCCGGGGGATGGTGGTATTGCCGTCGTACCCTGGGACAGGTGGCGACCTCCCGCACTGCTCGCTGCCCTCCCCTCCAATACCACCTATGTCCAAAAGCGGTGCGGGGCTGAAACCGCTTACCGCCCCCGCTGCCTTCTTGCTGACATCATCCTTGCGTCATCAGCTGGCGTCACAACCACGTCAGTGCTATGTCACCCCGCTACACGACAAAATACTCCGTCATGCTGACGTCATCCGACAGAAACGCGCCAAAAGCCCGCCAAAGTTAATTTTTTGTTAAAAAAGGCGTGAAAGCGTCATTTTCACTCGTTTTCGTTTATTTTCTCTGTGTGACCTGTGCATGTTGTTTACGTCCAAAAGCAGTGATTCGACCACATAGTCCGCCACCAAGCCAAATCAAGCCCACAGTCCGGTCTTCCAGCTCGTCCCGCAACCTGCAATCCGCGCAGGGCACTCATAAAAAAAGACTTCGTATTCCTCTGCAAAATTCACCCAGCAAGCTAAGTTCGAATTCACTGTGGTCTGCAATTCCCGGAAGAGAGCCCGAGAGTTGTCATTTTACCTATTTGGCTACAAAAACCCAAATTTCAATTGAAAAATTACAGAGAAGTGAGCAATGGAAGCTCCAGTGGCCCTGAACATTGCTCCCCTTAATGCACCTCATAAGGACTTGGAGTGGTTGCCCTTGGCTGATAGGGATTTTCAAATATAGGACTTAACTGGTGAGAAAAACCACCTCCAAGCATTCTGTGAAATCAGGAACAATCACCTAAACAAAACTGATCTCTATGGGATATGGGAATCCAATCTGCCCAGATACTATCTCCCCTCAGTAAATGTATTCCCAGATGTAATCCACCTGTGGTGTGCCAATTATGAACCTACTTAAAGAGCAGTTATGACTCCAACTGGAACTGTCTTTTTTCATATAACTCCTGAGTCCATAAATGAAATGCTACACTTCAAAACTACTCAGCCTCTGGCTCCTCTTTCCATGGGACATTTGTTGGATGAAGGCTCTAAACTACCAACTGCAAAAATAGGCCGAATTGCCAAGTTATTCATGAGACCAGATTGTCAGCCCAGAGAGCCACCTCCTTTTCACCATGTCTGGTTCAATGAAGCTGGAAGATTCATTATTGATATGATATCCTATGTCCTGGGATTTAAGACAAGTGAATATGTTGATGAGACAATTTTAGCTTTGATTTCCATGCTTATTCCAGGACATCCTCCTGCTGTCAAATTTGACTTTGCTACCTTCATTACCAACAAGATCCATGACCAATTCATAAATCTAGACAGAGAAGGAGTCTTCAAGTATACCTCTTATATATATCATCTGTTCTTGTACTATCAAACAGACAGTTTTCAGTTTCCTATCAGAAAATTGGATACTAAAGGAGAAAGGAGGTCTGTGATCTTTTGGACCTCAGTCTTCCATCAAGTCCATAACTCTCCTTACACTTACTGTGAATTCATTGATCTATTTATACATCCAGTCTCCTCTCTACTGATGAGAACTCCTCCTCCTAGACTCTCTGGTGACATGCAGAAAATTTTACAGCTCTCCAAAAGCTATAAAATAGGTGACTGGTACTTCTGCCATAATCACACTGAGATTAGGATATATGGTTGTGAGTTGTGCCCCTATAAACTGCCAAAATATGTGCCTATGAGATTGTTTGCTCTAGAATGCTTCAGGCAATTTATCAATTCAGATTTGACTCATTTTTATGGTGCCAAGAAAAAAGCTCAGTTGAAATTAAGAAACCAGTTAGGCCCTTTCATCATTAACAAAAAGGACGGATGGCAAGATGCTGACAAGATATTGGGTGAACAACTCAAATTAAAAAGGAGATTTTGGTGGGTACCCTATGACCCAAATGGATTCATCTGTGATAGAAAGGTAAAAAATAGGCTATCAGCCTATAATCATTGTAGGATCCCTGAATTAGAGCAGTATGCTAATCAAGATGAGTGGGTAGAGGGCACATTGATAGAAGAGCTTACTGAGGAAGAAAAGATGGAACAAGCAATGAAAAATCTTGAAAAGACTCTTGACCTGGACTCTTTTGGATAGGTGTCTTTCAAATTGCCTCAGCAAACCGGAGTGGGCACATCATCTGTGGGAACTTCACAACAACCTACCAAGAAGGCACTACACCAGCTGCAGGGACATCTAAAGGTAAATAAGTGCTTGATACAGAGCAGCACATAATGACAGATCAGCCAACATCATCAAAACAACAAGGCCAAGGGCAAATTCCTCTTGTCCAGACCAAAGCACCAAAGCTACCAGCATTACAGACTCCTCTAAATGAGGAAAAGGGCAAGAAAATGGACCGAGAAGAGACTACACCTATAAGTGGGCCAGCAGAGAAACCAGGGGCAAAAAGGCAAAGGACAAATCCTCTACCTGAAGAAGAAATTGTTGAGGAAATCATAGAAAGCCCAAGAGGCGAGAGGGCGACCAGCCCACAGACATCTCCAGTGGTAGAAACATCCACCAACTCTCATAGGCAGGAATTGGAGAAACAACATAATGTGGAAATTTCCTCAACAAGGCCACAGAGCAAGCAAGGTTCTGATGTCAAAAGAACATTCACGGACATCAAAGCCCAAAATGAGCCAATAAGACTGCAACTTTATGATCAATTTCTCAAGATGACCCCTGCCAAACAGCAAAGATTAATGTCTGCATATGACATTAAAGAAGGAAAGATGATCTTGAGTCACTTTAAGCCTAAAGTGCAGCAGCCACAGTCAGCAGCTGACTACATAAGAACAAATCTAGAGGTCCTTGCCAAAGACATTCACCCTATGGACCAGATTGAGTTGCATAAGCAAACTGGAGAGATGGTCTACTCCACATTGGCAGACAAAGCAATGTTAGCTCACCAATTGCAGAATTCATTAAATAACACATCTGCCCAACTCGATTTGGAAAAGGCATCTTCTTTAGCCAAGGACAACAGGATAAAGTCCTTGGAAGAAATTATCATTGAGTTGGGACATCATCCCAAGGATGCTAAGGGAATAAAAGCATTGTTAAAGAAAAAGGAAGAGGACATTGCTGCCCTCAGGAAACAATTTAAGCTGCCAATTACTATGCATCCACAAACCACAGAGGTTTTGCAGGAAAAAGCAGAGGAGGACATGATGGACTTGCTAATGAAAATGAATCAAAGAATAAGTGAGACAGAGCAGGAATTGGAGAAAGCGTTGCAAGAAAAGCAGGGAGTGTCGACCTCCCAGCCATCTCAAGTAGCTCCAACAGTCACAACTGCTCCTCCTACATTTGCAACAGCAGTGCCTCCCACTAGACCAGCATCAACAGAACCAGGTACTTCAACAACAAGCAGCAGCACTACCATGAGCACAGAGGAGTTGATAAAGACTATGGAGGATTTAAAACTCCAAGTATCAGAATTGAAAGAAGCCAAAGAAAAATTGACAAAGCTATAAATAAGTTATGACAAATCTAAAATGACTGTGGCAGAAAAGACAATAGAGGTAAAGGCATTAGAAAACAAAGTGAAGGCGTTGGAAAAGGACCTCTCTTTAGATAAGCCTCTGGGAGAAATCAAGGGCATTTTATGGGCTAATATCAGTGAATCCATTAGTAATATCTGGAGATCTATTCAAATTATATATGAACAAATTGACTTGATAGCAGCAGCCCAGGTGGAAATTCAAAGGGCCAAAAATTTATTGGGACATATGCCCGAACATGCCAAAAGGTTAATACAATTTTTGAACACTAAAACCAGTGAAGAATTAGCAGTACTGGACATCAGAGACAGGATAGCCACCGTTTTAATAGTCAAAAGAGTTTTTACCATGAGAACCCTGATGCAGAATTTGGAGAGGAAGAGCCAAGATATGCAGGTGGAGGTAGACTCTTTTATGGAAAGATTTGCAGTTTTGCAAGAATGGGGCTTGCCAAGTCTGGTGGGAAATAATGAACGCCTTTTGAGACAAGCTAAGTACTAGCTCAGGTTGAATAGACATGCTTCTGATCAATTGAATGCATCATCAAGTACTCCAGCTGAGAAGACCCTTCCATCTGGCCAAACTCTGTACAATAATTTGGAAAATCTATTTTATATAGAGCATGAAGTACAACGTCTTTTTACAGTCCAGCCTAACTTCTACATGTACACAGACGCAGATGAAACTTTGAGAAAGCTGCTAAGACATCAGTTACCAAAATAATAGTGGTGGCAAAGTATGTTGGAAATCCTGTAGGCAGGTTTCAAACTTTTGTTTTTTCCCAGAAAACAACAGATATCATAAAGCAGATAAAAGGAACGGGTGAGAGTCTAGCGGGGCTACAGTGTATTAAATCAAAATTAAATGCCCCAAAAAGCTAAGCCAGCAATGCGGAATATCAAAGGAAGCAGCCACCGGCTGACTCACCAAGCTTACAGTCAACGCATCTTACCAACTGAGCGGCTAGTACAACAACATTTACTTCTGCATTTATTTCTCCCTGTTTTCAAGATCATTTACTTCTCCTGTAGAGTAGGTAGAAGAAGTTACTGCTAGATATTATCTCATTGAGATATTTTGTAAACATTTTTGTAAAAATACCTCCCCAAGCGAAGTATTAGGGGTTGGTGATTCATTTCTGGAACTGCGCTGTAACTCTGAAAACTCTTCTGAATAAAAGGTTGCTGGAATGCGTTGTTGCTGAACTCTCTGGTTATGGAATTGATGGCAGAGGACTATGTTACAGAATTCTCGAATTATTTCATGGATTAATAAGTCTTTTTAACTCATGTTTAACAGTTTTTGCGTTTTATATATCATCTATATTCATGATCTGAATAACAGGGAAAAAGAATAATCCAGAACTTGCTTAACTGCACTCTGTGTTCAATCTCTGTTATTATTTATGTTTTCTTCAGAATTAGCATAAGCAGGAATTCTTAACTGCTCCTGTTTCCCCTGGTTCTTACATCTTGAATATAGCTAAGGAATTCTTAACTGCTCCCTGGCAATATTCATCCACTTTCCCTCTGTCAGCATGATGAAGGATTCTTAGTTGCCCTTCACTCCCTGACCCCATCTCACCTGATTCCAGCTTACAATTTGTTCCATGGTTGATTACCTTGCTCTGTAGTATCCCATTCTGTCAAAGAAACCATATCCAGCAGTTCATCCTCATAGATTCCATTAGCCCAATGAACTGAACTTCTCAGATTTCACACCCCTGTTCTGTAGAACATCACCATCCAAAAATCAAACAAACCTTTGTACTTCATAACTAGCCTAATATAGCTTAAAAACAAAGCTAAATCATAAAGAGAGAGCCCTCTCTGGATGCAGATTAGCTAGAGCCTGCATCTAAAATATTGGTCTGTGGTTACCTCGGCCGTATTCCCTTTTCTTACAACTTTTGGGGAACAACCTGAGTGATAACATCATTGGCGACTCCACTGGGGACCTAAATGACTGTTTGTTACTGCTGTCTATTTTCTAAAGCTACAGATGGAGCCTGAAGTTAGCTAGGTAGCCTTTGAAACTGTTTTTGCTATGCAATTACAAGAGTAAATAAAAGCTGCTTCAGTCTATCTCCAGTCTAGTTTTAGGCTTTGAACAGTTGTCTCAAAGACTTGATCAGTTTCCTTTTTTAATAGATCTTTAGGAGAATTCAAGATTCTCATTAAAAATTTCTAGAAACATATTGTCAAAAGTTGTATCCTTCAAAATACTTTAAGAAAAAACAAAAAATATTTTTAGAAGCTGGCTCCAAAGAAGAAAATTCGTTACACTAGATCAAATCCAGATCCAAATCCTCCATCTATCTTTGAAAATCCTAATTTGATCCCAAAGAACCTTAGAAGCCGAGATAATCAAGAAAATTCTACTGATTTAAACCTTCACATACCTCAGCAGAACCCTATCCAAACTCAGCTTATTGCTGGAAAATCACAAGTTCTTTCTTCCATTGCTGTTGCTTCACCTAGTTCACCATCAGCAGTTCAAAATATCTTTTCCACTCCCCCATCCACAACATATATTTCCACTGTTATCCTTGTTCTTCCAGCTATTACACTTATCTCCGTGAATATGGCAAACCGATATGCTCCCCTGCAATTGCCTGCAAATCCAGGGGCTATGCCTCAATATTATCAAAGCAAAATCACCTATTTTGATGGTACTAGCATCTACACAGCTCAACAGCATACTAAGAAAATGACAGATTATTTTGAGAACTATGAAATTGATGCTGATGATGTGAGAATGAAAATTTTTGTCCGAAGTTTAACTGGTGATGTTAGGACCTGGTTTAGGGCACTCCCTGTAAACACTATTGCTGACCCAGATGTCCTTTATCAAACTTTTTCGAACAGATGGGAAAAGAAGAATGACCCATTACACATCCTATCAGAATATGAAAGCTTGAAAAGAGGCCCACAAGAAACTGTTCAAGATTACTGTGCCAGATTTAATAATGTATACAATGCTATTCCTCAAAATCTTAGACCTCCACCAGACTTGGCTTTGATCAAATTCCCTGATGGATTTGATTCTGACATGGCATATCAGCTGAGGGAAAGAGCTCCTCCAAGATTAGAAGACATGCAGAGTATAGCTGTCAGTGTAGAGGCCAATCTAATTTCTAAACGAGCTCGGGCTAGAGCTGAAAGGAGAACACCTTTCAAAGAAGAACCGTCTGCATTTGAGAAAAAACTGGATGCAATTATTAAAGGAATGGATAGACTGGGTGATAGAGTAGAAACAATTGAAAGGAAATCCTCTTGGGAGGGTCAACCAAGTAACACCGGAAGAAATCCAAACTTCAGGAAAAATCAGAATCCTAATACTGGAAAGGTTGGTCCTTACCAAAACATCAGACCTCCATTCCAGAAAAACTATGTTGAAGCTTCAACCTCTAGTGAGCCAATAGAGGATACTCAAATTAATTTAATGGGTCTAAACAGTGAACAACACATATTTTTGACCCAGGATGATCAAGAAGTTCACATCTTTAATCAATTTCAAACCAAATCGGGGGAATCATTTGATTTTAGAGAGGGATATGATGCAGCTGTCTATGAGGTCCACAAGCAGTACAAGTTGAGAAGCAGAACGATAGATGTCCCTAAACCCAACAAGCAGAAGGATACCAAGCAGCCTAAAAAAGCAAAAGTTAATACTTCCCCTATACAGCTCCTTGCTAGAACAGACTTCAACCCAAAAGAACCAACAATTGAGGAAATATCAGATAACCCACCATCAAGCAGTCAGCCCTCCACTCCCTTTCCTCCCAAAGAAAATGCAAAGGAATCTCCTGGAATTAATTTTAAAACAGATTCAGCTCATAACAGCACTCCTCATAACGAAAAAACCATTGAAAACACAACAGAAAAAGAAAATCTTGCTGCCTGAAAAGCAAAAATTCAAATGGAAAAACCTTTCAACCTTGAAACCGAAATAGGCAAGTTAAAAATAGAAATTCCATTGTCAGAATTGGCTAAACATGATGTCTATAGGGAGCAAATCAGCAGGTCACTTCAAATTTCAGAAAACAGAGATGCAATGAACGTTCTAGATGACCAGCCAGAATTTATTTTTGGCCCTGAAGTAAATGGAAAATCAGTAGATGGAGGAGTTCCTCCATTCTATGTAAGTCTGAATATTCATGACAAAGTACTTCACAATGCAATGTTTGATTCTGGAGCTTCCCATAATTTAATGCCCAAATCTGTGATGGAAAAGTTGGACCTAGATATCACAAGGCCATACAAAGACTTGTTCTCTTTTGATTCTAGTCAGGTCAGATGTCTAGGCCTAATTAAAGATTTATGTGTATCACTAGTCCAATACCCCGCCAAGACTATTTTAATGGATGTAGTGGTAGCTGATATCCCACCAAAATATGGAATGCTTTTGTCCAGATCTTGGGGTGCAAAGCTCCAAGGATCTCTACAGTTGGACATGTCCTATGCTACCATCTCAGTCTTTGGCCAGCCAAAGAGATTGTACCGGGAAACTTTGATGAAATATGTGGTCAGCAGTCAAGAGAAACCCCAAAAATTTCCTATCTATTCCATGCATTCTGATATGGACTCTTTCATCCTATATAATTCTGAAATTTTCCCTCCAACTGATGTCAAAATATTAACATCAGCACAAGGAAAAAGCATAAATGAAGAATCTATTGCCCAAACTCTAGAAATTGCTGAAATAATTGACATAACAGACACACAAGGGAAACCACATAAAACTGAAAATCCAAATATGCCCACTAAGCAAATTTTAAGAACCCCTAATGCTAGCTATAATCAAGAAGTCCTATGGTATCTAGAGTTTGATGGATCAGTGAATAAACCAGGGGCAGGGGCAGGAATTTGGATACATAACATGCAAAATGATCATGCTGAAGGACACGCATACAGGTTGAGTTTAAGATGCACAAATAATATGGCTGAATATGAAGCCCTCCTACTAGGATTCAAATTGGTCAAAAGTCTAGAGGCAGTTAGGATATCAATTTTGGGAGACTCTGATTTGGTTATTCAACAAATGAAAGGCAACTTTCTCACCAATGAACTCAGGTTAAGAGCTTATAGAGGGGCAGCAGTTGAAATACTCAATATCTTTCTAGAATCACAGCTTACCAAAATTTCAAGGAACCACAATTTTCATGCTCACAGTTTGGCAACATTTTCCAGCACTTGTAAATTGCCATTTGAGCCTAATCATCATATCACTGCTGAAACTAAACACAGGCCAACTGTACCAGACAATATTAAAAATTGGCAGGTGTTTGACAATGACACTCAGATCAATAATTTCCTGACTTTAAAAGAAGAATTTTCCAACACAAATATAGACACAAGCACCATTTGTGAAACTGATCAAATAGACAAAATTGAAAAACCCATTTCAGCTGAAACAGTAAATCAAATACTACATCCAACAAAATTTACCAGCAAAGAATTACAAGAGCTGAAAGAAACAAACCTTGATGGAACTGCTGAAGGAGAGTCTGAAGTGATAGATTTAAAGGATAATTTTTTACCCACAGGATTAACTCCTCTGGAGCATATTTTTGACTCTAATGACATTCCAAGGAAACCCAAAATGCAGCCATTAAACGCAGGTTGAGGACTGTAATATAGGAACTGCAGAAAATCCTAAGATGATAAAACTGTCCAAAACATTGCCCCCTATCCAAAAGCTGAAATATATTGAACTGTTTAAAGAATTTCAAGATGTTTTTGCATGGAGTTATGAAGATCTTAAGTCCTATGATACTTCTGTAATCCAGCATACAATACCCCTAAAAGAAAATAAAAAACCATTCAAACAAAAACTTAGAAGGATCAATCTTGTACTTCTTCCTCTCATTGAGAAAGAAGTCAAAAGAATGTATGAAGCTGGCATTATAGCACCCATCAGATTTTCAGAATGGATCTCAAATCTAGTGCCCACAAGGAAGAAAAGAGGAAAAATAAGACTGTGTGTTGATTTGAGAAATTTGAATAAAGTCTCTTTAAAAGATCACTACCCCTTACCCAAGATGGATCACATTTTACAAAGGGTAGTGGGAGCTTTTAGAATTTCACTGCTAGATGGATTTTCAGGCTTCAACCAGATCTTAGTTTACCCTGATGACCAAGATAAGACAACTTTCACAACACCATGGGGAACTTTCAAGTATGTAAAAATACCTTTTGGACTCAAGAACGCAGGGGCAACATTTCAACGAGCAATGGACATAGCCTTTGCAAAAGAGATTCATGATTTTCTGGTCATATATCTAGATGACCTTACTGCATTTTCCAAATCAGATCAGCAACATTTAGAACATTTAAGACAGGTGTTTTTAATCTGCAGAAAATATGGTATATCACTAAACCCAAAGAAATCATTATTTGGCCTAGAAGAGGGCAAACTGTTAGGTCACATAATCTCAAAAGATGGCATTAGAATTGACCCAGACAGAATACAAGCCATTCTACAAGTTCCTCACCCTAGAAATATCAAAGAACTGCAAGCTTTTCTAGGGAAAATTAATTTTCTAAGAAGATTCATACCCAACTTGGATGAACTGATAAGATTGCTGAACAACATGTTGAAAAAGGATTCCAAAGTCAAGTGGACAATAGAAGCCAAGCAAGCCTTTGAAGAAATCAAAATAGCTTTAACTAAAACACCAGTCCTCACAAGCCCGAAATTTGACAGAGACTTTATAATCTTTTCCTTTGCATCTGAACATACTATTGCTGTTGTTTTGCTACAGAAAGATGATCAGGGATGTGAAAAACCCATTGCTTTTTTCAGAAAAGTGCTTAGAGATGCACCTTAAAAATATCAAATTCTGGAAAAACAGGCCTATGCCCTTGTAAAAGCTATTAAGGACTTCAAAGTTTATATTTTATACTCTCACGTAATAGCTTATGTACCAACTACTGTGGTCAAAGATATCCTAACTCAAGATGGAATCGAAGGCAAAATAGGCAAATGAATAGCTAACATTTTGGAATATGACATTGAAATTAAACCAACAACGCTGATAAAAGGACAAGGATTAGCTAAACTTATGACTGAAACCAACTTTCAAGCCCTTGACATCAATGAACTGGATAACGAATAGGAGATGGCGACTCCACAGATCAATCAAGCCTTTTTACAATCACTTTGGTATGCTGATATAATTTATGTATTGTTAAACCTGCAGGCTCCTCTAGGGTTATCCAGAACTAAAAAGAGATTTCTGAAAATGAAAGCTTCAAAATTCTGTATTGTAGATAATGTTTTATTTTGGAAAAATCATGAAGGCATTTTACTAAGTTGCTTAACAAAGGATGAAACTGACAAAGTGCTTAAAGAATTTCATGCAGGGGACTGTGGTGGACATTTGTACTGGAAATCAACTGCTGATAAAATCCTAAGGACTGGATTTTACTGGCCCACCCTATTTGCTGATGTAAAGAAATTTGTAACTTATTGCCATAAATGTCAAATCTTTGAAGGCAAAAGAAAGCTTTTACCTCTACCCCTCAAGCCAATTTCCACTGAAAAACCATTTCAACAGTGGGGTTTAGATTTCATTGGGGAAATTCACCCTCCCTCTTCTGGCCAGCATAAATGGATTTTGACTGCCACAGACTACTTCACCAAGTGGATAGAAGCCATCCCTTGTAGATAAGCTAATGATTCAGTGATCATACAATTCATAGAAACCAATATCCTGTCTAGATTTGGCTGTCCGGAAAAGATTATAACTGATAATGCTACTGCTTTTAAATCCAAAAGAATGATCAATTTTTGTCACAAATACCATATTACCTTAGGCCACTCCACGTCCTATTACCCTCAAGGTAATGGTCTAGCTGAATCATCCAATAAAAGTCTGATCAATATCATTAAGAAAATATTGGAGGAAAACAAGAAAAACTGGCATAAGAAGCTTATCAATGCACTTTGGGCAGACAGATTGACTATAAAGAGATCCATTGGAACAAGCCCCTATGAATTGGTTTATGGCATGGAGGCTGTATTCCCTTCATCTTTGGGAATCTCTTTGATAAAGTTGCTGCAAGAAGTGCAGGCAAAACCCAATGACATTCAGAGAAGAATCAATCAAACTATTCATTTACAGCAGACTAGAGAAGAAATGTATCAAAGATCTCAGATTCTGCAAGAAAAACTTAAGAAGATATTTGATAGGAGGACAAAGGCAGAGGATTTTTTCATAGGAGACAAAGTACTGAAATGGGATTCCAAAAAAGAAGATAAAGGAAAACATGGGAAGTTTGACTTCCTATGAAAGGACCTTTTGCTATTCAGGCTTCACAAGGAAACAACACCTACTTTTTGAAAAGCCTGGATGGTACAGAAGCAGAAGATGGGGCAGTCAATGGTCGGATGCTCAAGAATTATTTTGATCCACTTTGTTGAGATTTCAGGAGTCTAACTTGTACATAAGAGTGTTCACTTTCTACAGTCTATTACAACAATAAGATAGGAAGGAAGATGTAGGAAATTTTGAGAAAAAGTCAAGGAACTGTGCCACCTTTTTGTATTACCTTTTTATTTCATCAGAAGAATTGAAGAAAAAGACTTGGGAGCTGTAAATATGATGACAGACATTCAAACAAGCTATAAAAAACAGAGCTGTAATTGTTTGAATGATCTAGGAGAAAGGTGTATATGTTCTAAAGGTAGAGTTTGTTTATTTACAGCAAAGGGAAAATTTCAGAATACAACAAGAATTGAATATAAGGCCATCTGACCTGCTGTCCTTGGCTTTTCACCAGGAAAAGTCATCCCGAAGTGGAGCCAGTGTTATGCTCCTGTACCAATAGGTGTCATATTTCATGATTGACTGGTAAAACGCCAAATATGTTCATCCTTTCCATGCTGCAAAGGTTCCATATTTAAAAAAAAATCAAAAAAATTAAAAAATGAAAAGAGGGTATGCCCTAAAAGAAAGATCAAAGGGCAAAAAGAATGAATTGGTCAAAAAGAAGAAAAATGAACCCCAAATGAAGAAGACCAGGAAAGTGTGCTAGTCCAAAATGCCACTACTATCTTATTTTTGCGAAGAAGTTCAATGTGTGCAATTAGTTGACTTTTTTCACACCTGATGGATGGCCAAATAGCTTAATCTTGGCTAGTCCATGTTTAAATTTCCTATTTTAGAGGTAGAGAATAAAATATTTCCAAACAGTTCAAGCTTGGCAGATAAGTAGTCAGGTAGAGAAGCAAAGGTGCTCAACAGGAAAATCTGAGCCCCTGGAAGAAATAAGGGCAGACTTGGATAGTATGGCAGTTAAAAGAAAGGAAGAGAGTAAGGGTTTGCTAGTTTAAATGCACCCAAGTAAAAAGGAAGAAAAAATGTTAGGTGTAATAGGCTGGGTAGACAGTTTTGATGCTGCAGAAGAAGGTTTATGACAAAATTCTGTCTTTTGAAGGTGATTCATCTTGTTACTATCATAAGTGCCATGGCAACTATGTGGTCACAGATCAAGTGAAGCATGTCTAACTGCCCCTCATTCTTCTCCCTGAAACATTTACTAACCTCCCCACAAGGACATTGGGATCTGCTTAGTGCTCCTAGATCACTTCATTTCATGAAAAATACTAAGTAAAACTCTTTTTTTACTTAGGATAGCGAAGCCATATTTCTTGTGTAAAAATGCTTTTCTTCCATTATGCTAAGTTTTCCCAACTCCATAGCTTGGCACCATTTCATTTCCCTAAGCCTAAGTTTTTCACTCTTTAAACTTAGCGCTTTTGGTTAAAAAACATGTCTCCCATATTAACCTTTAACTTTATTATATAAACCCTTATAGTTTCCCCATGCCCGTATTATACATAACTATATGAAAACCCCAAGTAAGCTAATATCTCGCCTCCGGCTACACTATAAGCCATATGTTATTATACAAAGGGAATTAAAAGGTTTATTTGGAACCTTTTAATAATCCATTGCCACGCCATTCTAAAGACATTAATCAACATCCGGTTGATTAATTAAATTAACCCCTAAACCCGCAGACCTAACCAAAAGTCATACCCCGCAAAACATTATAAAACGTTGATTTTATTGTGCGAGTCCCACGCCGTAGCCTCCGCCGTTTCCCGTTGACCACCAGCCGTTCGATCATAGCGCACAGATCGGACGGCCCACAACAATATCGCGACCCCTCCGCGTCCGTTGTTTAGCGCCTGGGGGATGGTGGTATTGTCGCCATACCCTGGGACAGGTGGCGGCCTCCCGCACTGCTCGCTGCCCTCCCATCCAATACCACCTCTATCCAAAAGCGGTGCGGGGCCGAAACCGCTTCGCCCCTGCTGACATCATCCTCACGTCATCAGCTGGCGTCACAACCACGTCAGCGCTATGTTAGCGCCACGTCACCCTGCTACATGAAAAAATACTCCGTCATGCTGACGTCATCCGACAGAAATGCGCCAAAATCTCGCCAAAGTTAATTTTTTGTTAAAAAAGGCGTGAAAGCGTCATTTTCACTTGTTTTCATTTATTTTCTCTGTGTGACCTATGCATGCCGTTTACGTCCAAAAGCAGTGATTCGACCACACAGTCCGCCACCAAGCCAAATCAAGCCTACAGTCTTGTCTTCCAGCTCGTCCCGCAACCTGCAATCTGCGCAGGGCACTCATAAAAATAGGCTTCGTTTTCCTCTGCAAAATTCACCCAGCAAGCTAAGTTTGAATTCACTGTTGTCTGCAATTCCGGGAAAAGAGCCCCAGAGTTGTCATTTTACCTATTTGGCTACAAAAACCCAAATTTCAATTGAAAAATCACAGAGAAGTGAGCAATGGAAGCTCCAGTGGCCCTGAACATTGCTCCCCTCAATGCACCTCATAAGGACTTGGAGTGGTTGCCCTTGGCTGATAGGGATTTTCAAATACAGGACTTAACTAGTGACAAAAACCACCTCCAAGCATTCTGTGAAATCAGGAACAGTCACCTAAACAAAACTGATCTCTATGGGATATGGGAATCCAATCTGCCCAGATACTATCTCCCCTTAGTAAATGTATTCCCAGATGTAATCCACCTGTGCTGTGCCAATTATGAACCTACTCAAAGAGCAGTTATGACTCCAACTGGAACTGTCCTTTTTCATATAACTCCTGAGTCCATAAATGAAATGCTACACTTCAAACCTACTCATCCTCTAGCTCCTCTTTCCATGGGACATTTGTTGGATGAAGGCTCTAAACTATCCACTGCAGAAATAGGCCGAATTGCCAAGTTATTCATGAGACTAGATTGTCAGCCCAGAGAGCCACCTCCTTTTCACCATGTCTGGTTCAATGAAGCTGGAAGATTCATTATTGATATGATATCCTATGTCTTGGGATTTAAGGCAAGTGAATATGTTGATGAGACAATTTTAGCTTTGTTGTCCATGTTTATTCTACGACATCCTCTTGCTGTCAAATTTGACTTTGCTACCTTCATTACCAACAAGATCCATGACCAATTCATAAATCTAGATAGAGAAGGAGTCTTCAAGTATACCTCTTATATATATCATCTCTTCTTGTACTATCAAACAGATAGTTTTCAGTTTCCTATCAGAAAATTGGATACTAAAGGAGAAAGGAGGTCTGTGATCTTTTGGACCTCAGTCTTCCATCAAGTCCATAACTCTCCTTACACTTACTGTGAATTCGTTGATCTATTTATACATCCAGTCTCCTCTCTACTGATGAGAACTCCTCCTCCTAGACTCTTTGGTGACATGCAGAAAATTTTACAGCTCTCCAAAAGCTATAAAATAGGTGACTGGTACTTCTACCAGAATCACACTGAGATCAGGATATATGGTTGTGAGCTGTGCCCCTATAAACTGCCAAAATATGTGCCTATGAGACTGTTTGCTCTATAATACTTCAGACAATTTATCAATTCAGATTTGACTCATTTTTATGGTTCCAAGAAAAAAGCTCAGTTGAAATTAAGAAACCAGTTAGGCCCTTTCATCATTAACAAAAATGACGGATGGCAAGATGCTGACAAGATATTGGGTGAACAACTCAAATTAAAAAGGAGCTTTTGGTGGGTACCCTACGACCCAAATGGATTCATCTGTGATAGAAAGGTAAAAAATAGGCTATTAGCCTATAATCATTGTAGGATCCTTGAATTAGAGCAGTATGCTAATCAAGATGAGTGGGTAGAGGTCACATTGATAGAAGAGCTTACTGAGGAAGAAAAGATGGAACAAGCAATGAAAAATCTTGAAAAGAGTCTTGACCTGGACTCTTTTGGACAAGTGTCTTTCAAATTGCCTCAGAAAACCGGAGTGGGCACATCATCTGCGGGAACTTCACAGCAACCTGCCCAAGAAGGCACTACACCAGCTGCAGGGACATTTAAAGGTAAAGAAGTGCTTGATACCGAGTAGCACATAATGACAGATCAGCCAACATCATCAAAACAACAAGGCCAAGGGCAAATTCCTCTTGTCCAGACCAAAGCACTAGAGGTAACAACATTACAGACTCCTCTAAATGAGGAAAAGGGCAAGAAAAGGGACCGAGAAGAGACTACACCTGTAAGTGGGCCAGCAGAGCAACCAGGGGCAAAAAGGCAAAGGACAAATCCTCTACCCTAAAGAAGAAATTGTTGAGGAAATCATAGAAAGCCCAAGAGGCAAGAGGGTGACCAACCCACAGACATCTCTAGTGGTAGAAACATCCACCAACTCTCATAGGCAGGAATTGGATAAACATCATAATGTGGAAATTTCCTCAACAAGGCCACAGAGCAAGCAAGGTTCTGATATCAAAAGAACATTCACGGACATCAAAGCCCAGAATGAGCCAATAAGGCTGCAACTTTATGATCAATTTCTCAAGATGACCCCCGCCAAACAACAAAGGTTAATGTCTGCATATGAAATTAAAGAAGGAAAGATGATCTTGAGACACTTTAAGCGTAAAGTGTAGCAGCCACAGTCAGCAGCTGACTACATAAGAACAAATCTGGAGGTCATTGCCAAAGACATTCACCGTATGGACCAGATTGAGTTGCATAAGTAAATTGGAGAGATGGTCTACTCCACATTGGCAGAGAAGGCAATGTTAGCTCACCAATTGCAGAATTCATTAATTAACACATCTGCCCAACTTGATTTGGAAAAGGCATCTTCTTTAGCCAAGGACAACAGGATAAAGTCCTCAGAAGAAATTATCATTGAGTTGGGACATGATCCCAAGGATGCCAAGGGAATAAAAGCATTGATAAAGAAAAAGGAAGAGGACATTCCTGCCCTCAGGAAATAATTGAAGCTGCCAATTACTATGCGTCCACAAACCACAGAGGTTGTGCAGGAAAAAGCAGAGGAGACATGATGGACTTGCTAATGAAAATGAATCAAAGACTAAGTGAGACAGAGCAGGAATTGGAGAAAGCGTTGCAAGGAAAGCAGGGAGTGTCGACCTCCTAGCCATCTCAAATAGCTCCAACAGTCACAACTGCTCCTCCCACAGTTGCAACAACAGTGCCTCCCACTGGACCAACATCGACAGCACCAGGTACTTCAACAACAAGCAGCAGCACTACCATGACCATAGAGGAGTTGATAAAAGCTATGGAGGATTTAAAACTCTAAGTATCAGAATTGAAAGAAGCCAAAGAAAAACTGGAAAAGCTAGAAATAAGTTATGACAAATCTAAAATGACTGTGGCAGAAAAGACAAGAATGGTAAAGGCATTAGAAAACAAAGTGAAGGCGTTGGAAAAGGACCTCTCTTTAGATAAGCCTCTGGGAGAAATCAACGACATTTTATGGGCTAATATCAATGAATCCATTAGTAATATCTGGAGATCTATTCAAATTATATATGAGCAGATTGACTTGGTAATAGTAGCCCAGGTGGAAATTCAGAGGGCTAGAAATTTATTGGGACATATGCCCGAACAGGCCAACAGGTTAATACAATTTTTGAACACTAAAACCAGTGAAGAATTAGCAGCACTGGACATCAGAGATGGGACAACCACCATTCTAATAGTCAAAAGAGTTTTGAGCATGAGAACCCTGATGCATAATTTGGAGAGGAAGAGCCAGGATATGCAGGTGGAGGTAGACTCTTTTATGGAAAGATTTGCAGTTTTGCAAGAAAGGGGCTTGCCAAGTCTGGTGGGAAACAATGAACGCCTTTTGAGACAAGCTGAGTACCAGCTCAGGTTGAATAGACATGCTTCTGATCAATTAAATGCATCATCAAGTACTCCAGCTGAGAAGACCCTTCCATCTGGCCAAACTCTGTACAGCAATTTGGAAAATCTATTTTATATAGAACATGAAGTACAACATCTTTTTACAGTCCAGCCTAACTTCTACAGGTACACAGATGCAGATGAAACTTTGAGAAAGCTGCTAAGACATCAGTTACCAGAAGAACAGTGGTGGCAAAGTATGTTGGAAATCCTGTAGGCAGGTTTCAAACTTTTATTTTTTCCTAGAAAACAACAGATATCATAAAGCAGATAAAAGGAACGGGTGAGAGTCTAGCGGGGCTGCAGTCTATTAAATCAAAATTAAATGCCCCGAAAAAGCTAAGCCAACAGCGCAGAATATCAAAGGAAGCAGCCACCGGCCGACTCACCAAGCTTACAGTCAACGCATCTTACCAACTGAGCGGCCAGCACAGCAGCATTTACTTATGCATTTATTTCTCCCTGTTTTCAAGGTCATTTACTTCTCTTGTAGAGTAGGTAGAAGAAGTTACTGCTAGATATTATCTCATTGAGATATTTTGTAAACATTTTTGTACAAATACCTCCCCAAGCGAAGTATTAGGGGTTGGTGATTCATTTCTGGAACTGCGTTGTAACTCTGAAAACTCTTTTGAATAAAAGGTTGCTGGAATGCGTTGTTGCTGAACTCTCTGGTTGTGGAATTGATGGCAGAGGACTATGTTACAGAATTCTCGAATTATTTCATGGATCAATAAGTCTTTTTAACTCATGTTTAACAGTTTCTGCATTTTATATATCATCTATGTTCATGATCTGAATAACAGGGAAAAAGAATAACCCAGAACTTGCTTAACTGCACTCTGTGTTCAATCTCTGTTATTATTTATGTTTTCTTCAGAATTAGCATAAGCAAGAATTCTTAACTGCTCCTGTTTCCCCTGGTTCTTACATCTTGAATATAGCTAAGGAATTCTTAACTGCTCCCTGGCAATATTCATCCACTTTCCCTCTGTCAGCATGATGAAGGATTCTTAGTTGCCCTTCACCCCCTGATCCCATCTCACCTGATTGCAGCTTACAATTTGTTCCATGGTTGATTACCTTGCTCTTTAGTACCCCCTTCTGTCAAAGAAACCCTATCCAGCAGTTCATCCTCATAGACTCCATTAGCCCAATGAACTGAACTTCTCAGATTTCACACCCCTGTTCTGTAGAACATCACCATCCAAAAATCAAACAAACCTTTGTACTTCATAACTAGCCTAATATACCTTAAAAACAAAGCTAAATCATAAAGAGAGAGCCCTCTCTGGATGCAGATTGGCTAGAGCCTGCATCTAAAAGATTGGTCTGTGGTTACCTCAGCCGTATTCCCTTTTCTTTCAACTTTTGGGGAACAACCTGAGTGATAACACACACTGCAACATCATCCTTCTACTCTCGACCCTTTGCTCTCAAAAACATACATTCAACACTTTATTGTTCTCTTCTCACTCTATGGTAGCCTATCGTTCTCATTCCTCTGCTTTCAACATCGTATATTCACCTCTTGGCCTTCTTCTTCTTCTTTGGCACTTTCGACATTTTTTTTCACAGGCTCTTCTCGGCATTTGACACAACAGTACAGGATCTTCTCCTGGGTCTGTTTCCTTTGCATAGGCACTCTCAGTGTTTCTCTGCAGAACATGTTAACTTGGCCTCACACAACAACGCGCACACACACACACACACACATATAGAGCTATCCACATAGCTCACTGGCAACAATGCTCCATTCCCTTTGTTGCTCAATTTCACTCCTGGGTTTTGTTCCTTTACAATTCTAGGAATGATGCTCTCTCTATTGTTATAGACATTTTTGTGCCTCGCGACATGGAGCATGAAATGTCAATAATTACAGGGATCCTCAGTCCCTAAACATGTTGTTCTTACCCCTAAAAGAACAAGGTCATCAAACAACAGCACTTCCAATCAGTTCTCCACCTGAAAACACTTCAAAACAGGCTAATTTTGGATCATGTCAGCTGCTCCACTGAGCATCTGCGCTGGAATGCAACTGCTCCTCCTTGTACCTGCGCTGGAAGTCAAATCTAATGAAGGCTACCTGCGCTGGGCGAGATTGGCCAAGTGGCACAGTCATTCTGCAAGGTGTCAACTGCCCAGGAAGCTTCCAAACTGACACTTGGTTCATGAGATTCGCCCTGTGATGAGTAAGAGGTACTTGATCACCATGTGTAAGCAAGGATCTCCAAGTGGACTCAAGAACTGAAGATTAACTGAAGAGGGAGAGGACACTAGTCAGCTCTATGCCAGCCTCAAGCTGACTCATCCTCTCTTCTTCTCTCCTATATATAGGGCTCTTCTATGAGGTCTAAGGGGGCTGGAATTTTGTGTAAAGCAAGGAGGTGCTGTTGGTTTACAGTTAGAGCTATTGGGTGATTGTTTTACTAGAGGTGAAGAGGAGAGTTCTTGCTGCTGGGGAGGTGCTGCTGGATTGGAGCCATCAATGGTTGTAACCTTCTCAGAACCCTGTTACTTCTATCAATAAAGTTTTGCATGTTCTCCTATATACTTGTATTGCATTGATGTATTGTATTTACTTGTATATTTGATTCACTCTAATCCATGCATCAGTTATGAGTACATGTATCTTGTAGTTTCCTCTCTCGTTTTGTGCAGGATCTGTGTGTAGCTGGACCGGCAAAGAGAGCAAGGAGCTGGGAACAAGAGACAAAGAGAGAGGATAAGGATCGACTAAGCGAAAGACACCAGGTTGGTTAATCTTTTCTTCCTTCTCTCTGTACTTTCATAAAGGAAAATATCAAAGCTTTACTTTCAGTTGTTGCTAAAGACTGTCACCTTTAGAGTAGGGATAGGGTCATCCGAGTCGGATACTTTTCCCCACAACAAACTGGCGACTCCGCTGGGGAGCCTAGTATCTTGTTGGTGTTTGTAGTATTTTGCTATTCATTTCTTGAAGAAAAGAGTACCAAATCGAAAAGCTTTTGACTATATCAAAAGCGAAGTAGAGGGTCTGTTACTCTTGCTCATTTGCTGAGCAAATTCAAGATTTGAAGAGCTTATCTACAAAAGACTCTTTACTCTTTGTGATAGATCTTCATCCTCTTGATCATCCCTTAGCCTGTACTTGACCTATAGCTTTTTATTTCAGCAAAAACAGTGCATTTTTGAGCTTTTTATGACCCGGAAAGCTTTGTAGACGTAATTCTCGTGTCCCAGAGCAGGCTGTCCACAGGCAGTCTGCATTACAGCGCAGGTACTCCCTTCAGGAACTGCGCTGAGAGTCAAACTGACAGACCAGAGCCTGCGCTGGTCCAGTTAGCCATTGTCTTGCTCAGTTTTCCCATTGTGTCTTGGCCCTGTTTTCACTGATTTTTTGCTGATTGCTTGCTGGTCATTGTACTTGCTGTAAACCACTTCTCCTTGACATTATTCCGCCTCAGTTGTGTGATGAAACTGTGAATGTTCTTTCAGTATTTCTTGTTTCAGTTACAGTTTCCCATTGTGAAAAGCGAACCGGTATAGCTGTGGCCTCTTAGATCCTGAACTGTAAAAGTGTCTTTGTGATCTTAAGAGCTAGTTTTATTACTGTTCATGGCTGTTTGAGTTTGTTTGTTTTTCATTTTATGGTTTGGATCTATACATTTCCTGTGTTTAAACAAGTCGATCATAAGGTGTCTTTTTGATTTTGGACAAGCTTGTTTATTTCTACTTGAAATTAGATTCAAAATTATACAACAGTTTCCTTTCTGTCTTACATCAACATTAAGGATAACGAAAAGAAATACATGCATTGTGCATTTTGCATTTGACTGTGTGTTTGACGATTTAGGAAAATGTGCATTTTAGTGTGTGTTCTATGATCTGTGGAAAAAGTTGTGTCTTTCTTTTCCCTCAGTAGATTAAGGTTTTCAAAGTTGAAAGATTGAAAAGATTTGCTTCTCATCTTAGATTGCATATAGGAAGTTGTATATATACATCTCGTGGCGACCCTGAAAGGCAAACTGTTAAGCAAGATCAACATTAAAATAAACCCAATTTACATAACAATGCTTTGTAACATAACGCAAACATCTAGAGGTCTAGGTAGAGACGTGTTCCGGCGTCGTTAAACATAGTGACTGTCGATCTCTACGAAGGTGGGTGATTCCTCCTGAGAGTCGGTGGCACTAACACGGACTTGTGCTCCCGCGTACCGTCGCGTATATTGGGAGACCCCTATAGGCTTTTATCCTTTATCCTTAGGAAACCGTGTCGGCCGCCCTACTAATCGCGATGCAGTGAACACAGCATTCACGAAGATCGACCACCCGTACCGTAAAACGTATTCTGTGGTTTCGCGAAAGGTTTGGCACACCCTCTGCCTAGATCTCCAGAGCAGTTTCTTTTGGCCTTTTTCAAACTCTATAACTGAAAAAGTCCAACCGAGCATTTGTCACTTCGGGCTCGTTAATACATCGAAGGCGACTAGAGTCATCTTTAGCTTTTTCTCGACTCTTAAAACATGAAAAAGCAAGTTTGTGTCTAAAAGCGTCGTTAATAAAATTTATTTTAAGCGGAACATAATCACCTGTTATTCCCACGTTGATCTTTCAGTTGAAAAGTATGGAGCCCACCAACCAAGGAAGTAACCTTGGCGGAAGTTCAAACCCCTTCTCCTCTAGGGGAGATGTTGGTGCACCCCATATGGCTACATTGTCACTTCCAGGGTTGACAATCGGCCTCCCTGTATGGCTCTTTTCAACTAATGTAGTCCAGATCGCCACTAATCCTGAGCAGTCGAATCAACAGTCAGAACAATCTAGAACTACCCACCAACCCTCTACTTCTTATGATACTTCCTCTGATCCTTCATCTTCGCAAGGTAGAGCTGGCAAAAGTCAGCCTCCCAAGGAGAAGAAGGAAAAGAAGAAGAGAGAAAAGAAGCAGAAGGAGCCTCTGGCGAAGGCAACTGGGGGCAAGCAGAAGAAAGCTGACAAAAACCCACACACTGCACCGACCAGGCCTAAATCGCCATGTGTCATTTGCAAAGGGACCCACTTCCATCGTGATTGTCCTTGTATTCCCCGGATACTAAGGGACTGGTCCCCGAGGTTGCACAATCCGGTAGCATCAACCTCTGATTGTCATGTTGATTGCATTCCGTCAACTAGCGAGAGTGAAGGACGAAGAAGGGGACCAAGATCACCCTGTCTATTGTGTGAAGGCAATCATGCCATCCACAAATGTCCATTCTTAGATGAGGCAAAGAGAGTTTTGGAAGATCGCCCGGTTTCACCGTTGCAAC
The DNA here is from genome assembly GCA_031772625.1 of Pinus tabuliformis. Classification (NCBI taxonomy): domain Eukaryota; kingdom Viridiplantae; phylum Streptophyta; class Pinopsida; order Pinales; family Pinaceae; genus Pinus; species Pinus tabuliformis. The sequence goes on from CM062811.1 coordinate 891,001,305, forward strand.
TTCCTCCTGGATACCGAAAACTCGCGCCTAATCCCTCGATAGTCGAAAATCCAGTTGGCCCGCTCAAGTGGTCAGCTGAAGTGTCGGTCATTGAGAATGAACCTACTGAATCCAGACCAGACGAAAGTCTAAAGGTCGAAACGGCAGTTGGCCCGGTTCTTCCTTCAAAGGTTCTATCGTCCAATGACTCCGTCATTGAAGACCAGTCTTCAAATGACACCGTCGCCGAAGAGTCATCTTCATTCGACACCCTCACTGAAGAGAATAAGGATGACACCATCCAGGTTCTTTTCATCAGCACCGACTCCGATGAGCGTCAGGGCAATGCGCCCATTCCTTTATCGTAGGAAGGAACATCATCAGAGTCATATCCGGCCGTATATTCGGTCCCACCACCGAGCAACCTGGTTGTATCCTTTGATTGGAATCAACTAGGCAGACCCCGGTTACCAGCCAGTACACCATTCAGAATCATTGTCCAGATCTATAGAATGATTATGGCTGGTACTATCATTGATGAAGGGGCGTCTGTGAGTATCCTTTCCTCTGTTGCTTGGAAAGCACTGGGTTCCCCGGCGCTTTTACCTGAGTTGAGAAATCTCTCAGGTTTTGATAAAGGAACCAGTCGACCATTAGGAATCCTCCCCAATGTACCTGTTACATTGAAAGGGAAGACCGTTAATATGAACGTGATGGTCGTCCAAGGACCCTTGGATTATAACCTACTCCTTGGACGCGACTATATTTATTGCATGGGAGCGATAGTCTCCTCACTCTTTAGAGTAATGTGTTTTCCACACGAAGGAAGGGTGGTCAAGCTCGTAGACCAACTTTCGTTTCCGGGATCTCGCATCGCAAATAGTCAAATACCATTCCTAAATGGTCTGTTCACTCAAGATTCGCCTCCACCCCCAGTCCTCCTTCCCGATGAGTGCGAGTGATTTGGAAAGAAAGACTAGGACCCAGGGGGCATGCACCCTGGTCTGCTTCGGGCAGAAGAAACCCCGGGTATAAGGAAGAATTTCCGCAGAAGAATATGACTAGTCCGTACCCCGTCCGTGGAAGGAAGTGGGGTTGTTCTGGAATAATATTCTTTTGTCAAAGTTATGTGAGTGAGATAATTGGCTTCTCGCTCCCCTTGTCTAGGTAATAGGGATACCGAAGATGAAGACCGTTTGCGGTAACAAGTAGTAACCGTCTTTGAATTCAAGCCTCGCCCATTAAAACAAATGTTTTGAAGGATAAGCAGGGGCAGCCTTCAAAGAGATTCTATTGCTACAATGGGTGGTCACCATCTTTAGTAACCCAACGTTAGACATCGCCGAAGAAAGAGATTGATTTGCGGCAGCAAATAGAACCCTCTTCGGATAATAAGAAAGAAGCAAGCCTCCCTCAATAATACCAATGTTTTGTCTTTGAGTAGTGTTCTTCTATTGTCACAAACAGCTGTTTATTAAAAGTGGGCCGACGGGAAGCCTGAGTACTGCGTAAGACCCCTTAAAATAACGAGAAGACAAGTATCGTTAACATTAGATTAGCAAGATGACAAATAACTGTGAACACCCAAAGAAAAGCAGAGGTAGGGGAGAGGAGGGGCAGCCTCGAAATTCTATCCTATACCTGGGGGCATGCAAACTTTTGGAATGCAAGCAAGGGACGACTATTGATTTTTTAAATTTTTAGGTCCTCCCTTTAAACCTGTAGGTCTAACCCTTTAAACTCGTAGGATTAGCCGTTTCCGACCTTGCATGAAGAAAGCCTGTGGGGCAGAAGTAAAATTTGCCAAAATTGGAGCATAGCTTTGTGAGGTAAAGCTCCTTAAAAAATAGTTATCTCATAGGAGGCGTTCTTATTATGACTGGTATATCGAGCAGTTTTAGCATATAGTTCATGCTCGTTAAAAAATAAACGCAAAATTCGAGCAGTTTTACCACGAAATTTATGCTCGTTAAAAAATAGAAAAGTGTGAGCAAAAGTTTCCACCAGAGTTCAAGCTCATTAAAAAATGAACCTATCTCGGTAAATAACCATTGCGATCGTAAATTTATCAGCCTTAAAAGCCTTGGTCGTGTTTTCATCCATCACCTCCATTTCATTTGGCCGGTCGTTCACCCCCATATGTGTGTTTACCCATTTTGAGGAACAGCTGCAAAGAGTGATTTCACCTAGCCATCCCTGTGACACTACCGTGATTGGAAAATTCCAATTTGTACCTGGAATCTGCTGCTATCCCTGTTTATCACTCGTTCCTCAAAAGACGAGTCTTCTTTGAGCTCTTTTCACTGACTCGTAAAATATGAAAAGTTTGCCGAGTTTTGGCCTTCCAGCTCGTTAAACGACCGGAACGCTATCCCTCATTTAGACTTTAATCTTTTTGGACCTGAGGGATTATTACACAAAAAGATCGAGCGCTTGTCTTGTTCGGCTCGTTAAAAGTACCGAACACCCATCCCTTCTGTATTGTTTTATACTTTTTCGGACTTAAGGGATTAGATGACGAAAAAGGAATTATGGAGTTGACTTTCTGTACCTTTTCAGACTCTCTAAAAATGAAAAGGACCGAGTTTTCTTTGTCGTTAGACTCGTTAAAATGATTAAATAGCGACAAACTTGTCTTTAGACGAGAACGAGTTTCCCTATCGCTAGGCTCGTTAAATCTTAGCGATGGGCTTGCCCGAAGGGCAGGTTATAGAACAAGCATATGTTATCCTCCTCAAGCTTGACAAAAATAAAGAGGTACTGGTCAGAAATGACTGGGGAAAAATTGGGAGAACATCAAAATTTAATGGTAGCAAGTCACTCTTGAACATGACACTTTTCCTCCGTACCACATCGGGTTGGGTTGTTTCATTCACCGGTCTCATCACCATGGTCCCCGCCAAACCATCCACATTTGGGGTAATGCTACCGATCCATCGCATCAGTGTCGTTATATGTTCAAGAGGGGTCATTCTGAAAGTGTCAACCGTGTCCCATCCACTACCATACATTATCCTTCATCCATTCATGATCGCCACCCTGAATCATATGTCACAGTTTGTTTTCACCTCCACTAAAATCATTAGCTCCATTCCGTGTCATTGATGTGGGATTCATTAAGGCCCTCCTTTGATGGATCGCTTCTTGTCGACTTCAGCTCATTATCCAATAAGTTGATCTAGGAACAACCCCATCAGTACTTTGAAGCTTGCATGCCTCAATGGCAAGTCTCTCACTTCCGGCGATAGGTATACATCAATGACCTTCGACCAGAAGATTTTGTGTGGCGTTCGACTCCAAGTCCTTTATTCACGCCACGTGAATTGTACTGCAGTACCTTGAGGGTCATCGTCATTATTGGTGATTCCTCTCGCGCTTGTTAACGGTTTTCATTATTGACCGGTAATCAAGCGTTGTCTTTCCATGTTCGACTTCAGCAAAATTCTCACATGGATCGACTTGTACTTAGAGTGAAGATCGAACGAGTTTGAAGACCCCGGATCTAGTTTCATCCATCCGGGCTGCGATATATATTCAGGAAATATAAAAGCATTTGCCATGTACATCATTGCAGCAGATGATCATCCTATTCAAAGGATGATAATTTCAGCAGAAAATTATCAGTCTACCTTCAGACGATCGTCTGTCATATGTACCAAAATGTATTTATAAAAGCTGAGCATGGGAATGCCCGCCTCAGCTAGATCATGAAAATAGAATGAAAAATAATGTATTGTATTGTATTGTATTACAGGGCGCCTCCTCAGCACTGGAATGAACTTCGGACCCTCTAGATAAAGCATTTCACCCGATAAACGGCCTCATACTTTAGGGGGCAACTGTTATAGACATTTTTGTGCCTCGCGACATGGAGCATGAAATGTCAATAATTACAGGGATCCTCAGTCCCTAAACATGTTGTTCTTACCCCTAAAAGAACAAGGTCATCAAACAACAGCACTTCCAATCAGTTCTCCACCTGAAAACACTTCAAAACAGGCTAATTTTGGATCATGTCAGCTGCTCCACTGAGCATCTGCGCTGGAATGCAACTGCTCCTCCTTGTACCTACGCTGGAAGTCAAATCTAATGAAGGCTACCTGCGCTGGGCGAGATTGGCCAAGTGGCACAGTCATTCTGCAAGGTGTCAACTGCCCAGGAAGCTTCCAAACTGACACTTGGTTCATGAGATTCGCCCTGTGATGAGTAAGAGGTACTTGATCACCATGTGTAAGCAAGGATCTCCAAGTGGACTCAAGAACTGAAGATTAACTGAAGAGGGAGAGGACACTAGTCAGCTCTATGCCAGCCTCAAGCTGACTCATCCTCTCTTCTTCTCTCCTATATATAGGGCTCTTCTATGAGGTCTAAGGGGGCTGGAATTTTGTGTAAAGCAAGGAGGTGCTGTTGGTTTACAGTTAGAGCTATTGGGTGATTGTTTTACTAGAGGTGAAGAGGAGAGTTCTTGCTGCTGGGGAGGTGCTGCTGGATTGGAGCCATCAATGGTTGTAACCTTCTCAGAACCCTGTTACTTCTATCAATAAAGTTTTGCATGTTCTCCTATATACTTGTATTGCATTGATGTATTGTATTTACTTGTATATTTGATTCACTCTAATCCATGCATCAGTTATGAGTACATGTATCTTGTAGTTTCCTCTCTCGTTTTGTGCAGGATCTGTGTGTAGCTGGACCGGCAAAGAGAGCAAGGAGCTGGGAACAAGAGACAAAGAGAGAGGATAAGGATCGACTAAGCGAAAGACACCAGGTTGGTTAATCTTTTCTTCCTTCTCTCTGTACTTTCATAAAGGAAAATATCAAAGCTTTACTTTCAGTTGTTGCTAAAGACTGTCACCTTTAGAGTAGGGATAGGGTCATCCGAGTCGGATACTTTTCCCCACAACATCTATTGACCATTACTCTGGAATTCATGCTACCCAAGAGTGTACCTATGCATGGCTATCCATGTTGTTGTCACATAAGATTGCTTGAACTCTGCCTCTGCATCAAACCAAAGAATGGGCTCATAAGCATTTCTCCATACTAAAAATTAATTCTCAATCAATCTGCATAGTTCAAAGAGGCTCTTCATGCTTATTCATGGCTCACAGAGCTTGACAAGTACTTTGGCATGGATTTTCTGTTATTCATTTAATTTAATGAGGCATGCACCAGAGATCGGAGGAAGTTTATTTCAACTTGAGATAGGCCCAACACTCTTCTCTGAGAATCGTGGTCCTTTCTGCCTTGACCCAACAATCTTTGACAACCGTTATTTATTCCAATGACCAATTCCTCTGCGCTCATTTACTCTTCAGTTTCCGACTCATCCATCCTCCATACTCCTTTTTACTATAATATCGAAGCCCAAAATATCGTAACATTACACCATAGTGCAATTTCAGAGCCACAACATATTGTAACTTTATATTATGGTGACATTACGATATTATGAGATTCTAATGCCTTTAGCCCCTTTTTCTTAGCACCTTATCACATTTCCTCCATAGGACCACTGCATATGACTGCCGACATAACACTTATGTGTAAGGCATTCAAGCTCCTACCGGGGGCCTATCTCCCTTTGCATTTTCTCTCTTCCCTTGGTTCTTTTAGCTTTGTCAACCAAGTGCCAACACATCAAAGCTCCCAACTATTGTAACTTTTCTCAAAATGTATTTATAGTAGAGTTTCAAAATCTCCATTCTTCGATATGCTTCATTGCACCTAGGTGCTAGGCCCTTCTCTGCTCCCTTGGTTCTTTGGGTCTCCACGATCAAGTTCCAATCAACCTTGGAAGCCCCTGGCATCGTAACATTTTCAAATAGAAATTGCACAAGAATTACGAGATCTTGACCTCCGATATTCTGACCTGTGAGATGACATCATGTTTTCGTCATCATCTCCACATGGCGTCTCCTTAGTGGTGACATGTGTCACCCAAATTTGCCCCATTATGCCACCCAATAGTGCTAAATCTCCCTGCCACGTGTCCTCTGTATTGCCATGTCATGCTGATGTCATATTCCACCATTAGCTCCTGAGGACCAATCACCTACTGCCATGTGTCCTGTCAGAGGAGAGAGAAAGGGTCCTTCGGTCCTTGGTTTGCAAGTGATTTCCTTTGTATTTCCTTTTATCCGTAAGCTTTGGCATTTTTCAAAACAAATCAATTAAAAAGGAGTTATGAAACTCTACGCAGCCTCGAAATGGGTGCTTTCAGGTGCTTAGTATCGTCAAATGTCCATGAAAGTAATGAGCTGACCGCATTTTGGTGGAAAGATCAGAGAGGATCAGGCTAAGTAATGATGAGCCAGCCGCCAACGTGAAGCATGTGTAGCAGATCGAGAAGTTGAACGGCCAGCCCTTCTCTTTTCTCTGATTTATCATTCGTAACTGATATCATAATCGTCCTAGTGTGCTCAGTCAAGTCTTCCAGATTCATTGCATAATGGTACTAAGGTGGTTCCTGCAACCCACCAAGTGAAATCCCAATATGCCAAGGTTCTCGCCTGCCCTAATGTTTGATGTTCTGAAGGGAATTACTTTGAGGTTATGAAGTTTCAGATTAGAACTTTCTCAAAAGGAACTTACATTGAGGTTACGAAGTTCTGAGGTCCCAAGGTTCCTAACCTCCGAGGTTACGATGGCCTTGACCTTCTGAGGTTCTGAGATTCTGAAATTTACTTGCTCTGAGGTTCCGATATTCAGCCTGCTTCCGAATCTCTTTTATATAAACCTCCGAAGTCCCGATATTCCGACCTTCGATATTCCGAGGTTCTGAGCCTTTTGAGGTTATGAGATTCCAAGCCTTTCGAGGTTCTAAGGACTTTCATCTTCGCGTAGAGGCACCGCCATCATCTCTGTAGAGTTTTGAATTGCTTCCAACTTTGACTATGTGCCAAGACTCCTCCAATCACGTTTTAACTCTGCTATCATGGACTTAAGTTACCAAACTTTTACTGGGAATAAATTCTGATTCAGGAGGTCATCTGTAGACTTCCACATACCATTGGAAAGATCTTTCAGAGAAATAACCAACTATGCCATCTCCAAGAGTATCTAAGTCGATCTCTTGAGTAAAAACCTCATCCAAAGTCTAGGACTCCCAACCATCATACTCTTCTTTTTATGGCTTCTCTAGTAAGCCTGATACTATGGTTATTCTTTGCCAGAGGCTGCAACAACCATAGGAATCCCCATGAGCTTGACACATAAAACATATCAATGCTAGCATCTACTTCCAAAAATATCCATGCTAATCTGGTTGACATCAATGCCAACACCTTTGTTAACTATCAGGCAATGCCAACTGTCCAACACATCTCCCAACATGATTGTTGACATCAATGCCAACACACTTACTAGCACTATCCAGACAGAAAATGCCAATTATCCAACAATTTCCCCATTTGGCATTGATGGAAACACCTCTTCACTTCTCCACATTAATCCAATCCTCATGCTTATTATCATCTCCTTGCATGAGCCACCAATGGCCTTCTTTCCTCTGCTTGGACCATCACAACTTGCTCCCTAAGAAGCTTCTCTACCTCTTTGACATCAATGACAAAGGGATACAAGATTCTTCTTCTTCCCTAAGCAATCATAGACTATCAGTGACCGAGGGTCCAATTGTTGATGTGCATTCTGCTCAACTTACTTCTCTTGAAGGGATAATAACTGCTACTGCTCTATAAAGTGGATTTCTGTGATAAGCTCCCCTTGAACATATACTTCCTTCATTTTAATAAACCTCCAGTTCTAGACACATTATGGCTGCTGGCTAAGTACTTTCTTTCCAATGCATCTTCTTTATCAGTTAAAAGGAAACTTATACCAATTAAATTGCTCATGTTATTGCTGCTACTGCAAATACTAGCTAATGGTGATGCATTTCGGCCTGCTCTCCACTGTTGTTGTTGCTGAGACAGTTATCACTTCATTTGAGCATCTCCATTAACCAACTCTACTCCCCCTGAGATCATGCTACTTTAAATACAGATTGCTACTTAGAAGGTACCAATTGCACCAAAAAGTTGATACACATTGGACAAGGTACCAGGAAAACTCTTATATCTCATTCTCAAAAGATATGCCCATTTGCACAAAAAGGTTTCTCCACTTGAACCCAAGACTACCAATTGACATAAAGATACCAATTCAAGGTTAAGGGACATGCAAATCTTGTACCAATTGTGTTTCATGAACACAAGATTTCTAGGCATAATTAAACTCACAAATTAAATGAAATAAGGGTATTTCACCCAAGATACAAGCCTTTCATTTCTTGAGAAATATTTCTTCTTGAGGTTAATCATCATTGCATGCTACTGCTTACTAAAGAATCTCCCCCTGAGTCAATGCTCTCTAATCTCTTGCATTTGCTCCCTTGCATCTTTGTGGGGACTAATGCTGTGGACCTAACTTAACTGTGGGCCTCTTTTCATTCCACAGTTCTGCTGCAGCTTGTCTTCTTCTCTCATGACATACAATGTTGTTGTCTATTCCCCCTAAAACCATGCTGGATGCTCTTTCCTATTTCTGTTCCAATGTCAATACACTTGAAAAAAACAAATATATCACTGTAATTAGCAATGGGACTCAGTCATACCTTCATTGTTCAGATGCATCTCGTTTGTATGAGACTTTATGCCTGCATATGACTTATTCGACCTCCCTTGTGTTAGAAAAACAGAAAGGTAGTAAAGATTTTCTTGATCTTGATAATTACTTGTGATGTTTCTTATTATTACAATTCTTTAGATCTTCTTTCTTTAATTCATAAAGAAATTACCAAAAGTAGCAAAACATAAAACAATAGACACCAAATGTAGGCGCATGCCAGGGAAAAACCCCCCTCGAGGGGAAAACCTAGTCAAGATAATTCTTCCTTTCTATAGTATTATTTGAGACTCTTCACCCTAGACAAGACCAAAATTTCCATCCACACCAAGTCAGCCTCCCAAATCTTCAACCTCTTCCCAATAACTTCGACTATGTAGCAACTTACGACAACTGACAACTTCTGGAAATAGTGAAACTTGGAAGACTTCGATCTCCCAATCTAGGGCACGGAATAGAGAGAGAGACACACGAAATTTCGATTTTCCTCGTCTCCTTGGACTTCCCCAAACTCACATTCACTTCAACTTCCCGACAATAGACTTTGCACCTTTCCCAGCTACAAGAGAACTTCACACTTCTGCCCAACAACAAGAGATTTTCACACTTCTTCCAACTACAAGAGAATTCTAACTTGTTGAGAGAATGATACTCCAAATGAATTCGATGAGCTTCCTTTTATAGGCTTCTTGTGGGGTCAAATAGGGTCCTTAGGCTGACTTGATCTTCTTCTAGGCCACATGGTGCGGAGGTTACATAATTCATATTTGACTCAATACTTAACCTTTTTACATGATTCAAAAGCCCAAGAAGGGTCTCTATAAATGTATAATAACTCTATAGAATCAGAATAAATCCTTGAAGTCCTTAATGGGGACTTTGACCTAAAACATGGTGACCCAAGCATGAAACCCATGCTTTAATAAGTTACAATAATAATAATAATAATTATTATTATTTTCTTTATTCTTTTGACGAGTACATTACATGATGCCTCAAGTACATTATTGAAGACTGAACATAGTTACATTTTCCAACACCTTGAGGCCATTCTCTTCTTTTACTAAAGAGAAATAGAGGATCTTCTCCCCCTGAGAAGATCATCCTCCTTCTTCTTCCAAACTTTCAATGTCAGAGTTTCGACAAAAGCATTTCTTTCCAACTTCTTCTTTGCCCATGTTTGAGCTTTCTCTCGACTACGCATGGCTGGAGGGAACTTCTCCTTTATCTCCTATTTCTTTACCCAAATATTCTTGCTCCATTTATTCCTTACAGAGGGGTCCACCACAAGGGTAAGAGGATCATTCTTCTTGGTTTTCTTTTGATTTCTTCCTCCTCTTTTCAACTTGCTCTTTTGACATAGAGAACTGAAGACAAAATTGCATTCTTCTACTCCTCTATTTCTTCTTGTCTTCACACTGAGCTGCTACATTTTTGTGCATATGCTAAGAAGTGGGATTTTTCTCCCCATATCTACAACGTGCTTCCTCATGCCCAAAGTTGCTATAATTGTAGCATTCGATTTGGCTTAAGAATGGGGAAAAAAATTTCCATACCTTTCAACATTCTTTTCACGACCTCTACTGCTCCAATCATGCCTTATCCTAGCTACTTTTCCCATTCTTGGGTTGTTGCTACCCAACACGTCTTGTTTTCTTGCATCCCATCTACAGTATATGTATTTATGTCTAAGGTTATTGCGAGAAAAACAATACCCATAAAAGGGATTTTGAGAACTGAAGAAACCTTTACCTTGAGGGCTTTGTCCTTGAGGGGGAAAGGACCTCTATTGGTTCTTCATGTGCCTTCCATGGAAGATTGTGCTACTGTCTTGCACTCTTTTTCGTTGCTTCTTGGTTCTCTTTTGCTACTCTCATTGCTTTTGCTGCTTACCATTATGCTGCTACCTTTTATTATCTTGTTGTTGATGCTTTCCTTTCTGCCGCTGAAGTTCAACAACTTCTTTTATTTTGTTGTTAGAACCTCAAACTTCCTTTACTTGGGAAGTTGAACCTTCAACCTTCACAGTCTTGGAGCTTGGTTTTTCTTTGGAAACCAAACCAACTTTGATGAGAGGGGATCCTTGCTTATTGCACATCTCATTCAAAGCCTTTTTTCTCTCCTCAAGCTTCTGATATTGAGACAACACTTCACTTTCCCTTTCTAGGTAATGTCTCAACAAGACTACTTCATTTTGTAGTCTCTCACAATAAGCTTCTCCATCATTTAGCTGAATGGCTAACCTCCGATTCAATTTGGTAGCCTCTTCCTGTTGAGGATTTAGATCAACTATTATTTTGCCCAACTTCTCATTATGAAGCTCATACTCGTGCACCTACTTCTTTTTCTTGAGATTTGCTTTTGATAGCTCCTTGATCTCTTTTAGAGCAGAGATCAATTTCTTCCTAAAATAGATCCTTTCATCTAGATCCTTTTCTTCACTATCAGAGATGCTAGCTGAGCCACCATAGAGATCTAAACCCATCTCTTTGTCCATTGAATCTTCCATAGGTATGAGGAGTATTGCATATTCATCACTTCCAGTTATACCCCTATTCTCTTCATAGGATATACTCTCTTCTCCTTTAGAAGATCCCTCAATTTCTATTTCTACTAAAGTGGGTTTGTCTTCCTTACTAATAGATGCATGATTATCTCTATCCTTAATTGATTCAGATGAAAATCTAGATAATGAATGACCTATTTTTTTACATTTATCACAGAGCAATAACTTAAGTTCTAAGAAAACTGGCCTCTCTTCTGATTCTTCATCATCATCTCGAGAGTGATGAGCATTAACTTGAGCATTAAGAGGAGCATCTTCAATCTTCTCAGCATCTCTTTTCTGGGACGATTTTTTCGACTTGTTCCTTCTATTCTTCTCATTATTAGCAACCTTCATAGATTTAGGTTCATTTCTTGAGCAACAAGGTTCTTCGGCCTTCTCTTAAGCCACATTGTAATCTTACATACATTACAATTTGTTTAGCATTTACTTTCTTGTCTCATAGTGCCTTACTTCCTCAACATTTGGTTTAGATATCCCTTTCATGATGATTTCCTTGGATTCTGTATTAAACACATTCCTCTCTCCATATATCACAAACAACCAAATGTCTTCATTGACTACCATCAAGTAGGCTTCCATTATGATCTTCAAGAGCTCATATTCTGATCCATTAAAAAATGGAACTCCTTATGTTGTTAGCCAAACTTGATTAGCCATTGTTTCCCTTGGATCTTCCTTCTAGCAGTCATTCTATTCATGAAGGAACCTAGATATGATACCAATTGTTGGAAACAATGTTAATATTGGGGGGGGGGGGGTGAATCAGTATTAAGGCTAATTTTAACTTTAATGCCAATTTATTTTTCATTCAAACTTGGCACCATCCATATGAGAGCAGCCATTAACAAACCATAACAATATCCATATCAACCCATACAATCATACAATCATACACGTCATGAGTAACAAACACATGAGACAAGGAGGTTTTACGTGTAAACCCTTTCGGGAGAAAACCGTCAAATCTTGTTGTTATTATTGATGTAAAATAAGAGCACCTACTCTATTACATCAATTTGTTTGTGAGCCACCACTCACAGGAAGCACCAACTACCTTGTATTGTTTGCTAGCACTCACTAGTAGGAAGCACCAACTTCCTTCTTTTGTAGACACCTCATCAGCCTACCAAAAGTACCATCTGAAGCATCAACTTCATGGATTTTTTGCAAGCACCAACTTGTAGTTCCTTGGATTTATGTAAGCACCAACTTGCAGGAGGAACCAACCCCCAATCCTTCTCAGACACTTACTACAGATGAAAGCACCAACTTCTTGTATGCAGGCTCCAACCCACACTCAAAAATAAATCTTATTGCCCACTGTAATTGACAGCTTCTATGTTTATTTTCAGCGATGTTCTCCTCAGCAGCCTCTCCTCTACACATCCCATGCAACACTCTGTCCACACTGCAACATCATCCTTCTACTCTTGCCGCCCTGCTCTCAACAACATACATTCAACACTCTACTGTTTCTGCTCACTCTATGGCAACCCACTATTCTCATTCATCTTCTTTTAACATCATACACTCAACTCTCAACCTTCTTCTTCTGCTCTGGAACTTTCGGCCTTTTCTGTTCAGAGGCTCTTCTGATCCTGTCACACAACAACACAATCTCTTCTCTAAGGCCTCTTTCCTCTCCATGAGCACTCTCATCCTTTCTCTACAGAACATGCTCACTTGGCCTCACACAATAGCGCACACACATACAAAGCTCTCCACACAATTGTTACATAGCATTTTGTCACTATCCTTTTACTATCCATTCCTCGATCCTGGAGGACCTCTACAGTGACCCTCATGTGTTTTCCTATCATGAATAACATGTCTTTACATCCCTTTTCATCTGCAAAACATTTCCCTCTTACATCATTTCCCAAGAATATTCCTTCAAACTCAGTTTTCAAGACCGACGCTATCCCTTGGTTTCTTCCTTGCGCTGATTTGCAGAGTCTAACACTGAGGCTAGCGCCTATTGGTGCCTGTAATCCATCTATGAACCACGTCCATCCTCTTTTGGAAAGTTTTTAAAAATGGAGCCGAAGCTTCCAGGTCTAGAAGCTTTTTGAACGGAAGTATGGTAAATGGTTAGTCGAGATAGGGCCAAGAGAGATTATTTGGGTTCCTTTCCCCTATTAAAATGGAACAAACCAAAATGGATAAGACCTCTCCCACCATAAGAGGATCCATGTCCCCTCTCTCAAGCTATATAAACTTCTCCTTTTCCAACCTCATCTAGCTAATGAAAGGTTTGGAATAATCTGCAAAATATTGATAGCCAAAACAAATCTTGATAGCCTTAGCCTTCTAGTTTGTGCTTGTGAAGGGAGAATAAGTTTATGGTTTGTTTGGTTTGGAGCAAAGAGGAAGAAGCCTTGAAATCCCATTGTTTGAGGTGAATCATGAGATGCTAACAATGGTGCTGGAACCCGGACACGTCGAAGGAAACTTGCAACGCTAAGGAGAAGGTTGTACTTTCCTTTTTGTCATAATAATACAACTGATATTTTGTTTCATATATCAATTGCATATGTTGTTTGGTAGCTTAAGACTCCTTAGCCTCTTAAGTAGGTTGAATCTATTGTATGCTATCATGTGTGCTTTTGTTTCTTGTTTATTTGTTTCAGGTGCTTGATTGACATTAAGGAGCTGATCGCTGGAGCAAAGACACAAGGATTTCATCAAACAAGGATTAGCGATACAAGAGGTAGGATCCTAACCATTCTCAATCTAAGGGAACTTACATCAGATTGTCTTGTTTGTGGCTAGACCCTCTTCCGTGGGCTAGAGGGATTGTCTTTGTCTGTAGAGAGAATCTTCCTACTCCACAAATTGGTGACTCCGCTGGGGAGCCATCCCTCTCGTTGGGTTGTTTTTCATTTCATGATTTGTGATGACTTTTCTCATATCACTCTTTCTCTTTTGTAATTTGTCCTTTCTGTCAACCACTGCTTTGATTCTTGAATTTAGAGTGATAGGTCTCATTTTGGTTTGTGGAAATTTTTCGTTTTTCTTTGAAATCACTGATAAACACTTTTTATTTTCTAACAGCAGCACTGACCAGCGCGAGTTCCTCTTGAACAGTCACACCATAGCCCCTTAGGGCGCTTGTTGCTAGTTAGACAGTCGCCCCGATGCCTGTAGGTTAAAATCAGGGTTTCTCTTAAATCATTGCCAGTGTGTCTTGTCCTCATAGTTTCTGTTTCTTGGCTTGTTTGCCTTTATTCTCCTGGCTAGAATGCTTTGTTAGCTTGATTTGTTTGCTTGATTGGTTTGAGATTGCATCACTTGATTTTTTGACTTTTTGGATGGTTTGTATTCTTAGGGCATCTTGGTCATTGTCCATTCATTTGCTTATATGCTCATCAAATCTAGTTTGTGATTTGTTACTTCATGCATTTCATGCTTTAGCCCTTGCGTCTATTTTGCTTTGTTTTCAATTGAACAAGTGAAAAAAGTTTCGTCTGCTCTTCTCTTGTTGAATGTCACTTTTCTGAGCATAGATTACATTGCTCAGTTTGTTTCGATTGAATCTTTGCATATTGGTTTGGAAGGAGTTCTTTTATCGTGCTTTGCATATGATTGATGTTTACATGTTTGAAAATTTTCATTGAAATGTTTGTGTAAAAGATTCATTTTAGCATTCCATTGAAGAAAACACATCATTCTAGTTTGTTTAATTGATATGTTACATTAAGTAGCATCATTGAAAGCTAGAATTACATCATCATGGACATTTGAAACGAAATGAACTTCTTTTACTATTAAAAGGACTAGTTGAAGTGCATCTGATAGGAAGAGTAGGAAGTGGAATGAACTTTGATTGTTTTGTTTTGAAAAGCGAAGTAGTGAAGAGTCATCTTACTTTCAGTTGCTTGTTTGTTGCATTAATTGTTCTCTTCTCTACATTAGTGTAAGCATTCATCGAATTGAAAGGGCTTTGTCTCATATAGCTACACATACGAGTTTTTCAGATGACTTTGATAGGGCCTAAAAACTAAGACTTAATTTCAAGATAAACCTTTAAAATATATTCAATTAACCTAAGGTGCATTTGAAACTAAACACTCACATTTATAGGTCTGGGCTAGAGACATGTTCTGATGTCTTTAAACCTAGCAGTTGTCGTTCGCTTCGGCATTAGACAATGCTAGTATGGACTTGTGCTCCCCGTACCGTCGCATATATGAAGGGAGACCCCACTAGGTTTGCAATCCTTTATCCTTATGAAGCTGAGTCTGCCGCCTTGTAAATGTGATACACCGAGCACAACATTCGGGGAGATCGCCTGCTCGTACTTTTCAGTTCGCTGGGAGGTATTCTCCAGTTCACGTTTACCCGGTAATCCCTTTTGCCTAGATTGTCCTGAGCAGTCATTTTGGTCTTTTTGACTCTTTAAATTTAAAAGATCATCGATCACTTGCCCTTTTGAGCTCGTTAAATCTGAAAGCGACTAGAGTCACCTTTCGTCCTTTTCTTGATTCTTAAAATATGAAAAGGCAAAGTTTTGTTTTAGTGTCTTAAGATTAATTGCCCACGAAATATTCCTGGTTAAAGTTATCTTCCTTAGTGATTCTTTAGGGTTGATTCCAATGGAAACATTTCCAGAGTCTACCTGTCAAGGATTCCCCTTGGATGGGAATCCTCGTCCTTTTCCTTCTTTTGGAAATGTTGGTGCTCCTTATATGGCAACGTTGTCCCTCCCTAGGTTAACCGTTGGTTTACCTATCTGGTTATTCGACCTCGGTGGCCTTGAGTGTCCCAACTCTTGTCCTACCATCTCCTTCATTTGAAACATATCACGTTGATTCTAAGGTTGACCTCTCACCTTCTTCCCCTATTTCTTCATCTTCCTCTTCTAATTCACCTAGTGAAAGTTTGAAATCCAGTAATCGGGAGGCTAAGAAGAAGAAGAAGAAGAAGTCAGATAAGCGAGAAGCCAACCGTGTAGCTATTGCTCCAAATGCACTTCCCATCGATAAAACTTTCGATCCTTTACGGAAGGAAAAATTCCTTTGCAAACTATGTAAGGGTGACCATCTCCTTTGAGACTGTCCTGGTATTCCCAACATCTTAGAGGTATGGCCTCAAAATCTGGATCGACCATCCCCATCGACCTCTAGAGATCATGTCGATGCTACGCCCTCGGCTAGTGATGGTAAGAAGAAGGGAAATATTAAATTCACCTGTAGGTTATGCGAAGGAGAGCATCTTCTTCACCTTTGTCCTCTTATGGATAAAGCGTCCAAATTTTTGGAAAACCTAACAAATCCTTTAGTCCAACTCCCTATTGGTTATCAGAGACTTTCTTCTGACCCTCTCCTAGTTGGTAAAGAGATTGGTTTGGATTCATCTCTTTCCCATCTTTCTCTTCCTAAGCATGACTGTCTTGTGTATGTTCCTGACCAAACATTGGTCGAAAAGAGTGTCGACTTGGCTTTGCCTTCAGTTGTTCACTCTGTTCCCAAAGAGAGTAGTGATCATACTGCTCATGTTCTTCTCGTCTCTTCAGATTCTCATAAACTAGAGAGTGACCCTCCCATTCCTGTTGTTCAGGAGAATCCTTCTCCCATTCCTGTAGAGCATCGGGGGAATCATATGATACCCCCACCAAGTACTTCTGTTGTTTCTTTTGATTGGAGCCGATTTACTGCTTTCCACCTTCCATCTTATGTGCCTTTCGAGATTACAATAGAAGCCTATAATATGGTAGTATATGGCACTATACTAGATGAAGGCGCATCTGTTAGCATCATGTCTTATACTACTTGGCAAGCTTTCGATTCCCCACAACTTGTGCCTGTCACCTAGAATTTGTTGGCTTTCAACAGAGGAGCCAGTCAGCCCTTAGGGATCCTTCTTAAGTTCCCTATTACTTTGGGAGGAAAAACCGTCTATATAGATGTGATGGTAGTCCAAGGCCCCTTAGACTTCGATTTCTCCTTGGACGCGACTATGTTTATGTCATGGGAGCTCTTGTTTCTTCGATTTTCCATGTGGTTTGTTTTCCACACGAAGGGAGAATAATGAACATTGATCAATTGTCGTTCATTGGTCACCAGGTGCCTCCTTTGCAACCATCATCCCCTATTGATTCTTGTCTGCAAGCAGTACCTTCCTCGCCATAGGTCAATTATGTGGCTACCCATTTTGTCTCCACATCTGCTGATGATCACATAGATGGTATAGTACATTATGTATTGGGGGCATTGGAACCCGATCTGTCATTGGTACTAGTTGACATGTATTCCTCCCAGAGTGTGGTTCTCCCGTCTAGTGAGGAACTCTTGGGAGCCATGTTCTCGTATGATCCATAAACAAAGTACCATAGCATAGTTCCTTGTCTTGTGTTAATCTCGTTAAAAAAAATGAAACAAGGGGTGTAAGCATAGTTCCTTATCTTGTGTCAAGCTCGTTAAAAAATGAATCAAGGAGTCTGAGGATAGTTTGCTCTTGTATCAAGCTCATTAAAAAATAAATAAATTTCCAAGGAGAGTTCTTTCACTATGTCAACCTCGTTAAAAAAAATGAAACAACTCCCTTTTCTAGATCGAGTCTTTGATTAAGATCTCGTAAAATCCCAGTCAAGTTTTTTCTAGATCTTAAAAGGGAACCTTCATTCCATCCACCTAGCTGAATGAAATGAAGCTTGGGGGGCATGTACCTTCATGAGTCATGCTAGGGGCACCTTTTCCTCATCATGAGTTCAGGTTTTTCTCGCCTCCTTTCATACGACTGTTTCGCCAAGTCTCTACCATTTCCCTATTATTGCAATGGGGTTTCCATCTTATGACTTGTAACCCTCACTCACCTGGGGGACATGGGGGCACAACCTTTTATGAGTTTTACTCTATTATTTGGCTGAGTTGATGCTTACACATCATGTCAACGGTAAAATTCCGGTTGGGTGATTACCCGAGTCGGGAAATGGGCTGTACCTCAAAAAATATTATGCATGAGTCATCCCGCATGGTTACTTATGTAGATAAGTGTGTTATTAATTTTTGTGCAATTTGGTTTGGTGTGCTTTTTCAAGCAGCTTTCCTACTTATTATGTCTTCACTTGCTTTGCAGATGTCCGTGACTCCTTATGTCGGTTTCGCTGATGGTGCTTGCTGTAGTACCCAAAATCTATCATCCGCGACATGGGCTATTTATGACCCTCATGGTGAGTTGATTGATATTTAAGGTATTTGTTTGGGTCAAACAACTAATAATATTGCTGAATATAGTGTAGTTCTCGAACTCTTGTCAGAAGCTATTTCTCTTGACATTCGAGAAATGGTTGTAAACCTTGATTCACAACTTCTTGTTCTTCATCTCAATGGGAAATATTCTGTCAGAAACCCTCAATTATTGAGAATGTATTTGTGTATTCATCTATTGGAAATAAATTTTGATTATATCACATATCATCACATTCCTAGGCATATGAATACATTAACAGATGCATTGGCTAATTATGTTTTAGACAGACATTTACACAATATGTGAAAAAACATTGTATCATAGTAAACAAGAAATATAACATATATATGTCGATAATGTTTGAGTGTAATACATCAAAATCAAAAAAATAATATATGTGTTCCAAGTACATCCGTGGCTCACAGGCCTCAAAATTGTAAATGCTTACTACGGACTACTCTGCATGATGTTCATGATAGCATGTTATTGCTCGTACTACACGACCCAGTAATTGATGGATCCGATTCGACACTCCCACCGTGTGTTGTTGATGATGGATGTCCTCGATCTGTGTATACTCTAGAATCCCTCTCGTCAGGCCCTCTAGATTTCGAGCAATCTCCTCTTCGTTGTCAACTCTTTCTTGGTAAGGAGCGACCTCGAATTACCGAGCCACGCGCCTAGCTATTGGGGACATCCCTGCTGGTATCTCTAGTTCAACATCTGCAATTACAAAGTCAAGGTGTCACGAATACATAAATGAAAAAACAATAAAATGCCAAAAACAAAATTGTTTTGCTCACCTCCATCATCGAAGTCCTCTCCCTTTGGGAGTGGTATGTCAGGATCACCACAGAAGTCAATCTCGATGTACGACCAATCCTCCACGATGATTAGCTGTCATATAAACCACATAAAGAAGGTGGGCTTGTAAGACATATGCTGGCCCCCTCTAGATATGGGCATCATCTCACTCCACCGTACCATCCTTGGATCTCGTGGTACCCGGGGGTCATCTCCACTATTTAATAATGGAACAATGAGATTTATTCCAGGAAGAAGGTTATTAGGATGGAGCCATATCCAAATTGCCTCAAATTACATGCTTTGCATTTGGATAGCTGCCGCTTCATGTTTACCTTCATTGCTTCTGCCTAGTTGAAGACAGTGGGCGAAATACAGTCCATAGCATATTGGAAGCGAGATTTGTTGAACTCATGTAGTGCTTGAGCCCCAGCTACTCGGTTGATGGTCAAAAGTATCACCTTCAATACAAGATCATTTATGGTCATGATATCGATCTTGCTGCTTGTAGGTTTCAGAGCTCCTGAGAAATGTTGGGTAAGAAACATGTTTACGCTGGCCCCAGTAGGTCTGCTTCCATAAAGTTGGACTGGTTCCCCTCTGCGAGATAGTTCAGTAATGAAATAAATGTCTGAAGTCTCAAAATCCAGCTCTTGGTCATGGATCACAAATACCTCCCGTCTGATATCCCATAGACTGATAAGGTATTATAGTAGCTTAGGTTGTGTTAGACTCCGTCTTGTCAGCCCGCCGCAATCAAATTCACCAAGGTTCATTTCCCGTCACTGGCAGTCATTAAATGCCATTTTGATCAGAGGAGTCATTTTATGTCTTAAGTCCAGGGTTTTGTCTGTAGAAGTGTGAAATAATGCAGTAAGTTTTTCAGGAATGTCATCGTCAATAATGTGAGATTGATTCTTCTTCAAAACCCTATTTTGAAGAAGAAATCATTAAATGTGTTTTTTAGAATATGTAATTTGTCAAAATGTTTCAAAATTCTCCAGCTCTTCAAATGGTAGCAGCTTCTGCAGCTCCTATCCCTGCAAAAGCACAAACAGAAAGAACATCATCAGCAATCAGAGGCAAAGCAAAATAAAGTTGAAAAGAAACATCAAAGTTTCAAATATTGCAAAGAGGGTTCTAGATCGAAGATCAAAATCTATCATACATAATATATTTCCACAATTGTCAATTCATTTGCATCCAGAAAATTCAAGTGAAAGAACGAATTAGTGAGTTGGAGAAACATTTCTTGTGATGGCTTCAGCTGCTGGGAGTGAGCAACAACAAAGCGTTTTAACTTGGTTACTTGAACCTTTAAAGGAACAGTGGATTAAAAAAGAGTTGCAAGATATCTTGGGTTTGGTGAATCTTTTAATTAGAGGCCCAAATACACCAGAGAATGAACTAATGTGGCATATTTTCCACAGAGTCACCATTTTTGAGAGAGCCCTTAAAAGGAGTGGTAGTAAAAAGGCTTCAGTCTCCACCTCTCAAAATGGTTCTGCATTCACTTTTGATGTTGGTTCTTCTCATCCTATGGTTTCTCGCTTATCATGGATGCTGCCTCCTCTCTTCAAGTTGCTTTGCTGTATACATTCACTTTGGTTGCAACCAATAGTTCAAGAATTGCCAAAAGAGGTGCGCGCTACCCATACAAGGTGTGCGCTACGCACTGGGCCTCACTGGCCAGTGTAAAAAAACAAAGGCGCTACGCACACAGGTGTGCGCTACGCGTTGGGTTCGGGCGCTATGCACTCAGTCGAGCCCATAAACTTTTGTTTTGCGCCCAGTTTCGTATCAAATCGGCTCCATCGACTTGCAATTTGCATACATGCCAGTGAAGGCAATATAGATGATTCACATGGTCCAGTGAGCTTGACAAACATTGCAACGCACAAATCTACTCTATGATTGGACCCTCGCCTTCACTAATCTCTGCGTTTACATTTTAATTGTTGAAAGTCTCGGACTTGGACCTGTACAGAGAATATTTGCTGGAACTGTGAAAGTCTATACTTAGGATATCTCCTTTTGCACGTGGCTGGATGGCACTATATTTAAAAGAAATGCGATCGATCTTCAAGGCAAGGTTTTCGATTGAAGGTGTTTTCATTTAAAAATGGTTTTGTTTCAAATGGTAAATGTAGCGTGGCAGTCAAAGCCAAATTGAGGTACAGATAACTATCCCAGCAAAGCAAATCGAATTGGTTAGTCTATTTTGGGTTTTCAGTTGCAGTTCAGAAAGTTCAGCTACAGGTTCTGCCAATTCATTTGTTATCAACGAATAAATTGTAACGCTAGGAAATTTGTTATCGAGGTGCTAGGGGACATGGAAGAAGTGATTGGTGTTGTAGTGGGCCAAACAAAGATCAGGCATCTCGCGCTCAGTTTGTTTCAATTTACACAGGTGCAATGCAAGAACAAGATTGGTGTCAAATTCATTTTCCAGAGGTGGAAGATTTGGCGTTATTCTTTTCCGCAAATCAATACTGTCTTCCAACATTTTTACATAGGATGCCAAAACTGAAAGTTCTTCACTTCCATGCGTGCAAATATTAGTGGGCTGCCAAGATTTTCTTCGCCTTAGTCAAATGGGTCATATATTTGGGGGAAACCGAATTATTTTAAATCATATCTATATCCTGGCCAGGACTCTTTGCAACGTGTAATCATTTATGGTAACATGGATGAAAGCGCCCTAAAGTTACAAAGGATGTTAATTATTAAAAAATTTGGTTGTATTCAAATGGTAAAGGAAAAGTAAAAACCCAAATTAAACGCAGACTACCCACTACAACAGAAGAATAGGATTAGGCAGTCTATTTATGACTTCAGTTAGTAATTCATAGGGTCTACGCTCCAGGTTTGGTTTTCATTGGTCATTAGAAATTCTCAGCTGGAATAATGTAACGCTTTTCTATCTTTAGAGCAGATGGATGATCCTTTTTCTATCTTCATGGCTTCAGTTGAAACAACGCCCTTGTTTTTGGGTCGATCTGTTTTCTCCTAGCTGAGTTTTATATATTGTATTGAAAAACATTTGTGGAGGAGAGTTCTGAGAGCTAGTGGAGGAAAAAGACAAAGCTTTATTGTACAGGTTTTTGACAGGGATTTAATGGCAAAATACAACTCTGACTCCTGAGATTCTTGTGGTGTGGATTTAGCATTTTGTCTTTTCTTATGTTTCATATGTGGCTTGTAATGTTTTACATTTCATTTCATAATCATTTTCTGTTGAATACTTTTAAATGAGAAAGGCAGAATCCAGTTTACTGCCCTGCCTTGGGAGGTATTCATTTTCTATGTTTTCTTCAGTTTGATAAGGATTCAACTATTGCCCTTGTCAACCTCGCATCGGTCTTTCACTACATATAATTCCAATTTGATTGTTAAACTTCATGCTTATCTTGCCTCAGGAGATAATCTGTGTTTTTCATTTAATCTCTGCTCTTGCTATCTTCGCCCCATGCAGCCCAGAAAACCCAATCATTTATAAAAAACCCTTTTCTATCAATTTACTAGCCTAAAATCAGTTTCGAGTTTGAAGTCATCTCGCATCCTATTGCTCATTTTCTCGAGATCGACTGGAGAGAACCCTCTCCTGTCCTCGTAGGGCTAGCTACGAGGCTGAGCTTGGTTTGATGTGGCCTTGAGTTTTGCCTTCCTCAGCCTGAGGCAGATTTGAGCGCTAACATAGTGGCGACCATACTGGGGAGATGGTTTGCTGTTGATGTGACATTCGACTTGTAGATTGTTTTTCTCCAGTACATGAAATCAAGTTGCAGATCTGATGCTGATGGTGGACAACAGTCGAACACATATGAAGGCTGAGACATTCACCTGGCAACTCCAACTCGATCCAGACATTCCAGTGCTCGCTGATCCATTTATGAAATGGTAGGGTATGTGGAAAACCCTGCACTGTGTGAAGCTGTAAAAGAAGTAAGAAATCAATTAGCAGATTTTGAAATTAATGAAGTTTTTTTCAATGCCTTGCTTCAATGTTTGAAATATTCGAAGCTACCTCTTGAAGCTAAAACTGGTGTCTGTGAGTTAGTTTTTGAAAGAATTGAGAAGGAAATTCAGTATTTGAATGAGCAGATCCAGTCATATGATTTCCGAGACCCTAAAACATTCTTGGAAACTTTTCCTCCTTCGAAACAAGAAATAATAGAGTTGCCTACAGATTTTTGCATTGACAGTGTGCAACTGGAGGTATGTATTGCAGAATTGGGGCAGCAAACGGAGTCTGGCTTTCGCGATCCTATTGCGATGTACATGGAAATGTTTTTCAGTTTGATTGACAAATCAGGCTGTCTTTTACGTGACCAGGCTCGTTACGTGCATGTAGAGCTGCCAGCAATTGCATCTGTGATCTGGTTGAAGCATTCTCAAGCGGCATCATTTTCAGGTTTACTTGAATGGTTAATCTGGCATTTCACTATTACCTGATCTATTGTTTGTACAACAGATTAGGGTAGATTTTGTAAATAAATAAGCAGCTAAAAGGCAACATTTTTGTTCCAGTTTCATTACAGTTTAGTTAGAAGTTTGCCGAGTCAGTTTTTCAATCATTTCAGTCAGTTTCCAGTGAATAAATTAATCGTGTCGTTTCTTTGCAATAATGACTCCATAGCCCAATGGATGGAGGCACTTTCTGCTCTCCCAAAGATCTGCAGTTCTTGGCACCTCCAAGAAGCAGCAGCTGCCATCCCCATTGGAGCCAATGTTAGACTCCGTCTTGTCAGCCCGCTGCAGTCAAATTCACCAAGGTTCATTTCCCGTCACTGGCAGTCATTAAATGCCATTTTGATCAGAGGAGTCATTTTATGTCTTAAGTCCAGGGTTTTGTCTGCAGAAGTGTGAAATAACGCAGTAAGTTTTTCAGGAATGTCATCGTCAATAATGTGAGATTGATTCTTCTTCAAAACCCTGTTTTGAAGAAGAAATCATTAAATGTGTTTTTTAGAATATGTAATTTGTCAAAATGTTTCAAAATTCTCCAGCTCTTCAAATGGCAGCAGCTTCTGCAGCTCCTATCCCTGCAAAAGCACAAACAGAAAGAACATCATCAGCAATCAGAGGCAAAGCAAAATAAAGTTGAAAAGAAACATCAAAGTTTCAAATATTGCAAAGAGGGTTCCAGATCGAAGATCAAAATCTATCATACATAATATATTTCCACAATTGTCAATTCATTTGCATCCAGAAAATTCAAGTGAAAGAACGAATTAGTGAGTTGGAGAAACATTTCTTGTGATGGCTTTAGCTGCTGGGAGTGAGCAACAACAAAGTGTTTTAACTTGGTTACTTGAACCTTTAAAGGATCAGTGGATTAAAAAAGAGTTGCAAGATATCTTGGGTTTGGTGAATCTTTTATGCTAAATAAATTATGGTGAATCTTTTAATTAGAGGCCCAAATACACCAGAGAATTAACTAATGTGGCATATTTTCCACAGAGTCACCATTTTTGAGAGAGCCCTTAAAAGGAGTGGTAGTAAAAAGGCTTCAGTCTCCACCGCTCAAAATGGTTCTGCATTCACTTTTGATGTTGGTTCTTCTCATCCTATGGTTTCTCGTTTATCATGGATGCTGCCTCCTCTCTTCAAGTTGCTTTGCTGTATACATTCACTTTGGTTGCAGCCAATAGTTCAAGAATTGCCAAAAGAGGTGCGCGCTACCCATACAAGGTGTGCGCTACGCACATAGTGCATGCTACGCATTGGGCCTCACTGGCAGTGTAAAAAAACAAAGGCGCTACGCACACAGGTGTGCGCTAAGCATTGGGTTCGGGCGCTACGCACTCAGTCGGAGCCCAGAAACTTTTATTTTGCGCCCAGTTTCGTATCAAATCGGCTCCATCGACTTGCAATTTGCATACATGCCAGTGAAGGCAATATAGATGATTCACATGGTCCAGCGAGCTTGACAAACATTGCAACGCACAAATCTACTCTATGATTGGACCCTCGCCTTCTCTAATCTCTGCGTTTACATTTTAATTGTTGAAAGTCTCGGACTTGGACCTGTACAGAGAATATTTGCTGGAACTGTGAAAGTCTATACTTAGGATATCTCCTTTTTCACGTGGCTGGATGGCACTATATTTAAAAGAAATGCGATCGATCTTCAAGGCAAGGTTTTCGATCGAAGGTGTTTTCATTTAAAAATGGTTTTGTTTCAAATGGTAAATGTAACGTGGCAGTTAAAGCCAAATTGAGGTACAGATAACTATCCCAGCAAAGCAAATCGAATTGGTTAGTCTATTTTGGGTTTTCAGTGCAGTTCAGAAAGTTCAGCTACAGGTTCTGCCAATTCATTTGTTATCAACGAATAAATTGTAACGCTATGAAATTTGTTATCGAGGTGCTAGGGGACATGTAAGAAGTGATTGGTGTTGTAGTGGGCCAAACAAAGATCAGGCATCTCGCGCTTAGTTTGTTTCAATTTACACAGGTGCAATACAAGAACAAGATTGGTGTCAAATTCATTTTCTAGAGGTGGAAGATTTGGCGTTATTCTTTTCTGCAAATCAATACTGTCTTCCAACATTTTTACATAGGATGCCAAAACTGAAAGTTCTTCACTTCCATGCGTGCAAATATTAGTGGGCTGCCAAGAGTTTCTTCGCCTTAGTCAAATGGGTCATATATTTGGGGGAAACCGAATTGTGCTGGCCAGAACTCTTTGCAACGTGTAATCATTTATGGTAACATGGATGAAAGCGCCCCAAAGTTACAAAGGATGTTAAAAAATTTGGTTGTATCCAAATGGTAAAGGAAAAGTAAAAACCCAAATTAAACGCAGACTACCCACTACAGCAGAAGAATAGGATTAGGCAGTCTATTTATGACTTCAGTTAGTAATTCATAGGGTCTACGCTCCAGGTTTGGTTTTCATTGGTCATTAGAAATTCTCAGCTGGAATAATGTAACGCTTTTCTATCTTTAGAGCAGATGGATGATCCTTTTTCTATCTTCATGGATTCAGTTGAAACAACGCCCTTGTTTTTGGGTCGATCTGTTTTCTCCTAGCTGAGTTTTATATATTGTATTGAAAAACATTTGTGGAGGAGAGTTCTTAGAGCTGGTGGAGGAAAAAGACAGAGCTTTATTGTACAGGTTTTTGACAGGGATTTAATGGCAAAATACAGCTCTGACTCCTGAGATTCTTGTGGTGTGGATTTAGCATTTTGTCTTTTCTTATGTTTCATATGTGGCTTGTAATGTTTTACATTTCATTTCATAATCATTTTCTGTTGAATACTTTTAAATGAGAAAGGCAGAATCCAGTTTACTGCTCTGCCTTGGGAGGTATTCATTTTCTATGTTTTCTTCAGTTTGATAAGGATTCAACTATTGCCCTTGTCAACCTCGCAGCGGTCTTTCACTACATATAATTCCAATTTGATTGTTAAACTTCATGCTTATCTTGCCTCAGGAGATAATCTGCGTTTTTCATTTAATCTCTGCTCTTGCTATCTTCGCCCCATGCAGCCCAAAAAACCCAATCATTTATAAAAAACCCCTTTCTATCAATTTACTAGCCTAAAATCAGTTTCGAGTTTGAAGTCATCTCGCATCCTATTGCTCATTTTCTCGAGATCGACTGGAGAGAGCCCTCTCCTGTCCTCGTAGGGCTAGCTACGAGGCTGAGCTTGGTTTGATGTGGCCTTGAGTTTTTCCTTCCTCAGCCTGAGGCAGATTTGAGCGCTAACAGGTTGAGCCCATACGCCTGGTGTCAGAAAGAACTTGAGGAACCCGCAGTTCCTTAATGCGTCCAGAAAATTTGGATCTTCCACAACCATTTGGTCTATTCTTTCATGTTCACGTTATTTCCACTCAATCACCATTTTCTCACCTTGATTTGCATGCACACACCCCACATTTAACTTAATATCAGTCCTTGAAAGGGAGATTTTCGATTTGAAACAACAAATTTGGCCGAAAAATGAAAATTTACGGTTCTTTGCGCCGGTGGGACTATTTTTAAAACAGGTGCACCGATGGCGCGAGACCCTGTATTAAAACCCAATTATTGACGTGCTCCCATGCCTGGATCCCACGCCGATCATCGATAATAATTTTTTGCAAAAAGCCCTTTAAATCCCTTAAAAAGACAGTTAAATGCTCACACAACAGGTATCAATGCGAAGAGTAGGGCCACGACTCTTACCTGCAATGAACAGTTCGGCGATCGGCTTCCTGGATCCACAGTGATCTGCTCCTGAAGATTTAGGGCACAAGTGGGTAAAAATTGCTCCGAATGAGGTAAATGGTAAATATGTTTTACTTTTTTCCCTTTTATAAGCTTTTCGTATGTTTTAGGGTTTTAAAAAGTGTTTTTCGCCATTTTTCCTTAGAGATTGATAATGCGTTTGCTTCTTGTGCAGCGACAGATGATGGTGTGCTGGTGATGATGCAAAATTGGAGTCGCATTTAAGCTCTTTTCCCGACTCATAAAAAATGGAAATGAAAAGATTGCCAAGTATTTTTCCCTTTTTGACTCGCTAAAGTAAATAAAAATGGGGAGTCTGCTTTAAGCTCTTTTTCGACTCTCAAAAAACGAAAATATTGCCGAGTTCTTGTCGTTTTGACCTCGTAAATGGTTTTGAAACGTTGTTTACCCAGTATACATTTACCCCTTTTTCGGGCTGGGATAAACTATTTACGAAAAAGGTACTCCTTGGTTGACATGGCCAAGAGGTTCTCTCGAGTATTGTTTTCTACCTTTTCGGGCTCGAGAGACAACTTTACGAAAAGGGACCTTTTGGAGTTTTCTTTTCCGTGTCTTTTTCAAACTCTCTAAACATGAAAAAGATACTGAGTTTTTCCTTTGTCGAACTCGTTAAAATTTAATGACATCGAATAGCTTCTCCTTCCTAGGGCTCGTTAATCTTACTAGGTCAGATCTATCCAAAGGATGGACTTATATTAAAAGAATATTCTATCCCTTCAAGTTTGTGATAAAAAATAATTGGGGTACCTGCCAGAAATGGTGGGGGAAAATGGAAAATTTTTACTAGTTGTGTCGGTAGCTTGTCACTATTGAACATGACACTACTTTGCTTCGTGTCAGGTTGGGATATCCTCACTTCATTGTTGACCTTTGTGGGTTTGGGTCATCCAATTTTTGCCTTTCCATTTGATCTCTGCCATGTCATCATGACCTCCGATCCTATGGCTCCAAAAAACTGCCAAAATCCAGAGTCGTGTCACTGATATGTTCAAGAGTTAATCCTTCTACAGTTTACAACTCATCCTTGATTCTTTGTCTCGTTTTGATGATGTGGGATACATCATGACCCTCCTTTGACAAGGTCATTTCCTATCGACTTCAGCTCATTATCTGGGAAGTTAGCCGAGAGACTTCCTTCTAGTACCTTAGAGCTTGTATGCCCTAATGGCAAGTTCTTCACACTTGATGACAGGTTCTCATCATTGGCTTTCGATTGAGTGACTTCACAGGTGTTCGAGTTCAGTTCCTTATTCACACTCGTGAATTGTGCTACTAGTACCTTGAGGACCATTGTCATTATTGGTGGTTTCTCTCGTTCTTGTTAATAGTTCACATCATTGACTGGTAATCAAGCGATTTTCTAGCATGTTCGACTTCGACACATCTATTCACATGTTAGAATTTGTACTTTGATCGGGTCGTGTTGGAGCGCAAGACCCTGGGCTCAGATTACAAAAGTCCAGGTTGCGAGGTGATGTGACATGATCATGCTTATATACATGTCTCTTTCAAATGGATGGTTGCAACCATACCATGAGTCTGTTATATGTGATCCTTCTCATTATTGGATGGCTGCGACCATACCTTGGGTTAGATATGATCCTTCTTACTAGATGGTTGTGCCCATACCTTGGATCCATTTACATGATCTTTTTCTGGATGGCTGTGTCCATACCATGATTCATGTATCTTTTATCAGAGATTTCAGTGATGTATATGTATCTATGCTTGCTTACAGGTTTTCTGATGACAGTTTCCGGTTCCATGCATCTACTTGTAAAGCATTTCACCCCTCACTCTTGTTGGACCTTCACACTTTAAGGGGCATCTGTTACACAAAATTTCGTCACTGTCCTTGTACTCCCCGTTCCTCGATCCTGGAGGACATATACAGTGACCCTCACGTGTTTTCCTATCATGAAGAACATGTCTTTACATCCATCTTCATTTGCAGAACATTTCCCTATTACATCATTTCCCAAGAATATTCCTTCAAACTTAGTTTTCAAGACCGACGCTATCCCCCATTTTCTTCCTTGTGCCGATTTACAGAGTCTAACATGATATTAGCACCGATCGGTGCCTGTAATCCATCTATGACCCGTGCTGATCCTCTTTTGGAAATTTTTTAAAAATGGAGTCGAAGCTTCCAGGTCTAGAAGCTTCGTGAACGGAAGTCTGGTAAATGGTTAGTCGAGATAAAGCCGAGAGAGACTGTTTAGGATCCTTTCCCCTATTAAAATGGAACAAACCAAAAGGGATAAGACCTCTCCCATCATAAGAGGATCCATGTCCCCTCTCTCATGCTATATAGAATTCTTCTTTCCCAACCTCAGCTAGCTAATGAAAGGGTTGGAATAATTTGCAAAATCTTGATAGCCAAAACAACTCTTGATAGCCTTAGCCTTCTAGTTTGTGCTTCTGAAGGGAGAATAAGTTTGCGGTTTGTTTGGTTTGGAGCAAAGAGGAATAAACCTTGAACTCCCATTGTTTGAGGTGAATCATGAGATGCTAACAGTGGTGCTGGAGCCCAGACATGTCGAAGGAAACCTGCAACACTAAGGCGAAGGTTGTACTTTCCTTTTTGTCATAATAATACAACTAATATTTTTTTTCCTATATCAATTGCATATGCCGTTTGGTCGATTAAGACTCCTTAGTCTCTTAAGTAGTTTGAATCTATTATATGCTATCATGTGTGCTTTGGTTTCTTGTTTATTTGCTTCAGGTGCTTGATTGACATTAATGAGTTGATCACTGGAGCAAAGACACAAGGACTTCATCAAACAAGGATTAGCGATACAAGAGGTAGGATCTTATCCATTCTCAATCTAAGGGAACTTATGTAAAATTGTCTTGTTTGTGGCTAGACCCACTCCCCTGGGCTAGAGGGATTGTCTCTATTCGCAGAGAGAATTTTCCTACTCCACAACAACTCACGGGAAACAATGTTGCTTTCCCCCCTGTTTCTCAACTGCAATCTTGGGTTTTGTTCCTCTACAACACTAGGAATGATGCTCTCTCTGTTTAACATCACTTTTCCATTCACGCTTCCCAAGAATCTACCTCTGCATGGATGTCCATGTTACTGTTGCATCAAACTACTTGAACTCTGCCACTGCATTAAACCAAAGAATGGGATCCTAAGCATTTCTCCATACTGAGAATTAATTCTCAATCAAGCTACACACTCCAACAAGGCTCTCCATGCTTATTCATGGCTCACAGATCTTGACAGGTACTTCTACGTGGTTTCTATGTTCTTCATTTAATTTAAAGAGGCATGTATGAGAGATCAAAGGAATACAATTTCAACTTGACACAGGCCCAACACTCTTCTCTGAGAATCGTGGTCCTTTTTGCCTTGACCCAATGATCTTTGACAATCACTATTTATTCTAGCAACCAACTCCTTTGTGCTCATTTACTCTTTAGCTTCCGATTCATATGTTCTCCATACTAATTTGTATTACAATATCAGAGCCCAAAATCTCGTAACATTACACTACAGTGAAATTTCAGAGTCATAACATATCGTAACTTTATATTACAATGACATTACGATATTATGAGATTATGATGCCTTTAGCCCCTTTTGCTTAACTCCTTATCAAATTTTCACCATAGGACTACTGCT
Source organism: Pinus tabuliformis (assembly GCA_031772625.1). Taxonomy (NCBI): domain Eukaryota; kingdom Viridiplantae; phylum Streptophyta; class Pinopsida; order Pinales; family Pinaceae; genus Pinus; species Pinus tabuliformis. The sequence continues at coordinate 891,032,352 of CM062811.1, forward strand.
TATGACCACCGACATAACACTTAGGTGCTAACGCCTTTAGGCTCCTGCCAGGGGGTCTATCTCATTGTGTATTTTCTCTCTGCCCTTGGTTCTTTTAGCTTGCTCAACCAAGCGCCAACACATCAGAGATCTCACACATCGTAAAATTTCTCAAAATGTATTTATAGTGGAGTTTTGAAATATCCAACCTCCGATATGCTCCATTGAATCTAGGTGCTAAGCCCTGCTCTGTGCCCTTAGTTCTTTGGGTCCCCACGACCGAGTGCCAATCAACCTCGGAAGCTCCTGGCATTATAACATTTTCAAATAGAAATTGCACAGGAGTTACGAGATCTCGACCTCCGAGATGACGTCATGCTCTCGTCATCATCTTGTCTCCTTAGTGGTGACACATGTCACCCAGATTTTCCCCATTAGGCCACTCAATAGTGCTAAATCTTCCTACCATTTTTCCTCCGTGCTGTTGAAAATAACAACAAGAAATGATAAAAATAGAATCCAGAATATTCGAATTTTAATTTGTCCTTGAATTAAAATTGTGAATTAAAATCAAATTTAGTCTCACCAGCTGCTTGGAAATAATTAATTAATTCATTATGGATTAATTAGTTGGAGAAATTCAAGTTAGAAGTCTTTCTGAAGTCATGCAAGAGTTATCCCTTAAATTAAGGAGATAAGCCTTAAATTAAGGAGATAAGTTTGAGTTATATTTGAGTTGTAATCAGTTAGCTCAATTTACTGAGTTAAGTCCAGTTAAATTAGTTCCAAACTGGTTGAGGAACTAATTGTGAGTTATCAGTTTGTTGATGCATGCATGCACTCAACAAGTGTACTCCAGATAACTGAAGATTCCCTCATCAGAAACTCATGCATGTCTGTTTTGAGAAAGACCCAATTGAACTAAATGTCAAGGACAGTGTATTATCAGTTGCGTGTTTTCTCCTATAAAGGAAACTCATGCATGCAGAAGGAAAATGTTCCTTGAGGATTGTGCAGTTCATACAGGGTGTGGGATCAGTGTGAGAGATCAGTTTTCCACTTGGTTGGAGAAGATCATCCTAGAGGAACAATGCAAGGAAAAAGGAGCTTGGAGGGCAGAGGAGAAGGCTTGTGAGAAGCTTTGATTGCCTCTGAGCATCCAGGAGGATTTTATTGAGATCTGGCTAGCTGTGAGAGCTAAGGCATTGTATAATTATGATGTATTTCCACCTTGTATGATAATACATATAGTGGGGTTTTTTGCTGAGGCTTTCCCCTGAGTATTTTCTGTGTTTCATGTGCATTGATTCTTCTTCTTCTGGTTATACATGTTTAGCTCAATCTTGCTCAATCTTTAAGCTTCTGCAAAGCAATTTGATAGTAGAAGTAGATTATAGTATTTTTCTTTGGTATATTGCATTATTAGGTTAATCTACAATCAAATTTTTTATATGGTCTCAGAGCAAGATTTGTAGAATTTCTACACGTGCTGCCACATCATGCTGATGTCATCTTCCAAGGTCAGCTTTTGAGGGCCAATCACTTACTGCCATGTGTCCTGCCAGAGGAGAGAGAAAGGGTCCCTCGGTCCTTGGTTTGAAAATGATTTCCTTTTTATTTCATGTTTTCCACAACCCGTGACACTTTTCAAAAGAAATCAATTAACAAGGAGTTACGAAACTCTGAAATCCTCATATGCGAAGGTTCTCTCCTGCTCCGATAGTCAACATTTCGAAGCGAATTACTTTGAGGTTATGAAGTATCAGATTAGAACTTTCTCAAAAGGAAATTACATTGAGGTTACGAAGTTCTGAGATCCCGACGTTCCTAACCTCCGAGGTTCCGATGGTATCGACCTTCTGAGGTTCCGAGATTCCAAAATTCACCTACTCCGAGGTTTCGATATTCACCCTGCTTCTGAGTTTGTTTTAAATAAACCTTCAAAGTCTCGATATTCCGAGGTTTTGAGCTTTCTGGGGTTCTGATATTCCAATCCTTTTGAGGTTTCGAGTGATCTAAAAATGGGGCACTTAGGCTTCTTGCTTAACTTACAAGAACCTCTCCCACTTTCAAAGCTTTAAATTTTCCCAAGTCTTAATGATTAACCAATGCGAAAATAAGAAATGTGCTTGAAATATAGTGCATGATTTTGCTTGTTTTAAACTAATTATATGCTTTAAAGATCTGATGTTTTAGCTGATATGTAAATGTGCTTAAACATATATATAAGTGCATATAACAATGAATAAGGTAGCAATAAACAATCACAAAGGAACAACAATTTAATTAGCAGTTCACCCACAACTCTTGGGCTACATCTCCGTGAGCTCTAGTCAACTCAACTAGACTCTTTGGGATTATGGTCTAAGTCTTTTTTACAAGATCTTGACTTAAATCCTACTGTTTTACACAAAAACAGTTAGTCCATACACCATTTAATCCCCGGCTCTTGAAGCTCTGGATCTTGGCTCTTGGTTCTGGCTCTTGGCTCTGACTATGGCTCTTTGGCTCTTGGTTCTAGCTCTTGGCTCTGACTCTGGCTCTTTGGCTCTGGCTCTCTATCAGTTCACAACCCTCTTGGCTTTTCACTTGGCTTCCAAGTGACTCCCTTGGCTACTCTTTTGCTTCTACGCTGCCTCTTTGGCTTTTGCGCTACCTCTTTTGCCTTAGCTTCCTGCTTTGGCTTGGCTTTCAGCAACAAACCCCCAATGATCAGCAACAACAACCAACAATGACCAACAACCCCTCAGCAGCCATTAACAACTTGTCTCTGTCATTCTGTGGCTTTTTAAGCCAAATCAGCGATGTTGGTTCATCTTCCCTCTCAGGCTCTCTGTCTTCTAGCCACAGTCTGCTCAAATCCCTTCTCTGAGCGTTAGCCATCATTGCTAAACGCCCTCGGGGATGAACGCCACCTATTCTGTAACAGAATGGGTCATCAGCACTTGAAATACCTCAGAAACATTCATTCTTTGTTTACATAGAGAACGCTGTAAAAACATGAAAAACTCTGCAGAAAACACTGCTCTGGACTTCAAATTTTCATAATCCTGCTTTATATCCCTATCGGTCCACCTGTGAGTCGCCATTACATGTCACAAGGGCCTTGTTCCAAGGTTTCCGTTTGTATTTTAAAATTTCATTAAAATGGTGAAAATAACGAAAAAAATGGCTTTGGCAGATATGAAATAATATATATTTTCATTCCAGAACCCCTTCGAGTTCGGTGTTGAGCTAATTTATTCACACAAATTAACACAAATATTCCTTATCAATTCGGATTGTTAATACTTGAAGGCAAGTCCACTATATATGAATATCAGATGTAATCAAACTTGAAAGATAAGTTTTTCAAAAACTAAAGAAGTGCATATTAAAAATATAACCTATATTAACAATTCCAATTCACTTTGTAAAGAGGGAAAGTTTGAAATGGCTCTTAACTTAAGAGGTCCAATTCTTCCTCAATTATTACTTGATGAACAGAAATCAGAAACTAATAGCTTAAGATGTACAAATCTTTAATGAAGGGAAGCTCATAACTTAAGAGACTTTTGGTATGTTCCATCACAATTGATTCACCATAATGCTATCAATTAAAACCAAAGAAATACATAAGAAAACTGTTTGCATGTAATCAAGGAAAACTAGTTACAATTCACCAAATTAACAGAAGGAGTGCTCAACTTGAACACTTTGTTTTTCCAACTTATTAAAGTGATGCATAAACTAAGATTTAATGAAATAAATCATCACACATTAACCATAAACTAATCTAAAACAAAGCTTGTAAACAAGTTCTACAATAACTAAATTATGGAAAATTAAATTAGTTTAAACAAAGAAGTGTACTTAGCTTGGAATGGGGGCCCTCCACCCTTGCTTTGCACACTTGAAGATTGATATCAGAAGCTTAAACTTCAGTCACACATCCACATTATTGAACAAAAAAATAGTAGTAGAATAGGTTCTTCAAATTAGCTCTCAACTCCAAAATGTCTCAGCATGAAATTATACAAAAGTCAATACATAAGCCATCAAAGTCTTGGCTTTAAATATAAGTCTTGTGAAATAAACTGATCTATAATCCTTCTAACAAACATATCTACTCATATTCACATATCTAAGTCGAATTCATCAATCCCATCCCAAGAAATATGGTCAATCCCATAAAATCTCAAAACTGCTCTATTTCTATGGATTTTCTGAGTGACTAGTCATGGTTGACCAGCACTAAATGGGCATAATAAAGCTTGTTCTGTTCAAACCAAGTAGAGCTGGCTTAGTCCTAGTTCCCAAGCTATCCATCCATGCATCAAACTCATGCTCAAGTGTCCTGCAAACATGTCATCCATATAGCTATTACGGGAATTTCTGAATCTGTCAATATTTGCACTTGAAACCAAATTTTCATAAAAACTTTAGAATTTGAAAAATTAAAATTAAATACCTAAGTAGACATGAAATACATCAAAATGGGATGGATAAAGTGGAAAATGGATGGAAAATAGATGGATTAAGTAAGTTTCCTTTAGCAAAAATAAGACCAAAATCGAGGGCCAACATCCGGTTTTCATTGCATCGCGCTTCCCCTTTGTATTTCGTTTAATAGTAAAATATACGAAAATACATAAGAAAATACCTTTCAGCGGATTTCAAAATATATCAAACCTGGCTCATATTGCTGTCGGGTCTGGCCATCGCATCGCATACATATACGTGTGTATCATTGCTCCTTGTAATGTGCCGATGCGATATTGCGATGCGATAAGTCGCAATCGCAGATCGCACAAGCCCGAGGCCTTCCCAGATAGCATGGTTTATGTCAACATCGATGCAATATGCCGATTGGATCTGGACCGTTGATCGGCCAGATCTGATGGCCCCTGTTCACTGTTGACTTAAACCTCCGATAGGCTCGATTTCATGGTTTTCTGCATGTTTTTGGGTTGCGATAGTGTAACTCGAATTTTTTGAAACTTCTCCTTTGTGGTGGTTTTGACCTTTTATGAGTATTTTTAGAAGACTTGAAAATTTAGAGGGTTTTTGGGACCCATTTGAAAGGGATTTTTTCCTCTTTCTCAAAGAACAAAGGGGAACTTCTTTTTGGGATAACTTCTCCATCTGAAGTCCGTTTTCTCCCTTTTAAGTTGCGTTGGATTCAGAACAAAGGGATCTCTGCAATGAGACTATTTCTGAGAGTAGCCTGCGACTTTCATTTTCCTCTGATTTACAAAGGATTTGTGCCATTTGGCACCTTTTACCTCTTATATGAAGTCTTTTAGACTTAGAGGTTTATCGAGGATCCATTTTTGGATCACGCCTTCCCACTAAAGAACTTTTGGTCTCCAAGAGACTGATATACTGATCTGAATAGTAAATGAGAGTGACTCACCCTCTTCTTTCAGCCTCCCTACACTTGCCTTCGCATAGTGCCTTTGAACCAAAGTTTCTGACCACTTCCCTTCTTGGATGGGCTGGTCTTCTTGGGAAGAACTGTCTTCCTCCTTGCCTTCCTACAGAACTCCTATTGAAATGGTTATAGAAGGTAGTTTTGAGCTTCTCTGCCTTGACCATTGATCCAAGGTGGCTCAAACAAGTGTGAAGTATACCTTCTTAACAAAACTGTCATTTGTACTTGTTTGACAAGCTGTCAACAACGACTGTTAACAACAACAGAAATACAGACAACAACAACTGTTAAAAACAACATAAATACAGACAACAACAATTGGATGGCCTGAACTCCTGCTCCACAAAGGAACATATTTCACATCTTGTGAACATCTCCATGTCTTACATTTGCATACAAATGATGGACTAGACAACAAGCCCACAAATCATGCCTTTAAAACAAATGACCCTTCAAGTCAAGCATGTAGAAAATGACCATTTGGATTCTTTTTCAAAAGATGAAACTCTTCATTATTATCTCCATTTGGAGACCAAGTTAACTTCTCCCAAGTCAACATGGCATCACATGCATGTCAAAGCAATCAACCCTGCAAGTTAATTTACACATACATGTTCAAAAACAGGGAAATCATCAACATCCCTGTGTTCATGCATCTCATGCTTATGCATGCATTTCATCCTTCAAATTTCACTTTAGCACACTGTACTTTCGAAGCTGAAATGAAATATAATGTTGCAGCAACAAAGTGAGTCTCCTACTCAACCTTTTTCCATTCACCATCTTGGTAGACCTGCAACTTGCATTCCATTAACAAAGAAATGCAAATAGATGCATTAATAGACATGCAATCTTAATCGGATAAGAAATCTAACCGTTTCTTACCAATCCATTTCAAAGGTACTACCTCTGTCTGCACATCAGCATCAACATGTGAATCATTTTGAGACACATCACTCATGGAATCTGCCTTTCCATTTTTTCCATCTTCTCTTTCCACTTTCTTTAGCTTTGGTGGAAGCATTGTTGGATTCAGTGTCCAACATTTTGCAGCAATATGTCCTTGCTTATGGCAGTAAGTGCACTGCATGTGCATCCTTGTGATAGCATGATTTGCCTTGTCTAATGGACCTTTGGCTGCTTGCTTCTTTTCCTTCAAAAGTTTCTTGTATGTGTCCATTCTCTTCCAACATCTAGAAACATCATGGTTACCCAAACCACAGAAGGAACATGCAACTCTTTCCTCATACTTATGTGGAAATTTACCATGCTTTGCAAAATCAAAAGGAATGTGTTTAGAACCAGATTTATACCTGCCTCTTTCACCTTTATTGCCTCCATGAGGAGGTGAAGCAAATGAAAAAGTGGCTTCCTTTGGAATTCCATCAATCTCTTCAAGGCTGTTAGAGTCTCCCCAACTCTCTGGTTCAAGTGTGTGCTTTTGAACACCTGCATCCTGCAAATGATGTTTCAAACCATTGCATTCCTCTTGAATACAACCTTCACACTTCTGAGGTAGAGGACATGAACTGAAACTCCTTCTTGGGGTTGTTTCAATGGCATTCATGACAGCTTTGGAATTCTCTCCATAAGGCTGTCCATAGCCAAGACCCAAATATATAGGCCTTTCCTCAACCATTATTGGTTCAACAATACCTTGTGCATGCTTTCCCAAGCCCTTTCCTTCATAGCCCATCTTGGACATTAGCTTGGAACCTATGCCTTTAGTATGTTTTTCAAAAGAACCAATACAAGCATTCTCAGAAGAATTTGAAGACAAACTGGAATGGCTTACCTCTTCTTCAAGCTGATACTTGACTAAGGCTTCTTGGGCAACAAAGAGCTGTGACTCCAACTCATGCATCCTCTTCAGGTTCATATTTGCAATATGAAGTTGCCTCTCCATTTCCTGCAATTTGTCAGAAAGCAACTGCTTCTCTTCCTCCACGGAATTCAACTGCTCTCTAAGCATGCTGCTCTTCCTTCCATCCTCATACATTTCTGTCACCATATCCATCATGATGAACACATCTTGCTTCATGTCTTCATCAAAGACTTTTGTGAAGAAAGGAGAATTTGAGGACTCACTTGAAGAAGTTGTCATTATGTCAACGAACAAAGATCTGCAAACAAGAATAACAAAGAGCTTTATTCAAGCAACCTTTTGCAAGAATCCTCTTGTGCTTCAAGGACTGCTTTGAGGTCCTTTGGGATAGAAGAATGCCTTCAACCCTTCTCCTTCTTGTCCTTCTTAGACTAAGATATCAATAGCTTTCCCTTCACCTCTGCAAACTCAGTAAATAGTCAGTCTGCAAACAAGCGTATAATCAATCAAACAATCAGTCCTTGACCGCCCAAACACCTTTCAGACAAGCAATCTCTGCTCTGTCAATCAAGCATTATGATATAACCTTCTTAAAGGTGTGGTTAATCAATCTTAAGCTTCGATACCACCTGATCTGAAAATGGGGCACTTAGGCTTATTTCTTAACTTACAAGAACCTCCCCCACTTTCAAAGCTTTAAATTTCCCAAGTCTTAATGATTAACCAATGCGAAAATAAGAAATGTGCTTGAAATATAGTGTATGCTTATGCTTGTTTTAAACTGATTATATGCTTTAAAGATTTGATGTTTTAGCTGATATGTAAATGTGCTTAAACATATATAGAAGTGCATATAACAGTGAATAAGGCAACGATAAACAATCACATAGGAACAACAATTTAATTAGGAGTTCACCCACGACTCTTGGGCTACATCTCCGTGAGCTCTAGTCAACTCAACTAGACTCTTTGGGATTATGGTCTAAGTCTTTTTTACAAGCTTTTGACTTAACTCCTGCTGTTTTACACAACAACAGTGGGTCCATACACCATTTAATCCCTGGCTCTTGGCTCTTGGTTATGACTCTGGCTCTTTGACTCTTGGTTCTGGCTCTTGGCTCTGACTCTGGCTCTTTGGCTTTGGCTCTCTATCAGTTCACAACCCTCTTGGCTTTTCACTTGGCTTCCAAGTGACTCCATTGGCTGCTCTTTTGCTTCTGCATTTCCTCTTTAGCTTCTACGCTGCCTCTTTTTCCTTAGCTTCCTGCTTTGGCTTGGCTTTCAACAACAAACCCCAATGATCAGCGACAACAACCAACAACGACCAAAAACCCCTCAGCAGCCATCAACAACCTGTCTCTGTCATTCTGTGGCTTGTTAAGCCAAATCGGCTCTGTTGGTTCATCTTCCCTCTCGGGCTCTCTGTCTTCCAGCCACAGTCCGCTCAAATCCCTTCTCTGAGCATTAGCCATCATTGCTAAACTCCCTCGGGGATGAATGCCACCTATTATGTAATGGGATGGGTCATCGGTGCTTGAAATCCTTCAGAAACAATGGTTCTCTGTTTACACAGAGAATGCTGTAAAAACACGGAAAAATCCACAGAAAACACTGTTCCGGACTTCAAATTTTCATAATCTCGCTTTATATCCCTATCGGGTCTGCTTGTGAGTCGCCATCGCATGTCGCAAGGGCCTTGTTCCAAGGTTTCCATTTGTATTTTAAAATTTCATTAAAATAGTGAAAATAATAAAAAAATGGCTTTGGTGGATCTAAAATAATATATATTTTCATTCCAGAACCCTTTCGGGTCCGGTTTTCATCACATCATGCTTCCCCTATATATTTCGTTTAATAGCGAAATATATGAAAATACATAAGAAAATGCCTTTCGGTGGATTTCAAAATATATCAAACCCGGTTCATATTGCCGTCGGGTTCGGCCATCGCATTGCATACATATACGTGTGTATGACCACTGCTTGTAATGCGCTGACGCGATATTGCGATGCGACAAGTCACAATCGCAGATCGCACAAGCCCGAGGCCTTCCCATATAGCATGGTTCATGTCAACGCCGATTGCGATCTGCCAATATCGGCGATCACGGTATCGCATTGGCCCGGTCCCATCGCATGTTATGCCTCCACCTGTCACCACCGATGCGATATGCCGATTGGATCTGGACCATTGATTGGCCAGATTCGACGACCCCTGTTCACTGTTGACTTAAACCTCCGATAGGCTCGATTTCATGGTTTTCTTCATGTTTTTGGGTTCCGATAGTGTAACCCGAATTTTTTGAAACTTCTCCTTTGCGGTGGTTTTGACCTTTGATGAGGATTTTTAGAAGACTTGAAGATTTAGAGGGTTTTTGGGACCCATTTGAAAGGGATTTTTGCTTCTTTCTCAAAGAACAAAGGAGAACTTCTTTTTGGGATAACTTCTCCATCTGAAGTCCGTTTTCACCCTTTTAAGTTGCGTTGGATTCAGGATGAAGGGATCTTTGCAATGAGACTATTTCTGAGAGTAGCCTGTGACTTTCATTTTCCTCTGATTTACAAAGGATTTGTGCCATTTGGAACCTTTTACCTCTTATATGAAGTATTTTAGACTTAGAGGTTTATCCAAGATCCATTTTTGGATCATCGAGGAATTACTTATTTGTGTAGAGGCTCTGCCATTATCTCTGCTGAGTTTGGCATTGCTGCCAACTTTGGCTATGCACCAAGACTACTCCAATCACATTTTAACTCTGCTATCATGGACTTAATTCACCAAAATTTGACTGGGAATAACTCATGATCCTGGAGGCCATTTGCAGACTTCCACATAATGTTGGAAATCTCTTTCAGAGAACTAACGAACTATGCCATCTCCAAGAGCATCTGACTTGATCTCTTGAGGAAGAAACTCATCTAAAGTCTAGGACTCCCAACCATCATAGTCTTCTTTTTATGACTTCTCTAGTAAGACTGCTGCTATGGTGATTGTCTACCAGAGACTACAACAACCATATGACTCCCCCTAAGCTTGACACATCAAGCATATCAATGCTATCATTTGTCACCGCAAACGTCCATGCTAATCTGGTTGACACTAATTCCAACACCTTTGCTAAATTCTAGACAATTCAAACTTCCCAAAACATCTCTTAACATGATTGTTGACATCATGCCAACACACTTACTGCCACTAGCCAGACAAACAATTCCAACTATCCAACAACATTTAAAGGCCTAAGTCACAGGGTTTTAGATGTGACCACAAAGCTCAACAAACAAGTAATATGGTAGTAGAATATTTAAAGAGAAAGTAAAAGATTACATATATAGGCATTGGAAACCAAACCAAGCGACGAATCAATGAATCACATTCATCTTAAAACCCAACTATAGTTCCATAAAGAGTTGAAATATCCACTTGATGGTAGTGTGAAAACAATGCTAATATTAAATCCATGCTATTGTCATCCAATGCGAGGAGAGTGTGCACCACAACACACAGAGAGAATGGAAATGTATGCAAGAGGAGGGAAGAAGCAGGTGTAGGCATAGGATCACTCAACTCTGATAGCATGTTAGACTGAGGATTGCTAAAAAATTCCAACATCTTATTCATGAATGAGAGTAAAAAATTTATTACATAGGAGAAACAATTCTCCAACTATGTGGGATGTTAGTTTGCAATACACTTTACATTTTGTTAGCCATTTCCTTGCCCTGCCTCGGAGGTAATTATTAAAAAATAAGTTGATAATTAAAAATAATATTAACGATAAATTTAAAGATATGAACTCACACTTACTTTCAGTTCAATGTAAATTGATATTTATAATGATTGAGAAATGATGCAGGAGCATTCAGCCCAAGGAAAATCATTGTAATTAAGTAGACATAGGGGTTCATGTATTTTTAGGAAATAGTTTTCCTAAGTCTCAAGTTAATGTAATTTAGGCCTATTAGTGATTTAATTAGATAATGGGAGGAAATTGTAAGTGCTCTCAAATAAATGAGAACATAAGTGGGCAGTAATGCCAAAAGAGTCCAAAGTCAACTATAACTCTTAAACAGTTGCATGATTCGAGGACGAAGGAGAGCTTTCAAGAATTAATTAGAAGTGGACATAGTGGACAGAGGATTGAGGAGTCAGTTGAATAGATGTAGGAGTCAATCTAGGATTTACCCAGAATTAGTTCAACAGAACCATGTTGGATATATGAAGCCTACGGGCAGAGTAGAGGAAAGACGCCGCTGACATTGAAAAATAGGCCTATGCGAGATAGAGAAGTCTCGGATGTAATCTTTTCTTTTGCATATATATATTCCGAGTTTATTCCTGACTATGTCAGAGAGTGTGAATCACGTGTTTTATGAGTGATTATGGTGTGAACTTGTAGGCTCTGTTACAGAGGATTGTAGGCCGAGTTTTGAAGAATGCGCGGAGGAGAGAATGATTCAGAGGAATCATAAGGGATTTGAGAATCCAATTGAAGAAACAAAGTAAGCTTAGGAGGGAGAGTGCAAAGCAAAATCACAGAGGACGGGAACCTTAAGAAGAACCGAACCACAGAGGCAAAATTGAAGAAATCGTGGAAAAATCAAGTAAAAGGGATGAACAGTGAAGTGAAGAGGAATGCACAGGAGCCGTTTGATCATAAGGATCAATGGTTCAGATGATGTCGTGCGGAGAAGGGCGAAGCATCGCATCGACAAAATTATTCATAAGGATTAAGTCCCGCAAGCCAAAATCTAGTTTACACTGAAAAATAGTACAAAACATAGTCAGAATTAAGTTCCGACTTGAAATCCTATAAAGAGCAGTTTATAACCTTATCGGGTCCGGGCGATGGATTGGATTGACATATCGGAGTGAAAAGGGTCCGACTTGAAGAGAGCGATTGTGATATCGCGATAGATCTTGGACCGTCGAATCGAAAGTCCAGATCGACGACTTAGATCTAATCGCTAATCGCATTATTGGAGTTGTCAAGGGATTTGGAAATATCGTCGATATGTGATAATCGACGACCGGAGGCATCGGGAGATTGAGAATCAACGCAGTGGAAAGAATTTGAAGTCGACGGAACCGACGAGGAATATGAATGCGGTTGTATAGAATTTGAATTCCACTTTTGTGATTCAGAGTGGAATTTCAATGTTTCCCTTTGTATCGCGTTAAGTGTGGAGTGATAAGAAGCGGGGCCGAAAGGTTTATAAGTGCAGTTATAAAATATTTAAGGTCCGGTAGTGAAAAGGGTCTGAATTGAAGAGAGTGATTGGATATCGTGATAGATCCTAGACCATCGAATCGAAAGTCCAGATCGATGGCCTAGATCTAATCGCTAATCGCATTATCGGAGTTTTCAAGGGATTTGGAAATATCGCCGATATGTGATAATCGGCAATCGGAGGCATCGGGAGATCGAGAATCTGTGCAGTGGAAAGACTTTGAAGTTGACAGAACCGACGAGGAATATGAATGCGGTTGTATAGAATTTGAATTCCACTTTTGTGATTCGGAGTGGAATTACAATGTTTCCCTTTGTATCGCATTAAGTGTGAAGGAGCGATAAGAAGCGGGGCCGAAAGGCTTATAAGTGCAGCTGTAAAATATTTAAGGTTCGGTAGTGCAATATTGCATATCAGATGCGATAGGCATATATGTGTTAATGAACCACAATGGAGCGATGGCCGATTGCGATGAGGTTTAACCTCGGGAACCGTGACAAGGCTGTACGGTAGGCGGGAAAAGGTATGATTTTCATACGTTTCCCTTTGTAAATGGATTAAAAGAAATTTAGCCTTGATATGTAATTTTGTGTATTGATACATATATAAGCCAAGGTTGTGAAAGGGAAAGGATATATATGTGTGGCTTAAGGGAAATAAAGGTTAACGAAGGTTGTTACAGGGTGATAGAGTCCCGATAAGAAAGATATAAGGGAAGACTTTAATAAAGTCTTATATGAAGGCTCAAGGGTGGTTTAACTCCCGATAGCAGGTTTAGGCGAGGTGATTGAGTTCCGATAACAAGGAACTGTTATGTAGGGCCTTAACCATTGATATTATGAAGAATTGACTCCTTTGAGGAGTCAATTCCCTGGGACAATCGTGTTTTTGCATTGTAGTAAATTTAGTGATATTCACACTATTCGATCAATTCACAATATTTGATGAATTTAGAAATAATTGGTAATTGTAAACACCAGTTTGATCAATTCATAATATTTGATCAATTTAGCGATATTCAGTAACTGTAAATTGTAAATAGTTTATTATTGCTTATGAAAGTATAAATGTATTTTCACAAAATATAGATTACAATAGTCATGCTCATGGATCTCATTTGAACTTGACTATCCTTGGCTTGTTGGTTGCACGAATAGGAAATATACCTAGCCAAGTGCAAAATATTCCACTGCTTTTTCTGTGTGTAGGGATAGTTTTGAAAAAATGTCACTTTGTGCACTTTTAATTTTTATTTTGCACAAACCAAATGATATTGCAAACGCTAGATGTGATAATAAGATCTCTGGATTAGATGGAACATTAGATGCAATCTAGGAGGTTTTCTTAATTTTCTAAATGAGTATTTTAGAGGTCCAAATGTTGGAGAGGCAAACACAAATTTTGTGTCAATATAGAATGATGATTGAGAATGACACCTAATATCATAGCTACCCCTCTCTATTTTCCTGCTCATTTATAGCGTAATTATGAGGGTGTCGAGTCTACACCCTACTACACTTAATTTGATTGATAACCATGAAGAGATATTTTAATGGTGTCTATAAACTCTACCTATCAAACTTAACCCCACCTCAACTCAGTCTCAATCTTAAATTTTTTGCAGAATCGGAATTGGATTTCTTGCTAAGACTCCATTCAAACTTTACTGTGCCCCAACTGCCTATTGCAATAATTTTTTCACGCAACATGATTAAAAAAACGATTTATTATCCTGTAATTTTTATGCTTATTGTATGATAATATTGAGAAATTTCTTCCTAGTAGATCTCTTCAAAGTTTATTGTGTTATTTTTTCAAGAAACATTAACGTTTTTGTTTTAGGAGAATTATTTCCATACAAAACATTCTCTTTATACCAAATTTTAAAGTGAGTCTGTTATGAAACCAGCTCAAGAAAAAGATAGAAAAGATAGATCAATGCCTTAAAATTCAGCCCCTTCAAGGGGGAAACCTCCTTTACATACATAAATGAACAATTCTTGGATGATTCAAATGACAAAACCTCCCTTCTATATATAGAAGTCTAAGGAGTCACAATATAACCCAGCCGACCGAACAATAATAATATAAAGCCACAAAAATAACAACAAAGAGATTCTATGGGGCATAGTAATAACAATATGGGGACAATAGGGGCACAACAATATTAATAAGGGATGCAACTACAATAGTAATGGGGTAATCACTAGTATTATAGGGACCCAACATGCCCCTCTCCTTCAAAAAAGTGTTGTCCTCAACGCTTGAGTAGTTCTAGATGCTTCTGTATAAAATTTTCATCCTCCCATGTGGAATCTTCAGCGGATAAGTTCTTCCACTTGATAAGATACTCCGAAATTGATCGATTTCGTAGTTTTCGAGTTCTTGTTTCTGTGACTGCTTCTGGTTCCAATATAATTTTTCCTTCCTCATCAAGTTCTGGCAATATTGTTTGAATTGGGAGCTTGTCGCCTATAACCTTCTTTAGACATGAAACATGGAAAACTGGGTGCAATCGAGAAGCTGCAGGAAGCTCCAATTTGTATGCCATAGTACTAATATTTTGCAACACCTTGTACGTACCATAATACTTTGGTGATAATTTATTATCCTTCTTAGCTTGCTTGAGAGACATTTGCTTATATGGTTGTAGCCGTAGGAATACCCAATCACCTACATCAAAACTTCTTTTGTTGTGATGTTGATCCTTCCAAACATTTGTTTACTATCTCAGTTTTCCCATCAGATTAAGGATGATAAGATGAGCTATGAGCTAATTGAGTACCAAGACAAGAAAATAATTCTGTCCAAAAATTTCCAGTGAAAATGGGATCTCTGTCACTTACAATAATCTTTGGGTTTCCATGTAGATTTTGAACTGTTTCCATAAATGCAGTAGAAACTGTATTGGCTTTAAATGGATGTGATAATGCACAAAAGTGTGCATACTTGGTAAGTCTGTCAACTACCACCATGATGACACTCTTTCCCTCAGACCTGGGTAAACCTATGATAAAATCCATTGAAACCTCCTCCCAACGTTGGCTTGGAATGGATAAAGGTTGTAATAGACCCGGTGTCTTAATTTTTTCAACTTTATTTTGTTGGCAAACCAAACATTCTGCCACAAACTTTTGAATATCTGATTTAAGTCCATCCCAAAGAAAATCCTTATTAACCCTGTGGTAAGTTTTTAAAAATCCTGAGTGCCCTCCTAAGGGAGAACTGTGCAATTCCATAAGAATATTTTGTTTTAGCTGGGAATTCTTACAGAGGTATAAGCGATCTTTGTACCATAACGAATCATTTTGCCAGCTAAATGTATCAGACGTACTGGAATCCTGTTGTAACTTTCGAATAAGTGCCCAACTTCTTCGTCATTCTTCCATTCCTCCCTTGCTTCGTTTATCCAATCTGGTTGGATAATAGAAATGGCGCACAAAAATGCTTCCACATCCTCATCCTTTCTTGAGAGTGCATCTTCCACCTCATTTTGCTTCCCTTTTTTGTAGATGATTTCAAAGTCATAACCCAACATCTTTGTGACCCACTTTTGTTGATCTTCAGAGGATAATCTTTGTTCTAAAAAGTATTTAAGGCTATCATGATCCGTTTTTACCTTGAAGTGTCTTCCCATTAGGTAGGACTGCCATTTCTTAAGTGCATGGAGTATTGCCAACATTTCCTTCTCATAAATAGCTTTGTGTAAAAACTTTCCCTTGATTGGACGACTTTCAAAAGCAATGGGTCTTTCATCTTGCATTAAAACAACACCAATTTCATTTCTTGAAGCATCACATTCCACAATAAAGGTTTTTGTGAATTCTGGTGTAGCTAAGACCGGTGCTTGGCACATTGCCTCTTTAAGATGTTCGAAGGCCTTTGTTGCTTTTGGAGTCCATGAAAATCCATCTTTCTTCAATAATGTTGTTAGAGGTGCTGCTATTCTCCCATAATTCTTAACAAACTTGCGATAATACCCTGTCAACCTGAGAAATCCTCGCAGATGCTTTATGGATGTGGGGATTTTCCATTCCTTAATGGCTTTAGTTTTGCTAGGGTCTACCTTAACTCCTTCATGAGATACAATATGACCCAGATATTCCACCTCTTGTACTCCAAAGAAACATTTGGATATTTTTGCATATAATTGTTTCTCCTCCAATAGTTATAGCACCCTGTCAACATGTTCAACATGATCCTTCCAAGACTTGATGTAGATTAGTATATCATCAAAAAATACTAACACAAATTTTCTAAGGAATGGTTTGAAAATGGAATTCATCAAACCTTGAAATGTTGAAGGTGCATTGGTAAGGCCAAAAGGCATGACCAAAAATTCATAATGACCCTCATGAGTTCTAAATGCCGTTTTCTGAATGTCTTCAATCTTCATTCTGATTTGATGATATCCTGAACGAAGATCCAACTTGGTGAAGTAAATTGATCCATGCAATTCATCCAGTAATTCATCAATGACATGAATGGGAAACTTATCTTTAATAGTGAGCTTGTTGAGCTCCCTATAATATGGACACATGCGCCATGATCCATCCTTCTTGTGCACCAATACTACTGGAGCAGAGAAAGAACTTTGACTCGGTTGAATTATACCAGCCTCTAGCATTTCTGTAACCATACGTTCAATTTCACTCTTTTGGGCATAGGGATATCTGTATGGCCTGATGTTTGGAGGAACACTTCCTGGAATCAAATGAATAGCATGATCATGATCACGCATAGGTGGGAGACCTTTGGGAGTCTCAAATACCTTGGAATGATTTTCCAAGACTTTTTGGAGATCTGGAGAAATAGATGATTCCAATGTGGAAACATCTAGCGAACATAATTGTGCAATTACACCTCTTTGTTCCTTTTTTAGAAGATTTGTCATACTGTTAGAGCTGATTATCTTTCCCGGTTTCCCTACAATACCCCTTAATTCAACTTCCTTTCCTTCCACAGAAAATTTCATGAAAAATTCGTGAAAATTAAAAGCTATTTGTACCCAAGGATTGTAGCCATTGGACTCCTAGTACAACATCAGCACCTCCCATTGGAATGGAAAGCATTGGGCTAGTCAATACATATTCTCCCATGGATAGCTTGATATTATGGCACTTTCCAGAGCAATTTATTGTTCCTCCATTTGCAACCATCACTTGACACTCTGGTGCTGGATATAAGAAGCAATTCAATTCTTTTGCTACGTTACAATGAATAAAATTGTGGGTACTTCCTGAATCAATCAACACTATTACCTTTTTCTTCTTGATTTGTCCTTCTATCTTGATGGTTTGAGGAGTGGTAATTCCCGCCAATGCATTACAAGATATGGTCGGATTCATTTCTTCTTTATCTAGGCTTTGTTCTTGGAGTATATCCTCTTCTTTTGACCCTTCTTGCTCATTTTCTTCTTCCTCTTCACAATCTATGTAGAATAATTTCTTCTCAGCACACTTATGACCTTTAGTGTATTTGATATCACAACTGTAACAAAGCCCTTTTGCTCTTTTTTCTTCCAATTGTTGTGGTGTCAACCTTATAGGTTGTCGAAGACTAGGGGCAACAACACTTCCATCTTTATAGTTGTGAGT